>CM024641.1:33170606-33838597 GCA_014182715.1 Eucalyptus cloeziana | reverse complement strand
TAGCAAAATATGAAAAAAATTATGATTCAATTAGCTCAATTAAAAAGTTTAGGACTGTGTTGGATAGTATTTTTTGGACAATTTTTCCATTATCCTATGCTTACTGCACAACTCGAGCATCTACCATAAACGAATCAAGATTTTCTAAGATCGAGGAATGACCGCGGAATTGAGATTATTGACCAAAAAAACTTAAAATCCTTTGAGAGCAAATCCTATCCAATCAACCACTTCATTGTTGTTTTTATTCGATTAGTTCAATAATTAATGGAAGTTTTGCAATGGATTGATATCCGACGATTCAATGATCCCAAAATATAGGAGTTGACCCATCATTTAATATGCCTCATTACTATAGTAACGATTTTCAAGCCAAGCCGTCGTTTCTGCTCTTCTTTTTGAGAGTGCTAGTAAGAACACCTAGAGGGGGTGAATAGGTGTTTAAACAAAACCTTGGCAAAAGCATGCGGAATAAAATAAGTTGTGAGCAAAGTCTGAAGAACAGCAGACTTTGAGCGAGATCAGACTTTAACACAATAAAGAGTTTAGAGAAGAGAATAAGAACACAAGGTTTATAGTGGTTCGGCTTAATCCAAGCCTACATCCACTCTCCCACGCTAACAGCCTTCTTGGCTGGATTCCACTATGCAATCAGCAAGAGATTACAACTTTGAGTGCAAACACTTAGTAGTAGATCACACTATCTCACTAAGTCACTCTTTGGTATTTCTCTCAAGATCACAAACGTTTAAGCTCACGAGAGACAAGTGTATGATAGAAGATCGCTCAGACTTTGGAATTATAAATTCTACGCTCCGTCTCTTACTTGCTCATCGGTCCTTCATCTCCTTAAATACTCCTCCACTTCCAAAACTAGCCGTTGGACAAGATCCCGAGGATCGTCTTCCAATATACCCATTGGACAGCCCCGTATCAAAAGATTTGGTAGCTGTTGAGTGACAAAGATAGAATCCCAAATTGATTCCGATCGCCCATACAAACGAAATCTTGGTTTCCATAAGTAAAGCTTCTTCGTATAGAAAGTTCTTGTCTTCAAGATCTAATTGTCAATCAATTAGATTGAGTCAATCAAATCAATCTTGATGTAGAATCCAAACCAGATCACTAGCCGTTATATCTTCGGGGCTTGTGTTACGTTATGTCAAATCTGGATGTAAAGTCTGAGAGCAATAGACTTTACAATCTGAGTCCGACTGCGATAGACTTTGCAATCTGGTCCGAACAGATTTAGCTTTAAGGTCTGAACACGAACTCCGGTATGTTCTGCTTCAGCATAGAGTCTATCTTCTGGTTCAGCTTCAGCATAGAGTCTGACTTCTGGTTCTTCATTTACGTTTAGTCTGGAATTTGTCAGAACAGACTTTAACACTAAAGTTTGGCAGTCTTCAGACTTTGACGAAATCTGGAAATCTTCAGAATATACTTTGGACATGTGTTCTTCGGTCTTACGGTCGTCTTCGACTTTGACAATATCCTTTACATGTTCAATCATTTGCATGGTCTATTACTTAACCAACAAACATGTTAGTAGCCTTTGATTTATTTTGTCATCTTCAAAACATCATAAGGGATTTCCCTAACACTTTTCAGTAGTGATGTCATTCCCCCTAAAAACAAACTGGCTTGTTCAATCAAGTCATAGGTCCCTAGACAAGTAAACGCAATCTGCGCCCCTGGGTACACGAAGACGACGTAGAACTTTTTTTTTTTTTTTTTTTTAGCAGTCATATTCTATTCATATTCTAACTCTCACTCGCACTCTCGGACTTTTGTCCTACCTCATTGCGGGCGTGGGAGTCGAAACCCACTCCTAAAACTAATTCGTCTCAACCCCAACCCCTCTGAGAAAGTGGGGATTCGAAACCCCTATCTTCTCCTTCCATGTTGGAAGGGTGGCTACTGGGCAAATTCCAATAGTTAAGAGGACATAGAACTTTGAGACGTAGAACTAGTCTATGTTTGAATTCGACGTTGGCTCGTTCTTGGACATGTTTGGTAGTCTGGATTATTTGGCTAGGTAAAACAAGACAAAATGATGTGGCTAAGATTTCTTGACTATTGGGACATGTCGCGACCTAATTTTTTCGATGAAGGGTGAATCACCTAAAACTAGGTTAATGGATTACTAAGTCCGAAGACTTGGCACGGACTCTCCCAAGCCCTACCAATCGCGACTTGAACTAAGAAAATGAACCATTAAAACATGCAATTATATTTCAAATTGGAGCCGCCACTAACCAAATAGGGTTGGTTAGAAACCCAAATAAAGTATGGGAGAATACTTTATTTTTGCGAACCAGAGATTCAATAGATCCGGGGACATGATTACGCTAGATTAATCTAACGCCCTTTCGGTACCTTTTATTTTAATTTCAAAAATACTTTTTGCAGGCATTATTGATCAATTTTAACCTAAGGTACTAACATGCAAATGGTGGTCATGCGGGTGCACAATCAATGAAATAACATTCAATAAATCAAAATGCTAAGAAATTATAAACTACAACTTTATTAAAGTCCACTCTCTAATAAAACATTTTAAAAATGCTAATAAAAATGCATGCCCTAAACATGATTTCTAAATGACATGATATATAATTTTTATTATTATGCAATCTTAATCTAAAATTAATATGCATGAATTTTACTTTAATGATATGTGAAATGCAATTTATGTGGCCTAATTTGAATTATATGTATGCAACCTACACTAAACAATGATGATATGAAATTAATTATGAACTAACCTATTAATTAACCAAATAAATGACTTTTGTGTTTTCTCTTTTTTATTTTTTATTTTTTTTAATGACCGAATAATTTTTATTAAAAACGTAATGATGCAATGCTAACTTTTTTTTTTTTTTGTTTTTTCTTTTTTTTTTATATATTTTTATTTTATATTTAAAAAGACTACATGATGGAAAACTTGAAAAATTAAACTATGACCCACTATTAAAATGCAATATGTAACGTGCACATTATGAACTCTATATAACCTAAATAACATTTTTTATTCTTTTTTTTTTTTTTTAGTTTATCAAAGGAAAATTAACCTAATCCTATATGAATAAAATATGTTGCTTAAAATGTAAAATGCATATGGGCCTAAATAGCTAAGTTCTAAGTATAATGCATGATATGTGATAAAAAATAACCATAATGCACCAAAATATGTATCATACTAAAAAAAATCAATATAACTTGATAACATATGGGCATCACTAATGCAAAGTAATTCACGAAATTTGCCATAAAAAGTCAAAAATGATCAAAAATCTAACCCGACGTCTCGCGGCTCAAAATTTTGATTATCATGACTTAATATGACCAATTTCCTAATCAGATAATGATAAAAATATAACAAATCAAGTCAATTCAGCAGCTAAAAATCCAATTAACAGCTGATTTTAACCTAAAAAAAAATCTACCTAGCTTGGAAAATTATCTCCAAGATAGATCGATTCCAAATTCACCTTTTTTTTTAACTCACGTCTATCTTGAGGGGTGGCACCAGCACATTGGTTCAGGCAATAAATGGACCTGCAGCAGAAACAAAGGAGGTAGCAAATGGTGGAGCTCGGGGCGGCGTGGACCGGCGATGGATGGATCGTCGGGTGCTGCGGGCGAGCAAATGGAGCTCCGCTGATGGCGCGGGTGTGGCGGCGCGACGTCGGGGCGAGGGGCACGGCGTCCAGCAAAACGGTGGTGGATTGGCGAGCGTCGGGGCGGTGGGGCATGCGGGCGTCGAGGCTACGGTGAGGGGGGATGGACCACTCGGGCTCCGATGGACGCGCTTCGGGTACCGGTGCTCGGGCGGAGGGAGTGGTGGACAAGGCCGCTCGAGTGGGCGCGATGTTGGGGCGGTGGCGGTCGCGCGTGAGCGAGCGGGGGCACTCGGGTCTTCGTGGCGGTGTGGAGTCTCGGTGGGCGGAGGCGGGCGAAATCGGCGGGGCAATCGGCGTGGATCTCCGGCATCGGCGTGGGTGCGAGAGGGTGCTCGACACTCGGGGCGGATCGGTGGTGGAGGTGCAGCGGCGGAGGCGGAGCGCGGGCTGCACGTCGGGAAGGGAGGAAGAGTGGAGCGGGTGGCGACTCGGGCGCGGCTCGCGAGATGAGGCGAAACGGCGAGGCGGAACGACTGCGGTGGGGCGCGAACAGCAAGTGGGTCGAACGGTGGTGGCTCCGAGGCTTCGGGGGAGGTGCGGGATGAGTTTGGGCTGCGGAGCAAAAGGTGCGGAGATCTTTGGAGAAGAAGCAGAGTGACCCCTTTTACTTTCTCTCTCCTCAGGTCTTCTTCACGTCATTTTCACTTTGTTGAGTCATGTACCTTTACTTCTTTGATTGACTTTCGCTCCTCCCGACACTCTCTCACCTCTCCTCTCTTTCTCTGACTTTGAAATCAAAAAGAAAAGAAGGAAAAAAAGGCCTTCACTTTCTCCACAATTTGAATTTCCCTTCTTCTCTTTCGAACGAGAAACCCCCCTCAATTCGAAGTGTGCCTTCTTTTATAGAGGAAAGACTCGGGATTGTTGAAGATCGAGCGATATTCGCTCAACCATCCAACAATAAAAGGCTCCAAAATCAAGCGACCGTTTAATTTTCGAATTCAAAATTTTGTTTCAAAATTCCCCTCTAATAAAAAATTATCCTCTATTTCTAATTCCTAAAATTAAATTAGGTGTTAATAAGTGGAAATAAAAAATAAAAACTGAATTTTTTTTTTTCTTTTGCCCCTTTAACTTTGAAGGGAGGCTCTTTGAAGGGAGGCTAGAGGTTTCCTTCAAAGATATATGACACCTAAATTTAAACCATGCAAAATGAAATATAAATGCATATGCAAATGTTAATGACTTGACTCTTTTTTTTTTTTTTTTTTTTTAAATTAATATGCAATGTAAATGCAATGATTCCGGTCGGGAACATAGATCTCTATGTGTCTATGACCAATGAAATGCAAATGCAAAGAAGAGCATGTACCTATCATACCTGTTTGGGGATTTAGGTGTGAAATGATTTCGATGAGACTTGTCAATCATCTGGAACTCCCTTTTGATAATTGAAAGGCTCAAAGTCTTTAGGGATCTGGAATTCTCATCAGATTCTAAGCACCTGGAAATTGCATCAAGTACTTGAAACTTCAAAAATCTGATTCTTATATCAGACATTTGAAAACATTTACTAAACATCTGGAAATCACATCAGATGTTTGGAAAGACAAACACTTGGAAATCGCATCAAGCATTTAAAGGTTCAAATATATGGAATTCACACTAGACATTTGAAAACATTTTATAAATAGATACTTGGAATTCTCATCAAGTACAAAGATGACTGGATAAACTCAGGGTTTCAAAGACAATTTTTTTTTGGTCTTTGAGGAAAAATTCAATAAAAGTCCATGCATGATGGCTTTATCAAACTATTATCAGAAAAATTATCACTAGGACAATTTTCAGTTATAGTGTGAATCTCTTGAACATGCTAAATGAGACACTTTTTGTGTGAAAAGGCTTTTTCACTTGCTCTCATTTAAGAAGGGTTATTTGTCCCGACCATTGATGCGGGAATATATCACTCTATCTCATCATCATTTTGTTGACAAGAGTTCGAATTTTCTTGCAATCAGTACGACCTTACTAATCTGAGAGGTCTTTGTCAATGACTGTAATGCAGGCTTGGTCAATGGCTTAACAAAGGGACTCTTCGAGTCAAAGCAATTGAACGAATGATTCTGTAATCATCTCCGGGTTTACAAGTCAAGAACCCTGCAAAATGATAAAGAAATAATCTTGCTCGCACTTCTTCGAGCAATGCTTAAAACATGTGAATTCCTATGTCAACTCAAGTGCCCTAATCTGAAGAGACTTTGTAAGGGACGTAACATAGGCTGGGTTCATGGGTTGAGAAATGAAAGGATCGTTAGGCTCAAAGATGTGTATATGGGTCAAAGTTGGTGATCATCTTGACATTGCCACCAGTTTTCTTCGCCACGGATTGTCTTCTTGACAGATTTCTTTATTGGCTCAAAAGTTTATCACCTGATGCCAATGATTATTCAAATGGAGATCTTTTCTCAACATTTTTTTTCAAAGTCATTTTCTTTGATGATGGACATTGGTCAAGCACACTGCTTTTTTATGCCTCCAATTCATCAATCATTTCTCTTTTTTTTCATGGGCATTGGCCTTGCTTTTACCAGGCACACTGCTTTTTCATGCCCCTTAGTTCTATTTTGATTTCAGTTCTTGCACAGAATGCGCGTGTCAAGTATACTTTAAATGACACTCGAACCTTCAAGGTCTTCATCTGTCTCTTGCCTTGCCCCAATGTGGGGGGATGATCACCAACTAGGTTTAAAAGAAATGAAATAGCAGGCTCAAGTGGGCTATTCAAAGGATATAAGTGTGTAGGATAGTGAAAGAAATGCTCTTCGTCATCCTAAGGCACTTAATTTAGCACATGAATTCAATGTAATAGCACGACTTGAAGATTGATGCAAGTGAAAGCAAGAAAATTTCAATTCATTTTCCTCACTTCATGATGTCATTTTTTTTCAGTTGCCCCGATGTGGGTTGGTTCTTGACAGGGGTAATTTGAAAAGAATATCCATAAGTGTATTGGCTCAAAATGGTTAAGCAATGGAACACCTGTAGTGTTTGGGATAGAGAAATGAACTGCCTCTCATCATTTCAGCTGTCGTACTTTTCGCAAGAAAATTCTTCACCTTGAAATACAAAATGTTTCCATACTCACCTCACAATATATAGACATGGGACAGTGTATGGGATTAGGCTTGCCTTTCACACCTCATTTAGCATGCTCAAGTAACTCGACATCTTTCATTGAATTATCCATTTTGATAAATTTCAAGTGGAATTGACGAATTACACAATATCATGTGAAAGCATTCTATAATGATAAAGAGGGCATGCTCATAAAGTGAAAACTATTATGTGTCCATGTCTTGCCCTTCCTTTGTAAATGAGCTCATGTGTGCGGGGCTGCACACCATTTCTGCTAAACATAACATGGAGATAATTAAAAGAAACAAACAAGGTAAATTAGATGCATGCTGAAAATTATTTTATTTTGAAAAAAAAGGGAACATGAAGAAGCCCAGCCTTCGAATTAGCTCCTTGCCATTTTCTTTTGGTAGGATTTCATCACGGGGCTAGTTTGGTGTACTTCAACATGCCCTTAAAACATGAAAATCTCCATGTATTTTATTGGATGAAAAGCAAATTACATTATTGAAATCAGGAAATCCTAGAATTGAAAATGCAAATATGCAAATACGGAAAGCGATAAAGACTCCTGCGCAAAGGAGTGTGCAAATAATTAAAATTCTCCTACTCTCGAGCTTCATCGATGGCAAACACTGAACACTTCAGTCATTCCTTTGAGTGCGTCATCAGAGCTCTCAATCTTTGGAGGTGCGGGATCATCTATGCCACCCCATCCATCTGGGATGATATCCCGTGGGTCGATGTAAGAGCTGGGAGGAGCCGAATACTTTACATAATAATCGAACTTGCCACTTGGTTGCCCCAGGGTATCCATCACTTCTGTTTCCTCATGCATCATTTGAAACACGGTGGGCTCAGCATCAAAATTGAAAATGACATTCACAAACTTTCCGGGTGGTCGGGAGTGGGTTATTCTGGATGTTTGGCTGTCCATCGCGGAATGAGACCACCTTGGCATCCAAAAGATTTTAGATTTTATGTTGCAGCGTATAGCAATCGTCAACAGAATGCCCTACCTCCCCCATATGATAAGCACATGTCTTGGACGGATCATAGTTGGGGAAACGCTCGGGATTAGGTCGCTTAGGCTCCTTAGCAAGTAATCCTTTCTTCTGAAGGGTCGGCAAGATCTTGGACAATGGCTTAGGAAGAGGCGTAAATTGACGCCTGGAAGAGTTCCTCTGCTGGCCAAAGAATGGACGTGCTCCTCCCTGTTGAGTGTTCAAGACAGGGCGAGGGGGTTGAACATAAGCTGTATTGACTTCCGCTATGGGCTCTTTGTCCTTCTTGGCCGAAAATTTCTTATATGAGCTGGTTTGATCAGACGCCCATCCATCACACAGGGCTATTTCAATTCGCTCGCCAACAGGGACTAGCTGATTAAACGACTCGGCAGTCGATCCTAACATCCGATTTCGATATTCGGGCAGGAGCGTCTTCATGAACAAATCCATCAACTCCTTTTCAGTTGGCTCCGGAGTAATTTGAGCAGCTACAGTCCTCCATCTCGTGACATAGGCCTTGAAAGATTCTGTCTTCTTTTTCTCAGTGCGAAATAAATCCTCTCGAGATGGAGTGACATCAATATTATACTTGTACTGCTTGAAGAAGGCATCAGTTAAATCCTCCCAAGTCTCCAGGAGATTAATCTTCTTCATAATATACCACCGGAGTGCCGGTCTGTCGGGCTTGCTTGAAATTGCTGAATCATCGGGGTATGTTATCAACATATGGGGCCATCCTAACCACATAAGTTTGCAAATGGATCTTTGGGCAAGAAGTGCCATTATACTTTTCAAAGTCTGGCATCTTGAACTTCTTTGGTATCTTGATCTTTGCATAATGGGACAGATCAGTTGGGTCTTGGCTAAATGCACCCTGCAGCTGCTTAAGTTTCTCCTCGATTTTCACCAGGCGTTTTTCTTGTTCAGTCTTCGGTACGGCCGGCTGTATCACTTGTATCTCCTCGTCAACAATGATTTGAGGCGTGTCAGTAGTTTTCTCCCCGGAGACATCATTAGAGCTTGATGGGCCACTTGTGGATACATTCTTGCCTTTATCTTTCGGATCAGCCATAGGAGCATGTTGTGGTAACACCACTTCGACTTGCGGAGCTGATGGGACAGTATTTGCTTGGAGAGAATCTATTTGTTTAGAGAGCTGCTCAAGGACATTCAGGACTTGCTTCATTTCTGTTTCGAGGGCAACGACACGAGCTTGTTCAGCACCACGCATTTGTTCGGCGTCATCAGCCATTGTTACTCTAGAACGAGTACGGATTGGTGATCTTGGGTGAGCCGTGTTGTTACCTATCAATGTAAAATAATACAGTAAGCATCATAACAAATGAGATTGGTCCATGACAACGGTCGATCGTTTATTTTATTAAGTGAAATCAAATTCCAAAGACATCAACTTAAAACATTAAAATAACTTTCTAGAAATTAAATTCCTAAAACATCAATCTAAGAAATTGAAATAACATTCTAAAGCCAGAATTAAACTCCTAAATCTAGCGACTCTTTTCTATATACAATTGGGAGATCACGCTCTTTCGAAGCTTCTTGTTCTGTCGAACCAACTCGAAAATACGAGCTTCCTTCTTTTCCAACGTTTCTTCAAGATTTTCAATTTGTGCTTTATGAGTGGGCTTCATGGTCACTTCAGGTATCACGGGAATTAGAGCTTGAGGGATCTCGTGATGGTGGATATAATAATCCGAGGCATGAAAAATCTTCTCATTTCCTTTCAATCTTCTAGGCACCATTATCTTTTCCGGATGGCATTCCTTCCATGCATTTTCAAGGCGTTCGATCTCATCAAGGTACTTGTGATCCTTGCGCACAAAGCGAGCTTGAAACAGGTCCATTCGGAGAGGAGGCGGGATATCTTGGAGCACTCGATACTGGCGGGCCACTCTATGAGGATAGTAAGATGTTGCACCAGTGATTCCCATAAGTGGAATTGAATTATCTGTCTTGTGAGAAAAACGAGCCACGCTAACATGGAACCATTTAGCATACCATAGGAAGCCTTTGAGATCTGGATCTTTTAGAAAAATTACCCAATCGGAAAATGACCTTCCAGTATACTTTTTCTCTAAGATTGAAAATCTCTTTATTGGGTGATTAGAATCATCAATTTCACCTCGACGCATGAAATGACCAAACTCCTTCATGTGAGAAAGAAAACCAAATTTGTAAAAGTTCAGGAGAGGCATTCATGATTTTTCCTCCATTTTGTTTAAAACAGTTGAGGGACAAAAATGTCTCGGCCAAAATCATGTTTATAAAGTTCATACCGGCGCATGCTTGTCTAACCACCCATGCAATTGAAGGATTAATGGCATTTTGTCGATGAGGAAAGATTATAAATCCAAAAATGCTAAGATGAATATCCTACCTTTTTGGCGCATTGAAGATTGATTTAAAAAATGATCGGCCAAAAGGAGAATGGGCATGCATTACGTTAGCTTTCAAAACTTTCTTAACCTCATCGGCTTTAATTCTTAGAAATTGAGATAAAATCGATGTGGGCTCTATACCAAGAGGTGGCCTAACTAGTTCAGTCTCAAGAGGCATTCCTATGATAACGCTATACTCTTCCAGTGTCGGAGTTAGCTCATTTTTACCAAAAATAAAGGTAGCCGTCTCGGGACACCAAAACTGTGAGATAGCTTGCAAAACACCACTATGGACTCCAATATCCAAAAGGGGGATAAGCCGTCCCAATATTGACTCCACATAGTCTTGGCCTTCCTTACTTAATTTATTCCACCACTCTTTGAGCTCGATCTTAGGAGTTGGAACGAATTGAACATCGGATCTCCCCATTGTATATAGATTAAGGCTTACGATCAACCTAATGTCATGGACCAAAAGAAAGTGCAATAAAGTAAATAGATTGCATAGTATAAGATAAGAATACTTACTTCACAAAGAAAATAGCAACCACATAGACACACGCATGGGATGTGAGGCTTAACACCTAAACTACAAGGCTTAGCAAGTTAGAACTAAAAGGATGGACCGACTTGTCGCAGTCTCGCGTACAAATGTCGGGTCCTCTTAGCTCGGTTTAGTCAAAAGAAAATCCCATGGTCACGCAGTTTCGTGAGCAAGGATAAACATTTTGACACCAAGAAAAATTTTCGGGGTTGAGAAAGACAACCTCTACATCGCGGTCTCGCGTTCGAGGTTGGTTCATTTCTCAACACCATCCTAGAAATCCTTAAATGCGGTCCAGGTCCGACGGCAGGTTGTGTGTGCAATGTGTAGTGCTAAAGTAATTTGAAAATCATGCACAACAATTTATAATACAAACAACACTTCAATGATAAGGAAAAATAAATCATTCATCTTTACACCATCCTGCAAGACAAGGATTAGCAAAGACTACTCCCCTTATACCTCCCATCTGCAAGAACATTTAACACCTTAGAAATGTTAGCGACATACCTGGTGTCCTTGCTGCCAAACAAAAATATTTTTTTTTAAAAGAAATAGGCCTATGTCCACTATGAGTTTTAACTCTAATTCCCCAGTGGAGTCGCCAAGCTGTCGCGACCTAATTTTTTCGATGAAGGGTGAATCACCTAAAACTAGGTTAATGGATTACTAAGTCCGAAGACTTGGCACGGACTCTCCCAAGCCCTACCAATCGCGACTTGATACTAAGAAAATGACCAATTAAAACATGCAATTATATTTCAAATTGGAGCCGCCACTAACCAAATAGGGTTGATTAGAAACCCAAATAAAGTATGGGAGAATACTTTATTTTTACGAACCAGAGATTCAATGGATTCGGGGGACATGGTTACGCTAGATTAATCTAACGCCCTTTCGGTACCTTTTAAATTTCAAAAATATTTTTTGCTGGCATTATTGATCAATTTTAACCTAAGTTACTAACATGCAAATGGTGGTCATGCGGGTGCACAATCAATGAAATAACATTCAATAAATCAAAATGCTAAGAAATTATAAACCACAACTTTATTAAAGTCCATTCTCTAATAAAACATTTTAAAAAATGCTAATAAAAATGCATGCCCTAAACATGATTTCTAAATGACATGACACCTAACTTTTTATTATTATGCAATCTTAATCTAAAATTAATATGCATGATTTTACTTTAATGATATGTGAAATGCATATACTACAATTTATATATGCCTAATTTGAATGATTCTTTATGTATGCAACCTACACTAAACAATGATGATATGAAATAGAATTAATTATGAACTAGCCTATTAATTAACCAAATAAATGACTTTTGTGTTTTCTCTGTTTTATTTTTTATTTTTTTTAAAAAAACGTAATGATGCAATGCTAACTTTTTTTTTTTTTTTTTTTTTTTTTATATATTTTATTTTATATTTAAAAAGACTACATGATGGAAAACAAAAAATTAAACTATGACCCACTAATTAAAATGCAACATGTAACGTGCACATTATGAAATCTATATAACCTAAATAACATTGTTTTTTATTCTTTTTTTTTTTTTTTTTAGTTTATTAAAGGAAAATTAACCTAATCCTATATGAATCTAAAAAAAAAAATAAAATGCAAAGCTTTAAATATGAAATGCATATGGACCTAAATATCTAAGTTCTAATATATGACATATAACGCATGATATGTGATAAACAAATAACCATAACGCACCAAAATATGTATCATACTTAAAAAAAAAAACATCAATGTAACTCGATAACATATGGGCATCACTAATGCAAAGTAATTCACGAAATTTGCCATAAAAAGTCAAAAATAATCAAAAATCTAACCCGACGTCTCGCGGCTCAAAATTTTGATTATCATGACTTAATATGACCAATTTCCTAATCATAATAATAAAAAAATATAACAAATCAAGTCAATTCAGCAGCTAAAAATCCAATTAACAACTGATTTTAACCTAAAAAAATCTACCTAGCTTGGAAAATTATCTCCAAGATAGAGCGATTCCAAGCTTACCTTTTTTAACTATTGTTTGTCTTGAGGGGTGGCACCGGCACAGGGTCCAAGCAATAAATGGACTCCGCAACAAAACCAGAAACAAAGGAGGCAGCAAATGGTGGAGCTCGGGGTGGCGTGGGACCGGCGATGGACGGATCGCCGGGTGCTGCGGGCGAGCAAATGGAGCTCCAGTGATGGCGCGGGTGTGGCGGCGCGACGTCGGGGGGCGAGGGTGGTCGCGATCCGGTGCGAACGGAGGCGGATTGGCGAGCGTCGGAGCAGGCGGCTGTGCGGGTCGAGGCTACGGCGTCGCTGTAGTTTCGCGGATGGACGGCTCGGGCTCCGGGCGAGCGGCGATCAACACCGGGCGGTCGAACTCGCCGCGGGGGTTGCTGGTGCGAGGCCGACTCGGGCGAGTGGGCGCAATTGGGGCAGCGGCGGTCGCTTCTTGTGCGAGCGCGGGGAGGCACTCGGGTCTTCGTGGCGGTGTGCGGCTCGGCTTGGGCGGACGCGGAGCAGAAATCGGCGGGAGCAATCGGCGTGGATCTCCGGCAGCGCGGTGCGGAGAGGATGCTCGTCACTCAGGGGCAGATCGGTGGCGGAGGTGCAGCGAGTCGCGGGCGGAGGCGCGGGCTGCACGTCGGGAAGGCGAGGAAGAGTGCTGCACGTCGGGGTGGCGACTTCGGGCCTGAGTCGCGAGATGAGGCGAAACGGCGAGGCGGAAGCGACTCCGGAGGGGCGCGGAGCAGCGGCATCGGCGTGGGACTCGAGCGCGGCGACGAGCAACGCGGTGGGCTTCGAACGCGGAGGTGCGGGGTCTGGAGTTTGGGCTGCGGAGCAAAAGGTGCGAAGATCTTTGGAGAAGAAGCACAGTGACTGCTTTTACTTTCTCTCTCCTCAGGTCTTCTTCACGTCATTTTCACTTTGTTGAGTCATGTACCTTTACT
The DNA here is from genome assembly GCA_014182715.1 of Eucalyptus cloeziana. Taxonomy (NCBI): domain Eukaryota; kingdom Viridiplantae; phylum Streptophyta; class Magnoliopsida; order Myrtales; family Myrtaceae; genus Eucalyptus; species Eucalyptus cloeziana. The sequence goes on along the minus strand of CM024641.1, from coordinate 33,824,908 downwards.
TCTTTGATTGACTTTCTGCTCTCCTGACACTCTCTCACCTGTTTCTCTCACTCTCTTTCTCTGCCTTTTCAATTCTAACGAAGGAAGGAAAAATTTTCACTTTCTCCACAATTGAATTTCCCTTCGACGAAAAGAGAACCCCCCTCAATTCCGAAGCGTGCCTTCTTTTTATAGAGGAAATACTCGGGATTGTTGAAGATCGAGCGATATTCGCTCAACCATCCAACAATAAAAGGCTCCAAAATCAGGCGACCGTTTAATTTTCGAATTCAAAATTTTGTTTCAAAATTCCCCTCTAATAAAAAATTATCCTCTATTTCTAATTCCTAAATTTAAATTAGGTGTTAATAAGTGGAAATAAAAAATAAAAACTGATTTTTTTTTTATTTTCGAATTTTGAAATGAAAATTTTAAAAACCAAATTTAACTTATTATTTTTTAAATATTAGGTGTCGACAGGACAATTGCCAAAAAGAATAATCCTACGTCTCTTGATGATTTATGAATATAGTCCCAATGGTCAATTTTTTATCGACAACCGTGTGGGTGCCAACCATTTTATGTGGGAGCAACTATTAGTGATGTGGACAATCTTTTTAAATTTTCTGAAATTCTTATTAATTTTTAGCTTTTCTTTTATTTTCCTTCTTTTTTCCACTAGAAGAAAGAATAAAAAATTAATAAAAAAATATTCAGATTTTTTTTTTTTTAAATTGCAAAATTGTCCATGTTAACATCAACTGCGCCACGTAAGACGATTGATGTTAATGTCAGTAATTTCCAACCATAATTAATTAGAATGACTACATTGACAAAATGTCAAAATATTTAAAATTAAATTAACATCCGTAAAATAACTTTGAAATTTTTTTGGCAATTATCACTTCATGCATTGTTTGGCACGATATAGTAGTGTCCGATCAGTTGCTCGGTGTCATTTAGTAGTTGTGGCATTATTGTAGTTGCATGGAGTCAATTTACCCCCACAAAGAAAATACTTTCTTCAAAAAGAATTATTATGTATATAAATGTCTAATTGAGTAATTTGATCCCATTGAATGTTGAGATTTGAATTCAGTGACTACATTCCTCGATCTGAACGTAATCTTACGTGCCAATTTAAAAAGGCCATCTAACATTAATAAACAGGCCCAAACCTAGAGATCCATTAACCGGTATTAAATCTTCAAAAAAACATAAAATTTAAAAAGATAAAAGGAGGAAACGAGCTCTCAATTTGGTTATTTTGAGGATTGTTGGAACCGTCCATGTACTGTTTTGATGCTTTAGTTCATGTTAACATGTTTTGAACATTTATTTTGAGGCTCTGATGGCTGTGCTTATGATTTCACTTAAAAAAAAAAAAATTATCTTACTCCTTCCGTGAAAAAAATAAATTTATATTTCATATCGATATTAATAAACTTTGCTATTTAATTTACCGCATCCACTGACAAATTGGTTAAGCTCAGCCATTGGCTTTACGACAAGACGAGATTAAATATAATATACTAAATTCAAAAATCAAATCGAGAGAAAAATGGAATCTAGGTTGGTAGAAATCAAACCCCTTGTGATCAATCGTTCAACTCCAATGAGATGGTCTCTTTGTGGGCGACAACTACCACCGTGCGAGATCTGCTCTCCCCAGGGGGGAGAGAGAAAGAGAGAGAGAGAGCAGAGTTGCGGTGGTCTGCGGTGGTCGACGGTGGACTATTCGAAATCTTAATTGGGATGGATGGTTTTATAACCTGTTCTAAATACGTGATCAACACGATATACTTCTCTTATAGTATTTGCAGTTTACCGCGTCGAATAATCTTATATTTTTGTCGCCCACGTTTCAAGTTTTTACTACCAAGATAATGCTCGACGTCAGGAGCCGCAATGCCGACAGTATATGCCATTTCACTTGCGCACGCTTATCCATTGTTGAGAACTCCAGCTACTGCTACGACCTCCATCATGGCCTCTTCTTTCGTTGAGAAAAATGAACGGTAAAAATACTAAAGGAAGGATCACGCAAAGTATAAATGCGAGCGTGAGAGTGCATAATATGGATGAATAGACACAAAAATTAGAAGAACGGTGCATAACTATGATAGTAATCAAGAAACAGGATATAGATATGAGCTGCGCAAGCTCTGTATAATCCAGAGTATGATAATGGCCGGTCAATAAGCCAGGCCATCTAGTAAAATAATACATCGATGAGTCATAACATCTAAAAGGCTCTTATTGTCAACAAAAACATGTATATCACTGAGCCATCATATGTTCAAAAACTCAGTAGGGATGACTGGGAGCGGGCGCATGTGGCATGTGCGGCTTGTGAGGGCCCTTGCCGCTCTCCATTGGCGGGTGTGCTCCATGGTGGTGGCCATGGTGTGGGAATGGCGCGTGAGCTGGGTGGTGACCGTGATGCGGGAAGGGGGCGTCGGCTGGTGGGTGGTGGTGGTGGTGGTGGTGGCCTGGGAAAGGCTTCTCCAGAGGCTCAGGCCTTGGCCCTGGGGCACCAGGCCTGTGGTGTGGCCCGTGCCCATGGTGTGGTGCCCAAGCGGGCGGCATGGCCCCAGGGTGGTGGGGCCTGTGCTTGCCGTGCTCGGGCGGCTCGGCATACTCGGCTAGGACCGGGGCAGTGAGGGCCACCAGGCTGAGGATCAAGAGCAAGAAGTGCTTGGAAGACATCTTCTTTCCCACCAAATGCAAACGTGATTTTGCTATAACACCAATTGTTTGGATGTGGGATGAGCCAAAGGACTCAGGCTCGACACCCTTTTATACTCGTCCTCGGCCGAACATGCATGTGTTTGATCCCATTCGAAGTCTCCTTCGACCGCGTCTTGTTTCGTTTCACACGACATCATGCATGACATGAAATTGCCAATTTTATTAATAAAGAATTTCCTTAATCCTGGTCGACAAAATCGCGTCAATCGCTGCGACATCTCTGCAGTTGAAAAGTTGGAAAAAGGGGGTTTCGGCTACGAACATTCAGGAAGTTATATTCGTTTTCGGCCGGTGAGGCTCTGTATTCGTGAAGCTTCTTTCCTCCTTCCAAAAGGAAATTCGACAATTAAAATACGGATAACCGCACTAATTAATTATAATCATAAGATTAACTATGATGACATAAGAGCCAGTGTCAACACGTTTTTGAGAAAGGAATAAACAACGCGTGAATCTTGGGTCAAGGGTTATCGTGAGAATTGCGGCTAATTGTGGAGTAAATGAATTTTCTTTCGGGCGTGTTCACACCTAATGTTGTCATAACCTTTGATTTTTGTTGATTCCACATCCTGGTACGACACGTAAGTTAGACTGTTCACCGAAACGTGGTCTGATTGATTTTGTTTCATAACGATCTGGAAATTCATGTGAAATTCGTTAGGATTTGCAGGTCAAATCTACCTAAAGTTTCGACTTGTCTTCTTGGACTTGATTTCACATTCTCTGATAGATTAATTGCATTCGAGGTTTCTGTGGTCATATTGACCGCTCCCTTTTCTTTTCTTTTCTTTTTTCCAAATTAATGGATTTATAGGTTTTTGCAAGTCAGTGCCTCAAGTTTTCTTTAGGTTCCATTTTTCAAATTTCTTGACAAGTCTAATATACTATTTTATATTTTGAAAAGGTAACAATTAAGTTCACCTTAATTCAAACGGTTTAAGATATTAATAATTATATATTAGTTAAGATTTGAAGTGTTAACCGAAGCCTTCAACATTAAAGGTAAAAAATTAATTATTAACTTGGTAAAGGGTAAAAAGTCAAATAAGACGTTCATTAATAGCATCTTCTATTGCACGACTGGTTATTCTGCTCTTGGCCCGTGTTAGGGTGACGATATTTGCTTACGGTAGTAGTATTTGTATTATAGTCGAAGTTGTTATAGCTTTTTTCTTTTACGTATTTCTTGCAGGGTAAATGTAATAAAGTATTCTTTACCAAAAAAAAAAAAGGTAATAAAGTATTTGCAATGGTGCCCTCCTCTCTTTAGTTGACATGTAGTTGGAGATTTTAAACTATTAAAACACTTGACATAACTAATTTAAGTATGGCATTATATATTGTCAATGATATCATAAACGAATGATAATTAAGATATATGTCTTCAGTGATGATCAATATAATGTTTATAATCTATCTTCATATTATATGAATATTATTAAAAAATCATAGATATACTATTAAGTAATAAATTAATATATCTGAAGCTTACAGAAAATGAATATCAAATAACACGCGATTTTATGTTTGTACTAATGATGATAATTGTTGATTATGTCTTGAGTTTTGGCCAACAATTTAAGTGAAAATTGAAGTCGGGAGTACAAGATAGGTATGAGACGTGATAGAAGGGGTCTATAGAGCTGCCGGCCGAATGACGCCCAATAGCTCACTTGCATGTGGACCGGTTGCCGACCAATTCTCTAGAAAACCAGTTTCATACTGGTCATATGGAAAGCGCTCAGCCCATTCCGAACGTCGGGCTGGCACCTCGTGAGGCCAAGCTTGCAATTTAAGACCTAATTTTGACCTTGTCTGAGTTTGCATAGAGAGATTATACATTAGAGCCTCGTGAGGGTGTTTCTAGAGTCTTTCAGAGAGTTTTTGGTAGGAAACACTTGAAAGATTGAGTTAAACACCTTTGTGTAGATTGAGTGAGTGTTATTTAGGGTTTGGGTATGAGAGAGCTTTCGATCTAAGCTTGTATTGCTGCTGTGCACAGTAGATTTATCATTGCTTCTCTTTCATAGAGTAGGTTTTAAATACTCAAACCAAACCTCGTAAATCTTAATGCGTTGTTCTCTCTATTTCTCATATTTCTCGATATATTTCACTATTGTGGTTGATCCCACCATGGTTCTCTTCCCACGACAATGATATTCATACCACTATGAAAATTTATTAGATAAAATGTGGTGGAAGTAATCATTTTGACAATTAGTTTGTTGAAATGCTGTGAAGAGAAAATGATGACTCTCGGGTGTAAAGCTAGACCTGATCAAGTGGCTGCGTAGAGCATGTTTATGAGCAGATACTCCTAGAATCTGCTGTGGAACTGATAAAGAATTTGTCTTAAATTACGGAAAAAAGCTAAACCTAAAGCTGCCCCACGACAATGATGCCCTCTTCCCACGACAATGATGTTCTTATCACTATGAAAATTTATTAGATAAAATGTGGTAGAACTAGTCATTTTCACAATCAGTTTTTGAAATGCTGTGAAGAGGAGATGATGACTCTCGGGTGTGAAACTAGACCTGAACCAGTGACTGGGTAGAGCGTGTTTAGGAGACAATACTCCTAGAATCTGCTGTGGAACTGATAAAGAATTTGTCTTGAATTAGGGAAAACTCCCCCTTTCTTAGCACGCCTAACTAGCAACCGTAGAATCTGCCGATGATTCCTCATTTAGGTTCGGCCTTCCATTTTCTCACGCATGTTTCAAGGATCATCAGTCGCGTCCTTCAATCTAACCTACTTTCTTGGACTTAGAGAAGATCAGGTTCTCGACCTAACGAATGCAAGTGCTTTCGTCTGGCCCACATCTGCTTTATTGCGCTGTGGTTATTTTTATAGCTTCTTTTATGCGTGTCTGAAAAATAAATAATGTTACCCTTGTAAGTTAAAAACGGTTTTATCGTATCATTCAAAGGAGGAGCGAATTTTTCATTTGTCAGTTTAGATCTGGTTTAATTTTTTATTTTATTTTTTGAAAAAAAAAACGTAAACTGAATTGGACCAAACCAATACAGTATAATAAAATATTAAAACCCTATGTAGTAATGTTATGAATGGATAAATCTAAGTTCGTGGAATTTGTACCGTGGAGGCCGAGACAACTTGTTTTTCTTTGTTGGTACTAAACGTGCATGCATCAGCTTACTCAGAAGCTACTTGAGTTCAACTGACGGATTACTCATACTGGACTCAAAACTCAAACTTTGTTTGATTCCTATCGAATTTGAATTAATCGAGTACTTAATTGAGTCAAGTTTGAGCTTGAAAATCATTAATTAAAATAAATGAAGAGCCTAATCAAAGAATTTATTTTTATATTGTTTAGTCATATGACATAGGTACGTATATAGTAATGATTAAATGGATAAAACTTACTAACTTTTCAAAATAGTGTAGTTTCAGAATGTGAGCTCGATTTCAAGTTTAATTTGAGTTTCAAGCAAAATTTAATGAGTAATGGAGTAATTAAAGTTGGATTGAGCTCGAGGTTGTTGCAATCAATCCCCATTGAGCTTCAGCTCGAAAGATCAATCTCGACTGAGCACGAGTCAAGCAGTGAGCCTCAACCATTTGAATTGAATCATGCTTTGCATATTGGATGGTGTCGACATGATTCAACTCAATAACACCCTTTGGTTGGTACTTATCTAATACAAAAGTAGACATTCTAAAGTCGATGTTAAGAATCCTATCCGAGTGTGGGCTTAACATATACGAATAAAAATGATAAAACAAACTGAAGTCATAAATTTGTTTTTGTGATGATTTTATTAGTTTAATTTTGGCTTTGGTTGAGATTCTTTTCAAACCAGCGAACTCAATTGCCGGTTAAAAGTTTTCTCCAAACCAAAGTGAACCAAACCACAAACCCACAACATCTATTGCTTCTGCTTTCGTTTGAATGTAGAAAGAAAAGGATATTTTTCTCTTTTTCTAGTAACAGTTTTAATCATGGCAGATTACCTATAAAAATTAATTTTCCTCTTGAAAACCCTTTCTATATCTCTGGGGTGATGTTTACATGATACGTTGAACTTAATGCATTTCGGTTCTGGAATTGTGGAGCATATGGATGCGTGATTTCGGGCTTATATGGAAAAAGATCAACTGCAACTGATTGAAGACATGCTGATTCATCTCTCTCGAGCAATTGTCCCATTCCCAAGTCAACGCTACTCTCATCTAATATCACAATTTATCTGTGAAGCGATTTCACGCTCGCAAGACGTCACTTTCATCATCATCTAAGATCAGAGTTTGAAAGTCAAAATGAAGCGGCGAAATACCCGTCTGATCTCGTGATTTCCCACATGGAAACGGCGAGCAACGCGGACGGATGTGCATGTAGCATCTTTGACCTATAGGGACAGGGACATGTGATTGCGATACTGATAACCTAAGCCCTAGTTTGTTTTTTTATTTAAGGACGCAATTAAATAAAAGCAAATGCAACTAGACCATTGACCCCGAACAGAGTTAGGAGCCTACCCAATGAAAGACGTGGCATGTACAGGAAAGAACTAGGGCAATGGCGGGGTCGAGAGAGCGAGATGGTTAGGGTTAGATAATAGTCTTTAACTTAACGGGCGAGAAATTTGCATGGAGGTTCTTTATGGAACATCATCGACAAACTTGGAGAATAATGACAGCCTCTTATGTGCTTTTTAAGTATATAGGATAGATTTGATCACAAATGTTAAAATATCTCACACCGTTTGACAATGAGATTTATAAGTTTTTTATATACATGCGATCTTCCTCCACATATTAGTTTAAGGTTTTGGATCAGACTTTTAATAATGAGATTACAATATACTTAATAGATGAAGAATTTTTTTCAAATTTTCTTTTTGATCATTCTAAGTGAAATTCTAATATAACCCTAAAATGTAAACCAAATTGCACAAAATTCCTTATTTTTTATTTTTTATTTTTGGAGACGTCTTGTCTACCGAATTGGATCTAACTTCATGTTAATTGCAGTCAACAGGTATACTCTGCATGTACGAATTTCATTTCCTTTTATAGCATGCATAGCACATGGTCGATCAATGGACGATATTGAGTAGTTGATGCACTTTCTTTTTGGGAACATCTCATGTGTGTACACAGCGCTCATGGCCATATTATATTTGCAGCGCACATGAGTTTGAACCCTCGATGATGGTTATTGAAGTGTAGAAGCAAATCAACTTCAAGATTCAAAGTCCAATCCAACATATGGAATTTAATCGGAATATTTACTAAAAAAATCCTGAGCCTATTGTATGAATACAAATTTAGTTCTAAACTTTTTAATTTAGTAAATTTATTTTTAAACCTTATGATAATTTGCCAAATCCATTTAACCAGTTTTGGTTGAAAATCACAGGTGTAGCGATCAAGTTAACGCCGGCTGTCTTGTGTGGTACAATTGATGTTAACATGGGCAATTTTTTATTTTTATTTTTTAAAAATTTCTTTTACTTATCCCTATTTCCCTTGCCGATTGCCAAACGTCAACAATGGTCGATGGAGGTTGACGACCATTGATGAGGCCCACAATGCCCTTGCCTAATTGGACGAGAGCTACCCTCACCAACCTCTAGTGAGCATTGACCTTGGCTTTGCCAATGGAGTCACTAGCCATCACCGAGACCCAACAACCGCTAGAGGGGAAATATGAAAAGACATAAGGAAAAGGAGAAGGAAAGGAAAAAGCATAGAATTAAAAAAAAAAAAATAATCATCAATGTTAACGTCGACTCTGCTACGTAGGACGGTTGGAATTTACATCAACTATTTTTCAGTCAAAATCAACCAAAATGACTACACTGACAAATCATTATAAGGGATTGACTCAATTGGTCAAATTTGAGTCAATTTTAAAAGTTTAGCACTGCATTAGCATTCGTACAATAAATGTAAATTTTTTTTTTTTTTTTATAATTTTGCGATTCAATAATTTCTCTTCTCGAGAATAAGTCATCATTCTAGTATGGAGCTTCCTCTAGATATTTAAGCTCAACACATTTTCCATTTAACTACATGAGTCACTGGCTCACTTTAGATTGCTCTGGTACACCTCGTACTTTCGTGAAGTTCTAAGGACTCTCCCTTTAATTATACAAAATTACTTATTTGACAAACCAGAGAACAATTGACTGTTGTTATTTTCACCAAGTAAAAGAGTAAAATATTAACTATTGCAATTAGGGCGCCCACTAGCTAACTCCAATATTCAAGATTAGAAGTAAAGATTATATATGAAATTCCTCAAAGTGGCCACATCAGCGCATCGCAGATCGCCACAAGTTCGAATTGATCGAGTAATTGAATCAAGTCAAACTTGAGCTTGAAAATCCTTAATTCAAGTACATCGAGAGCCTAACCGAAGGGACGTATTTTTTTATATATTTCATCCAAATTATACACGTACAGTGATATTCATGAACAAATGGACAAAATTGTTTTAAATTGTAAGTTTTTCTATAATGGTTTCAGAATTTGACCTTAAGCTTGAGTGTAATCTGAGTTTCGAGTAAAATTATTTGACTAATGGAGTGATTAAAGTCGAGTCGGGCTTGAGGTTGTTGAAGATTTATTCCAGTTGAGCTTGAGCTTGAGCTTGAAACGTAAATCCCAATAGAGTACAAGTCAAGTGTCGAGCCTCGAATGTTCAAGATGAGTCGGGCTTGAGTATATAATGGTGTCGACGCAATTCTACTCGATAGCACCTTTTGGTCAGCACTTATCAAATACAAAATTAGACATTCTTAGGTTGCTGTTTAAGCTTCTCTTCTGACCGTGGGCTTAACATACACAATTGAAATGATTATAAACTGAAGCCATCAATTCGTTTGTGTTATGACTTCCGTGGTATAATTTGGGCTTTGGTTGAGGTTATTTTCAAACCGACGAACTAAATTGTGGGCTAAAAATCATCTCCAAACCAAAGTGAACCAAACCACAAGCACATCATATTTATTACGTCTGATCTCTTTCGATGTAATAAAAGAATAGAATAATTATTTCTTTTCCTAATAACAGTTTTAATCCCGATAGATTACCTATAAAATAAAATTTTCCTCTCCAAAACCCTATCCAGGGTAACGTTTTTACATGTTACATTGAACTTGATGCATCTCGGTTCTGGAATTGTGGAGCGTATCAATGCGAGATTGTGGGTTCATGTGGAAAAGATCAACCGCAGATGATTGAAGACATGCTGATTCCATCTATCTCTTAAGCTATTTTCGCATTCTCAAAGTCAACGGTACTCTCGTCTAATATCGCCATTCATCTGGGAAGCGATTTCCCAATTCACAACACGAAACGTCGCTTCCTTAATTATCATCCGAGGTCAGAGTTGAAAGTTTGAGATGAAGGAGGCGAAATACCCGTCTGATTTCTTGATTTCACACACGTGAAATCGCGACCAACAATAACGGATATGCCCGTAGCATCTTCGGCCGATAGGGACGGGAAGATGTGATTGCGAATACTGCAAAACCAAAACCCTAGTTTGCTTTTTTATTTTAGGACGCAATTGAATAAAAGGCAAATGCGACTAGTTCATTGACCTTAAAAAGAGTTTGGAGCCTACCCGACTATAGACGTGACGTGTCTAAGAAAGAATTTTGGGCGCGGGGGTGTGTGGGGTTGGGGGTGGGGGTTGAGAGAGAGGGGGGAGAGGAGAGAGAGAGAGAGAGAGAGAGAGAGAGAGATGGTTAGGGTTAGACAATAGTCTTTAACGATTTAAAAATTTGCGTGAACGTTTTCTATGGAACATCATGGACAAGCTTGGAGAATACAGTGGCCTCTTATTTTTTCTAAGTATATTAGGACAGATTTGATGACAAAAGTACTGAAAATTGAACAGATAAAAGAAAATTTTTGTCAAGTTTTCTTTTTCGCTTTCTAAGTGAAACTGTAATATGACACTAAAATGCATGCCGAACTGTGAATATTAATTTATTTTTTTGGTGACATTTTGTATACCGAATTGGACCTAACTTTGCAACATATCAAACTAGTCTAAAACGTCGTTTAAAAAAAAAAAAACTATTCTAAAACAAGTGTACTTTGCATGTATGAATTTCATAGCCTTTTTATAGCATGCATAGCCTATGCTTGATCGAGACGAACAATTTTGCATGGTTTAAACGCTTTCCTTTCGGGAACAGCCCATGTGTATACACAGTGATTGTTACCATATTATATTTGCAATGCACAGAAGTTTGAACCGTTTATGATGGTTTATTGAAAGGTAGGAAAAAATCAACGTCAAGATACATAGTCCAGATGCGGTTCAATCCAATTTTCCTTTTCTCTATAGTCATTCATCGTTCTAGTAGGGAGCTTCCTCTAGAAATTTATTTTCCATTGACTACAAAAGCAATTGACTCACTTTAGATTACCCTGGTACACACCTCGTACTTTCTTGAAGGTTTAAGGACTGTCCTGTAATTATGCAAAAATTACTAATTTGGCAAACCCGATAACAAAAGAAGAGGGAGTGTTGTTATTTTGACTAAGTAAAAGAGTAAAATATTAACTATTGCAGTTACAACGCCCACTAAATTACTAACTCCAAAACTACTGGGGTTTACCCCAATGGCCACCCTTCAAATATAGAAGGGAAAAGTGGGGGTTTCGAATCTCCACCTTCTTATGATGGTTGGGGTGGGGACAATTTAATTTCAAATGTGGGTTTCGACTTTTACGCCTTACAATGAGGTGGGGAAAAAAATATGAGAATGAGAGTTAGAATAGGAGTAGAGTAGGATCGACAAAAAAACATTACTAATTCCAATATTCAAGGTTAGAATAAAAGATAATATATGAAAATCCTCAAAGTGGCCCCATCATCCCCATTGCTGTTCCCCATCCATTCACGTTAACAGACATGTAGAATGTGCACTAGCAATGACCTCATTGTACCTTTTTGTAATAGTTAGATCAAACATGTTCGATTTAAAAATAAATATTGTTGATTATTCATTTATTTGCAGAAAGAATTTTTATTTGACAATGGCGGAGTGTGGAGATATTAGAAATTTATAAGTGTGCATTTGACACAACTAGAGAGAAGGGATGGGCTCGTCAGCCACGGGGTTTCGCCGGTGAGGGCACCAAACGGCGATGGTGAGCGATGAAGGTGGGATCTTAAGGCAAGAAGAAGATGGGTCAGGGCAAAATGGTCATTATCTTGGAATGCTTCGTGCGGTCAAGTCCATGCCTGATTTATCATGCTTGTATCTATCATGTACGACACCACAAAGGACATTTGACTTCCAAATTAAGCGGGATTCCAACGGACGCTAAAATTGATAATTTCGGGTGAATGTACCTAATGGTGCCAATTTAGAATCTTCTATAGTATTAACCAAACATTAGGGATGACTGATTCTAGTTTGATCCGATCCGATAAAACTAGTCATTTAGCCAAAAAAAAAAATTATAAATTTTCAAAAAATACTAGAATTATTACCATTTTATGATTTATTGCTATTTTTAAGAAAAAAAAATATTTTCTAGAAAATCAGTTTCATATTGGTCATATGGAAAGTACTCAGCCCATTCCGAACATCGGGCTGGCACCTCGTGGGGACAAGACTTGCAATTTAAGACCTAATTCTGACCTTGTTTGAGTATGCATAGAGAGATTATAGATTAGAGCCCCGATAGGGTGTTTCTAGAGTCTCTCAGAGAGTTTTTGGTGGGAAACACTTGAAAGATCGAGTCAAACACCTTGTGTAGATTGAGTGCGTGTCATTTAGGGCTTGGGTGTGAGAGAGCTTTTGATCTAAACTTGTATCTCCGCTGTTCACAGTAGATTTATCGTTGCCACTTTCTTAGGGAGTAGGTTTTGAATGCTCAAATCAAATCACATATATCTTGATATGTTTTTCTCTCTATTTCTTGCATATTTCTCCGTAAGTTTCACTATTGTGGTTGATCCTACCATGGTTCTCTTCCCACGACAATAATGCCCGTACCACTATGAAAATCTATCAGATAAAATTTGGTGGAAGTAATCATTTTGACAGTTAGTTTGTTGAAATGCTGTGAAGAGGAAATGATGACTCTCGGGTGTAAAACTAGACCCGATCAAGTGACTGCGTAGAGCATGTTTATGAGCAAATACTCATAGAATCTGCTGTAGAACTGATAAATAAGTTATCTTAAATTAGGGAAAAAGCTAAAACTAAACCGGCCCCACAACAATGATGTCCTCTTCCCAGGACAATGATGTTCATATCACTTTGACAATTTATTAGATAAAATGTGGTAGAACTAGTTATTTTCACAATCAGTTTGTTGAAATGCTGTGAAGAGAAGATGATGACTCACGGGTGTGAAACTAGACCTGATCCAGTGACTGCGTAGAGCGAGTTTAGGAGACAATACTCCTATAATCTGCTGTGGAACTTATAAAGAATTTGTCTTAAATTAGGGAAAACCGCCCCCCAACTTTCGTAGCACGCCTAGCTAGCAATCGTAGAATCTGCCGATGATTCCTCGTTTAGGTTCGGCCTTCCATTTTCTCATGCATGTTTCAAGGATCATCAGTCGCGTCCTTCGATCTAACCTACTTTCTTGGACTTAGAGAAGATCGGGCTCTCGACCTAACGAATGCAAGTGCTTTCGTCTGGCGCATAACATCTGCTTCATTATGCTGTGGTTATTTTAATAGCTTTGTTTCACCGGTTTTGATTCCCGTGAAAAATCTTTCACCAAATGCTGCATTTTTATTTTATTATGGGAGACTCAGGTTTTGTGCTAAGCTTGAATAGAGAATGTCAAATGTAAGGGGAAATTTTATTTTTAGCTTGTATATATAATCCTGACAATTGATACTTGAATGGCTAAAAAACTAACTGCTTCTTGGCACAAATTACATCAGAATCTAATCAATGATATAATTTGGACACTAGTAGTTGGATAGTCTATGCTTCGAACTCAAAGTGTGCCAGAATTTAATTTACAACATAGCTTATTTTAGGCATAAATTTGGAATTTAATCAACAACAATACCCCTGAATAGGAAATACGACGTTGGAATTTAATTAATAACACTGGGATTGTGGAACAATAGTGGAATTTAATTGATGATGCCGGATTGGATAAAGATGCACGCCAAAATTTAATCAACATCGGGAATCTTGAAAACTACAGCTAAAATGAGATAAAGATAAATATTAAAAAGATAATTGTTATGTTGTTCGGTGGTTCTTCGTTGAATAGGCTGTGGTATTTATAGGACGAACTGGTAGCCATCAATCGGTTTCCTCTTCTTGGGCGCTACTCTTAACATTCTCCATGTTTCCAATTCTTCTTAGTACCCTTATTCATAAGCAATTGATTCCTAACTTGTTGATGATGCTTGCACAATTTGCTCACAAGTAAATAATGTCTCCCTACTTTTATGCACATTTATCTCAACAGTTATTCTTGCTTGTGCTCTGATACTAATTTCACTTAATTTTCAAATCTTGTGCACTATCCCTATAGCTTGACATGTGATAATCAGTTATCTAGTCATCAACTCTAGAATTTACTTCTAGAATTCCAATGATGCTCAATTTAAGTAGCCTCCATGAAAGCTATTTGCCCCTAACTTTATGAACAAAATGGAGAATTTCACCTATTATCTCCTTGTGGCCCGCACGTGATACCGGAGATAATTTTGAGTATCAAATATGCCCCCTTTTAAAAAAATAAATTTAAATTTATTTCTTTTAAACAAATACCTCATTTCCGCTCGGTTTTCCGAGGTGATCATGCTTTTCTGCCTTCTTAACATCTTTCCTCCGATATGGATTTTCATTCCTTGTATTATCTCAACACGTCTCCTATAATTTTGTAAGTAACTATTTTCCTTTTTCTTTTTCTTTTTTTCCGAAGTGTCATCTGCTACTTGTATCTCCTTTGGGATCCCATTACTGTATTTTGTTTTCTTGCACTATTTTTAGATTCTCCTTCATGATTCCCTTTTGTCTCTACTTCATCATCCTTTATGGCACCAAAGAATGTCTCTAACCATGACTCATTGTCGCAACCCGGTGCGGGCAAAGGTGGATCGGCGAGCGTCGGAGCGGCGGCTGTGCGGGTCGAGGCTGCGGCGTCGCAGAGGTGCTCGTGGCGCGGTGGCGGCGAGACGGGGCTAAGGCGCGAGGTCACCTGCAGCAGATGAAGGTGGACAGAGTGGTGAGCAGCGGTGGGTCACGGACCAGTGCGGCGAGATGGGCGGAGCGGCTGTGACCGGCGGATTGAATGAACGTTGTTGGTGCGATTGTCAGGTAGAGGTTGGCAGAGGCGGCGCGGCAGTCATTAGCAAGAAATTGCGGACAGAAGCTGGCGATTGGGAGGGCGACAACAATGCGGGGCACAGAGAGGCGTTGGGCGGCAACGGGTCTTCGTGGTGGTGTGGGATCCAACGGCTTGATCAGCGAGGAGGGTTGGTGCGACGATGCGGCGGCATAGGTGCTGCTGTGGGTGTTGCGGGCGAGCCAATGGAGCTCCAATGGTGGCGCGGTGGTGCTTGGACTCGAGGGCAGCTCGGTTGCAGGGGAGCACTTGTGGGACAACGATGGCGAAGCTTGAGATCTGCTGCTGATGGCTTATGGCATCGACACAGCGGGGTGGTGCGGCGAGTTGTTTGTGCGCCGGCGACGACGAATAGAAGTGACGGAGTGGTGCAAGGACGCGGCGGGGTGGTTGCTGTGAGTTGCAGAAAACCGGTGTAGGTGGAAAGTGCGGGGAGGAAGACGATGCCCCTTTTTTTTGGCTTGGTTGACCGGTCACTTTCACCTCTTTCTCTCTCTCACGTCGCTTTCACCTCTCCTCCCACTGTCTCTCTCTGCACATTTCTTCTTTCTTTGTCAGAGAAAGAAAAGAGAAATGTTTTCTCTTTATTTCTGAGGTGTGTACGAAGGCTTCTGCACTTTCAACTTTTTGAGTTTTCCTTTGAACCAAGAGAAGCGCCCCCGTTTTTTTTTATAGAGGAAAGACTCGGAATTGTTGAAGGTCGAGCGATATTCACTCAACCATCCAACAATAAAAGGCTCCAAAATCAAATGTCCGTTTAATTTTTGAATTCAATTTTTTTAAATTTCCCTCTAAACCAAGATTATCCTTTATTTCTAAAAACTAATTTTAAATTAAGTGTCAATAAGTGGAAAATAAAAAATAAAACTGAATTTTTTTTTTTTGAATTTTGAAATGAAAATTTTAAAAACCAAATTTAATTTATTATTTTTTTAGAAATATTAGGTGTCAACAAATGTCCCTCTTTGAAGGGAAGCTCGTAGGGGTTTCCTTCAAAGATGTATGACACCTAAATTTAAACCATGCAAAATGAAATATGAAATGCATATGCAAATGTTAATGACTTGACTTTTTTTTTTTAATAATAATAATAATAATAATAATAATAATAATAATAATAATAATAATAATAATAATAATAATAATAATAATAATAATAATAATAAAGGATGCAATGTAAATGCAATGATTCGGTCAGGAACATAGATCTCTATGTGTCTATGACCAATGAAATGCAAATGCAAAGAAGAGCACGTACCTATCATACCTGTTTGGGGATTTAGGTGTGAAATGATTCCGATGAGACCCATCAATCATCCGGAACTCCCTTCGAGATAATGGAAAGGCTCAAAGTCTTTAGGGATCTGGAATTCTCATCAGATTCTAAGCACCTGGAAATTGCATCAAGTACTTGAAACTTAAAAAATCTGATTCTTATGTCAGACATTTGAAAACATTTACTAAATGTCTGGAAATCACATAAGATGTTTGGAAAGACAAACACTTGGAAATCGCATCAAGCATTTAAAGGTTCAAATATCTGGAATTCACACCAGACATTTGAAAACATTTTATAAATAGATACTTGGAATTCTCATCAAGTACAAAGATGACTGGATAAACTCAAGGTTTCAAAAACATTTTTTTTTTCTTTGAGGAAAAATTCAATGAAAGTCCATGCATGATGGCTTTATCAAGCTTCTACCGGAAAAATTATCACCAAGACAATTTTCAGTTATAGCGTGAATCTCTTGAACATGCTAAATGAGACACTTTTGGTGTGAAAAAGCTTTTTCACTCGCTCTCATTTAAAAAGGGTTATTTGTCTCGACCATTGATGCGGGAATATATCACTCGATCTTATCATCATCTTGTCGACAAGAGTTCGAATTTTCTTGCAATCAGTACGACCTCACCAATCTGAGAGGTCTTTGTCAAGGACTGTAATGCAGGCTTGGTTAATGGCTTAACAAAGGGACTCTTTGAGTCAAAGCAATTGAAAGAACAATTCTGTAATCATCTCCGGGTTTACAAGTCAAGAACCCTGCAAAATGATAAAGAAATAATCTTGCTCGCACTTCTTCGAGCAATACTTAAAATATGTGAATTCCTATGTTAATTCAAGTGCCCTAATCTGAAGAGACTTTTTAAGGGACGTAACATAGGCTGGGTTCATGGGTTGAGAAACGAAAGGATCGTTAGGCTCAAAGATGTGTATAGGGGTCAAAGTTGGTGATCATCTTGACATTGCCACCAGTTTTCTTCACCACGGATTGTCTTCTTGACAGATTTCTTTATTGGCTCAAGAGTTTATCACATGATGCCAATGATTATTCAACTAGAGATCTTTTCTCAACATTTTTTTCAAAGGCTTTTTCTTTGATGATGGACATTGGTCAGGCACACTGCTTTTTTTCTTCTCTTTTTTTTTTTTTTTATTTTTTATATATGCCTCCAATTCATCAGTCATTTCTCTCTTCTTTCACGGGCATTGGCCTTGCTTTTACCAGGCACACTGCTTTTTCATGCCCCTTAGTTGTATTTTGATTTCAGTTCTTGCACACAATGTGTGTGTCAAGTATACTTTAAATGACACTCGAACCTTCAAGGGTCTTCACCTGTCTCTTGCCTTGCCCCAGTGTGGGGGATGATCACCAACTGGGTTTAAAAGAAATGAAATAGCAGGCTCAAGTGGGCTATTCAAAGGATATAAGTGTGTAGGGTAGTGAAAGAAATGCTCTTCGTTATCCTAAGGCACTTAAATTAGCACTTGAATTCAATGTAATAGCACAACTTAAAGATTGATGCAAGTGAAAGCAAGAAAATTTCAATTCATTTTTTTTTTTTTACTTCATGATGTCATTTTTATCTCCCAATTGCCCCAATGTGGGGTGGCTCTTGACAGGGGTAATTTGAAAAGAACATCCATAAGTGTATGGGCTCAAAAATGGTTAAGCAATGGAACACTTGTAGTGTTTGGGATAGAGAAATGAACTACCTCTCGTCATTTTGGCTGTCGTACTTTTTGCAAGAAAACTCTTCACCTTGAAATACAAAATGTTTCCATACTCACATCACAATGTATAGACAAAGGACTGTGTATGGGATTAGGCTTGCCTTTCACATCTCATTTAGCATGCTCAAGTAACTCGACATCTTTCACTGAATTATCCATTTTGATAAATTTCAAGTGGAATTGACGAATTACACAATATCATGTGAAAGCATTCTATAAAGACAAAGAGGGCATGCTCATAAAGTCAAAACTATTATGTGTCCATGTCTTGCCCTTCCATTGTAAAGGAGCTCATAGAGATTCCTTACAAAAATGAGACACCATCATTCACATCCATTCTTTGCCCCTGCAAAAATAAAATATGCAACATTATACACTAAAGATTTGACCAACTCTGAGCGAGAAAAAGGTTTTTATGAGCCCTTTTATTCATGGATAGTATTTCTTTACAGCATCAGAATTTATAGGATTTGTGAATTCCCGTCCATCCATTTCTGCCAAAATTAAAGCACCTCCAGGAAGTACTTTCTTCACAATGTATGGCCCACTATAATTCGGAGTGAATTTGCCACGAGGATCAAGGTTAATTGGTAGCATCTTGCGTAGCACCAAATCATGGACCTTGAAATGCCTTGGGTGAACCTTCTGATTAAAGGACTTGGCCACCCCCTGTTGATAACATTGACCATGACATACGGCCTTCAATCGTTTTTCTTCAATCAAATTGAGTTGGTCATACCTCTGTTGTGCCCATTCAGCTTAAATGTCGCCTTAGACGAGACAATACTCTTAGAGAAGGGATTTCTACTTCAACTGGTAGGATTTCTTCCATGCTGTACACCAAAGAAAAAGGAGTTGCCCCAGTAGAAGTGAGAATTGAAGTCCTATACGCCATCAGAGCGTAAGGAAGCCTCTCATGCCAGTCACGATAATTATCAGCTATCTTTGCCAAAATCTTCTTGATGTTCTTATTCGCTGCTTCAACCGCACCATTCATTTGAGGGCGATAGGGCGATGAATTCAAATGACGAATTTTGAACTCCTTGAACAAGTCATTAACAAGCTTGTTGTTTAGGTTTGTCCCATTATCTGTGATGATGGCTTCAGACACGCCATAACGAGCCATAATATCCCGTCGCACAAACTTCACGACATTCTTTGCGGTAACAACTGCATAGGATGCTGCCTCTATCCATTTTGTGAAATAATCAATAGCGACCAAGATGAAACGATGGCCATTCGAGGCTTTCGGATTAATTGGGCCGATTACATCGATGCCCCACATTGAAAAAGGCCATGACTTTGATAGTTGATGCAGCTCATTTGGAGGAACATTTATCTTGTCTCCATAAATCTGACAACGGTGACAACTTCTGATGTGTTGAATGCAATCAGTCTCCAAGGTTAGCCAAAAGTAACCTAGTCTCATAATCTTCTTTGCTAACATGTGGCCGTTCATGTGAGGACCACACACTCCTTCATGTATTTCTTCCATCAACTGAGTGGCTTCCTTAGCATTGACACATCTAAGTAGGACAGTGTCGAAAGACCGTTTGTATAATGTATCTCCACTAATAAAGAATTTGGAGGCAAGTTTCATGAGATGCTTTCGGTCAGCTGGATTGCTACCTTCTGGGAACTCTCACTTTTGAATATAGGTCATGATGTCATGGTACCATGGTTTTCCATCCGGCTCCTCTATCACTACCATGCAATAAGCTGGCCTCGGCAAAACTTCTATTTTCAAAGGCTCGACCTCTAACCCATCAGTGACCTGCAGCATAGAAGACAACGTCGCAAGTGCGTCTGCAAATTGATTATGAGACCTTGGCAAGTATTCAAATGAAATTTCCTCGAACTTTTCCATCAGATCTTCTAAATACTTGTGGTATGGGAGCAACTTGGCCTCCTTGGTCTTCCATTCACCTACGGTCTGCATTATGATTAACGTGGAATCCCCGAACACTTTTAACTTGGCCACACCTATCTCAATTGCAGCCTGAAGCCCGAGGATGCAAGCTTCATACTCAGCCATGTTGTTAGTGCATGGGAATACCAATTTTGCAGCCACTGGATGGTGCTGTCCATCTGGGGATATCAGAACTGCCCCAGTACCAGAACCAGACAAGTTCACGGCTCCATCAAAGAACATCTTCCACGAGTCTTCATTTATACTCAAGACGCGGTCATCAAGGAAACTGTCATTGTCATCAGAGACTCCTAGATTCTCGGCCAATAGGTCAGCGATTACTCGACCCTTAACCGACTTTTGTGGCATGAATTGTACATCAAATTCAGAAATTAAAATTTGCCATTTGGCCAGCTTACCCACCAAAGCTGGTTGCTCAAGTAAGTACTTGATGGGGTCGCTCTCAGTCACGAGGAATGTCTGGTAATGCAGTGTGTATTGTCGCAATCTATGCAATACCCATACCAAAGCTGCACAAGTCTTTTCAACATCAAGATACTTCAGCTCTGATACAGTGAACTTCTTGCTCAAGTAATAAATGGCTCGTTCTTTTCTGTCGACGGGATTTTCTTGAGCCAACATTGCACCTAATGACTCACTATGAATAGTGAGGTAGAGAATTAAAGGATGACCCGGCGATGGTGGGACAAGCATCGGTGGATTCATCAAGTAACTCTTCAACTTGTCGAATGCTTCTCGACATTCATCATCCCAATTGACTCGTGCATTCTTCTTTAGGAGCTTGAAGAATGGCTTGGCGGTTTCGAAAAGTTGGGAAATGAATCGAGCAATGTAATTCAACCTCCCCAAAAGGCTCCGGACTTCTTTCACCGTTGACGGAGGTCGCAGCTCACAAATGGCTTTAGCTTTAGCCGGGTCGATTTCAATCCCTTTACTTGCTCACAATGAATCCGAGCAATTTACTGGATGTTGCTCCAAACACGCACTTAGCGGGATTTAGTCGAAGCTTGAACTCACAAAGTCTATCAAATAGCTTCTTCAAGGTTTCTATGTGGCTTTTTCCAGGTTGAGTCTTTGCAATCATATCATCGACATAGACCTCAATCTCTTGATGCATCATGTCATGAAACAATGTTATCATGGCTCGCTGGTAAGTTGCCCCTGCATTTTTGAGTCCGAATGGCATAACTTTATAATGAAAGGTTCCCCACGGGGTAATAAATGTAGTTTTTTCCTTGTCTTCCTCATTCATCCTTATCTGATTGTATCCGGAAAAACCATCCATAAATGAGAATAGTTCAAAACCAGCGGTACTATCCACAAGGACATCTATGTGCGGTAACGGAAAATCATCTTTCGGACTGGCCTTGTTCAGATCCCGATAATCAACACAAACTCGAACTTGATCGTCTTTCTTCATTACTGGTACAATGTTGGCTACCCATTTGGGGTATTGTGAGACTTCAATGAATCCCACCTTCAAGAGCTTCATCACCTCCTCCTCTATCTTCTTTGAGAGTTCGGGCTTGGTTCTCCGTAGCCTCTGCTTCTTAGGTGGCACATCCAGATTAGTAGGTAGACAATGCTCCACAATTGACGAGTCTAAACCAGGCATGTTAGTATATTTCCATGCAAAGATATCCTGATATTCCTTCAGTAATTGAGTTAAGCGCTCGGCCTCATCTTTGGGAAGACTCGCCCCAATTTTCACTTCTTTGGCTTCTTCAGTGTCACTTAAATTAATAGTGACGATCTGCTCGGATGTGGGAGCCTTAGCCTTTTCATGTTGTTCCCAGCTACATTGCACTTCACTGGAGTCTTCTTCGGGATCATCATTATTAGAACCTGCCGTATTAAATCAGACCATTCTCACGTCCTTGCAAGTCACAATATTGTCCCTGAAACAAGAAGTAGTTGGATCAGAAAGACAAATAGGGTAACCTAGATTTTTGAATTTTTTTTTTTGCAAATTTTTTTTTAAATATTTTAACATGAGGAAGCATGATGAAGCCCAGGCCTCAGAATTCTCCTTGGATTTTCTTTTCTTTTATCGGCTGGATATCATCACCGGGCTAGTTTGGTGTACTTCATCATGCCCTCAAAACATGAAAATTTTCATGTATTTTATTGGATGAAAAGCAAATTACATTATTGAAATGATAGAAATCCTAGGAATGGAAATGCAAATACGAAAAGCAATAAAAACTCATGCGTAGAGGAGTATGCAAATAATTAAAATTCTCCTACTCTCGAACTTCGTTGATGACCAACACGAAATTCTCTTCGAACAGTTCGACCATTCCTCCGAGTGCGTCGTCTTTTCTAGTGGGTCAAGTGGTGTCTGCAACCGGCTTGTCTATCACAACCCATTCGGAAGGAATGTTAGCAACTAGAGGCTTGGAGTACTGAACACAGGTATCGATTGCCCCTTCTTCCTCATGCATCATCCTTGCAGGCCCAGGGAATGTGGACCTAATGTGGGGTACGATGACGCCAGTTCGTCCTTGTCCTCTTTCTCTTTCTTTACAAGATCGTCCGCCACGATAGCCCAATCCAGTAGTGTACGAATTCCGCCTGGCCTCAATTGGTTGGCGAGTGCCTAAACCATTACCTGGAACAAAACCACTCCCGACCATGATCTTGCCTACCATGATCGCCGACTTTGATAGCTTTGGAGTGGGTAGGGTAGTGCCTTGAGAGACATGAATGGTCGAGACCAATTCAAATGCTTGAAAACTGGATTCTTCCTTACAATCTGGTTCAACATAAGGGATGGCCGTCTCGTGATAAATCTTAAACTCATCTTCTCCTCGAACTGTAATCAGCTTCCCTTTTGTCACAAACTTCACTTTCTGATGAAGACTTGAAGAAACTGCCCCTGCTACATGAAGCCATGGACGACCTAACAAAAAATTGAAGGCTGTAGGTATGTCCAAGACCTGAAAAACTGCACTGAATAACACTGGTCCTATCTGCAAGTCTAAATCAACTTCCCCAACTGCTTCCTTCTTGGTTCCGTCAAATGCTCGAACAGAGGTTTCAGCCACATGAATTTTCCCTAAATCATACCCAAGACGCTTTAGAGTCGCAAGGGGGCATATGTTTAAAGCCGATCCATTATCAATGAGGACACGAGATACCAAGGTATTTCGACACTTGGCTGAGATATAAAGGGCTTTGCTGTGTCCCCTCCCATCATCTGGGATTTCATCATCTGAGAAAGTAATCTGATCGCTTAACAAAATGGCCCCCACGAATTCTCCCAACTTTTCAGGTTCAATGGACTCTGGGATATGTACTTCGTTAAGGACTTTCATCAAAGCCTTTTGATGTTTCTCCGATGTTAAAAGCAATTCTAATATGGAGACTTGTGCCAGCATTTTACGAAGTTGGTCCACTACACTATACTCGCTAGCCTTGATTACAGCTAAGAATTCTTTGGCCTACTCATCAGTGACTGGCCTGACAGGTTGTGAATTGGCCTGAGTGTAAGTGCGTCCCGATCGAGTGACCACATCAATCTCTATCATAACACCATGGCACTGCCTTATTATTTGTGTAAGCATAGGGTTGCGTAACATCAAGAATCAATTCTTCATCATCTGACAGTGGCACCTCATTGATGATTAATCCATCCTCATCCGATGCGTCTTCCAACGGTGGCATGTCAAAAGCTAGGGGATCACTAGCTCCAGTAAAACTCTTCTCAGAATCAGAAAACTCCTCCTCCAGATCAATAATGATTGGAGTGATAGTCGAAACTGTGTCGACAGGATCTACGCAAACAATCATCCCTTTCTTGGACATTGTCGTAATTCTTTGCACTTTCTGAGACATGGTAGGTGTTTCTTCATCTGAATAGTATCCAGCTCAAACTAAACCATTATAAACATCGTCCAGATGTACTTTCAAGCTCTTCTTTCGTCCAGCATCAAAACTGAAAATGGCATTCACAGCTTCTAGGTGGTCAGGGAGTGGATTATTCTGGATGTTCGGCTGTGCTTTGCGGAATGAGACCACTTTAGCATCCAACAGATTTTGGACTTTGTGTCGCAGCGTATAACAATCATCAACAGAATGCCCTACGTCCCCCATATGGTAAGCACATGTCTTCGAAAGGATCGTAGTTGGGGAAACGCTCGGGATTAGGTCACTTAGGCTCCTTAGCGAGTAATCCTTTCTTCTGAAGGGTCGGCAAGATCTTGGACAATGCCTTAGGAAAAGGCGTAAATTAACGCCTGGAAGAGTTCCTCTGCTGGCCAAAGAATGCACGTGCTCCTCCCTGTTGAGTGTTCAAGACAGGGCGAGGGGGTTGAACATAAGCTGTATTGACTTCCGCTACGGGCTCTTTATCCTTCTTGGCCGAAAATTTCTTATATGAGTTGGTTTGATCAGACGCCCATCCATCACGCAGGGCTATTTCAATTCGCTCGCCAATAGGGGACTAGGCGATTGAATGACTCGGTGAGTCGAATCCTAACATTCGATTTCGGTATTCGGGCGGGAGCATCTTCATGAACAAATCCATCAGCTCCTTTTTAGTCGGCTCAGGGTAATTTGAGCAGCTACGAGTCCTCCATCTCGTGACATAGGCCTTGAAAGATTCTGTCTTCTTCTTCTCGGTGCGAAGTAAATCCTCTCGAGATGGAGTGACATCAATATTATACTTGTACTTGCTTGAAGAAGGCATCGAGTCAAATCCTCCAAAGTTTCTAGGAGATTAATCTTCTTCATAATATACCACTAGAGTGACGGTCCTGTCAGGCTTGCTTGAAATTGCTGAATCATCAGGGGTATGTTATCAACATATGGGGTCATCCTAACCACATAAGTCTGCAAATGGATCTTCGGGCAAGAAGTGTCATTATACTTTTCAAAGTCTGGCATTTTGAACTTCTTTGGTATCTTGATCTTTGCATAATGGGATAGATTAGTTGGGTCTTGGCTAAATGCACCTTGTAGCTGCTTAAGTTTCTCCTCGATTTTCGCCAAGCGTTTTTCTTGCTCAGTCTTTAGTATAACCGGCTGTATCACTTGTATCTCCTCATCAACAACAATTTGAGGCGTGTCAGTAGTTTTCTCCCTGGAGACATCATTAGAGCTTGATGGGCCACTTGTGGATACATTCTTGCCTTTACCTTTCGGATCAGCCATAGGAGCATGTTGTGGTAACACCACTTCGACTTGCGGAGCTGATGGGACAGTATTTACTTGGAGAGAATCTATTTGTTTAGAGAGCTGCTCCAAGACATTCGGGACTTGCTTCATTTCTGTTTCGAGAGCAGCGACGCGAGCTTGTTCAGCACCACGCATTGGTTCGGCGTCATCAGCCATTGTTACTCTAGAACGAGTACGGATTGGTGATCTTGGATGAGCCGTGTTGTTACCTAGGAGAAAGAGATAATATTAGAAACAATGACAAGATAGGAAAATGGCCCATGACAATGGTCTAATCACCTCATTTTATTTATTTTAAATGTTTGAACCAAACTTCCTAACAATGAACTAAGAATTGAAATTCAAATCCCTAAACATTGAACTAAAATTGAAAATACTGAATTGAAATCAAAATCCCTAAACATTAAAACATCTCATTTTATATGCTTTCGGGAACCCAACGCCTTGCGAAGCTTCTTATTTTCAGCTTCAATCATTTCCAATTTCCGCTTAAGATGCTCAATTTGTGCTTGTTGGGTGGGCTTCTCGGTCACATCAGGGACCACTGGACGCAAGGCAGTAGGAATCCGGTGTTGTTGGATGTAGAATGCCGATGCGTGGTGAATCTCCTCCTCGCCTTTCAACCTCTTGGGCTCCAAAATCTTCTCTACATGGCATTCATTCCATGCAGCAATGATCATCTGGACCTCGTTGAAGTAATCATAGCTCTTATAATCAAAACAAACTTGAAATAATTCCGTCTTGAGGGGCGGAGGAACTTCTTGGAGAGCTCTGTATTGACGGGCCACCCTATGTGGGTAATAAGAAGTCGCACCGGAAAGGCCAGCAATGGGACTGGCTCATCATACTTGTGTGAGAAACGAGCCTCCTCAACTCGGAACCATTTAGCATGCCATAGGAATGCCTTAGGATCAGGATCTTTCAAAAAATTAATCCAACGGGCGTACTGCTTGGGTGGAGAAAAACGTTCTAGGACCACAAATTTTTGTATGGGGTGCCTAAAATCGTCAATCTTAAATTGTTTCATAAGGTGCCTAAACCCTCTTATGTGAGAGAAAAACCATATTTGCAAAAGCTCAGGGAGGGCACGCATGGTCTTTTCCTCATTTTGTTTGAAACAGGTTAATGACAAAAATGTTTAAGCTAAAACCATATTGACATAATTCAACCCGTCACAAACTCGATTGACCACCCACAAAATTGAGGGATTAATGGCATTTTTTCGATAAGGAAAAACAATTAGTCCAAAAAATGCCAATATGAAATTTCTAGCTTTTGAAATCATTGGTTGGTTTGCAAAACATTCTTTCAGAAATGAAAATGGGCATGCATAGCAATTGGCTTTAACAACCTTTCTTACCACTTCGGCCTCAATTTTTAAAAATTGTGATAATTCAGAAATGGAATCAATATCGATAGGTGGCCTAATAAGCTTTTTCTCCAGAGGCATTCCCATGGCAATACTATATTCCTCTAGAGTTGGGGTTAGCTCATACTCACCAAACACAAAAGTTGAAGTTTGTGGATACCAGAAATGGGGCAACGCTTGTATAACACCGGAGTGGATGCTGATATCTAATAGTGGAAGAAGTCGAGTGATCCTAGCTTTCACATATCTTTGGCCGTCTTGATCTAATTGGTCCGGCTACATCTTGAGCTCTTTTTTGGGAGTGGAAATGAATTGGACGTCGGTTTTCCCCATCGCATATAAGACAAGACTGACGACGAAACCTATTGTCATGGACTGACAAAATTACAATAAAGTAAGTAAATTGCAAAGTAGGAGTTTAGACAACTTACTTTTACCAAAAAATGGATGACAATCACATAGACACACGCATGAAATGTGCGGCTCGATTTCTATCTAGATGGCTTAACAAAGTGGAGCTAAGGGGATGATCTGACCGTTGCAGTCTCGCATTAACGTGTCAGGTCCCCCTAACTCCGGCTTAGTCGAATGGAATGTCCAATAATTTCGCAATCTCGCAGATATGGACAAACACATTTGACACCATGAAAGAAATTTCAGGGAAGAGAAGGTCAACCTCTACATAGCAGTCTCGCTTTAGAGGAAGTATCCTTCTCAACACCATCCTAAAAATCCTATCGCAACCCAGGTCCGGCTACAGGTCGTGTGTGTAATGTGTAGTGCTAAAACAATTTGAAAATTATGCACAACAATTTATAATACAAACAACACTCTAATATAGGAAAAATAAATCATTCATCTTTACACCCTCCTACAAGATAAGGATTAGCAAAGACTACTCCCCTTATACCTCCCATCTGCAAGAACATTTAACACCTTAGAAATGTTAGTGACATACCTGGTGTCCTTGCTGCCAAACAAAAATATTTTTTTAAAAGAAACAGGCCTATGTCCACTATGAGTTTTAACTCTAAGTCCCCAGCGGAGTCGCCAAGTTGTCACGACCCGGTGTGGGCAAAGGTGGATCGGTGAGCGTCGGAGCGGCGACTGTGCGGGTCGAGGCTGCGGCGTCGCGGAGGTGTTCGTGGTGCGGTGGCGGCGAGATGGGGCTGAGGCGCGAGGACACCTGCAGCAGATGAAGGCGGACAGAGTGGTGAGCAGCGATGGGTTGCGGACCAGTGCGGTGAGATGGGCGGAGCGGCTGTGACCGGCGGATTGAATGAACGTTGCTGGTGCGATTGTCAGGCAGAGGTTGGCAGAGGCGGCGCGGCAGTCATTAGTAGGAAATTGCGGACAGAAGCTGGCGATTGGGAGGGCGACAACAACGCGGGGCACAGAGAGGCGTTGGGCGGCAACGGGTCTTAGTGGTGGTGTGGGATCCGACGGCTTGATCAGCGAGGAGGGTTGGTGCGATGATGCGGCGGCACAGGTGCTGCTGTGGGTGTTGCGGGCGAGCCAATGGAGCTCCAATGGTGGTGCGGTGGTGCTTGGACTCGAGGGCAGCTCGGTTGCAAGGGAGCACTTGCGGGACAACGATGGCGAAGCTTGAGATCTGTTGCTGATGGCTTATGGCGTCGACACAGCGGGGTGGTGCGGCGAGTTGTTGGTGCACCGACGACGACGAACGGAAGTGATGGAGTGGTGCAAGGACGTGGCGAGGTGGTTGCTGTGAGTTGCAGAAAACCGGTGTAGGTGGAAAGTGCGGCGAGGAAGACGATGCCCCTTTTTTTTGGCTTGGTTGACCGGTCACTTTCACCTCTTTCTCTCTCTCACGTCGCTTTCACCTCTCCTCCCACTATCTCTCTCTGCACATTTCTTCTTTCTTTGTCAGAGAAAGAAAAGAGAAATGTTTTCTCTTTATTTCGAGGTGTGTATGAAGGCTTATGCACTTTCAACTTTTTGAGTTTTCCTTTGAACCAAGAGAAGAGCCCCCCCCATCATTCCGAAGCCTACCTTTTTTTTTTTTTTTATAGAGGAAAGACTCGGAATTGTTGAAGGTCGAGTGATATTCACTCAACCATCCAACAATAAAAGGCTCCAAAATCAAACGTCCGTTTAATTTTTGAATTCAATTTTTTTAAAAAAATTTCCCTCTAAACCAAGATTATCCTTTATTTCTAAAAGCTAATTTTAAATTAGGTGTCAATAAGTGGAAAATAAAAAATAAAACTGAATTTTTTTTTTTGAATTTTGAAATGAAAATTTTAAAAACCAAATTTAATTTATTATTTTTTAGAAATATTAGGTGTCAACACTCATCAAGCTACATAAGCAATTTGGTTGCTCTCTAAACAGGGGAACATACCAAAGATTGTCGCTTAGTCTTTTGGATGCTATTGAAGCTATGATGGGCTACTTTTTCTTAGGTCCCAATCTTATTAACCACAACAAGGTCCTTCCTCCATTCAAGGTTTGCTTTCCTACCAAGCGTAAGACTTTAGCCTTCTAACATCGATCCTTCTGAGACATCTAGTCTTCAGCTTCTCCTCAATTTCTTGGGTTTCCCTCATTTGAGGTAGATTTTCATATATTGTACCTCCGACCAACGGATGATGAACCAACCTGACTCCTTTGGATAGGTGTTGGGATTAAGAAGGCACTTACAATTAGCATGTCTTCTTATGACATAAACCGAGGACCGGTTGGGTCTATTGTAAGCTTCTAGTCTCTTTCTACTAGTTGTTTTTTTCCTTTGGGAATCCTATCACACTGCTAGACATGTATATAATAACAAGCTTTCAGCTACTTGATCCTTCTACTGAGTAGTTGCCCATAGTTGATATTTCTTTTATCATCCTAGATGAAGTTCTTGGATATAGTGAGTTCCTTGAACGATATGGTAGAGTGACTAATCTTGTCGACAAGAAAGAACATATCACTTTCCTATTGTACTAGCTGTTGAGATACGTATGCTATTATTCCACACTTAATAAAGATTATCTCCAAATAATTGCAAATCTCATGCACGGTAGATGCATTGCTCTTACTCTAGTTGTTTAAGCATCTCTGGATAAGGGGTTTGCCCATTCTTCACTAGTAATGAAGGCTGAAAAGAGTGGTACTATCTTTGGTCCCTTCTGGATTTTACAAGGATGGATGGCTCTTTATCTTGAATTTCTTTTTGATATGGGCTCCTATAATCTCAATCATTACCCCATGTTAAGCGTAGTACCTATGTCACGCCTCGATTCTTGAGTGCGCACCCATCCCTCAATGGTCAATTAAATAATGACGTCCCCGGACACATCGCCGATCCATTCATTTTTAATGCACATGCGGAAGCAGATATAAAATCCCTAGACAATAAAACAATGGGATAGGAAAGTATGACCAAATTTTGAACTTTTAAAAACAATCACACTTATATACAAACATCTCAAGTTATATATATCACAATACCAACGCACTCTTCATCCTATGAAAACAGTTCAGAAAACAAAGTTTGCAGACAAGGGTGGGGTTTTCATTTACTCCTCTGGATCCTCCTCCGGGTCCTCCTCTTCCTCGACAATCTCTCCTTGTCCCTCGCTCCAGCTGGAACCCACAGCTGAGTACACCGGAGAGTCAGAATCACATCCGAGCTTGGAATCCTTCGCATCCATCACCAATCCACCCTTAGGATCTATTGTACCCTTCTCGAACGCAACCTCCAAAACGTACAGAGGTACATCAGATTCCGACACTTGGCCCACCCTTCCATCACTATAGTGGTGATACCACGCCCGGTATTCATGGGGCACCTTGTGGGGTTCACCCACATCAACCTAGATGATGGATTTCACTAGTGCATATTCCAATCATTCAGGGTGCCCGGTAATCGGAATGTGA
This sequence comes from Eucalyptus cloeziana, assembly GCA_014182715.1. Taxonomy (NCBI): domain Eukaryota; kingdom Viridiplantae; phylum Streptophyta; class Magnoliopsida; order Myrtales; family Myrtaceae; genus Eucalyptus; species Eucalyptus cloeziana. The sequence continues at coordinate 33,794,467 of CM024641.1, read as the reverse complement.
TAACCTATTTCGGTGAACTTCTTGGGTAGGCCAAAATGCTCAAGAGGAGCTGGAGGTGCTACCATCTAAGGACCTGAAATGTTATCCTACAATGGGGTGAGATGACGTCTCAGCGAGTTCTACCCCTTAAGACCTGATTAGGAAGAAAATACACCCTGAGGGCTGCTTAAGCACCATCACAAGTCAGAGGACTTATCTTGGCCTCGGTTTCCTTCCTGCAAGTCAGTTCAATTCATAAATACTAACAATCACATCATCCAATCAAACAAATCGAACCACTGATCAATCGACTCGGTCGATTACATGTCATCACAACCTTCTCCTGGTCAGCTCATTCCATACTATCTATGAGTATGATCAAAATCCAAGATTGCTCACTCTAGGTGATATATAGATAGTAGCTTGCCTCAAAGGCTAATAAATAGTACATTTGTTCATTCTCTAAGATGACATACGAATCATCGAGTTAATATAGTATACTATTCCTTCTCCAGATGACATACAGAGCCATCGAGCTGTTAAAGTATAACGTTATTTCTCCAAGATGACATATAGAGCCATTGAGTCGTTATAGCATACCGTTCTTTCTCCAAGATGACATATAGAATCATCGAGCCAATATAGTATAACGTTCTTTCTCCAAGATGACATATAGAGCCATCGAGCCATTATAGTATACTATTTTGATCATACAACCAATTTACCATTTTTATCATACCCAATAAAAATACACGTAGGTGGGTACACGGCTGGCCTTAGCCAAAACACAAGGTTTTCACTTTTGAACCTCCCACTATTTTCAGCAGTCCTAAAATAGATTTTTGACCCTGTAGACCAACGCTTGGTAATTCTCCAATTAATTACCAAAATTATCCATTTTTGGAATTAAATACCCACAAACACTAATCACAATCAATTTGCACAATCAAGTACTCAATTGAATAAATAGAGAGCACCATTGCAATTAGCACGAAATTTCGGTCATCGACTATCCCAGTCTAATTTCCGGAAAATATATAATTAATTAAATAATTATGGAAAATAGTAAATAAATGCCAATAATGTGACTTAGGCCCAAAAAAAGCTAATTGGATGTCGAGACGGACCCGGAAAATTTTTGAATCACTCAAGATAAATACTAGAGCATGTATAGACCCTAATTGCACTAACTATCCACCTAATATGCATCGGTAATTAATTAAATTCACTAATTTAATCTAACTAACCATCTAATCCATGCTTAACTTAAACTAATCAACCCTTAAGCGTCATTAACCTACTAAGTAGGGATTAGTGAGTTAAACTACTTGTTCGGTGATCCGATCGGTGCAAATCGACTGGGACACAATGGGGCTCAACTCTCTCCAAAGCGGGCCTAGCTTTCGGGGTCGGGAACACCCAGAAAATGGGCTAAAACAGTGCTGGAATATGCACTGGTTTGGGTTCTATTTTAGGCTGGTTAAGGTAGCTTCGGTGGCTAGCTTGGGTCGAAGACGAGTAAAGGAGGCAGTCCGGGTTGGTGGCGGTCCAGGCGAAGCTCAAGCGAGTCTCTAGTGGCTGTGGCTACGACAAACGGCGTCCAGAGCTGGCAGAGAGCCTCCTGATCGCACGAGTAAGGTGAAAAGGCTTGGTTGGATGGTGTAGAGGCGGAGGAACGCACGTAGGTGTACGGTGGCGTTGCAGTGGCCAACAGCGGGCTTCGATGGGGCTGGCGACGGTGCGGGGCTTCACAGCTCTTCTCTTGCTTCGAACAGCAGCTAAATGAGGAGGAAACAGGGTCTTCGAATGGTTGAGAGGGAGAGGGACAAGTTTAAATAGGAGGGGACCACTTGCTTCTTCTTATTTCTCTCTTGTCCCCTTGACCGCCCCCCCCCCTCCATAGCTGGCTTGCACCATCAATTTTGGACCATAAACACCCTTCTAGAAGCATTGAAGAAGTCCATAAGTCATAACCAAGGGGTTGCTACGAATTTTCAAGGATTTTCTCTCCAATTGGACACCATTCATTCTTAAATCACCCTAATTTGGCCTCTATAAATTCAATTGACACCTCACCGATCTAATTGGTATATTTCCTCACCAATTGATCCCACTTGCATTCCAATTTTGCAATAAAAAACGATCCTTGACATTTTCTAGACAAAAACAGCCCTACCTCGACTTTTTCCAAAAGTCTCGGTTTGTAGAAAAATCTTCTGAGACTCGAGTCGACGCTCCTAGAATGACTCGTGACATAACAAAACTTTCAATTTCTGAAATCGGACTCAAATCCGCGGTTAATTTCAATTCGGCGCGATTTTAGCGTGATCTAGGCTACCGAGTAGCTTTCATAAATTTTTAGTGCAAATGACCTATGGTCAATTTTCTTCAAGCCACAATAAACCCACTAGACACATTGGTGATTCTTGGTTGTCATGAAAATCTCGAGGATTCAAATATAGACACTGGGTACCAAAACGATAGAAAAATCAGTCTAGTATCGGCCGACGAGAATTTTCCAATTTAGTAGAGTCACCCACGATTAGCCACACATCTCAGTTGAACCGACCTATCTTTGATCCTTGATCGATTTTAAACTGTGTCGTAATAGCCTCTAAAGATGAACACGATCGAATAGCCAATTCATGATTGAATTCTCAAGTCTATTGCCTTAAAATTCCTTAATGGCTTCCTCAGATAGTCTAGTTATCTCGATAGTGATTAGCTTTGAGAACAACCCTATAGGCGTGTTAATGAAATGCCCGATTAATTTAATTGAAAGCAAAATCGAAAAATCCAGGATGTCAAAACCTAGGGTGCCTCATCTAGGCTATCGACTCTTAAATTGTCTACCCAGGAAGGTTCCTTTAGACACCACTTATTTTCTTCATTATTTTAAAGCCATCTTGAAATTTGATCATAGGGATATTAGATTTTTCCCCTATGACAATCAGGAGCACTACTATCTTTTTGATCATGATGGTCTAAACCCTTTTCAAGACTTTTGTGTTCATGTGTTGTCCCCAGTAGATCTTCCATTATGGTTATCTATGAAGGGCTAATTCTACCCGAGCATTGAAGCATATTCTACTCATTATTATGCGAGGCAATTTGGCTTCTTTCAAGCCATTCCCATGCATGTCCCTTACTTGATGGATTTTTCTCAATCAAAGTAGAAGGAATATAATCTGGAGGATCACAGGCCTTTAGCTTGCTATTCTGAAATACCCAAGACTATTTATGATATACATTCCCAAGACCTGGATAGAGACTTCCGACCTTGTCTTAGTCATAGTCCTAAGTGGATGACATGGTGGATTGATTTTACTCATGAAGGTCCTTACGAGGAAGGTATTATGGCAGCAGTTGATCAGATCAAGCACAAGGGAAAATCAAAGCAAAGTAATGAAGTCACCAATCTTAGCTCCTCTTCTGTTCTAACTGCATTTGATGACAACATTTCCTCCAACGGCCCTCCATTTGAACCAAGTATTCCCTTGCTTGAGCTTCTTCCTAGCCCTAGTGATCCTAAAAAGTCCAATAATGACACAATCAACTTTCCTGATGACTCAGATGAAGGTACTTTATCTTTGTTTACAAGTTTTTCATGTTCCTTCTTCCGTGCATGTCATGTGCTCACAAGAGACTATATTATTCATACTCAAATAGAGAAACATTGGCACAACTACTAAGGAAAAGGAAAGATCTACCCTTGTTTCTCCAAAAAAGCAACTCAAAGCTCTTCCTGACATCTTTCTTTCAACTACTCTTGCTTCTTTAAAGAGATCTTTAGCAATCGATACTCTGACAATTTCTATCTCTTTGGAGAACACTCCTGCAAATAATGTTCTAGTACTTCTTCTCCTCCGATAGAACTTCTTGTAGGTCCTTACGAGGAAGGTATTATGGTAGTAGTCAATCGGATCAAGCGCAAGGGAAAATCAAAGCAAAGTAATGAAGTCACCAATCCTAGCTTCTCTTTTGTTCTGACTACGTTTGATAACAACATTTCCTCCAACAAGCTTCCATCTGAACTAAGTATCCCTTTGCTTGAGCTTCTACTTAGCTCTAGTAAGCCTAAAAAATCCAATAATGACACAATCAACTTTCTTGATGACTTAGATGAAGGTACTTTATCTTTGTTTACAAGCTTTTCATGTTCCTTCTTCTGTGCATGTCATGTGCTCACAAGAGGCTATATTCTTGGCACAACCGCTAAGGAAAAGGAAAGATCTTCCCCCGTTTCTCCAAAAAAGCAACTCAAAGCTCTTCCTGATGTCTTTTTTTCAACCACTCTTGCTTCTTTAAAGAGATCTTTAGCAATCGATACTCCAACAATTTCTATCCCTTTGGAGAACACTCCTGCAGACAATGTTCTAGTACTTCTACTCCTCCGATAGAGCTTCTTGGCGCCATCGATGATGCTATTTCTTCCAATCCCATCATCTGCTCTCTATCTCAATTGGAGCATGATGATCCCAATCCTCTTGCACTAATTATTTACTGTAAGCTCCATTTGATTATAACTTAGCTATAGATATATCATGTACTCTATAATAACCTTATGTATATGGATGACAGCTGAACCCATTACTGTGACTTGTGACATTGAACATATTGACGCTCTAGCCTCTTCAGTACATGCTATTTCATCGCCTGTCTCGCCTACTCCTGCTTCATCTCCAAGCCCTAGTATTTGTCTTACTTGATCCTTAATAATCATTGTACTAACCTTTTGGTTTAATGTCCAAAAGCACATTTCAAAGGGTTCATCTTTAATTCATATTTTCGCATCCTAACCAAAGCCTGCTCTAAATAAAGAAAGTGACTTACCCAGTTTAATTTGAAGATGACATCATCAATATAAACCTCCATAACCTTTTGGTTTAATGTCCAAAAGCACATTTAAATTAAAATTCATCACTCTCTGATATTGTACTAACCTTTTGGTTTAATGTCCAAAAGCACATTTCATTCTTTTAATTCAAATTTTCGCATGACTAAAGCCTGCTCTAAATGTTTAATTTGAAGATGACATCATAGACATCTAAATGCAGTCTCCGTGCCATGGTTAACCTCTTTGAATGGGTCTTGAGCCTCAATCACCTTATCATCATCCTTGATAGATGAATCTTCGAACTCTAGAATTCTCTCAACTGCTTCAACATCGTGCTTTGCTTGTTTGGACCTATAGGCTAAGTACCTCTTAATGAGGTCTTTTGATGATATAAGGTTCTCCATAAATAAATAAATAAATAAAAATAAAAATATTATCGAATTGCTCCGCCAATTAATTCTTTTGGACCCACTCAACTATTTCTTTATTGAAACAGCAAAACACAATATTGTTGGAGTCTTGTTTTTTGGTCGAATATTGGTGGGGTCTGCTTACACATATATTGTCCCTTATTGCCCCCTAGCATCCTATTGTCGCCTATGACCAAGCTACTCACGACTTAGTATTTGCTTTAATATATTCCACCTTATCACTATTCTAAAATGCTAGCATTTCAAAAAAAAGTCGATGGTACATATTGATTATCATTAATCCAATCTCTTCCAAGTAATAAATTATATGATCCATCAGCATCGACAGCACATAAAGATGTCCTAGAAGTCTTGAACTCCAAAGTTAGATTAGCTACGAATATTCCTTTAACGTTTGAGACATCCCCTATAAAGTCTGACAGATGAATATTTGATGGATAATTTCATTGTCTTTTCTTCCAATTTTCTTGTAGAAGCGATAGGGAATGAGGTTCAAAGTAGACCCCCATCGACTAATACTGGAGATATAGGCTGACCATTGATTCTGGCATTAATATTTAAAACTCTCACATGGTTCGAACCCTGTGTTGGAGGTTTTTCAAATTCCATTACTTCTTTAGTATCAAAATAGAACTATGCCCCTTTCTTTTTTATTCATCTGCAAGGACTTCCTCATATAGTTTTGTATTAGATGGGAACGTGTGGAATTCATTAAGAAGTTTTGCCTGCACCATACATGAACTTAATAGTGATATTGACCTTGATATGGGACTCCCATTTCGTTCTGATGATTGAGCAACTATTGTGGCCAATCCTCCTCCAAACCAGATTCTTCACCTTGACCTTCTTTGGTTCGTGGGTCGTCATCATAGTAGGCTTGGCCTAAGTAATACAAAGCTGGTCGAGTTGCTTTTGGAGTAAATACATCTTTTTCTTTCTTTGCATCCTCCTCTTCTGTGGACGTGTTAAGCTATCTTTTGGGGGTTGAACCTTATACCATTTACTAGCAGGCAAATCATGGGGTATCTTTAAAGTGCGTTGACGATGATAATTAGCTATTGACTTCATATCTTCATCGTCAAATTGTACTCCCAATCTAGATGGACTAACCACTTGAGGGTGAATGGAAGGTGGACTATAGCTAACATAATAGTCATACTTTCCACTATGTTCTCTTAGAGTTCCAATAGTAGGTTCTCCCTCCTCATATCTTAGTTTGAATGACTTCTTAGTCACCCATTTGGCACGAAAGTTCTTATAGGGTCTTGTTTCATATACAACAAATTCTTTTTGATTGAAACCATCCAAATTGAGTACCTTGTTAATGACCATAGCATCTTGTTGAGCAGGATGCCCCCTAGAATAGCGCCTACATTTGAACACAATTGAACACAATTGAGGATCTTATTTCTTGCTAATTTCAGAGTTCCCTTGAGCAACTCTTCCCTTTCGGTAAGTAGGATGCTTTACAAGATAGAACAGCCTATTTGGAATTGGTCCTTTTTGAAATCGGGTAGTCAAGCCTTGATCATGTACCTTACTAGCGATCCTTTAGCTCGATTGATGGTACAAACGTCTGGAATTATATCCTTCTTGTCCGATCACCAACTTATATCTTACACAGAATCAAAGCTGGTAATAACTTCTGGGTACTAGTCTCACCCTAGATGATATCATTCTGGTCATGCCAAGGATGGGTCCACATCAACTTCCAATGGGAGCTTTATTCCTATCATCAACAAACTTTATTTTCCCCTGCTTGATTGCGTCTTGAATGTTTGTTTTGAAGATGATGCAATCGTTGGTATTATGACTCCATAAATGATGTACCCATAATATTTCTTCTTTATCAATTCCTCTTTAGCATGTATATTTTGCCCTTCCATCAATCTTATCTAACCATCAACTAACAATAAATCGAATATCTCTTCAGTTTTATTGGCAACGGAGGAGTAATAGAGAGGCTCCTTAGCTTTAGGCATGAGATTGGACTTTTCCTTTACTCTAGCTAATTTTAATGCTTGACAACACATGATTTATTTATAATCATTTTAGTTACAGCCATTTCTGCTATGTCAACTTGCTCTATTCTTAATCTGCTTCCACGGCATCGACCCAATTAACATCTGCTCGCCTACCATGTCTCTTATTTTTTTACTTTGAGCAAGCTCTCATGTTTAGTGGCTATGGTGGATAACTGAAATATATCATAATAGGGTTGTCCAACCATTCTTTCTCGAATTTCAAATTTCAAACCATTAAATATGAGGTCTGCAAAGGTTTTCTTAGGCAAAGGGACCAAGTACTTGTTCATGCCCCTCTTAAACTTCGAAATGAATTGATTGACTAACTCATTATGTAGCTGTTTCATGGTCGATAAGTCAGCCACTGACAAATCTAGGACAGTTATTTGGAATTAGGTGTGGAATAATATTTCCATTTGTTCCCATGAATTAACCAAGTTTGGCAGCAATGTTGTATACTAAGTAAAAGTAATTTGTGATAATGGTAAAGGGAATAACTTCAACTTCCAATGATCTGCATGTACCGCATCTCCATATTGTGCCGAGAAACAATTAACATGTTCAAAAGTCGACTGATCATCTTCACTAGTAAACAAAGTAAACTCAGATATTTTGAAACCCCTTTGATATGATATAGTATCCATCCAATCTGGGTATGATTTTCTGTAAATGTTGGCCAAACATGCAATGTCATTGCCGTATCCCCCTTAATAATGGCTCGACCATTGGCTAATTTTGAATTAGAGCCTTATGAGGAAACCCTAGAATCTGTTGCATACTATAGTTGGGCTGTAATGCTAGATTTACATTTTGCTGAGGAGCTTGATGATATTATTGCTGAGACCCATAGAACTATGGTTGTAGTTCGACTACATGTGCCAAATTTATTTATAGGTTGGGCATATTCACCTAAGCAAGAAGAGGAGGTTGCTGCAACATTTGAGGTTGATCATTCATAGGAGCCTAGGGTTGTGTATTAGGAATTTGTTGAACATTGGCAGCCCCTATTTGAGGTACTTATAGCTGAACATTTAGGACTTCCATCTAGGATAAATGGGGCTGAATGTTCACTTGTTGCAATTCGTTTTGCCCCCTAGCTAGAGTCATTAAAACTCTTGGGACCTCCATTATGATAGGCAACACATTCGTCTGATGTGCTAGAAAGGGATTTGGTTGAGTTAAAGCTACCCCAATAGGATTCTCAAGTGATGAATTCATTTGAGTCACTAGTGGAATAAACAATGCAAGACCTCGGTAAGCATTTGTAAGGACATAAGAGTTGACAAACCCATTAGCTTACGCAACCACAAGATCTTCTCCGCTTTGTAAAATTCTAAAAAGGGGCCAAATTAATGAAGCTTGCCCTGCATTACCCAATATTACTTGAAAAAGAGATGATACAAGAATGTACTCAGCTGAAATAGGGACTTGCCTTGATTGAGGCTAAGTTAGTCCTAATGGGACTCCATGTTATCCTTGGGCACATCCATGATAAGTATCAATAATTAAAGGTCCGATGACATCAGTCATTCATCTGACCATATAATCAGCAAACTCATTATGAGTTTCTTCAATCTTCGCCTCATTATGGAGAGCATGATCGATGTGAGATCTCCCTGTCTTCTCTCTTCAACACGTTGCCTCGAAATCGGCTCCTTCCTCTTGAACTTGGCTCTCATTCTAAGGAAGTTGGGCTGATGATGACTCGGCTCGCGCATTGTTCTTAGTCAAATATTCAAGTTGATTCGACTTCCAGTCCGTGACATAGCACTCTCTTTAACTCAACATTAAGGTCCCACAAGGCGTGTCAAAAAGATATTTCATCGGTTTTGATTCCCGTGAAAAATCTTTCACCAAACGCTATATTTTGGTTTTATTATAGGAGACTCAGAGTCTGTGTTGAGCTTGGATAGAGAATGTCAAATGCAAGGGGAAATTTTATTCTCAACTTGTATATACAATCTTAACAATTGATACTTGGATGGTTCAAAGACTAACTGCTTTTGGGGGCTAATTACACTAGAATCTAATCAATGATATAATGTGGACACTAGTAGCTGGATAGTCTATACTTCAAACTTAAGCCGTGCTGGAATTTAATCTACGACACAACTTATTTTATGTGTAAAGTTGGAATCTCATCAACAGTAATACCCTTGGATAGGAAACACAATGTCGGAATTTAATCAACAACGCTTGGCTTGTGGAATAACTCCAGAATTTATTCAACAATACTAGATCGAATAGAGATGCAGGCCGGAATTTAATCAATGATGGAAATCTTGAAAACTATAGGAAAAATGCAATAAAGATAAAGATAAAATAAAGATAGTTGTTGTGTTGTTTGGGGGGTCTTTGTTGAACAAGCTATAGTATTTATAGGATGAACAGGTAGCCATTAGTCAGTTTCGTCTCCTTGGGCACTACTCTTAACATTCTCCACATTTTCCATCTTAGCACTCTTATCCATAAGCAATTGCTTCTTGACTTATTGACGATGCCTGCACAACTTGCTCATCAAGTAAATAACGGCTCCCTACTTTTATGCGAATTTCCTGCTTGTGCTCTAATGCTAATTTCATTAATCTTCAAATCTAGTGCACTATCCCCATAGCTTGACACATCATAATAAGTTACCTAGCCATCAACTCTAACATTTGCTTCTAGAATTCCATCGATGCTCAACTTAAGTAGCCTCTACGAAAGCTGTTTACCCTTAACTCTATGAACAAAACGAGGCATTTCACCTATTATCCCCTCATGGCTAGCACTAGGGGTAATTTTGAGTGTCAACAAGCTTCTTTTATGCGTATCTGAAAAATAAATAATTTTACCCTTGTAAGTGAAAAAAAGAAAAAAGAAAACACGGTTTATTGTATCATTCAAAGGAGGAGCGAATTTTTCATTTGTTAGTTTAGATTTGGTCTAAACATTAGAAAAGACCGTAAACTGAATTGAACCAAACCAATACAAATTAATAAAATATTAAAACCTTATGTGGTAATGTTATGAATGGATAAATCTAAGATCAGGGAATTTGTGGAGGCCGAGAGAACTTCTTTTCCTTTGTTGGTACTAAACGTGCATGTGAATCAGCTTACTCAAGAGCTACTTGAGCTCGACTGACGGATTACTCATACTTGACATGAAACTAAGACTCTGCTCGATTCTTGTCGAATTCAAATTAATCGAGTACTTCATCTAGTCAAGTTTGAACTTGAAAATCATTAATTAAAATAAATGAAGAGTCTAATCGAAGAATGTATGTTTATATAGTTTAGCCATATGACATACGTACGTATATAGTAATGATTAAATGGATAAAACATGCCAACTTTTAAAAGATTGTGCAGTTTCAGAATCTAAGCTCAAGTTCGAGTTAAGCTTGAGTTTCTAAGTAAATTTTGTGACATCCCGATTTTTCCAATTCTATTTTTAGTAAATTGAGACGGGCATTTCATCTGCACGCATATAGTTCTTTTCCTTGAGTCCGCCACTCATGTGAAAACTAATTTATCGAGTGAAGCCGTTAAGAGATTCTAATGCATGAGACTCGAGAATTTGACCAGGAAACGACTTCTCAACCAAGCTGATCTGCAAGGGTACCTCTGTCCGTATTTGAAATCTTGAGGTTACCTCGACAATCGAGGGTCGCCAATGTGTCAAACATGTACATTGTGGCTTGAGATTGATCAACCATAGGTCGAATCCATAAAAATTTCTAGAAGCTACCCGGTAGGTCAAAATGCGCTAATATCATGTCAAAGTGAAATTAACCGTGAAATTGTGACTGAATTAAGAAATTGGAAGTCCTGGGGTGTCACATATCTTATGAGGAACATGGATTAATTTTATGGATTTTAATTGAGCTCAATTGAAAGAGAATTGATTGGAATTGAGGAATTTAAGGTACAAGATTTTATGCCCCCGCGGAAAATGGAATTGAACCTATTGGAGTAAGGTTGTGGGAGGTTGGAGTTAGTGGATTGTGACATCATAAGTGATGTCATGGGATGGGGCAAGAAGGGCTAGGATGGTGACACTTGGAGGGTGGAGATTGAAGCTCAAATTGGACCAATCACACTTCATCTTCAAGCTTGGGAAGAGGAGAGAGAGGGAAGGGAGAGAAAGGAGGGGAGGAGTTGCGTGCGAACCAACCAATTGACCGAACGCCGCCCCTCACCAGCTCGCCGCCCGCTTGTTGCCGCCAACGTCGTCGGAGCTCGACGCCAATAGCAGCCGTCCGCGCACACGTCGTCTCGAGCGCGAGCCGCCCGTCGCCGCCCTCGCCAGCTCGCCTCAGCCATCGTCCGCCATGTCCAGCCGCGGCCGTTGTCGCAAGGGTCGCCGGAGGCTCGCCGCTAGCTAGCTGCTAGCACGCCACCACCCTTCCCGCCAAACCCGCACCGGAACCGCCGCCGAATCTCCTCCGTTCGGCCTTGGACGGTGGCTGAACTTCCATCCCAAATCTAGAACTTTGAGGCCCGTTTTGAATGGCTTCCCGTCCCCGAAGCTTGGCCCGCCTTGAGGAAAGTTGATCCTCGCGTCGACCCTGTCGTTTTGGTTAGCTCGGCTCGCTAATCGGGTGAGTGTAGCTCACTAAATCTTGATTAGAGGGTTAATGATACCCTAAGTGTGCTTAGTCTAAGTTAATTAGGTTTAGGTGGTTAGTTTAGTTTATTTAAGTGTGATTTAGATTAAGATGTTTAATTAGTCTTAAGTGTATTTAATTAGGGTTAAGTAGGTTTATTTTAATATAAGCCTTGATATGACTTAATGGGTTTTATTTTTTATTTATTTAATTGTTTCAAAATTCTGGAAAATTTAATAATATATTATATTTCGAAAATCATTAAAATTTTATTATTTATAAAAAAAACTCGAAAAATTATTTTTTACCTCAATTGCTTAGAATTTCGTGTTGATCGTTGGTGTGCATTTAGAAATTGAATTTGATGAATGGATGTGGCAAATTGAGTGTTGATTGTGATAAATAGGGTTTTTATTCATACAAACCCAAGTGTTGGATTTTGATGCAAAAATTAGATTTTTAAGGATTATTATTGAAATTGGTGTATATAAATGAAATGAGGAGTGTCCAGAAGTCAATAATGATTTGTCGTGTGCTGGTTGATAGACTCGGTTGCAGTAATGGCTAGGCCAACTGGATCTATTCTCCTTGTGAATTGCCGTCAGTGTAGTGACGTGGCTCGGGTCGCAGTAAAGGTTAGACCAACTGGATCTATGCTTCTTTAAGAATGCCGTCGACGTAGTGACGAAGCTGCGCTCCAAGGGGGGAGGCGATGCCTGGCATTAATGTCAATAGATAGCTGAACTACGAGTAGGATATGCCCTTGCGTGATAGTGAATAATTGGAATGTGTGTTGAGTGCGATTGTGATTTATATGAAATTGATATCGTTTCAATTATTTAAATTCTTATTACTACCTAAGATTGTGTGATATAAATTGTGCTAACCTGCAGGAAAGGAATTAAGACGAGGTAAGTATTCTATGTGAGGTGACTAGGCCACCCGATGTGTATTTTCTTTCTAATAAGGGTTTAGGGGGTTGAACTTGCTATGACAATGTCTCACCTCGTTGTGGGCCAAAATTTTAGGTCCGTAGATGATAGAACCCCCAGAGTGTTATGGTCTTCCCGTGCCTAGTACGAAGCAAAAGTTCAGCTATCCCGATCCTAATGGCCATTGGATCTATGAGCTTGTTAGGACCACAGTCTGGGTTCAGGAGGGCTTGACTGTTAGGGTAACTCATAGATATAGGGCTTGGTTTCGTTTTGGGCCTAATGGTTTCAGGATTGGTCCCCTTAGTAATTTTGATATTCCAGCAGCTGTAATGGAAGCCATCCTAGGAGAAGGAGTAGCTGACCCTCCTGATGGTGGGTTTGAGGACCCATCATCTCTAGAGGCGGTCCAATCTGAAGTGGGATCGAAGAGCAAGTCCGACTAGTAGTCTTAGGGTCGTTCCTTCTTTTGGTGGGCTTATCCCTTTTTGTAAACTGGCCCTTTTTGGTATATATGTAAACCTTGGGAGGTTGTTTATTTATGAAAGTATGTTCTTTTTATGATTGTATTGATTTTCTGCCTTTCCTATCTCGTGAGTTTTTGTCAGGGGTTATTTAACATGTTCCGTATGCGCATAAGGAATTAATTGGGTCGGCGACACTACCTGGGAATGTCTCATTTGTATGACCATGGTGGGTTATTCACGTGTCTCGGGGTTCGGGGCGTGACATCCCCATTTAAGTGGTATCAGAGCATGGTCTGTGTATGGAGTGATAAGGAGCGAGTGAGTCATGGGATAGTTGGTAGGAAAGGCTTTTAATATTGCTAGTGCATGTGGTTGATAGCTGCTTGTTAACTTGTTGTTGAGGTTACTCAGATTTAATCTGATATTAGAATTTGCAAACAAGTATTTGTATTGAGCTTGTAGCATGAGTGACCGAAAACCGAGAGTTGTTAGGAAGAGAGCAGCATGCCCGGTGTTTCGGGGTGGGCCGTCGATGAGAATCGGTGCCCATGGTGCCCTTGGGAGAGCACCGGCTGAGGCCAGTGTGAGTGGTGCAGCATCGCCTCTAGTCGATGCTGAGGTAGAAGCCCCCGAGGATCTAAGGTTTGCTGGGATCATGAGAATGCTTGAGATGATGGGTGACAAAATGGATCAGCAAACCGCCGCTTCAGCCGTTGCTACTGCCGCCGTTGTCAATGCCGCCAACGCTACCAATGCAACAGCTGCTACTACAGTTGCCGCCGCCCCTGCCGCCGCACCAGTCAATGAACCCAAGGTAGCGTTTGAAGAGGTTCCACCTAGGAACGTGGCCGTTGGGAGGCCTATGCATAAGCTAGTGGAGCAGTTCCTCAAGTTGAACCCACCGACGTTCACGGGAATGGGAGATCCCGAAGCTACAGCACTGTGGGTTCAAGAGTTGGAGAATGCCTTTGATCTACTGATGTGCACCGAGATAAAGAAGGTTGTTCTAGCAGCTTATCAGTTGGATGGGATTGCAGGCACTTGGTGGAAGACTACCAAAGGGATAACATTCCCTAGAGGTGTAGTTCCAAAGTGGAACGCCTTTCTCGAAGTTTTTTAAAGAAGTACTTTTCTGAGTGTGTTAGAGAGGTGAAGATGATGGAGTTCCAGCACCTTCACCAAGGTACCATGATGGTAGATCAGTATGAAGCGAAGTTCGCTGAACTGTCGTAGTATGCCCCTGATTTAGTTCAGAGACCAACAGACCGAGCTTAAAGGTTTAGAGATGGGCTCTAATAGGAGGTGAAAATCTTGGTGGTGCTACTAGATCTGAGAGAGTACAATGCCATTTACAGGTGGGCCCAGCTGATTGAGAAGAACCAAAATGAGAGAGCCGCCACATCTAGGTCGCGGTTTAATTCGAACAGGGAAGGTAATTGGTTTGGAAAGTGGCCGATGGCTGGAGGGAGGTATCCTGTTCCACCCAACAGGCAGGGTGGGATAGGAAAGCCAACGCCAAGACCGAATGGTGTTTGTCGTCTATGCGGAAGATGACATGGTACAACCCCGTGCCCTCCTAGGACGGGTGCCTGTTATGAGTGTGGCCAACAGGGTCACATCGCTAGACGTTGTCCTAGGAGACAGATGGGACAGCATCAATTGCCGCCGCCGCCGCCATTGGGATAGAACAGAGGAACCGCGCCATAAATGATGCCGTAAGGTGGATTGACCTGACCCCCAGCTCAGGGAAGGGCGTATGCTATCACTAGAGGACAGGCAGCGGATGCACTTGATGTGATCACAGGTATGGTCTTACTGAACGACTAATCTGCTTATGCTTTATTTGATCTTGGAGCTACCCATTTGTTTATAGCTAAAAGATATGTTTAGTTAGTAGAATTACTTCCGAGTTGTTGGAGTCAGTGATTAGTATATCTACGCCGTTGAAAGATAAAGTGTTAGTTTTAATGGGTTGTCTTGGTTGCAAGTTAGTGATTGGTGAGTGAGAGGGGATGATAAACTTGATAGTCCTAGCCATGTATGATTTTGATGTGATAATTGGCATGGACTAACATACCAAGCAACGAGCTAAGTTGGACTGTTATCACAAGGCGATTTAGTTTAACCCATTAGGGGGTGAGAGCTTTGAATTTATTGGGAGTCGAGGAGGACCATCGATTTCCTTAATCTCATCGCTCGAGGCAACTCGTTTGCTAGACGAGGGTTGCCAAGGTTACCTAGCGACTGTCGTGGATATGATAGTGGAGGAATTGAAGATAGAAGACATTGCAGTGGTGCAAGAGTTCCCAGACGTGTTCCCGAAAGAATTACTAAGTTTGCCACCAGAAAGAGAGATAGAGTTTGTGATTAAGTTAGCCCTCGGGACCGAGCCGATCTCTAAAGCTCCTTACCAGATGGCCTTGTCAGAACTTAAAGAACTGAAGGTGCAGATGTAGGAGTTGTTGGATAAGGATTCATTCATCCTAGTGCATCACCGTGGGGAGCACCAGTTCTGTTTGTGAAGAAGAAGGATGGTTCATTGCGCCTATGCATCGATTATTGACAACTCAACCAGGTGACAATCAAGAACAAGTACCCGTTGCCGAGGATCGATGATTTGTTTGATCAGCTTCAAGGAGCGTCGATATTTTCTAAGATCGACTTGAGGATAAGGTATCATCAGTTAAGGATCAGGAAGGAAGACATACCGAAGTTGGCGTTTTGCACTCGATACGGTCACTATGAGTTCACCGTAATGCCGTTTGGGTTGACGAACGCCCCAGCTGCTTTCATGGATCTAATGAACCGTGTGTTCAGGGAATACTTGGATCAATTTGTAATTGTCTTCATCGATGACATCCTAGTATACTCGAAGAATGCAGAGGATCATGAAAGGCACTTAAGGGTAGTACTTCAAACTTTGAAAGATCATGAGCTGTACGCCAAGTTTAGTAAGTGTGAGTTTTGGCTAACTCGTGTGGCTTTCCTCGGTCACGTCATATCCGGGGAAGGAATCTCAGTGGATCCAGCTAAGATTGAAGCAGTAACTAACTGGCTGAGACCGATTATAGTGACGGAGATCAAAAGTTTTATGGGTTTAGCAGGGTATTATAGATGGTTTGTAGAGGGATTTTCAGTGTTGGCATCACCATTGATAAGACTTCTTAAGAAGGAAGAGAAATTTGTGTGGTCAGATAAATGCGATAGTAGTTTCCAAGAGCTTAAGCAGAAGCTAACCACCGCATCTGTGCTTACTATTCCATCTGGTCCAAGAGGATTCAAGATCTATAGTGATGTGTCGTTTAAAGGACTGGGTTGCGTGTTGATGTAGCATGGCAGGGTTGTTGCATATGCGTCCCGTTAGTTGAGAACTCATGAGTTGAATTATCCGATGCATGACTTAGAACTTGCAGCAATTATCTTTGCCTTGAAGATTTAGAGGCATTATCTGTGTGGAGAAAGGTTCCAAATCTTCACCGACCATCAAAGTCTCACGTACCTGTTTTCTCAGAAGGAGTTGAAAATGAGACAGCGCCATGGATGGAGCTCCTGAAGGACTATGACTGTGAGATTTTGTATCACCTTGGAAAGGTGAACAAGGTCGCCGATGCACTAAGTAAGAAGTCTTCAGTTGCCCAGTTGATACTCAAGGAGTGGAGTCTACTTGAGAGAGCACGAGATTCGAGCTTCAAATTTGAGGTAGGCCACCTTTCAAATCTTATGGCCACCCTTAAAATTGAGCTCGAAGTGCAAGTCAGAATCAAAACGCTTCAGTAAACAAATCCAAATGTACAGAAAATCCTGCAAGAAGATACAGAAAAAAGGAAAGCTGACTTTCAGATTTATAAAGATGGAACATTGAGGTTCCGAGGGTGATTGGTTGTACCTGATGATGTGGAGCTCAGGGAGGAGATCTTATTAGAAGCACATCGTAGCAATTACAGTATTCATCCTGGTAGCACTAAGATGTATTAGAATCTGCATCAATACTATTGGTGGTCAGGTTAGAAGGCGGACATCACCAAGCATGTTACCAAGTGTTTGACATGTCAGCAAATTAAAGCTCAGCATTGTAAATCAGGAGGACTTCTGCAACCTCTTGAGATTCCCAAGTGGAAATGGGAGCACATCATGATGGACTTTGTGACGGGTTTACCGAGGAGTCAAAGAGGGAATGATTCGATTTGGATAGTGGTCGACAGACTAACAAAGTCAGCTCACTTCATTGCAATGCGAAAGGACTTGAGTCTAGATAGACATGCAGATTTGTATGTGCGCCATATAGTTCGTATGCATGGAGTGCCAGTTACAATTACTTCAAACAGAGACCCGAGGTTCACCGCCACTTTTGGAAGAGCTTGTAGAGTGCCTTAGGTACCAAGTTGCAGTACAGTATAGCCTATCATCCTTAGAGGGATGGCCAGTTTGAGAGGACTATTCAAACCCTCGAAGACATGCTACGGGCTTGTGTTTTGGACTTTAAAGAAAGCTGGGAGGAATAGCTTCATCTGGTTGAGTTTACCTATAACAATAGTTACTAGCAGAGTATTCAGATGGCTCCTTTTGAAGCATTGTATGGCAGAGCGTGCAGAACACCGGTGTGTTGGGATGAAGTTGGGGAAAGAAATATCACAGGCCCAGAGTTGGTTCAGCAGTTAGTGGAGGCAGTTGTAGTTATCAGAAACAGGTTAAAGACCGCTCAGAGCTGTCAGAAGAGCTATGCAGATAAGCGTTGAAGGCCATTGGAGCTTCAAGTTGGTGAGCACGTCTTTCCGAAGGTGTCACCAATGAGAGGTACTTCCCGCTTTAGCAGAAAGGGGAAACTGAGTCCAAGGTACGTAGGTCCCTTTGAGATTTTGGAAAGAATAAGGACTCTAGCATATCGTCTTGCACTACCTCCGAGGTTGGCACAAGTGCATGACGTCTTTCACGTGTCGATGTTGAGGAAGTATGAGCCTAATCCAACACACGTTCTAAATTTCGAAGAAATAGACATGGATGACAGGGTGTCGTATGTTGAAAGCCTGGTTCAGATAGTGGATCGCAAAGAGCATGTTTTGCGCACCAAGACCATCCCGCTGGTGAAAGTGGTCTGACAACACCACGGCACTGAAGGAGCAACTTGGGAGACCGAAGATTCGATGAGACAATTGTACCCCCATCATTTTGCTTAAGAATTGTAATGGTTTAAATTTCGAGGACGAAATTTTTATAAGAGGGGAAGTGTTGTGACATCCCGATTTTTCCAACTCTATATTTAGTAAATTGAGACGGGCATTTCATCAGCATGCATATAGTTCTTTTCCTTGAGTCGGCCACTCATGTGAAAACTAATCTATCAGGTGAAGCCGTTAAGAGATTCTAATTCATGAGACTTGAGAATTTGACCAAGAAACGACTCCTTGACCAAGCTGACCTGCAAGTGTCATTGCGGCACAATCATTTGGGTACCCCGTGTCCGTATTTGAAACCTTGAGATTACCTCGACAACCAAGGGTCGCCAATGTGTCAAACATGTACATTGTGGTTTGAGATTGATCAACCACAGGTCGAATGCATAAAAATTTCTAAAAGCTACCCGGTAGGTCAGGACACGCTAATATTGTATCAAAGTGAAATTAATCGTGAAATTGTGACTGAATTAAGAAATTGAAAGTCCCGGGGAGTCACATATCTTATGAGGAACATGGATTAATTTTATGGATTTTAATTGAGCTCAATTGGAAGAGAATTGATTGGAATTGAGAAATTTAAGGTACAAGATTTTATGCCTCGGCGGAAAATGGAATTGAACCTATTGGAGTAAGGTTGTGGGAGGTTGGAGTTAGTGGATTGTGACTTCACAAGTGATGTCATGGGATGGGGCAAGAAGGGCTAGGATGGTGACACTTGGAGGGTGGATATTGAAGCTCTAATTGGACCAATCACACTTCATCTTCAAGCTTGGGAAGAGGGAGAGAGGGAAGGGAGAGAAAGGAGGGGAGGAGCTGCGTGCGAACCAGCCAGTCGACTGGACGCCACCCCTGCCAACTCGCCACCCACTCGTTGCCGCCACCATCGCAGGAGCTCGACGCCAGCAGCCGTCGTCCACGCGCATGTCGTCTCGAGTGCGAGCCGCCTTGTCGCCGCCCTCGCCAGCTCGCCTCCAGTTGTCGTCCACCACGTCCAGCCGCAGCCGTCGTCGCAAGGGTCGCCAAAGGCCTGCTGCCAGCCAGCTGCCAGCACGCCGCCGCCCTTCCCGTCGGACCCGCACCCAAACCACCTCCGAATCTCCTCTGTTCGGCCTTGGAGGGTGGCTGAACTTCCAGCCCAGATCTGGAACTTCGAGGCTCGTTTTGGCCGGCTTCCCGTCCTCGAAAGCCCGATCCGCCTTGAGGAAAGTTGATCCTCGCGTCGACCTTGTCGTTTTGGTTAGCTCGGCTTAGTAATCGGGTGAGTTTAGCTCACTAAATCTTGATTAGAGGGTTAATGATACCCTAAGTGTGCTTAGTCTAAGTTAATTAGGTTTAGGTATTTAGTTTAGTTTATTTAAGTGTGATTTAGATTAAGGGGTTTAATTAGTCTTAAGTGTATTTAATTAGGGTTAAGTAGGTTTATTTTAATATAAGCCTTGATATGACTTAATGGGTTTTATTTTTTATTTATTTAATTGTTTCGAGATTCTGGAAAATTTAATAATATATTATATTCCGAAAATCATTAAAATATTATTATTTAAAAAAAAAAAACTCGAAAAATTATTTTTGACCTCAATTGCTTAGAATTTCATGCTGATCGTTGCTGTACATTTAGAAATTGAATTTGATGAATGGATGTTGCAAATTGAGTGTTGATTGTGATAAATAGGGTTTTTATTCATAAAAACCCAACTGTTGGATTTTGATGCAAAAATTAGATTTTTAAGGATTATTATTGAAATTGGAGTATATGAATGAAATGCGGAATGTCCGGAAGTCAATAATGATTTGTCGTGTGCTGGTTGATAAACTCGGTCGCAGTAGTGGCTAGGCCAACTAGACCTGTTCTCCTTGTGAATTGCCGTCAATGTAGTGACATGACTCGGGTCGCAATAGAGGCTAGGCCAACTGGATCTATGCTCCTTCGGGAATGCCGTCGACGTAGTGACGAAGCCGCACTCCAAGGGGGGGAGGCGATGCCTGGCATTAATGTCAGTAGATAGCTGAATTGCAAGTAGACTATGCCCTTGCGTGACAGTGAATAATTGGAATGTGTGCTGAGTGCGATTGTGATTTATATGAAATTGATGTCGTTCCAATTATTTAAATTCTTATTACTACCTAAGATTGTGTGATATAAATTGTGCTAACCTGCGGGAAAGGAATTAAGACGAGGTAAGTCTTCTGTGTGAGGTGACTAGGCCACCCGAGGTGTATTTTCTTTCTAATAGGGGTTTAAGAGGTTGAACTTGCTGAGACAATGTCTCACCCCGTTGTGGGCCAAAATTTCAAGTCCGTAGATGACAGAACCCCCAGAGCGTTATGGTCTTCCCGTGCATAGTACGAAGCAGAAGTTCAGCTGTCCCGATCCTAATGGCCATTGGATCTATGAGCTTGTTAGGACCACAGTTTGGGTCCAGGAGGTCTTGACTGTTAGGGTACCTCATAGATATAGGGCTTGGTTTCGTTTTGGGCCTAAAAGTTTCAGGATTGGTCCCCTTAGTAGTTTTGATATTCCAGCAGGCTATAATGGAAGCCATCCTAGGAGAAGGAGTAGCTGACCCTCTTGATGGTAGGCTGGAGGACCCATCGTCTCCGGAGGCGATCCAGTCTGAAGTGGGATCGAAGAGCGAGTCCGAGTAGTAGTCTTAGGGCCATTCCTTCTTTTGGTGGGCTGATCTCTTTTTATAAGCTGGCCCTTTTTGGTATATATGTAAACCTTGGGAGGTTGTTTATTTATGAAAGTATGTTCGTTTATGATTGTATTGATTTTCTGCCTTTCCTATCTCGTGAGTTTTTGTCAGGGGTTATTTAACACGTTCCGTATGCGCATAACAAATTAATTGGGTCGGCGACACTACCTGGGAATGTCGCATTTGTATGACCATGGTGGGTTGTTCACGTGTCTCGGGGTTTGGGGCGTGACAAATTTTGTCGACTAAGAGACTAGTTAAAGTTGGGTTGAGCTCAAGGTTATTACAATCTATCCCCACTGAGCATGAGCTCAAAAGATTAATCTCGATAGAGCACGAGTCAAGCATCAAGCTTCAACCTTTCGAGTTGAATCAAGCTTTGCATATTTGATGGTGTCAACACGATTCGATTCAATAACACCCTTTGATTGGTACTTGTCAAATAGGAAAGGAGACATTCTCAAGTCGATGTTAAGAATCTTGTCTTTGTGCACGCATTGAAAAGGTAAAACAAACTGAAGTCATCAATTCGTTTTGGTTATGATTTTATTAGTTTATTTTTAGCTTTGGTTGAGATACTTTTCAAACGAACGAACTAAAATCGCCGGCTAAAAAAGTAATCAAACCTTAAACACGCAACATCTATTACTTCTGATTTCTTTTGCATGTAAAAATAAAACAATATTTTTATTTTTCTAGTAACAGTATTAATCATGGTAACCTATAAAATAAAATTTTCCTCCTGAAAATCCTATCTATATCTCTAGGGTGATGTTTACATGATACGTTGAACTTAATTCATCTCGGTTTTGGAACTGTGGAGCGTATCAATGCGTGATTGTGGGCTCATATGGCAGAAGATCAACCCGCAGCTGATCGAAGACATGATGATTCTATCTCTCAAGTAATTTTCCCATTCCCAAAGTCAACGCTACTCTTCTAATTACGCAGTGTATCGGCGAAGCGATTTCACGTTCCCAAAACGTCGCTTTGATTATCATCAAAGATCAGAGTTGAAAATCGAAAGGAAGAGGCGAAATACCCGTCTGATTTCTTGATTTCCCACATAGGAAATGGCAAACAACGCGAACGGATGTGCCCGTAGCATCTTTGACCTGTAGGGACAGGGACATGTGATTGCGATACTGATAACCTAAGCCCTAGTTTGTTTTTAAGATGCAATTTAAATAAAGGCAAATGCAACTAGTCCATTGACCCGGAAGAGAGTTAGGAGCCTACCCGATGAAAGACATGGCATGTCTAAGAAAGAACTAGGGCAATGACAGTCGAGAGAGAGATGGTTGGGGTTAGAAAATAATCTTTAACTTAATTACGGCCTCTTGTGTTTTTTTAAGTATATAGGACAGATTTGATCGTAAATATTGAAATATCTCACAACGCTTTGATAATGAGATTTATAAGTTCTTTATATACATTTGATCTTCCTCCACCCGTTAGTTTAATATTTTGGATTGAACTTTTTAACAATGGAATTACTTAATACTTAATAGATAAAGAATTTTGTCAAAATTTCTTTTTTTATCATCCTAAGTGAAATTGTAATATAACTCTCAAATGTGTACCGAATTGGACATATTTACTTCTTGTTTTTTTTTTGGAGATGCCTTGTCTACTAAATTAGACCTAACTTTGCGTTGTATATAGTCTATAGCAGGTGCACTTTGCATGTATGAGTTTCATTTCCTTTTATAGCATGCGTAGCCTATCCTCAATGAATGGATGATATCACGTAGTTCATATGTTTTCCTTTGTTAGATTCAGTGCACAATCACAATAAAATAGAGAGTATAAGCAAGAAAGAAAATCCGAGACACAAGGTTTTATCTTGGTTCATTCTTAAACTATGGCTATATCTAGCAGATGACTTCACTATAATTAATACATCACACTTCTTTGTTACATTCCTCAGTTACAAAAGTGGGATTCCGGTGCCTTCTTATTAATGGGAAGTATGAACTGCACCCTAAAATCTTTTTTGAAACATCCCATGTGTGTACATAGTGCTTGATGCCAAATAATATTTTCAATGCACATGAGTTTGAACCCTCTATGAGGATTATTATAATGTAGAAGCATATCAACTTCAAGATTCAATTTTTGCAGGTTTTTTTTTTTTTAAATTGAATTTTTTTTCCTTTTCTTTCATTTCTTTTATTTTCTATTTTTTCCTATTTCCCTTTGCCTTTGCACTCAGCAATGGCCAATGGAGGTTGCTGACCACTAGCAAGGTCCACAATGCCCTCATTGAATTTGACGAGGGCTGCTTTCACTAGCCTCTAGCAAGCATTAGCCTTGCCCTTGTCAGTGGGATTGCCAATCCTTGTCAAGGCCCCAACGATCGGTAGAGGAAAATAGGGAAAAAAAAAAGACATAAGAAAAAGGAAAGGAAAGGAATAAATATAGAAAAAAAATTGAAAAAATCATTTATGTCAATGTCGACCATATCATGTAGGACGATCGACATTTACGTCATTTGTTTTTCGGCCAATATACATCAAAATGACTACATTGACAAATTATTAAAATTTTATGACTAAAGTGCCGAAATTTAAAAGTTAAGGACTGAATTAACATACAATAGGTATAGAATAATTTTAATAATTTTTTTAATTGAATCTAATTTCTTTTCTCAACAATAACTCATTGTTCTAGCATGGAGCTTCCTCTGGAAATTTAAGCTCTCCATATTTTCCATTGAACTACCTGAGTAACTAGCTCACTTTAGATTACTCAGGTACACCTTGTACTTCCGTGAAGTTTTAAGGACTCTCCCTCTAGTTATACAAAATAGCTCATTTGACAAACCAGAGAACAAAAGAAGATTAACTGTCGTTATTTTGACACAATAAAAGATTATAATATTAACTATTACACTTGCGGCGCCCACTAAGTTGCCAACTCCAATATTCAAGACTAGAAGAAAAGATAACATATAAAAATGCACAAAGGGGCCACGTCAACCCATTACAGATCTCCACGAGTTCAAATTGATCAAGTACTTTAATTAAGTCAAGCTCGAGCTTGAAAATCCTTAATTCAAGTACACTGAGAGCCTAACCAACTCAACGTATTTTTAAATATTCATCCAAATTATATAGGTACGGTGATATTAATAAATAAATGGAAAATTTTGTTTAAAATTGTAAGTTGTTTTCTATATTAGTGTATTTTCAGAATTTGACCTCGAGGTTGAGTCTAATTTGAGTTTCGAGTTAAATTTATTGACTAATGAAGTGATTAAAGATTAGTCGGGCTAGAGGCTGTTGAAGAATTATTCCAGTTAAGCTTGAGTTTAAAAATAAAATCCCAATAGAGCAAAGTTACGTGTCGAGCCTTGAATGTGGGTCGAGTCAAGCTTAGTATATAATGGTGTCAACACGATTCTATTCGATAGCACCCTTTCATTAGCACTTATCATATATTAAAGTAGACATTCTTAAGTTGATGTTAAGCTTCTGATCTGAGTGCAGGCTTAACACACACGAATTGAAAGGATAACAAACTGAAGTCATCAATTCGTTTGTGTTATGATTTTATTAGTTTAATTTCCGCTTTGGTTGAGTTTCTTTTCAAACCAACGAACTGAATTGTGGGTTAAAAGTCATCTCCAAACCAAAGTGAACCAAACCACGAGCACACATCTATTTCTTCTGATTTCTTTTGATAAAAAATAAAGGGAAAATGACACAATTAGTCCTTGAACTATGACTCAATGCGCAATGTGATCCTTGAACTTTTAATCTGTTAACTTTTGTCCAGGAACTTTTATCTAATATGCAATATAATTCCTGAACTTTTAATTTATTCGATATAGCTTCTAAACTTGTCGTACATATTGAAATTAGTTTTCAGACTATATGAAAATGTTCAGTATTGTCATTGGATTTAAATTAATGGAATGATGATATTGATTATTTTCATATAGTTTAGGCACTATATGAAATTTAGAGACCACATTAAACAAATCAAAAGTTCAAGGATGACATTACATATTGAACAAAAGTTCAAGGATCATATTAAACAAATTGAAAATCCAAAGACTACATTGCACGTTGACTAAAGTTTATCGATCATTTGTGTCATTATTCAAAATATGAAGACTAAATAAAATGTTCCTCTCGAAAACCCTATCTGTCTCTAGGTGATGTTTACATGATAAGTTGAACTTAATGCATCTCGGCTTTGGAATTGTGGAGCATATCAATGCGTGATTGCAGATTCATATGGGCGAAGATCAACCGCAACTGATAGAAGATATGCTAATCCATCTTTCTTTTAAGCGATTTCACATTCCCAAAGTCAACGATACTGTCATTCAATCCCACCATTCAATTATCATCCGAGATCAGAGTTGAAAATTTGAGATGAAGGCGGCGAAATACCCGTCTGATTTCTTGATATCCCACACATGAAATGGCGACCGACAATAACGGATATGCCTGTAGCATCTTCCGCCGAAACGGGGAGACGTGATTGCGATGCCGCAAAAACCTAAACCCTAGTTTGCTTTTTATTCTAAGGACGCAATTGAATAAAAAGCAAATGTGACTAGTCCATTGACCTTAAAGAGAGTTAGGAGCCTACCCAACTATAGACGTGGCGCGGCTAAGAAAGAATTGGGGCAATGGCAGAGTCTAGAGAGAGAGAGAGAGAGAGAGAGAGAGAGATGGTTAGGGTTAGATAATTTTCTTTTTAGTTAACGATTGAGAAATCTGCACGAATGTTTTCTATGGAACATCATGGACAAACTTGGAGAATTATGGCGGCGTCTTATTTTTCTAGGTGTTTAGACAGATTCGATCACGAAAGTACCTTTATCTTTCAAAATGAAACTATAATATAACCTAAAATGCATACCGAATTGTTCATATCACTTCGTTCTTCTTCCTTTTCTTTTGAGACATTTTGTCTACCAAATCGGACCTAACTTTCCGTTGTATTACAACGTCTAAAGCAGGTGTACTTTGCATGTTTGAATTTCATTTCCTTTTTATAGCATGCATAGCCTATGCTCGATCAAGACGGACAATTTTGCTTGGTTCAAACACTTTTTTTTCAGGAACATCCCATGTGTGTACAAAGCTTCCTTTAGAAATTTATTTTCCATTGACTAAATAAGCAATTGACTCACTTTAGATTACTCTGGTACATACCTCGTACTTTCTTGAAGTTTTAAGGACTCTCCCTGTAATTATAACAAACTTACTCATTTGACAAACCAGGAAACAGAAAAAGAGGGAGTGTTTTTATTTTGACTAAGTAAAAGAGTAAAATATTAACTATTGCAGTTACGATGCCCACTAAGTTACTAACTCCAATGTTCAAGATTAGAAGAAAAGGTAATATATGAAAATCCTCAAAGTGGCCCCGTCACCCCCATTGCTATTCGCCACCCAATCACTTCAACATACATATAGAATTAGGACTAGCAATGACTTCATTGTACCTTTTTAATTGTTAGATCAAACGTGTTCGATTTAAAACTAAATCTTGTTGATTATTCCTTTATTTGCAGAAAGGGTTTTAATCTGACAATGTTGGAATGTGGAGATATTAGAAATTTATAAGTGTGCATTTGACACAATTAGGAGAAGGGACGGGCTAGTCAACCACGAGGGTTTCACCGGTGAGGTTACCAAACAGCGACGGTGAGGGGTTGGAAGGTGGGTTCATAAGGGAAGAAGAAGAACGGTCAGGGCAAATAGGTCATTATCTGGGAATGCTTCATGCGGTCAAGTCCATGCCTGATTTATCATGCATGTATCTATCATGTAAGACACAACATAGGGCATTTGACGCCTAAATTAAACGGGATTCTAACGGACGCTAAAATTGGAAAAAGGGCACCACTTTACCCCTTTTTGTGGGTCAAATAATAAATTGGGGTGAATGTACCTAATGGTACCAATTTAGAATCTTCTATAGTATTAACAAAAAAAAAAAAAAAAATCACTTTCATGACAAAATTTAGTTTTATCGGTAAAGACTTACTTTTGGCAACACGCTTCATTGCTCCTAATACGATTCTATTTTTATGTGTTTTTTTCCCCGACTAGTAACTTGTTTATAATCGAATAGCCACTCCCAATTCATATATTTGCCATCGACCTTTAAATAACCATAGATTCAATTTTCAAATCCCCAATTGAAGACAACGCTAGAAACTAAAGTTTAATGACACAAAAATGAGTACTCCAAATCTACTATGAAAATAACACTTTATTCCAAATCACAAAAAAATTAAATAACAAATAATTATAAATAGTTGTATGGTCCAATCCGTCAAGAATTTATTATGGCTTAAAACAAGTTGTTCTTCCCATAATAGCCCAAAGACAGTTTTGCTAGCAAATCTATTCTTTCCTTCTTTCTAAATATCCACAAGCCCCATTTTCTCATTTTTCAAAAAGCTGTGCTATTTTTGCCCCTTTTTTGATTCAATCAATTTCATTTACACTAAAAAGACAATATTACCGTCAATCATTCAATTGCAAAATGATGACCTAATTCATTCTTTTTTTTATTTTTAATATTTATATTTAGGATGTAGTTGTCATACTTAAGTATTTCATTCGTTTTGTTTTTGTGTATTAAAGAATTTTTTCAGTAGTATTTTTTGATATTCCTATTACGTTTTTTAAAACTTGTCTCCGCTCATAAATGGTCATCTACATAACAAGCCATAATTTAACATATCATGGCCTTGAACGCTTGTCGCCACCATTTGAGGCTCTTTAAAAGGCCCATTGGAACTTGTTGGCTCGTTTTTCACATGTCAAGGTCCGTTTGCACATAATATATGCTCGCATCAATATCCTTTTTTTTTTTTTTTTTTTTTTTTTTTAGTTGGGGGGTTTTTGGGGAGAGGGAGGGGGAATACGTTTTGTCCACGAACATAAAAATCAGCAACTAAAATTCGCCAACGTAATAACTTGTTTTCGGTTTCTCTCACATTGCAATTAACTTGTTATTGCACGTTGACCAATTAACTCCCCCATTTCTTAGAAAAATCAAAGGGCAAAATATCAGCTATTTCAGGGGACGGTCATGAGTCACTTGGTCACTGGATGTAGAGAAACATTAAAGCTCTAGTCACATAAGATGTCAATGTATTGGGAACATTTAGAAAATTAGTTAACTTTAGGGGAAAGTCAATAAAAGGGAAAATAGAGAAAGAGTTCAAGTTTTCTGCCCATCTTATCAGGGGTGATCAATAGGTAGGTCAAACTTGGCTGAGCCTTTAGGTTGGGCCTTATATCGCTTCCTATGTCCACCCATAATAATAACTTCATACGTAAAATGTTTGGGCTTGACAGAATAGTTACTAGCCTAATCCAGCCAGGCCAGCTTCATAATTAAATACTCTTGTCCAATCCCAGCTAAAAGTGCCCTTCGGGCCCATATGACCAAGACGGCCGGTGGCCCTCCATGTCCATAATTAGGTCTACTTCCAATAATTGTTACTGTTCGTGTATTTGCTCTCATTTGTTAACTCTCAAGCTATCTGTCTAAGGAGTCGCTCATTCACATATGTGTGGCACAACTTGTATGTCACAAGACTACATACTACAATGTTTTTCAAAACTCACATTGTGCTACACACATAGACAAAATATAGCAAGGTTTAAAAGTTATTGGGGCCAACTTCTATACTTGAAAATACTTCATTAATTTAAATACTCTGTTATGATTTATCATATCACTTTATAAGCTACCACTGTACACCGGTTTTTTTAAACCTGTCTTCTCTTATACAGGAATTAGTTCTTGTTGGGCTTTGAGCCCATAATGGGCTTGACCCAAGCCCAACCCAGAGTCTTTCAAAGTTCCCTGGAGGGACCAGTTAACAAGAGAAAAACTTCTCTTTGGCACAAAATGCATGTAGAGCTTGTTTCCCGAAAGAGAGGAGTGCTCGTGTGTGGCTGTGATGTTGGAGCTTGACCGAAAATGAAAACAAAGGAACATAGTGCTCGTGTGTATTGGTGCCGTGACAAAAGAGAGAAGACTCAGAAAATTTGAAACAAGCAAATGTTTTGTGAGATCAAGGAGCATATTTGGTGAGCATAAGGGTGTTAATCCAAGTGCGTGATTATACTTTTGAGCATCTACAAGTATTAAATAGAGCAATCGAAACCCGTCTATTCTCTTCCCATAATGGCAAGGATAAATGAAAGTCTAAAGCTCAAGCATAGTATATATGTACTGACCAGCAAAAATTACGGAGCGAAATGAGATGAAACTACCAGCATCAGATTGGCCTCTAAAAAAAATTGAAGATTATAATCTAATGCACGTGAAAGAGCACTATACTTAAGTCCTCATGGACACATTCATAGAACCCATCAAGAGAGACGACGCAGCTCCTTCAGTTCTCAGTGGGAGGCTTGTGTGGAGGCTTGTAGGGTGGCTTGTGGGGGAAAGGAGGGCCTTTGGGCTTCTTCTCTTGGGGGCTGCTCAAACGGTGGCTTGTGCTTCATCGGCGGCTTTTCGCCGTTACCCTTTGGTGGGATGTCCTCCTTCTTGGGTGGCTTGTCGTGGAAAGGAGGGCCCTTTGGCTTTGGCTCTGGGTGGTGCTCAAATGATGACTTGTGCTCCATCGGCGGCTTCTCGCCCTTACCCTTTGGTGGCTTGTCCTCCTTCTTGGGCGGCTTGTGCTTGGGAAACGGCTTGTGTCCATCATCCTTGGCGTACTCCAAGAGGAAGCGGCCACCACCGGGGTGGTGCTTGTGGGGCGGCTTGTGCTCCTTCGGGGCCTTTCCTTCTTGAACGGATGGCGGCGGTGGTCGAATTCCTCCGCAATGGTGGTGGTAAGGAGCATTGGGCCTAAGAACAACGCTAGTAAGTATTTGAGAGACATGGTTCTCTCTTTGCTAGCTTTGGGCAGTGAAGAGTGAAGTGAAGTGAAGTGGTGGGAGGTTGGGTTGTATTTAGGGAAAATTTCAAATAAAGGCCCAAAGTGTCATCGTTTTTTCAAATAAAGACCTAAAGTGATCTTGGCTCGCCAGCCAGTAAAAAATTCTAGCTAGTCAAAGATAATTTCATCCAAATACAATTTAAATTTAAATTTAATTAGATTAAAAATTATAATTTAAAAAAAAAAAAAAGAAAAAAAAGCGCCAAACTAGAGGCTAGAGGGCCTCCCACCTATGGCCATAGCCCTATCACTAGTAGGGCAACGTTGATGGCCAGCGAGGTCGCCAATGCTTGGGTAAGGGCTAACGACTCTCGCTAACTAGAGACCAGGTCCTTGCTGATAAGGGCCAGCAAGCCCTCTCTAGAGATGGAGAGGGTGGCAACCCTCTCCTAGATTTGGGCCTAGCCCTCGCGCAAGCCTAGTGGCCTTCACCCAACACCCTTGGACATCCCCACCTAGGTCGAGGGCGCTGGGCGAGGGCTAGCAACCCTTGCCCACCTAGATGTAGTAGAGGGTCGCCACCCTCTCTTGTCTTTGGCGAGAGTCGCTAGCCCTCGCTTAGGTACCGGTGACCCCACCTACCATCACCACCACCACATCGTTGGTGGGGCAGTGAGATGGCAAGTGGGAAGGAGCCTCCTCCTCTGCTGTTCATCTTTAAAAAGATAAAATAGTTTTTGTGTAAGGAAGAAAGAAGAAAAAAAGAAAGACAAAATGAAAAATTTTAAAAGATGAAATTGCCCTTCACTAAACAATGAGTTCAAGTCCTTCTTTGATATTAATACGGCCACTTCAAGTATTTATTTGAAATAAGGTTCACTTCGGATCTTTATTTGAAAAAATAAGGACACTTTAGACTGTTATTTGAAATAATGTTCACTTTAAACTATTATTTGAGAAAATGATAGCACTTCGGACCATTTTTAGAATTTTTCCTTATATTTATAGTGTCTTAATACCACTGATATCATCCCCCATGTCACTCTTGTTTTGGACCGATTGTTTTTCAATTTGTGTGGCTAAGGGAATGTGAATACTTGATTGATGGGGCCAAGAACGAGTCGAAAAGTTTGACAATTTGGAGTAGCCTCTCGCTCGAGACTGATCTTTGCGACCCTTGTTTGCTCCGTAGAAGACAATGAATGTCACCGCCAAGGAATAATAGAAAATTTCAGTGCTTTTGTTAGCTCGTCTGTGCATGCATGCACATATTTTAGAAGATTAGACTTGGGAATACAGAGCATGTATAAAAGATGTTGGTGCAAAGAAGAACTCATAGGAAAATGCCAGAAGGTATAGAGATTGATTTACAAAAATGGATTTATTGAGCGGATGCAATGAATTGTGGATAAAGAATCGCCTCGACCGTTCTCTTGTATCTCAATCCATGCCATTTGCTTATTACACATCTTGTTCACTTGCAGAAAATAAATATAAGCATGATATGTTTGACATGAAGTCTACCCCGATTTTCTTGAATCAATATAATACGCCTTATGCTAATTAATGACCCGATGGGTACATTGTATTATATTAATGGATGAACTTGACATTATATATGCAACCGCTTTCTCCAAAAATTTAAACTGTTAGAGTATGACGTAGAATATATTTTATATATTAACCAATCAACTCATCTTGAAATGCAAAGCTGCAGAATGATTTAAAACCCCATAAGTTTGTATGAATGGGTTTTCGTAAATGTTGAGCATTCCCTATATTACTCTACTCCAAATAAAATCAAATTTTATTTGTAGGAATTGAATTTGGCTGGGCAACTGGTACGAAAGATTGCTTGATCTTTAGAATGTATCCCTAAATAACACCATAACTGGCTAGGCCTAATCTTGAGGATGTTTTAAGATAGTTACTTGTTTTTAACATATATGGGTGATGAGATAACTAGACTCGAATTTAGTAACTTTGAGCAACCGACTTACATCAAGTGGATGGATTTCAACATGAGGTGATCGAGCTGGTATGTTTGCGATCAGCTTTCTTGTTTGTGCTGAGGCTTGAGAGCTAGAAGGAAACCTCATAGCAGACATTTTAAACCAATAAATCTTCGGGAGTGAAACCTTTTGCAAATGGCCTTTTAGATATGCTTCTGGCTTTAAGGATTTGAGTCAAAGGTTGCCGTTACTAGTAACTTTTGCTTTCAAATAGTTGACTGGTACTCGCCACATATAATCATAAATGCAGTGATGTATTTGTTATTCTGACGGAAAGGCGTATGTCGCTGCAATAATGCTGCTAGGAAAATTGACCGACAGCAATAAGTTGAAATCTGTGTGTGTTTCTTTTCACAAGTTTCATGCGCCACATGCATACGAAACCCTTGAATCGCTCCCCCCGTTTATTCGCTGTACCCAAATATCGCCCGATAAAATTTGTAAATTTTTCATTTTTCGTTGGCTAGAATAGCTAATGATATTTTGGTTAATAGTGCACATTATTATGTCATTTTCATAAGTAAATATACTGTCCACTTCTCTTCGTTTTTCATTGCAACGATGGCTTCAAAATAGAAAAGCTTCGGACATGAAAGGCCGCGAACATCCTATGAGCTTCATAAACTATTAAGATCAAGCTAAAAAGATTTGATATCGCTCTTGTTTAAAATGTCTCACGTCACTGGACAGAACGTGAATAAAAGAAAGAATAAATTGTGGATTAAGCTTCTCTTCTGAGTGTGGGCTTGACAAACATGAATTGAAATGATTATAAACCGAAGCCATCAATTCGTTTGTGTTATGATTTTAGTAGTATAATTTGGGCTTTGGTTGAGTTTCTTTTCAAACCAACGAACCAAATTGCGGGTTAAAAGTCATCTCCAAACCAAAGTGAACCAAACCACAAGCACACCGTATTTATTACTCCTGATCTCTTTTCATGTAATAAAAAAAGAATAATTACTTATTTTCCTAATAACAGTTTTAATCATAGTAGATCATCTAAAAAATAATTTTTTCCTCTGGAAAACCCTATCTATATCTCTAGGGCAATGTTTACGTGTTACGTTGAATTTAATGCATCTCGGTATGGAATTATGGAGCATATTAATGCGCAATTGTGGGTTCATGTGGAAGAAAATCAATTGCAACTGATCGAAGATATGTTGATTCCATGGATCTCTTAAGCTATTTTCACATTCCCAAAGTCAACTGTACTCTCATCTAATATCGCCATTCATCGGGAAGCGATTTCCCAATTCACAACACAAAACGTCGCTTCAATTATCATCCGGGATCAGATCAGAGTTGAAAATTTGAGATGAAGCTGGGGAAATCCCCGTTTGATATTCTTGATTTCCCATGCGTGAAATGGCGACCAACGATAACGGAAATGCCTGCAGCATCTTCGGCCAATAGGGACGGGGAGTTGTGATTGCCATACTGCAAAACCTAAACCCCAGTTTGCTTAAGGACGCAATTGAATATAAGGCAAATGCGACTAGTCCTTTGACCTTAATGAGAGTTAGCAGCCTACCCGACTATAGATGTGGCGTGTCTAAGAAAGAATTGGGGCAATGGCAGATTCGAGAGAGAGAGAGAGAGAGGGGGAGGACCGGAGGGGGGGGGGTGGGGTGGGGTGGGGTGGGGGCGGCGGGGGGTTGGAGAGAGAGAGAGAGAGATGGTTAAAAGTTAACGATTGAGAAATTTGCATGAAGGTTTTCTATGGAACATCACGGACAAACTTGGAGAATAATGACGGCCTCTCATTTTTTTCTAAGTATGTTAGGACAGATTTGATTACGAAAGTACTGAAAATTGAACAAATAAAAAATTTTGTTGAAGTTTTCTTTGTGCATTCTACGTGAAACTGCATTATACCCCCAAGTGAAACTGAAAATTGGACAGATTTGATTACATACTTTGCATGTATGAATTTCATTTCCCTTTTATAGCATGCATAGCCTATGCTCGATTAAGACGGACAATTTTGCATGGTTCATACACTTTCTTTCTGGGAACATCCCATATGTGTACAGTTGCCATATTATATTTGCAGTGCACATGAGTTTGAACAGTCTATGATGGTTCTTTGAAAGGTAGAAACAAATCAACATCAAGATACAAATCCAACAGATGGGGTTCAACCCTATTTTCTTTTTCTTGAAAATCATTCATTGTTCTAATACGGAGCTTCCTCTAGAAATTTATTTTCCATTGACTACATGAGCAATTGACTCACTTTAGCATTACTCTGGTACACACCTCGTACTTTCGTGAAGTTTTAAGGACTCTCCCTATGCTTATACAAAAGGTACCCATTTGACAAACCATGAAACAAAAGGAGAATCACCAAAAAAATCTTAAATCTAATTCAATCATAAATTATTATTATAATTATTATTTGCTAATTGAGTCCTAAATCTTTTGCATTTGTGTCAATTCAATTCATCCAGCCAAATTTGGCCAATTGTTAATTTGGCACAACTAGTGCTACACATGACACAACCGGTATTAACATGGACAATTTAATAACATTTTAATATTTTTTTGAATTTTTCAATTATTTTTTTCTTTTTTCTTCTTCCTTCTTCCTCTAGTCGATTGCCAAACTAAGGTAACCTCGCCAGATCTTAACAACACGATCAAAGAGTAAAATATTAACTATTGCACTTACAATGCCCACTAAGTTATTGACTCCAATATTCAAAATTAGAAGAAAAGATAATATATCAAAATCCTCAAAGTGGCCAAATGACCCCAATGACATGGAATGTGCACGAGCAATGACCTAGTTGTACCTTTTTAATTGTTAGATCAAATGCGTTCTATTTAAAACTAAATGTTATGGGTATTCATTTTTATAAATGTGCACGCGACATAGTTATAGGGAGGGGATGGGCTCGTCAGCCACAAGGGCTTTGCCGGTGAGGGCATCAAACAACTATGACGAGGGGTTGGAAGGTGGGGGCTTAAGGGAAGAAGAAGATGGGTTGGGGCAAATAGGAATTTTTTTAGGAATGATTCCTATGGTAAGTAGTTAACTTTAGGGGAAAAGTCGAGAAAATGAAAAATAGAGAAAGAGTTCCAATTTTCCACACTTCTCATTAGAGGAAATCAATAGGTGGGTCGATGTCGGCTGAGCCTTTAGGTTAGGCATAATAAGTTGCCTAGGTCCACCCATAACAATAATTTCATGTGTAAAATGTTTGAGTTCAACCGAATTGTTACTTGTCTAATCCGACCAGGCCAGCTTCATAATTAAATAGTCTTTGTCCAAGCCCAACCAAAAGTGCAATTTGGGCTGATATGACCAAGATGGGCCCATGGTCATCCATGTCCATAATTAGTTCTACTTCCTATAGTTGTTATTGTTCTTGTATTTGCTCTCATTGTGTTAACTCTCGAGTTATTTGTCTAAAGAATCGCTCATTCACATGTGTACGATGCAACTGGCATGTAAATGTCAGATTCATATATGTATATACATACTATGATGTGTTTAAAAACTCACATTGTGCTACATAGACATAATATAGCTAGTTTAAAAGTTAATGGGGCCGACTTCTATACTTCATAATACTTCATTAATTTAAATACTCTGTTAGGATTTATCACATCACTTTATAAACTACTACGATACACCAGTTTTTATAAACCTGTCTTCTCTTATCTAGGACTTAGTTCTTGTTGGGCTTTGAGCCCATAATGGGCTTAACTCAAGCCCAACCCAGAGTCTTTCAAAGTTCCCTAGAGGGACCAGTTAACAAGAGAAAAACTTCTCTTTGGCACAAAATGTACGTAGAGCATGTTTCCTGAAAGAGAGGGAGTGTTCGTGTGACATCTTGGATTTTTATTTTTGCTTTCAATTAAATTAATCGGGCCTTTCATCGATACGCCTATACTGTTGTTCTTAGAGCTAATCACTCCTGAGATAACTAAATTATCTGGGGAAGTTATTAAGGAATTTTGATGCAATAGATTTGGGAATTCGACCAGGAATCGATTACTCGACCGTGCTCATCCACAGAGATCATTACGGCATAGTTAAAAGTCGATTAGAGATCAAAGATAGGTTGGTTCGATAGAAATGTGTGGCTAAAAGTGGGTAATTCCACTAAATTACAAAATTCTCGTCGTCCGGCACTAAACTGATTTTTCTATCGTTTTGGTACCCTGTGTCCGTATTTGAATCCTCGAGATTTTCACAACAAGCGAGAGTCGCCAATGTGTCAAAGAGGTTCATTGTGGTTCAAAAAAATTGACTAATGGTCATTTGCACTAAAAAAATTCCAAAAGCTACCCAATAGCCTAGGTTACGTTAAAATCGCACCAGATTGAAATTAACCATGAATTTGAATCCGATTTCAAAAATTGAAAGTTCTGTCATGTCACAAGTCATTTAAGGAACGTCGACTCAATCTCCGAAGATTTTTCTGCAAATCGAGTTTTTGGCGGAAAAAGTCGAGTTAAGGCCATTTTCGACCGGAAAATGCAAATGACTGTTTTTTATCGTAAAATTAGGATGTAAGTGGGATCAATTGGCGAGGAAAAACACCAATTCGATTGTTGACTTGATAATTGAATTTTTAGAAGCCGAATTACACCGATTCAAGAAGGAATTGAATCCATTTGAACCAATTGAATACAAAATTCGTATGTCCCCCTTGCCCACAACAATTGGACCATTTCAAGGGCTTCTAGAAGAGGATTTGTGGCTGCAAATGGTAGAGGAAATCAGCTAGGATTGGTGGGACACACCAAAGAGAGACAAGAGGATAGATGAAGACCAAAGGTGGCCCCCCCTTAGCCAAACTTGTTCCCCTCCTTCCTCTCTCCTTCCACCGTCGACCCCTCCCTCTCCATTGCTACCTTGAGGACTTCAAAAACTTGTAGAGGAAATCAGTAGCCAACTCCGAGTCGCCGCGCCACCCGTCCGAAGCTAGAGCCATCGCCGTTCGTTGTCACGCGCCCCCGCAGGCCTCGCCGCTTGTCCCGCCGTTCCGCGCATTCTTGGCCACCGTCTCACCTAGTCACGACCCCAGGAAGTCTCCGGCTATTCGAGCCCATCTCACCGCCGCCAAAGCGACCTAGTCACCCGTCCACCGACGTGAAGCCTCGCCGCAGTAGTCCACCTCAGCCGAACCACCAGCCATCCTTTTCAACCGCCGAACAAAGACCGAAGTCAATGGGTATTCCAACCACTATTTGGCCCGCTTTGGAGGCTTTCCCGCTTTGGAGTTTGTCGAGTCTCACCGCGTCCCTATCATTTTGATCCAACCAAATCATTAAACAAGTGAGTTTAACTCACTAATCTCTGCTTAGTAAATTAATGACGCGTAAGGGTTGATTAGTTTAGACTAAGTATGGATTAGGTGGTTAGTTAGAACGGTTAGTGAATTAGTTAATCGATATTACATGTTAGGTCGATAGAGTAGTACAATTAACAAGTAGACAGGTCGTAGTATTTAATTAATGAGTCTCGGAATTTTTCCGGGCCCTTTTTAGTGTTTAATTAGGCTTTACGAGCCTAAGTGAGCATTTTTTGTATTATTAATTAATTTACGTAATTATTTAATTATTTGTTTATTTTCTGGAAATTAGACCAGGATAGTCGGTAACTAGAATTTTATGCTAATTGCAGTGGTGTGATCGGTTTATTTAATTGATTGTTATTTTGTGCAAATTGAGTATGATTTGTGATTGTGGGTAATTATTCCAAAATTAATTAATTTCAGTAATTAATTAGAAAATTACCAGGCGGTGGTTGACAACGCCAAAAATGAATTTGTGGACTATTGAAATTAATGGGACTTTCAAGTGAGAAAATATTATATTTTGGCTAAGGGTACCCACACATGAGTATTTTTATCATGTATGATAAAAATGGCAAAAATGATGAATGGTCAGGGTGGTCTACTATATCAACCTACGGGCTCTGATATGTCAGCTTAGAGCGAGCAATGCTAATATATTATATCAACCTTCGGGTTTTGATATGTCAACTTAGTGCGAGTAGTATACCTTATCAGCTTAGAGTGAGCAGTGTTAGTATACCATATTAGCTTGCGGGCGATATGTCAGTTTAGAGCGAGCAATCTATTATCAGCTTAGTGCGAGCTATACTATCTATTATCAGCTTATAGTGAGCAATCCTAACTATGATTGGACTTGATAAATAGTATTGATTGAGATGACTGGGGGATGACCTCAATGACATGAAATTGACTGAGTCGATTGATCGATGGTTTGAATCTGGTTATTGAAATGAATGATTGGAGGGTTGTTTGTGTTATATTGACTTGCAGGAAGGAACTAAGGCCAAGGTAAGTCTTCCGACTCGTGTTTGTGCTTAGGCAGCCCTCAAGGCATATTTTCTTCCTAGTCAGGTCTTAAGGAATTGAACTTGCTAAGACATCATCTCACCCCGTTGTGGGATAACATTTTCGGGTCCATAGATAGCAGCTCCTCCCAAGCGTTTTGGTCAACCTAAGAAGGTGACAGAGCAGGAGTATTTAATCCCACTGCATGGGAGCTCTAGGGGATGGACCTATGAGCTAATGAAGTCCATAGTCTGGGTTGATGAGGGTTTACCCAAAAAGGTACCCCATCAATACAGAGCATAGTATCACCAAGCTCGAGATGGAGAGAGGGAAAGTCCTATACCTGAGTCTGAGATTCCTCTGTATGTGCTGGAAGTGGCCTTT
Organism: Eucalyptus cloeziana; assembly: GCA_014182715.1. Lineage (NCBI taxonomy): Eukaryota > Viridiplantae > Streptophyta > Magnoliopsida > Myrtales > Myrtaceae > Eucalyptus > Eucalyptus cloeziana. The sequence goes on along the minus strand of CM024641.1, from coordinate 33,755,742 downwards.
GGGAAAGACACAGTAGATCCTCCAGGAGGTTCGATGATAGACGTGGAGCCGGACATGTTAGATCCAGGATCTCTTGTGTATTCAGCTGTAAGCTCCAGTTGGAGTGTGGATGAAGATGAAGATGAAGAGGAGGACGAGGACCTGTAATTGTTTGAAACCCCCCCTCCTTGTTTTGCAAACCTTATATATTTATATGTCAGTTTGTATTGTATTATATATGACATGACTAGGTATGTTATGTATATATAAGTGTGTTGTTGGTTTTAAAAATAATGGCCCTACTTTTCTATCCCATTGCATTGTTGTCTGGGAATTATTTATCTGCTTCCGCATATACATTAAAATGAATGGGTCAGCGATGCATCTCGGGTCGTCGCTTTTTAATCAACCAAAGAGGGATAGGCGCGCGCTCGGAGGATCATGGCATGACAGCTCGTGTGTGGTTGTGATGTTGGGGCTTGCTCGAAAGGAAAAACAAAGGAACATAGTACTCGTGTGTGTATTAGTGCCGAGACAAAAGAGAGAAGACTCTCAGAAAATTTGAAACAAGCAAATGTTTTGTCAAGTCAAGGGGCATATTTGGTGAACAAACGGGTGTTAATCCGACTGCGTGATTATACTTTTGAGCATATAGAAGTATTGCATAGAGCAATTGAAACCCATCTATTCTCTTCCCATAATGACGAGGATAAATGAAAGTTCAAAGATCAAGCATAGGATAATTGAAAGTTTAAAGATCAAGCATAGTATATAAGTATTGACGGTGAAAATTAGAGAACGCTATGAGATGAAACCACTGACACGAGCTGGATTGACCTCTAAAAACATTGAAGATTGTAATCTAAAGTACGTGAAAGAGCACTTTATTTAAGTCCTCATGGACATATTCATAGAACCCATCAAGAGAGACAAGGCAGCTTCTTCTGTTCTTAGTGGGAGGCTTGTGGGGAGGCTTGTGGGATGGTTGTGGGTGGAAGGAGGGCCCTTTGGCTTCTTCTCTGGGGGGTGCTCAAACGGTGGCCTGTGCTTCATAGGCGGCTTCTCGCCCATATCCTTTGGTGGGATGTTTTTCTTGGGTGGCTTGTCGTGAAGAGGAAGGCCCTTTGGCTTCGGCTCTGGGTGGTGCTCGAACGGTGGCTTGTGCTCCATCAGCAGCTTCTCGCCCTTGCCCTTTGGTGGCTTGCCCTCCTTCTTGGGTGGTTTGTGCTCAGGGAACGGCTTGTGTCCATCCTCCTTGGCGTACTCCAAGAGGAGGCAGCCGCCGTTGGGATGGTGCTTGTGCTCCCTCGGGGGCCTTTCCTTCTTAAACAAATGGTGGCGGTGGTCGAATTCCTCCCCAATGGTGGTGAGGAACACCAAGCCTAGGAACAACACTAGTAAGTACTCGAGAGACAAGGTTTTCTCCTTGCTAGTTTTGCGATTGAAGTGAGGTGGCGGGAGGTTGGGTTGTATTTATAGTGTCTTTGCACCAATATTGTCAGCCCAAATGTTTCTCTCGGTTTGGACTGATTGATTTTTTATTTGTGTGGCCAAGAGAATGTGCAAACTTGATTAGAGGGCCAAGATGCGTTGAAAAGTTTGAAAATTTGGCTTAGCCTCTCGCTCGAGATTGATCTATGGCGACCCTTGTTTGCTCCGTAGAATGACAATGAATATCTCTGCGATGGAATAATAGAAGATTTCAGTGCTTTTGTTAACTCGTTTTGCATGCATGCATATATTTTAAAAGATTGAACTTAGGAATATGGAGCATGTATAAAAGATATTGATGCAAAGAAGAACTCATAGAAAAATGCTGGAAGATATAAAGATTGATTTACAAAATGGACTTATCGAGCGGATGCAGTGAACTGTGGATAAAAAATCGCCTTGACCATTGTCTTGTATTTCAATGCATGCCATTTTCTTATTACAATGCCAAGTCTGGTTCACTTCTAAAAAATAAAAATAAGCAGGATATGCAAAAGTTGAGATCATATTCTTTGACATAGAGTATACCCCGATTTTTTTTGTTTTTAATCCAAATTACACACATGCAGTGACATTAATGGATAAATGGACCAAATTGTTTTATATTGTAAGTTTTTCTGTGATAGTGTATTTTAAGAATTTGACCTCAAGATTGAGTTTAATTTGAGTTTCCAGGAAAATTTGTTGATTAATGAAGTGATTAAAGTTGAGTTGGGCTTGAGGTTGTTGAAGATTTATTCCGGTTGAGCTTGAGCTTGAAACATAACTCCCAGTAGAGCACAAGTCAAGTGTCAAGCCTCGAAAAATTCAGGTTGGGCTGGGCTTGAGTATATAATAGTATTGACTTGACTCGACCCAATAGCACCCTTTGGTTAGCATTTATCAAATACATAATTAGACGTTCTTAGGTTGATGTTTAAGCTTCTTATCTGAGTGTGGGCTTAACACACACAAAATGAAATGATTATTAACTGAAGCCATCAATTCGTTTGCGTTATGATTTCATTAGTATAATTTCGGCTTTGGTTGAGTTTGTTTCAAACCAATGAACTAAATTGTGGGTTAAAAGTCATCTCCAAACCCAAATGAACCAAACCACAAGCACACCGTTTTTATTACTTCTGATCTCTTTTCATGTAAGTAAAGAAAGAATAATTATTTTTTTTAACTTTTAGTAATAGCAGTTTTAATCATGGTAAATTACCTATAAAATAAATTTTTCCTCTCGAAAACCTTATCTGTATTTCTAGGGTGATGTTTACACGTTACGTTGAATTCAATGCATCTCGGTTCTGGAATCATAGAGGATATCAATGCGTGATTGTCGGTTCATATGGCAGAGGATCAACCGCAACTGATCGAAGAGATGCTGATCCATCTCCTTAAGCGATTTTCACATTCCCAAAGTCAACGATACTCTCATCTAATATCACCATTCATTTGGGAAACGATTTCCCAATTCACAATACAAAACGTTGCTTCAATTCTTATCCGAGATCAGAGTTGAAAATTTGAGATGAAGGCGGCAAAATACCCGTCTGATATTCTTGTTTTCCCACACGTGAAATGGCGACCAACAATAACGGATATGCCCGTAGCATCTTCCGTCGATAGGGACGGGGATATGTGATTACGATACTGCAAAACCTAAACCGTAGTTTGCTTAAGGACGCAATTGAATAAAGGCAAATGCGACAAGTCTATTGACCTTAAAGAGAGTTAGGAGCCTACCCGACTAAAGACGTGGCGTGTCTAAGAAAGATTGGGCAATGGCAGATTCTAGAGCGAAAAAGAGAGAGAGAGAGAGATGGCTAGGGTTAGACAATAGTCTTTTAAGTTAACGGTTGAGAAATTTGCGTGAAGGTTTTCTATGGAACATCATGGACAAACTTGGAGAATAATGTCGGCCTCTTATTTTTTGTAAGTATTGTTGACACCTAAATTTTGGCGGCCCATTTAGTCATTAGGGGTTAATTTTATCTTTTGAAAATATTATAATTAATTTTAGCATTAATTTTAGCGTTTATTTTTAATTTACATGTTTTGCATTTTTATTTTTAGGACGGCGGATGGGTCGAATTAATGGTTTTGAGTTTAAATTAGATGGACTATGTCCACAAAAAGAGCAAGTTGGTCCAAGCCCATTTTTTCTAATGATTAAAAAATATCTTACGGAAAAATAGAAACCTTGAAATTTTGTTGGGATATGATGGATTTTTGGATAGGGCGTATGGTTAAAAAAATATTGCAATTGATCTTGGCAAGATTTGATTTGAAAAAATTCCATCATGATCTTGGATCCTTATAAATATGGGATAAGTTGAAAAAAAAGATTGCGGAGATTGATTCAAATGAGGAATTAAAAGTCAATTTCCTTTCCCTATAAAAGCCGTACGCATGAGAAGAAAAGGGGGTTCGGATTTTTGGGGGCTCTCTCCATTCAGAAAAGAGAAGAAAGAAAGCAAAACACAAAAAAGAGAAAGAAAAGCAAGGAAGGCCGTGCGTGGAGAGGAAAAAGCAAAAAGAGGAAAAGCAGAAATAAAGAGTACAAGTCAGCAGAGGAGGGAGAAGACATAGTAAAAAAAGGGAAATTTACTATGCTTCTTCTCCAAAATTCTCCTCACCGGCGCACACCTCCGCCTAGGTCTGCTCGGCGCCACCAAATCCAGAAGCAGATGCCGCCGCCAGTCTCCTTGCTCGCCCGCAGCACCCACAGTAGCTCGGTGGCCGAAGCCCGCCGCGCCTGAGCCTTCTCCGCGAGCGACCCGCAACGCCTCAGCCCTGACGATCACACCCCCCCTGAAATCCTATAGCCAGCGCCTGCCTCCGCCTGAGAGAACGCCGGCGACCCCTTGGCCGGATCGACCCACGAGATCCACCGGTCTCCGCCGTCCCAACAGCCCCGACGTGCAGCCCGCACCTCCGCCCGCGACCCATCGCGCCCGCCAGCCGCGCCAGATCCCGAATTACGGTCCGACGTACCCACCTGTCGATCGTACCGTCGCCGTTCCACAGCAACCGATACCGCAGCATCGCAGAATCCGCCCGATCCGCCTGCAAGCCCAAGCCCGTGCCTTCGCCGAGACCTGAAGCCCCTTCAGCTCACGTCGACCGTCACCACACCTCTACCGATCCCCTTGCCGGAGCTCTGCCGCCAGTGACTCCCCTTGCCGGATCAACGAACGGGCTGCCCCTTATTTTCCTTAGGTTGTTTTTCTTTTATTTTTATTTTTTATTTTATGTTACTTTACTTTTAGTTAGTTTTATTATTATTGTTTAAGTTGAATATTGTGAGGTGACTTTTAGGTTATAATTCTTATAGGCATTATCCATAGGAATTGTCCTTAAAGTTATTGTAATTATTTAATTTGACCCGTAAGACGTCAAGTCATTTTTTTAATTATGATAATTTTTGGGGTTTGTTTATTATATATTAATTGTTGAATCAATATATTTATTAATTTGATCCGTAAGATTTCTGTGGCATCATTGAAGAGAAACTCCCTTGGATCTTTCATGCCGAAATTTCGTGAAAAATGATGGAGATTTAAGGGGTCAAAGCCTCATCTTTCGGAGACCCTAGATCTGGAACTGTTTTTCTGACCTTGTGGTGGATTTGTGCTTGCATGGCTGATTTCTTCATGAAACTTGTATTTTCCTTTTTGAGGTTGTTTTTCTTTTATTTTTATTTTTTATTTTATGTTAACTTTCTCAGAGAAAACGAAGAAGTTTAGGTGGGTCAAATCTCCACTTTTAGTTAGTTTTATTATTATTGTTTAACTTGAATATTGTGAGGTGACTTTTAGGTTATAATTTTATAGGTATTATTATATGCTTTAATTTCATGAATTTTGGGATTTATGTAATTATTTAATTAATTGCCATAGGAATTGTCCTTAAAGTTATTGTACAAGTACAAAGATGATAATTATTTAATTTGTCTTCTCGCAAGGCCCGAATTAGGGTGCGAGTGTAAAGTAGATGTGATATGTGGTGATCAATTGAGATTTCAAGGTGGAAATCATTTTTTATGATATGACATGATGATGATATGTATACATGATATGACATGATGATGACAATTATTATAATTTTTGGGGTTTGTTTATTATATATTAATTGTTGGATCAGATTTTTAATTATTTGGATTTCTTGTCGTGATGTTTGGAATGTATGTGTGATGTGTATGATGGAATTGTTTATTTAATGTATTGATTGGTGATTGGGTTAAAAATAATCGTTAATTTGACCCGTGAGATAACGGGTGTTATTTTTGGCCGACACGAGTAGCTCGTTTATTTTAATCCTTTATTTGTTGAATATCTTGTTTTTTTTTTTTAGATTTAATGTTTGTTTTAGAAAATCACTAAGAAAAATCAAAAAGATATTTGAATTAGGATTTCAATTGGTTTTAGAATATTTCTTGTTATTTTGCATATCTAGAATATAGATTTTATTTTAGATTTAAAAAATATAAAAACAAAAAAAGTGCATTCATTTAGGTTGTTAGTTTTTCTATTTGAATTGCATGTTTAACTATGTGTTAGTTTAAAAAAATAAAAATAAAAAATATCATGCATATGTCATGTAGAAATAGGGCATTTTTTGTACGTCATTACATATTAGATGAAATTGCATGTTTCACTTATATCATATTTTTAGATAAATTGCATGTTAGATTAAGATAATGTCTTAGTTTAAATTAGGATTTAATATGACTTAATCCTTAGTTTAATTTAGATAGAATTTTAATCTAGCTAGATCATTTTTGCAATTTTTTACAAAATTTGTCTTTGCATAAGTTAATTTCAATTTTTAGGATAAATTGCATTTTCAAAAATAGAAACATCAAATGCACGTCATTTAGTTTTTATTAAGTTCATTTTATTAGAACTTTCTTGTCAGTAGACTAAGTCATTTAATAAATATCGCGTGACATATAGCTTGCATATTAAATTGCATGAGGCATGTCATTTTAGTTTAAATAATTTTATATGTCATTGCATCGCATTGCATGTCATTATAATTATATCATTTAGGTTGCATTTAATTATTGCATTTCTTCATGTCATATAGTTTAGGTCATGTCGTCATGTCATATTAGATTATTAGCATGCATCGCATGATTTTCATTAAATAAAGTGAAAACAAAAAATAAAAATTTAGTGTTAATTAGAAATCATATCTAGGATTGCTGATGTGAATTATAATTTAACAATGCAGATGCTTTCGTGCTTTAAGGTATGTTTTGCATTATTTCATTGCTTTCTTGAGTGTTAAATTGGTGGTATGCACACCTGTATGATCACCTCACACGTTAGGAAGCTAAATTAAAATCAAATCAAGATGCCTGCAAAATATTTTTTTTTAAATTAAAAAGAAATGGTACCGAAAGGGCACTAGGATAGTCTAGTGTAACCAAGTCCCCATACCCAAAATCTCTAGTTTGTAGGAGTAAGATAATCCTCATGTTATTTTACTTAGGTGTCTAATCGACCTACCCTAAACTGATTAGTGGCGACTCCTAGATAACAAGTTTTTGCATGTCAAAACCCTAAGTCGCGATTTGGTATGGGCTTGGGAGAGCCCGAGCTAAGCTTAAAGACTTAGTAGTCCATCAACCTAATTTTAGGTGATAAAACCGAAAAATTGGGTCACAACAGTTTAGCGACTCTGCTGGAGACTCATGTTAAAACACTTAGTGGACTTAGGCCAATTTTTCTTTTGAAAAATATTTTTTTTTGGTAGCGAGGATCCTAGTTATGTCCCTAACATTTTTAAGGTGTTAAAATGTTTTTGCAGATGGAAGATATAAGGGGAGTAGTCTTTGCTAACATTTGTCTTGCAGGTTGGAGTGTGGGATGAATGATTTATTTTTCCTAATTAGAAGTGTTGTTTGCATTTAAATTGTTGTGCATGATTTATTGCATTAGCACCACACTATTTGCACACACAACCTGCGGTCCGACCTGGGCTGCGATAGGATTTCTAGGATGGTGTTGAGAAGTATACTTCCTCCAAAGCGAGACTGCTATGTAAGGTTAACCTTCTCTTCCCGAAAGTTTTTTTGGTGTCGAAATGTGTTTTGTCCATATTCCGAGATTGCGTGACTATTGGACATTCCATTCGATTGAGCCCGGAATTAAGGGAACATGACGTTAATGCAAGACTGCAATGGTTAGATCACCCTCTTAGCTCCACTTTGTTAAGCCTTTTAGATAGAAATCGAGCCTCACGTCTCATGCGATGTGTCTATGTGATTGTCATCTATTTCCGATGAAAGTAAGTTGTCTAAATTTTTGCAATTTACTTACTTTATTGTAATTTTTGTCGGCTCATGACAATAGGTTTCGTCGTCAGTTTTGTTTTATATGCAATGGGGAAAAACCGACGTACAATTCATTTCCATTCCCAAAAAAGAGCTTAAGATGTGGTTGGACCAGTTAGATCAAGATGGCTAGAGATATGTGAAAGCTAGGATCCCCCGACTTCTCCTACCGTTAGAGATCAACGTCCACTCTGGTGTGATACAAGCACTTCCTCACTTCTGGTGTCCACAAATTTCCACCTTCATATTTGGTGAGTTTGAGCTAACTACAACGCTTGAAGAATATAGTGTTGTCATTGGAATGCCCTTGGAAAAGGAACTTGTTAGATCGCCTATCGGTGTAGATTCTATTTCTGAATTATCACAGTTTTTAGAAATCGAAACCGAAAGAGTAAGGAAGGTCGTCAAAGCCAATTGTTTTGCATGCCCATTTTCATTTTTCGAAGAATGTTTTGCAAATCAATCAATGATTTCAAAAGCTAGAATCTTCATATTACCATTTTTCGGGCTAATCGTTTTTCCTTATCGAAAAAATGCTATTAATCCTTCAATTTCATGGGTGGTTAATCGTATTTGCAACAGCTTAAATTATGTCAATATGATTTTAGTCGAAACATTCTTGTCATTAAATCGTTTCAAGCAAAATGAAGGAAAGACCATGCGTGTCCTCCCTGAACTTTTGCAAATATGGTTTTTCTCACACATAAAAGGTTTTGGGCACCTTATGAAACAATTTAAAATTGATGATTTAAGGCACCCCATAAAAAAATTTGCAATTTTGGAACGTTTCTCCCCAAATAAATAATATGCCCATTGGGTTAATTTTTTGAAAAATCCTAAGCCTAAGGCATTTCTATGGTACACTAAATGGCTTCATGTTGAGGAGGCTCGTTTCTCTCACAAATATGATGGGCCAATTCCATTGCTGGGCCTTTCTAGTGCTACCTCCTATTACCCATATAGGGTGACCCATCAGTATAGAGCTCTTCAAGAAGTTCCTCCGCCCCTCAAGATGGAATTGTTCCAAGTTCGTTTTGTTCGCACGGACTATGATTATTTCAACGAGGTCTAGATGATCATTGCTGCATGGAAGGAATGCCATCTAGAGAAGATTTTGGTCCCCAAGAGACTAAAGGCAAGGAGGAGATCCACCATGCCTCAACATTCTACATCCAACAACACCGGATTCCCACTGCCTTACGCCCGGTGGTCCCTGATGTGACCGAGAAGCCTACTCAGCGAGCACAAATTAAGCATCTTAAGCGGAAAGTGGAAATGTTTGAAGCTAAAAATAAAAAGCTTCGCAAGACGTTGGGATCCTAAAAGCATATAAAATGAGATGTTTTGATTTTTTTATGTTTAGGGATCTTGATTTCAATTTTAAATTCAATACTTTCAACTTTTAGTTCAATGTTTAGGGACTTGAATTTCAATTCTTAGTTCATTGTTAGGAAGTTTGACTTTATATTTCAAGTGAATTTTGAATAAAATCAAGCGTTTAGACCATTGTCATGGGCCATTTTCCTATCTTGTCATTGGTTCTTACATTACCCTTTTTTTTTCCTTAGGCAATCAAGAGCTAGAATGGCCGACCAAACTGAAATGCGTGATCGCATCTCTGTTATGGAAGACCAACTCCAACAATTGCTCGCCTCTATGCAATTCATGACAACTCAAATCCAATCCCTCCGAGCGGATTTGATTCCTATGCTTGCTTTCCCCGAGATGGTAGTCCCAAAACATGCAAACAAGACCCAAATGAGCAATGGCGACATGCCTAACCTGGAAGATGACCCATTGTTGGTCATTGCTGAAAAAACTAAACCTGACAATGTTCCTAAGATAAGGCAAGATGAAGTGGAAGTGATGGACACTCTGGGCAGCCTAGTGGCAAGTTTGATTACTTGGTAAAGTATTCGGCTCCTCCCAGCTTTTATTTTGATCCCCGCAACATAGTTCCAGACGGATGGGATGGCATGGATGATCCAACACCTCTAGAGACAGGGAGCTCTGATGACGCCCTAGAAGGAATCACAGGTCTATTTGATGAACTTTTTATAGGAGCCAATGACAAAGGACCTTTCGGAAGACATGGACGTTAGCCTACAAGAGTAACTTGTTACTGTTGCACATTCCCCTGCGCGGGAATTTTTATCTCTTTCTAGAAATTTTCATCGCTTTTAGGAATCACTTTCATTTTTTAGGAATCGTTTTCGATTTTTCTTTTTTTAGGGATTTAGGAATCACAATTTACATTCCAATAATGTAATTCATTTGATTCTATTCAATGAAATTACAATTTTATTTCCAATTTTGAGGACATGATGGGGTATATCAAACCAGTCCAATGACAATATCCAACCATGAAAAAGAAAAATATCATCTACAGAGAAATCTTGAGGGTTGGACTTTCTCATGTTTCCTCCCAAAAACTTTTTCGAAAACAAAAAAACATTTCATTGTCAAAAAGAATTTTCTAAAAGCATGTGGCATATTAAACCTGTTTATTTGTCTGACACATACTTCTTATCTCAGAGCATAATTCTATCACTTGTTATGACAATGGACATCTGAAAATAGCAAATCAAGTTTCAATGATCATAAACTTGACTTGTGATCAACAGGCTTAGAGCGCACTTACAGTGAAAAAAAAAACAGATTTGGGACAAGTAAAAGAAGACCATCACTCCTTGGTGGAAGAGATGACAAATTAGGGGCATGACATATTTTGGTAGTGACCTGGCTAGGATAAAATCTCGATCCGAGCCAAAATGGATGTGCAATTTTAATTTACTTTGATGTTGCATAATATCATATTGATGCACGTTCTCTTGTGCAAGGGCAAAAATGGATTTTCAGTCTTGAATGATAGGGACAATCCAAAGACATCAACTGCTGAGGCAATTCCCATTGTAGAGGAATCCTTGAATGAATGCTTAAAACCATTTTGTAGTATAGGAAACTGTTTGAAGTTGACATGTTTAAAGCTGTTGAGTTCTTTTTAAAAAAAGATTTTGCATGGTGACTTTTACATATTTTGTCCACCATATCCACTAAAGAGAATCAAGATAGATTAATTTAATGAATGATGCGGAATTAATTGAGCATACTAAATGAGACGAGTCGGGATGATGAAAGGCAAACCATATCCTATACACAGTCCCATATTCATACACTTGTAAGGTGAGTGTAGGAAGGTTCATATCCATAAGGTAAAGAGTTCTCTTGCAAAAGGTATGGCAATCGAAATGATGAGAGGCAATTCATTTCTCTATTCCAAACACTCATCAGCTTCTTCGGTCACGTTTCCAGCAGTTGTCCCCGCGGCCAGCGCCTCCTCCTTCCTTTCGTTGCCACGACTACCCTTCTTTGCGTGATTTCATTTGGCCAAATCAAACCAGCAATCGTCCACGCAATCAAGCCGCGACCGAAGCTGCTCCTCGCCCCTGCAGACCGCCTTCAACTTTTTCGACGTGGACTCATTACCATCGAGCCCATAACCTACCGAGATCCATTGCTTAACCCTTTTGAGCCCATACACTTATGGATATTTTTCTCAAATAACCCCTATCAAGAATCACCCCACATTGGGGCAACTAAGAGATCAAATGGCATCATGAGGTGAGGAAAATGAATTGAAATTTTCTTGCTCTCACTTGCATCAATCTTCAAGTCATGCTATTACATTGAATTCATGTGTTAATTTAAGTGCTTTAGGATGACGAAGATCATTTCTTTCTTTATCATATATACTTATATCCTTTGCATAGCCCACTTGAGCCTGCAATTTTATTTCTTTAAACCCAGTTGATGATCATCCCCCACACTGGGGCAAGGCAAAAGGCAGATGAAGACTCTTGAAAAGTTCTAGTGTCATTTAAGGTGTAATTGCTTGACGCATGCATTATGCGCAAGAATTGAATTCAATATAGAACTAAGGGGCATGAAAAAGCAGAGTGCCTAGTAAAAGCAAGGCCGATGCCCATAAAAAAAGAAGTGAAGAAAAAATGCATGAGAACTAAGGGGCATGAAAAAACAGTGTGCCTAGTAAAAGCAAGGCCAATGCCCATAGATGAAAAAAGAAAGTCAAGATAGGTGATTGTCAATTACCATAATCGAATCCCCAATGGAGCAATACTCAAAGAACTCAAATGTCGAGTTTCTACAATCAATAGGGCACTTCATGAAGACAATCCCCGATGGTGAAAAAGAAAACTGGTGGTAATGCCAAGATGACCATCAACTCTCACATTTTACACACATTTTGAGCTTAATGATCTTTTCATTTCTCAACTCATGAGCCTAACCTACGTTACGTCCCATACAAAGTCTCTTCAGATTAGGGCACTTAAATTAACATAGGAGTTCATATGTTTATAAGCATCGCTCGAAGAAGTGCGAGCAAGATTATTTTATCCTCATTTTGCAGGTTCTTGACTTGTAAACCCGGAGATGATCACAAGATTGTTCTTTCAATAGCCTTGACTCAAAGAGTCCATTTGTTAAGCCGTTGACCAACCCACATTATGGTCCCTGTTAAAGACCTCTCAAATTGGTAAGATCGAATCGCTTGCAAGAATATTCAGACCCATGTCGATATGATGAAATTGAGTGATTCTCATCAAATAGCCATTCTAAATGAGAGTGAAAGTCCTTTCTAACCGAAAGTCCCTCATTTAATATTCTTAAGAAATCCATGTCATGAGTGAAAATTGTCTTGAATGATAATTCTCTCTAGTCAAAATTTGGGTGATGCAGAAGTCATTATGCATGAACCTTGATTGAATTGACAAAAGCTTTAGTAGATTTTGAAGTTTGCATTCCAGAGTAGCATTAATTGCTTATTTCTTTGGTGAATGCATTTTTGCTCTAATCATGTCTGACAGATAATGTTTTCTCAAAGACCCAAGAGCTCTTGACATTCAGGTTTCTTTCAAAATGCGTCATGATATTAAGAGATGAGAAACCATCATGAACATTCAAGGTGCTCCTTAATGTTCCAAAATTTATTTCTACCAGGAGTTGAGAGGCCTCCACAGGATATTTAAGTTCCAGAAGACATATCCCCAATGAGCAGAGATGTCATCAGGTAAGTATATCTCTATCTACACTTTAAATACTTGTCATTGTACAGGTATTTTCCCTTTTGAGTACACTGACACTCGATGGAGTTGTCCCCAAACTTATTTCCCTATTCAGGTAACCGTAGAATGGTACGGGTCTTAGAAGGTAATCCTTATTTAGGCAACCGTAGAATGGTACGAGTCCTAGACAAAACTTATTTTCCTATTTAGGTGACCGTAGAATGGTACGGGTCCTAGACAAAACTTATTTCCCTATTCAGGCAACCGTAGAATGGTACGAGTCCTGGAGGGTAAACCCCATTTAGGCGACCGTAGAATGGTACGGGTCCTAAACAAAACCTATTTCCCTATTTAGGCGACCGTAGAATGGTACGGGTCCTAGACACAATCAAACACTGTCATACTGGGCGACCGTAGAATGGTATGAGTCCTAGGAAAGCCGTTTCTTTACAAAGCCATGTTACAATTCTAGGCGACCATAGAATGATACGGGTCCTGGACATATAACACCAATCTATCTTGAGTCATTTTACCCTCCTTGAAGGTAAGATATTTCGGTAGGTTCCTTTGACATCTCAGTCTAGATTTGAATGTCTTAATTTTGTTTGTTGAACATTTCACTCAGGATGTGAATGTTTAGCGATCTTCCTCGTTATATCTTAGTTTGGATCTAGGTATTTCGAATTCTAAAATCTTGACATCTCAGTCTGAATCTAGATGTCCTATTTCTTTTCATTGAACATTTTACTTTGGATGTGAATGTTTTTCGATCTTTCTTGTTATACCTTAGTTCTGATCTAGGTATTTTAAATCCCAAAATCTTGACATCTTAGTCTGGATCTTGATGTTTAAATTATCTTCATCTAAAACATTTTACTCTAGATGTGAATGTTTTTTTAGCCTTCTCGTTATACCTTAGTCTGGATCTAGGTATTTCAAATCTTAAAATTTTGAAATCTCAGTTTGGATCTGAATGTCTTAATTCTTGCCGTTGAACATTTCACTTTGGATGTGAATGTTCTTCTCGATCTCAATGTTTCAATTTATTACTTGTTTGACACTTCAAGGAACTTGAGTGAGAGTTAGGTACTTGTGAATTAAATAGGGTTTTATTAGGTATCTCAAAATACTTTACCGCATTGACTGGTAAGTAATTGTAGGTACATTCTTTCCTTTCACATCATGCATTTTGCATTAGCATTTCCATGCATCATATAAATTGCATTTTAAAATGGGATTCATTTTCCAAAAAAAAAATCAAAAATCAAAAATAAAAAAATCCAACAAAAATCATTCAATGCATGTGCATGGTCAAAATTTAGGTCTCAATTTATCTTTGAAGGCAACCTCTTCGAGCTCACCCCTAAAGAGGGGCAATTGTTGACACCTAAATTTTGGCGGCCCATTTAGTCATTAGGGGTTATTATAATTCATTTGCATAGCATTAATTTTAGGTGCACTTATTTTTAATTTACATGTTTTGCATTTTTATTTTTAGGACGGCGGATGGGTCAAATTAATGGTTTTGAGTTTAAATTAGATGGACTATGTCCACGAAAAGAGCAAGTTGGTCCAAGCCCATTTTTCTAATGATTAAAAAATATCTTAAAAAATAGAAACCTTGAAATTTTGTTGGGATATGATGGATTTTTGGATCTATGAAAAAAATATTGCAAGATCTTGGCGAGATTTGAAAAAAATTCCATCGTGATCTTGGATCCTTATCAATATGGGATAAGTTGAAAAAAAGATTGCGGAGATTGATTCAAATGAGGAATTAAAAGTCAATTTCCTTTCCCTATAAAAGCCGTATGGGTGAGAAGAAAAGGGGGTTCGGATTTTTGGGGGCTCTCTCCGTTCAGAAAAGAAAAGAAAGAAAGCAAAACACAAAAAAGAGAAAGAAAAGCAAGGAAGGCCGTGCGTGGAGAGGAAAAAGCAAAAGTAAAGAGTACAAGTCAGCAGAGGAGGGAGAAGACACAGTAAACAAAGGGAAATTTACTGTGCTTCTTCTCCAAAATTCTTCTCACCGGCGCACACCTCCGCCCAGGTTTGCTCGGCGCCACCAAATCCAGAAGCAGACACCGCCACCGGTCTCCTTGCTCGCCCGCAGCACCCACAGCAGCTCGGTGGCCAAAGCCCGCCGCGCCTAAGCCTTCTCCGCGAGTGACTCGCGACGCCTTAACCCCGATGATCGCACCCCCCCTAAAATCATGTAGCCAGCGCCTGCCTCCACCCGAGAAAATGCCGGCGACCCCCTAGCCGGATTGACCCATGAGATCCACCGGTCTCCGCCATCCCAGGAGCCCCGACGTGCAGCCCGCGCCTCCGCCCGCGACCCATCGCGCCCGCCAGCCGCGCCAGATCCCGAATTGTGGTCCAACATACCCACCCGTCGCGCCGTCGCCGTTCCACAAGCAACCGACATCGCGGCACCGCGCGAATCCGCTCGATCCGCCTACAAACCCGAGCTCATGCCTCCGCCGTGACCAGAAGCCCCTTCAGCCCGCGCCGATTGTCACCACACCTCTATCGGTCCCGTCGCCAGAGCTCTGCCACTAGTGACTCCCTTTGTCGGATCAACAAACGGGCTGCCCCTTATTTTCCTTAGGTTGTTTTTCTTTTATTTTTATTTTTTATTTAATGTTACTTTACTTTTAGTTAGTTTTATTATTATTGTTTAAGTTGAATATTGTGAGGTGACTTTTAGGTTATAATTCTTATAGGCATTATCCATAGGAATTGTCCTTAAAGTTATTGTAATTATTTAATTTGACCCGTAAGACGCCGGGTCATTTTTTTAATTATGATAATTTTTGGGGTTTGTTTATTATATATTAATTGTTGAATCAATATATTTATTAATTTGATCTGTAAGATTTCGGATCAGATTTTTAATTATTTGGATTTCTTGTTATGATGTTCAGAATAAAAATAATCGTTAATTTGACCCGTGAGATAACAGGTTATTTTTTCGTTTATTTTAATCCTTTATTTGTTGAATATCTTGTTTGTTTAGATTTAATGTTTGTTTTAGAAAATCACTAAGAAAAATCAAAAAGATATTTGAATTAGGATTTCAATTGGTTTTAGAATATTTCTTGTTATTTTGCATATCTAGAATATAGATTTTATTTTAGATTTAAAAAATATAAAAACAAAAAAAGTGCATTCATTTTGGTTGTTAGTTTTTTTATTTGAATTGCATGTTTAACTATGTGTTGGTTTAAAAAAATAAAAATAAAAAATATCATGCATATGTCATGTAGAAATAGGGCATTTTTTTTACATCATTACATATTAGATGAAATTGCATGTTTCACTTAGATCATATTTTTAGATAAATTGCATGTTAGATTAAGATAATGTCTTAGTTTAAATTAGGATTTATTATGACTTAATCCTTAGTTTAAATTAGATAGAATTTTAATCTAGTTAGATCATTTTTGCAATTTTTTACAAAATTTGTCTTTGCATAAGTTAATTTCAATTTTTAGGATAAATTGCATTTTTAAAAATAGAAACATCAAATGCACGTCATTTAATTTTTATTAAGTTCATTTAATTAGAACTTTCTTGTCAGTAGACTAAGTCATTTAATAAATATCGCGTGACATATAGCTTGCATATTAAATTGCATGAGGCATGTCATTTTAGTTTAAATAATTTTATATGTCATTGCGTCGCATTGTATGTCATTATAATTATATCATTTAGGTTGCATTTAATTATTGCATTTCTTCATGTCATATAGTTTAGGTCATGTTGTCATGTCATATTAGATTATTTGCATGCATCGCATGATTTTCATTAAATAAAGTGAAAACAAAAAATAAAAATTGTGTGTTAATTAGAAATCATATCTAGGATTGCTGATGTGAATTCTGATTTAACAATGCAGATGCTTTCGTGCTTTAAGGTATGTTTTCCATTATTTCATTGCTTTATTGAGTGTTAAATTGGTGGTATGCGCACCTGTATGATCACCTCACACGTTAGGAAGCTAAATTAAAATCAAATCAAGCTGCCTTCAAAATATTTTTTTTTTGAAAATTAAAAAGAAATGGTACCGAAAGGGCACTAGGATAGTCTAGTGTAACCAAGTCCCCATACCCAAAATCTCTTGTTCGTAGGAGTAAGATAATCCTCCCGTTATTTTACTTAGGTGTCTAATCGAACTACCTTAAACTGATTAGTGGCTACTCGTAGATAATAAGCTTTTACATGTCAAAACCCTAAGTCGCGATTTGGTATGGACTTGGGAGAGCCCGAGCTAAGCTTAAAGACTTAGTAGTCCATCAACCTAATTTTAGGTGGTAAAACTGAAAAATTGGGTCACGAACAAGTATATTAGGACAAATTTGATTTTCAAAGTACTGAAAATTGATAGAGAAAAGAATTTTGTCGAAGTTTTCTTTTTGCATTCTAAGTGAAACTGCAATAGAACCTTAAAATGTATACGGAACTGCGCATATTTTCTCTTTTTTTGTGACATTTTGTCTAACGAATTAAATCTAATTTCTCATTGTATCAGTCTAAAGCAAGTGTACTTTGCATGTATGAACTTCATTTCCTTTTTATAGCATGCATAGCCTATCTTCGATCAAGACAGAAAATATTGCGTGGTTCATACGCATTTTTTTTGGGAACATCCAGTTGCCATGTTATATTTGCAGTACACATGGGTTTGAACCGTTTATGATGGTCTATTGAAAGGTAGAAACAAATCAACGTCAAGGTACAAAGTCCAATTCGATAGATGGGGTTCAACCCGTTTTTCCTTTTCTCGATAGTCATTCATCATTCTAGTATAGAGCTTCCTCTAGAACTTTATTTTCCATCGACTACATGAGCAATTGACTCACATTAGGTTACTTCGATACTCACCTCGTACTTTTGTGAAGTTTTAAAGACTCTCCTCGTACTTATATAAAAATTACCCATTTGACAAACCAGGAAACAAAGGAAGAATTACCTAAAAAAAATTCTTAAACCTATGACAATTGTGTTAATTCAATCTTAAACTTCTTTTTGGTGAATTAAGTCTTAAACATTTTATCTTTGTGTTGATTCAATCCATCTAGCCAAATTTGGTCATCCAATGATGTGGCATAACCGGCACTAAAGCGACACGGCAGGTATTGAGGGGACAATTTTAATAACACTTTAATATTTTTCAAACTTTTGATTTTTTTCCTTTTTTTTTCTCTTTATTTTTTTGCCTCCTCCTTTTTCTTTGGGTGGTTGCTAGACTGAAGTGATCTCGTCGGATCTTAACAATACGGGCAAAGAACGAAATATTAACTATTGCACTTACGGCACTGACTAAGTTACCAACTCCAATATACAATATTAGAAGAAAAGATAACACATCAAAATCCTCAAAAGTGGCCAAATGACCCCAATGACATAGAATGTGCACTAGCAATGACCTAATTGTACCTTTTTCTTTGTAAGATCAAACGTATTCATCGGTGAGGGCACCATACGAGGACGGCGAGGGGTTGGAAGGTGGAGTCTTAAGGGAGGAAGAAAAAGATGGGTTAGAGAAGGAAGATGGATGAGGGCAAAAAGGGTTCTTTCTAAGGAATGCTTCATGCGGTGAAATTCCCGCCTAATTTATCGGGCATGGATTTATCATGTAATCACATGGGACATTTGATGCCTAAATTAAATAGGGTTGTAGCGGAGGTAAAATTGAAATAACGGTACCTTTTTGGGGTCAAATAATAAATTGGGGTAAATGTACTTGATGGTACTAGTCTAGAATCTTCTATAGTATTAGCAAAAAAAAAAAAAAAAAACCCTTCACTATCATGACGAAATTTAGTTTGATCCGTACACACGTATTTTTGGCTTTCAGGCTTCATTGCTCCTAACACAATTCCATTTTTCCTTTTTTTTCCCAACTTATAACATTTTTTTAATTGAATAGCTGCTCCCAATTCGTATATTTCCCTTCCACCCTTAAATAACCATAGATTCAATTGTCAAAATCCCCTAGTGTAAACAAGGCCATAAACTAAAATTTAAGGGAAAATTTCAAATAAAAACTTGAAACGTCCTCATTTTTTTCAAAAAAGAGGCCTGAATTTGGCATTATTCTAAATAAGGGCCTGAAGTGGTTATGGCCATTTCAAATAAGGGCCTAGCTTCGCCGATTTGTCGGCAGGCAAAAAATTCCAACCGATTAGGGGTATTTTCTTCCAAATATAATTTAAATTAAATTAATTATATTATAAATTAAAATTTAAAAAAAAAAAGAAAAAATAGAGAATACACAGGTGGAGGGAGCTCCTCCCGCCTATATTTACTCTTTTTTTTCTTTTTGTTTTTTTTTTTTGGTAAAGATAAGAATTATATAGAATTTTTTTTTTTTTTACTCTTCTTTTTGTTCGTTCCTTTGAAGAGGAAAAAATAGAAAAAACAAAGAAAAAAGAAATTTTAAAAAATTTTAAAAAGATGAAATTGTCATTTACATTTGGTGAGTTCAAACCTTTCTTTGAAACTGATATATGTACATCATGCCCTTATTTGAGAAAATAATAGCATTTCAAACTCTTATTCTTATTTGATAAAATAAGGGCATTTCGATCTCTTATTTGAAACAATGTCCTCTTCATACTCTTATTTGAGAAAATGATGGTACTTTAAGCCCTTATTTAAAATTTTCCCAAAGTTTAATGACACAAGAATGAGTACTCCCAAACTTTTCCAAATTCTAAATGTAACTAACCCTTTTATTCTTAACTTGTTCTTTCCTTCTCTCAAAATATTGACAAGGCCCATAATTTTTTCCTCATTGTTATCATTTTTCAAAGGGCAGCATTTTCGCCCTTCATATGACTAAATTCACCCCGTTTATACTAAAAGACAAAATTGGCCTCAATTATTCAATTGCAAAATAATTGTCCCATTCCTTCTATAGTCTATTTTTTTTCTATTTTCTATCTAAGGTCTAGTTGTCATAGTTAAGTATTTCACACATTTTTTTTTTTTTTTTTTTTTTTTGTATGTTAAAGAATTTTTTTGGGTAGTATTCTTAGATATTTCTATAACGTTTTTTCAAAACCTGTCTACTCCCATAATTTATCTTATCATGGCCTTGAAATCTTGTCGCCACAATTTGAGGCTCATTTAAAGGTCCATTGGCCCTCCTTGGCTTGTTCTTTATATCGTCAAGGTCTGTTTTCACAGTTAGGTTTATGGGCCTGACCTTCTTTTGCATATAAAATCTATGCTCACGTCATTGTTTTTTTTTTTTTTTTTGGAGGCAATGCTTATGTCTGTTCACCAACATAAAAATTAGCAACTAAAATTCGCCAACGTAATAACTTGTTCCCGGTTTCAATCACATTGCAATTAACTTGTTATTGTAAGTTGACCAATTAACTCCCCATTTCTTGGCAAAATCAAACGGCAAAATGTCTGCTTTTCGAGGGAATGATTGTGAGTGAGTCAGCCATTGGATCTAGAGAACGAATAAAGCTATAGCCAGATTAGCTGTCAATGTTTTGGGAACATTTAGAAAATTAGTTAACTTTAGGGAAAAGTCGAGAAAAGGAAAAATAGAGAAAGAGTTCAAATTTTCTACACTTCTTATTAAAGGTAATCAATACATAGGTCAAACTCGGCTGAGCCTTTAGGTTAGGCTTAATGTAGTTGCCCAGGTCCACCCATAACAATAATTTCAAGTGTAAAATGTTTGAGTTTGGCCGGATTGCCGCTGGCCTAATCCAGTTAGGCCAGTTTCATAATTAAATAGTCTTGTCCAATCCAAGCTAAAAGTGCCCTTTGGGCCCATATGACCAAGTCAGGCCCGTGGTCTTTCATGTGCATAATTAGGTCTACTTCCTATAATTGTTATTGTCCGTGTATTCGCTCTCAATGAGGTTAACTCTCAAGCTAATTGTCTAAAGAGTTGCTTGTTTACATACTAAATGTTTTAAAAACTCACATTGTGCTACGTACATAGACACAATATAGCTAGGTTTAAAAAATATTGGGGTGAACTTCTATACTTGAATATACTTCATTAATTTAAATACTCTGTTAGGATTTATCACATCACTTTATAAACTAACATTGAACATTGGTTTTTATAAACCTGTCTTCTCTTATCTTGGACTTAGTTCTTGTTGGGCTTTGAACCCATAATGGGCTTGACCAAGCCCAACCCAGAATCTTTCAAAGTTCCCTAGAGGGATCACTTAACAAGAGGAAAACTTCTCTTAAATGCACGTAGAGCAGTTTTCCTGACGGAGAGGGAGTGCTCGTGTGTGGTTGTGATGTTTGGAGCTTGACCGAAAAGAAAAGCAAAGGAACATAGTGCACACGTGTCTATTGGTGCCGAGGCCAAAGAGAGAAGATTTTCAAAATTTGACACAAGCAAATGTTTTGTGAGAGCAAGGGGCATATTTGGTGAACATACAGGTGTTAATCCAAGTGTGTGGTTACACTTTCGAGTGGTGTGGATATACAAGTATTAGTTAGAGCAATCTCGACATTTAGGACTTGAGGTATGATTCCCCACAACCCATCTATTCTTTTTCCATAATGGCAAGGATAAATGGAAGTTTTAAGCTCAAGGATAGTATATAAGCACTGGCCAGTAAAAATTACAGCGCGATATGAGATGAAACCACCGACATGACCTGCATTGGCCTCTAAAATCGTTGAAGATTATAATATAAAGTATGTGAAAGAGCACTTTATTTAAGTCCTCATGGACACATTCATAGAACCCATCAAGAGAGACAAGGCAGATTCTTCAGTTCTCGGTGGAAGGCTTGTGGGGAGGCTTGTGGGTGGCTTGTGGGGGAAGGGAGGCCCCTTTGGCTTCGGCTCTGGGTGGTGCTCAAACGGTGGTTTGTGCTCCATTGGCGGCTTCTCGCCCTCCTTCTTGGGTGGCTTATGCTTGGGCAACGGCTTGTGGTCCTCCTCGGTGAGGATGTGGCCGTGAGGGTGGTGGTGATGTGGAGACTTCTGCTTGGGGAATGGCTTGTGTCCATCTTCCTTAGCGTACTCCAAGAGGAGACGGCTGCCGCGAGGGTGGTGCTTGTGGGGTAGCTTGTGCTCCTTCCGGGGCCTTTCCTTCTTGAACGGATGATGGCGGTGGTCAAGCTCCTCCGCAATGGTGATGGTGAGGAGCACCAAGCCTAGGAACAACACTAGTAAGTACTTGAGAAACATGGTTTTTTTCTCTTTGCTAGTTTTGGGAACTGAAGAGTAAAGTGAAGTGGCAGGAGGTTGGGTTGTATTTACAGTGTCTTTGCACCAATGATGTCAGCCCACATTTCAATCTTGGTTTGGACCGATTGTTTTTTAATTTGTGCGGCCCAGAGAATGTGAATTTTGATTGATGGGGCCAAAACGAGTTGAAAAGTTTGACAATTTGGCTTAGCCCCTTGCTCGAGATTGATCGATGGCGACCCTTGTTTGCTTCGTAGAAGACAATGAATATTACCGCCAAGGAACGATAGAAGATTTCGATGCTTTTGTTAACTTGCCTTTGCATGGGTCGCGACCTAATTTTTCGGGTTCACCATCTAAAACTAGGTTAATGGACTACTAAGCTTAACAACTTAAATCAGGCTCTCCCAAGCCCATACCAAATCGAGACTTAAGTTTAAAGTTTTAAACATGCAAAAATTATCAACTAAGAGTCGCCACTAATCTATATAGGGTAGGTCGATTAAATACCTAAATAAAATAAAGGGAGATTTATTTTATTCCTACGAACCAAAGACTAAGGGTACGGGGACTTGGTTACACTAGAATTTTCTAATTCCCTTTCGGTACCATTTCTTTTTTATTTTTATTTTTTTAAAATGTTTTTGTAGGCAGCTTGGATTTATTTTAACCTAGACTTCTACTATGTCAAAAGGTGATCACACGGATGCTCAACCATTACTGAATATTCAAATAAAAAATAAATAAATTGCATCACACAAAGCAAACATTTTTTTTTTTATTTTTGGGTTTTCTTAAGAGTTGAATTCATTTATTAAAAAAAATGCTTTTTTTAACTAAATGACCTGATTTTACTAATATGCAAATTCAAATTAAATGGGCCTAATATGCAATCTAGTTAACATGCACCTCATGACCTAATTTACTAATGAACATATTCTAATTAAATAATCCTATTATGCAAACTAGTTAATATGCACCTAGTATTTTTGTATTTTTTTTATTGAAATTCAAAATTAATAAAAACCCTAATTAAACTATCTAAAAAAATTTCTAATTCATTTTTGGGATTAATTTTGACTTAAACCCTATTATGTCTTAGAAAACTATTTTTTATTTTCTTTATTTTTATTTTTTTTTAAATGAGAATATAAAAATATGCCAATTTTATCTAAGACTCTATAAAAAAAAAAAAAAAAAAGCTTGTTTAAGATTGACCCTAACCTATTTTAAAAGATATCTAAAAATGCAATTCTAAAAATATGATCCAAAAAAAAAAAAAAAAAATTACTAAACCTACATAATTCCTATATGCTCATGCAAGATTTTGATTTTTTTTTTTTTTTTTTTTAAGACAAGTAATTATTAAATAAATATTAAATCTAAACCATCAACAAAATAAAGGATTAAAATAATCGAAAAAATAACCTGTTGTCTCATAGGTCAAATTAACGATTATTCTAACCCTAATTATCACAACAAGGACATCAAAATAATTACAAATCTGATCCGAAGTCTTACGAACCAAATTAAATAATTATCGTGATTTAACAATTGAAATTCTACCAAAAAGCCCAAAAATTAATATAATTAAAAAAAAATCCGACGTCTCTCGGATCAAATTAATAATTACAATAATTTCGGACAAAATCCCTACGGATAATGCCTACAAAAATTATAGATATTAACATCAATATTAAATTAAATAACTAAATTTAAAAAAAAAAACCAAACAAAATAAACATAAAATAAAATAACAAATAAAAAGAGTAAAATAAACTAAAATGTAAAGAAAGTAAAAAGTAAAAGTAAAAAAATAAAAAATCTACCTAAAGGGTAAACGACAAGGACAAGGGGTGCGCCAGGCGAAGGAAGGCAAAGCAGTGCTCGGGCTCCGGTGGTGTTGTCGATGAACCGCCGGGCATGGTGAGCGGGGCTCGGCTCGCGTCGATTGGGCTGAGTAGGCGTCGGTCGAGATCATCGCAGCAACAGGGGTCGCGGCGAGCGGCGACTACAAAGTGACGCGAAGGCGTCGCGGGGGGCTTGCGGTTCACTGAGCTGGGACACGGGTCACTCAGGCGGCGGCGTCGGCTGCCGTGTGGGGCCTCGACTGTGGGATCTCAAGTCGCGGGCAAGTCGTGGGCCGACGCGAGGTCAGCGACCGAGCGGATCTTGGGCGGAGGCGTTAGTTGCGGTGCGGCAAGGCTGGCGGTGGCAAAGATGCGGTGAAATCGGGGCTCCGGCGTCGCTGGGCGACAATAGGTTGCAATGGCCGGCGCAGGTCCTCGAGCGGCTAGCGCTGGGCGGTGGGGGCTGGTGTTGCAAGGCGTCAAGGATGGCGTCGAGCGCGTCCGATGTCGCAAGGGAAGCACGGAGCGGCAACGACGTTGTTGAGGGCGACAGGGTGTGGAGGTGTCAAGTGAGGGGCGGAGCGGCGGCTGTGCGGCTGCCAGTATTGAGTCATGCTGGCACGATGGCGGCCGGCTCACAAGCCGCAAGGGGCACAGGCGGAAATGCCCCGCGAAGAAGAAGAACAGTGGTCCTTCTTTCTTTCTATCACCTCACCTTTTCTCTTTGAATTTTGTTTAAAATCTCCCTATTCCCAACGAAAAAAACTCGATTTTGCTCTGAAATTTTTTGAAAATTCCCCCTCCCTTGTCATGAAAAATGAGCCTCTCTTTTATAGTGATTCGAAACAGTCTCTTTACATGGCATTTCCCAAGTTACCATTTCTTGTCACATTAAATCAAATCTATATGATTTGGCAATCAGCTCAATTCTTGCCCATTTTTCACTTGATTTCAAGATTGTTGCATCATTTAACAAAATCTAGACATCCATTAGAATTCCATATTTCCTTGCATAATTCAATCAAATCAATTTCCCCCATTTTCATTTTTTTTCTTTTTATTTGTTCAAAATGCAATTTTATTTTTCCAAAATTAGGTGTCAACAACATGCATGCACATATTTTCAAATATTAAACCTAGGAATACAGAGCGTGTATAAAAGATGTTGGTGCCAAGAAGGACTCATAGCAATATGCCGGAAGGTATAGAGATTGATTCACAAAATGGATTTATCGAGTGGATGCAATTAATTGTGAATAAAGAATCGCCTTGACCATTCTCTTATATCTCAATCCATGCCATTTGCTCATTACAATTACACGTTTGGTTCACTTCTAAAAAAAATAAAAATAAGCAGGATATGTAAGAGTTGAGATCATATACTTTGACATAGAGTCTACCCTGATTTTATGTATTTCATCCAAATTATACATGTACAGTGACATTAACGAATATATGGAAAAAAAAAAATTATATTGTAAGTTTTTTTATGAGTGCATTTTAAGAATTTGACCTCAAGCTTGAGTTTAATTTGAGTTTCAAGGAAAATTTATTGACTAATGGAGTGAATATAGTCAAGTTGGGCTCGAGGTTCTTGAAGATTTTTCCCAGTTGAGCTTGAGCTTGAGACGTTGTCGTGACCTAATTTTCAAGGGTGAATTACCTAAAGAATGCTAATGGATTACTAAGTCCGAAGACTTGCAACGAACCCTCCCAAGTCCTACCAATCGCCACTTGATATTAAGAAATTAACCCATTTAAACATGCAATTATACTCAATTTGGAGCCGCCACTTACCAATTAGGGTTGGTTAGAAACCCAAATAAAGTATGGGAGAATACTTTATTTTTGCAAACCAGAGATTCAATAAGTCCGGGGACATGGTTACGCTATATTAGTTTAACGCCCTTTTAGTACCTTTTATTTTAATTTCAAAAATATTTTGCAGGCAGTATTGATTAATTTTAACCTAAGCTACTAACATGCAAATGGTGGTCATGCGGGTGCATAATCAATGAAATAACATTCAATAAACCGAAATGCTAGATTCATAAGAAATTATAAACTACAACTTTATTAAGGTCTATCCTCTAAAAAACATTAACAAAAATGCTAATAAAAATGCATGCCCTAAACATGATTTTCTAAATGACATGATATCTAATTAAATGTAATCTTAATTTAAATTTGATATGCATGAATTTTACTTTAATGATATGTGAGATGCAATTCATATGACATAACTTGAACTATCACTATATGTATGCAATCTAATTTATAAAATCCTAAATATGCATGCGTTTCATGATATGGTACGAATCACATAATAATCTATATGCATGTTCTTTTTATAATTTTTTTAATGATTATTTTTTAATGTATGCAACCTACACTAAACAATGATGACATAAAATGGGATTAATTATGAGCTAACCTATTAACTAACCAAATAAATGACCTTTTGTGTTTCCTTTTCTTTTTCTCTTTTTTTTTTTTTAAATTACTTAATAATTCTTATTAAAAAAGAAAGCAACATAATGATGCAATTAAAAAACTACATGATGGGATTACTAAAACATAATAACATGATGTGATCCTAATTTACTAAGCCTAAAAAACTCTGATGCAAGATTTAGATTTTTTTTTTATATTTTTTTTATTTTTTAATGTTTTTTTTAGTATTTTTTTTTTTTTCCAAAACAAGTAATTATTTTTACAAAAAACCAAGATAAGAATTAAAATAACCGAAAAAGTAATCCGTTGTCTCACGGATTAAATTAACAATTATTTTAACTCTATAGTCACAACAAGCAAATCAAAATAATTAAAATTATGATCCGAAGTCTTACGGACCAAATTAAATAATTATTGTGATTTAGCAATTGAATTTCTACCAAAAAGCCCAAAAATTAATATAATTAAAAAAATGATTCGACGTCTCTTGGATCAAATAAATGATTACAATAATTCCGAACAAAATCCCCATGAATAATGCCTACAAAATTCATGAAGACTAACATTCAATATTACAACTTAAATAACTAAACTAAAAATGCTATCAAATGAAATAAACAGAAAAATAACATGAAAGATAAAAAAAATAAAGAAATAAACTAAACTACAAGAAAATGAAAAGTAAAAGTAAAAATAAAAACTACCTAATGGGTTATAAAAAAGGATGGTGGGCGATAGGCTTCGGTGACGCTGACGTCGGAACTCCGGCAAAGGCAGGTGGTGGTGGGGCAAGCTTCGGCGAATGGCGAGCGAAGCGACGAGGTGCGCCGCAGGCGTCGGCAGAGCAGCAGTAGCGTGCGGCTCGAGCTCAGAGCAATAGAGAGGCGTCGGCTGCTCGAGGTTATAGCGGAGACTCGGCATCGGGGTCAACTTTGTGAGTGACACAACAACGGCGAGCACGGCGATGGCGGTTGTAGAGATGCGGGGTTGGCTTGTCACGGGCGGATCAGTAGGGTGGCGGTACTCACGAAGACGCGGAGGTCAATGAGGCACGGCATCGGACTCCGATGGTATTGCTGGGCATCGATGATAGGTTGCGTGCAGGGAGACGGCAACGCTCGTAGCTGTTGGTGCGTGGAGCAAGGGCTGTCACGAGATCTGCAGGTCACGGCTTCGGAAGTGCGGCGACCAGGAGTCAGTGTCGTGAGGCGCTCGCAGCAGCTGGTGCGATCGTTGGGCATGATGCAGAGGTGCGGTGACCAGCATCGTGGGTGCTTAGGCACTACTCGGGGATGCTATGGCGGCACTAGTGCATAGAGACAAGGGCGTCGGGATCGGCTTAGGATCCCAAACCAACGGGCAAAGTTGTGCGATAATAGCCTAGGCATCGAGTGGGCTGGGGCGCGGAGGCGCGGGGATCAGTGGAGGTGGTGGCGAGTGGCGGTGGTGCTCGGAGACCGGCTGAGGGTGGCTCGGAGAGGTGGTGACAAAGCGGCAGTGGTGGCTAGTGGAGTAGGTGCGACGCGAGCACGAGGCCGGCGCATGTGGGTGGCCTCACGGAGAAGATGAACAGTAGCTAGGTTTTGCTTTTTTTTCTTCTTTTTTTATGTCTCTCCTTCTACTCTTACGTCACACATCCTTCTCTGTCTCTTCTCTGTCTTTCTGCAGGTGCTGCTCCACCTTTTTCCCTTCTCTTCCTTTGGCCAAACCAAGAGAAGCCCTTCCTCTCTCCACTTTTTGTTTTGACTTTTTTTCTCACAAAAACTCTATTCCCTTATGTAAGTGTTTCGAAAGCTCGTTCTCCAAATCACACAAACACTTTTTTGCCAATTTCTTCCCCTCAAATTCAAACTTCGCATCCTTTATTTATAGAGGAAAACTTAAAGTTGTTTTTTGCAAATGAGATATTCACTCAACCACTTAACAAGAAAAATGGCTCTAAAATCAAACAACAACTAATTTTTTTGAATTTTGAAATGAGGATATATTTTCAACAACAAAGATTTTCAAAACCAAATGTTTTATTTAATGAGTTATTTATTATCCTCTATTTTTAATTTTCTAAAGGATAAGTTTGATCCAAAAAGTTATTATTACCTAAATACAATGCTATGAAATGCTTAATGTAACAAGTAATTAGCATAGTCAAAATTAGGTGTCAACAGCTGACCCCTTTTTTAAGGGAAGCTCGTAGAGGTTTCTTTTAAAGATAAATAACACCTAGATTTAAACCATGAGTATGAAATGAACATGTAAATGTTAATTGTAATGACCTTTTTTTTTTTTTTTCTTTTTTAAGAAATGGACTCAAATAAATTTAATCTCTTTTTAAATGCAAGGTCATGCAATAAAGAAATGCAATGTAAATGCCATGATTTGGTCAGGAACATAGATCTCAATGTGTCTATGCCCAATGAAATGCAAATGCAAAGAAAAACATGCACCGTCATGCTTGTCTGGGGATTTAGAAGAGTCTTATTAGGTGCGAAATGATTTTTATGAGACTTGACAAACATTTGGAGCTCACTTCAGATAATTGAAAGGTTCAAAGTCTTCAAGGATCTGGAACTCTCATAAGATTCTAAGCACCTGGAAATTCCATCAAGTACTTGAAATTTCAAAGATCTGATTCTTATATCAGACATTTGAAAACATTTACTAAACATCTGAAAATCACATCAGATGTTTGAAAAGATAAACACTTGGAAGTCACATCAAGCGTTTACATCAAGCGTTTACATTAAAACATCTGGAACTCACACTAGACATTTGAAAACATTTTATAAATGGGTACTTGGAATTCTCATCAAGTACAAAGATGACTGAACAAACTCAGGGTTTGAAAGATAATTTTTTGGTTTTTGAGGAACAATTCAATGAAGGCCCATGCATGATGGCTTTATCAAACTTCCACTGGAAAAATTATCACTAAAACAATTTTCAGTTATAGTGTGAATCTCTTGAACATGCTAAATAAGACACTTTTGGTGGAAAAGGCTTTTCACTCGCTCTCATTTAGGAGGGGTTATTTGTCCCGATCATTGATGTGGGAATATATCACTCAATCTTATTATCATCTTATCGACAAGAGTTTGAATTTTCTTGCAAGCGGTACGACCTTACCAATTTGAGAGGTCTTTGACAAGGACTATAATGTGGGCTTGGTCAATGACTTAACAAATGGACTCTTCGAGTCAAAGCAATTGAAAGAACAATTCTGTAATTATCTCCGGTTTACAAGTCAAGAACCCTACAAAATGAGAAAGAAATAATCTTGCTCGCACTTCTTCGAGCAATGCTTAAAACATGTGAACTCCTATGTTAATTCAAGTGTCATAATCTGAAGAGACTTTGTAAGGGATGTAACATAGGCTAGGTTCCTGGGTTGAGAAACGAAAGGATCGTTAGGCTCAAAGATGTGTATAGGGGTCAAAGCTGATGATCATCTAGGCATTGCCACCAGTTTTCTTCGCCACGGATTGTCTTCTTGACAGATTTCTTTATTGACTCAAGAGTTTATCACCTGCCGCCAATGATTATTCAACTAGGGATCTTTTCTCAACATTTTTTTTTTCAAAGTCATTTTCTTTGATGATGGACATCAGTCATGCTTTTATCAAGCACACCGCTTTTTATGCCCCCCAATTCATCAATCATTTCTCTCTTCTTTTTCACGGGCATTGGCCTTACTTTTACTAGACACACTACTTTTTTCGTGCCCCTTGGTTCTATTTTGAATAATCATATGGTGCTTTTGACATTTGGACCATTGGGAGGTCCTCGTCTCTTGTCAGCACTCCAGACCATATTGCTTTTTGCCTTGCCCCAGTGTGGGGGATGATCACTAACTAGGTTTTAAAAAATAAAATTGCAAGCTCAAGTGAGCTATGCAAAGGATATAAGTGTATAGGATAGAGAAAAAATGCTCTTCGTCATCCTAAGACACTTAAATTAGCACATGAATTCAATGTAATAGCACTATCGAAGATTGATGCAAGTGAAAGCAAGAAAATTTCTATTCATTTCCCTCTCCTTCAATGTCGACTTACCTCCATTTGGCCCGATGTGGGGTGGTCCTTGACAAGGGTAGTATGAAAGAAATTCTTCAAGTATTTGGGCTCAAAGAATGGTTAAACAAGGGTTCGCTAGTAGAAAAATGAACTGCCTCTCATCATTTTAGCTATCGTACTTTTCACAAGAAAACTCTTCACCTTGAAATATAAAATGTTTCCATACTCACCTCACAATGTATAGACAGGGGACTATGTATGGGATTAGGCTTGCCTTTCACACCTCATTTAGCATGCTCAAGTAACTCGATATCTTTCACTGAATTATCCATTTTGATAAATTTCAAGTGAAATTGACGAATTGCACAATATCATGTGAAAGCATTCTATAATAACAAAGAGGCCATGCTCTATTCTTGCACCTCAGATCATAAAGTCAAAGCTATTAGGTGTCCATGTCTTGCACCTTCTTTGTAAGGAAGCTCATAGAGGTTCCTTACAAAGATAGAAGACACCATTGTTCACATCCATTCTTTGCCCCTGCAAAAATAAAACATGCAACATTATACACTAGAGATTTGATCAACTTTGAGTGAGGGAAAGGCTTTTACAAGCCCTTTTTATTCATGGATAGTATTTCTTTACAGGATGAATTCCCACCCATCCATTTCTTCTAAGATTAAAGCACTTGAAACATAGAGTGGATAGTTAAAAGAAACAAACAGGGTAAATTAGATGCATGCTGGAAAATTATTTTATTTTGAAATTTGTTTTAAAATGGAACATGAAGAAGCCCAGCCTTTAGAATTGGCTCCTTGTCATTTTCTTTTGGTAAGATTTCATCATAGGGCTAGTTTGGTGTACTTCAACATGCCCTTAAAACATGAAAATCTCAATGTATTTTATTGGATGAAAAGCAAATTACATTATTGAAATGAGAGAAATCCTAGAATTGAAAATCCTGACATGCAAATTAAGGAAAGCAATAAAAACTCCTGCGCAGAGGAATGTGCAAATGATTAAAATTCTCCTACTCTCGAGCTTTGTCAATGGCCAACACTAAATTCTCTTCGAACAATTCAGTCATTCCTTCGAGTGCGTCGTCTTTTCCAGTGGATCGAATGGTGTCTACAACCGGCTTGTCTCCCCATCCAATTGGAATAACATCGACGTCAGCATCTGGAGGCTTGGAGTATTGAACACATGTATTGATTGCCCCTTCTTCTTCATGCATCATCTCAAAACTGAAAATGGCATTCACAGCTTCTGGTTGGTCAGGGAGTGGGTTATTTTGGATGTTGGGCTGTGCATCGCAGAATGAGACCACCTTAGCATCTAAAAGATTTTGGATTTTGTGTCGCAGCGTATAGCAATCGTCAATAGAATACCCTACCTCCCCCATATGGTAAGCACATGTCTTAGGGAAATGCTCGGGATTAGGTCGCTTAGGCTCCTTAGTGAGTAATCCTTTCTTTTGAAAAGTCGGCAAGATCTTGGACAAGGGCTTAGGAAGTGGCGTAAATTGATGCTTGGAAGAGTTTTTCTATTGGCCAAAGAATGGTCATGCTCCTCCCTATTAGGTGTTCGGGGTAGGGCGAGGTGGTTGAATATAAGCTACATTAACCTCCATTACAAGTTCCTTATCCTTCTTGGTTGAGACTCTCCCATACGAGCTGGTTTGATCAAACAATCATCCATCACGCAATGCTACTTCAATTTGCTTGCCAATAGGGATTAGCTGATTGAACGACTCAGCAGTCGATCCCAACATCCGATTTCGATATTCAGGCGGGAGTGTCTTCATGAACAAATCCATCAGCTCCTTTTCTATCGGCTCCGGAGTAATTTGAGCAGCTATGGTCCTCCATCTCGTGACATATGCCTAGAAAGATTCTGTCCTCTTCTTCTCAGTGCGAAGTAAATCTTCTCGAGATGGAGTGACATCACTATTATACTTATATTGCTTGAAGAAAGCATCCGTAAAATACTCCCAAGTCTCTAGCAGATTAATTTTCTTCATAATGTACCATTGCAGCGCCGGTCCTATCAGGCTTGCTTGAAATTGTTGAAACATCAAGGGTATGTTGTCAACATACTAGGTCATCCTCACCACATAAGTCTGTAGATGGATTTTCAGGCAAGAGGTGCCATCATACTTTTCAAAGTCTGGCATTTTGAACTTCTTTGGTATCATGATCTTTGCATAATGGAACAGATCAATTGGACCTTAGCTAAATGAACCCTGTAGTTGCTTAAGTTTGTCCTCGATTTTTACCAAGCGTTTTTCTTGCATGGTTCTCGGTACATCCAAATGTATCACTTGTACCTCATCATCAACAACAATTTGAGGCGCGTCAATAATTTTAACCCTAGAGGGATCCTCAGAGGTTGATGGCCCAATTGTGGATGTATTCTTGCCTTTATCTCTCGGATCAATCATGTGAGCATGTTGTGATAACACCACTTCAACTTGCGAAGCTGATGGAGGAGCGTTTGTTTAAAGAGAATCGATTTGTTTAGAGAGCTGCTCAAGAACATTCAGGACTTGCTTCATCTCCGATTCAAGGGCAGCATGTAGTTTGTTCAACAACATGCATTTGTTCGGTGTCATCGGCCATTGTTACTCTAGAATGAGTACGGATTGGCGATCTTGGGTGAGCCATGTTGTTACCTAAATGGATAAAAGAGATAATGTAAGAACTAATGAAAAGATAGGAAAATGGCCCGTGGCAATGGTCTAATTGCTTGATTTTATTCAAAATTTATTTTAAACATTGAACCAAACTTCCTAACAATGAACTAAGAATTGAAATTCAAATCCCTAAACATTGAACTAAAAATTGAAAGCACTTAAATCAAGGTCCCTAAATATTGAACTAAGAAACCAAAACATCTCATTTTATATGCTTTCGGGAACCCAACGCCTTGCGAAGCTTTTTATTTTCAACTTCAATCATTTCCACTTTCCGCTTAAGATGCTCAATTTGTGCTCGCTGAGTGGGCTTCTTAGTCACATCAAGGACCAATGGACATAAGGCCTAGTCGCCTTGATCTAACTGGTCCAGCCACATTTTGAGCTCTTTTTTAGATATGAAATGAATTGTACGTCAGTTTTCCCCATCGCATATAAAACAAGACTAACAACGAAACCTATTGTTATGGACCGACAAAATTACAGTAAAGTAAGTAAATTGCAAAGTAAGAGTTTAGACAACTTATTTTTACCAGAAGGGGATGACAATCATATAAACAAACACATGAAATGTGTGGCTCAATTTCTATCTAGATGTCTTAACAAAGTAGAGCTAATAGGACGACCTGACCGTTGCAGTCTCGCATTAACGTGTCAGGTCCCCCTAACTCCGACTCAGTCGAATGGAATGTCCAATAGTCACGCAGTCTCGCGGATATGGACAAACACATTCAACACCATGAAAGAAATTTCGGGAAGAGAAGGTCAACCTCTACATAGCAGTCTCGCTTT
Organism: Eucalyptus cloeziana; assembly: GCA_014182715.1. NCBI lineage: Eukaryota > Viridiplantae > Streptophyta > Magnoliopsida > Myrtales > Myrtaceae > Eucalyptus > Eucalyptus cloeziana. Next base: position 33,721,873 of record CM024641.1, on the reverse strand, counting down.
GGAGGAAGTATCCTTCTCAACACCATCCTAAAAATCCTATCGCAACCTAGCTCCGACCGCAAGTTATGTGTGCAATAATGTAGTGCTAAAAGCAATAAAACATGCACAACAGTTTAAATCCAAACAACACTTCTAATCAGGAAACATAAATCATTCATTCCACACCTTCCTACAAGACAAGAATTAGCAAAGACTGCTCCCCTTATACCTCCCATTTGCAAGAACATTTAACACCTTAGAAATGTTAGGGATGTACCTGATGTCCTTGCTACCAAACAAAAACATTTAAAAAAAAAAAAAACAGGCCTATGTCCACTATGAGTTTTAACTTTGTCCCCAGCGGAGTCACCAAGCTGTCACGACCTAATTTTCGAGGGTGAATTACCTAAAGAAGCCTAATGGATTACTAAGTCCAAAAACTTGGCACGGACCCTCCCAAGTCCTACTAATCGCAACTTGATATTAAGAAATTAACCCATTTAAACATGTAATTATACTCAATTTGGAGCACCACTAACTAATTAGGGTTGGTTAGAAACCCAAATAAAGTATGGGAGAATACTTTATTTTTGCGAACCAGAGATTCAATAAGTCCGGGGACATGGTTACACTAGATTAGTCTAATGCCCTTTTGGTACCTTTTATTTTAATTTCAAAAATATTTTGCAGGCAATATTGATTAATTTTAACCTAAGCTACTAACATGCAAATGGTGGTCAAGCGGGTGCATAATCAATGAAATAACATTCGATAAACTGAAATGCTAGATTCATAAGAAATTATAAACTACAACTTTATTAAGGTCTATCCTCTAAAAAACATTTACAAAAATGCTAATAAAAATGCATGCCCTAAACATGATTTTCTAAATGACATGATATCTAATTAAATGTAATCTTAATTTAAATTTGATATGCATGAATTTTACTTTAATGATACGTGAGATGCAATTCATATGACATAACTTGAACTATCACTATATGTATGCAATCTAATTTATAAAATCCTAAATATGCATGCGTTTCATGATATGGTACGAATGACATAATAATTCTATATGCATGTTCTTTTTATGATTTTTTTAATGATTCTTTTTTAATGTATGCAACCTACACTAAACAATGATGACATAAAATGGGATTAATTATGAGCTAACCTATTAACTAACCAAATAAATGACCTTTTATGTTTTTTATTTTTATTTTTCCAAAACAAGTAATTATTTTTACAAAAAACCAAGATAAGAATTCAAATAACCGAAAAAGTAATCCGTTGTCTCACGAATTAAATTAACAATTATTTTAACTCTATAGTCACAACAAGGAAATCAAAATAATTAAAAATATGATTCCGAAGTCTTACGGACCAAATTAAATAATTATTATGATTTAACAATTGAAGTTCTACCAAAAAGCCCAAAAATTAATATAATTAAAAAAAATGATCCGACGTCTCTCAAATCAAATTAATAATTACAATAATTTTGGACAAAATCCCTACGAATAATGCCTACAAAATTCATGAAGACTAACATTCAATACTACAACTTAAATAACTAAACTAAAAATGCTATCAAATGAAATAAACAGAAAAATAACATAAAAGATAAAAAAAAATAAAGAAATAAACTAAACTACAAGAAAATGAAAAGTAAAAGTAAAAATAAAAACTACCTAATGGGTTAGAAAAAGGATGGTGGGCGGCAACGTTCGGTGATGCTGGCGTCGGAACTCTGACGAAGGCAGGCGGTGGCGCGGCGAGTGTCGACGGACGGCGAGCAAAGCGGTGAGGTGCGCTGCGGGTGTCGGCAGAGCAACAGCAGCGTGCGGCTCAAGCTCAGAGCAGCGGAGAGGCATCAGCTGCTCAAGGTTGCAGCGGAGACTCGGCGTCGAGGTCACGGGCTGTGTCGCAACTGTGTGAATGACACCGCAGCGGCGAGTGTGGCAACGGCGATTGTAGAGATGTGGGGTTGGGTTGTCATGGGCGGATTAGCAGGGCGACGGTACTCACGGAGACGCGGTGGTCAATGAGGCATGGCATCGGGCTCCGGTGGTATTGCTGGGCATCGATGCTAGGTCACGAGCAGGGAGACGGCGACGCTTGTAGCTGTTGGTGCGTGAAGCAAGGGCTATCGTGGGATCTGCAGGTCGCGGCTTCAAAAGTGTGGCGACCGGGAGTCAGTGTCGTGAGGCACTCGCAACAGCTGGTGCGATCGTCGAGCGTGATGCGGAGGTGTAGTGACCGGCATTATGGGTGCTTGGGCACTACTCGGGGATGCTGTGGCGGCTTTGGTGTAGAGACAGGGGTGTCGAGATCAGCTTAGGATCGCAAACCAGCAGGCAGTAGCATAGGCGTCGAGTAGGCTGGGGCGCGGAGGCTCGGGGATCGGTGGAGGTGGTGGTGAGTGGCGGTGGTGCTCGGAGATCGACTAAGGGTGACTCGGAGAGGTGGTGATGGAGCGGCAGTCGTGGCTGGCAGAGCAAGTGCAACGTGAGCGTGGGGCCGGCACGCGGAGAAGATGAACAATAGCTAGGTTTTGCTTTTTTTTCTTCTTTTTTTTATCTCTCTCCTTCTGCTCTTACGTTGCACATCCTTCTATGTCTCTTCTCTGTCTTTCTACAGGTGCTGCTCCACCTTTTTCCCTTCTCTTCCTTTGGCCGAACCAAGAGAAGCCCTTCCTCTCTCCACTTTTTATTTTGACTTTTTTCTCATAAAAACTCTATTCCCTTGTGTAAGTGTTTCGAAAGCTCATTCTCCAAACCACATGAACATTTTTTTGCCAATTTCTTCCCCTCAATTTCGAAACCTCGCATCCTTTATTTATAGAGGAAAACTCTAAGTTGTTTTTTGCAAATGAGATATTCACTCAACCACTTAACAAGAAAAATGGCTCTAAAATCAAACAACTAATTTTTTGAATTTTGAAATGAGGATATATTTTCAACACAAAGATTTTCAAAACCAAATGTTTTATTTTATGTGTTATTTATTATCCTCTATTTTTAATTTTCTAAAAGATAAGTTTGATCCAACAAGTTATTATTACCTAAACGCAATGCTATGAAATGCTTAATGTAACAAGTAAATAGTATAGTCAAAATTAGGTGTCAACAGACGTAAATCCCAATAGAGTACAAGTCAAGTGCCGATGAGTCTCAAATGTTTGGGTTGAGTTAGGCTTGAGTATATAACGGTGTTGACACGACTCGACTCAATAACATCCTTTGGTTAGCATTTATCAAATACATAATTAGACATTCTAAGTTGATGTTTAAGCTTCTTATCTGAGTGTGGACTTAACATACACGAAATGAAATTATATAAGCTGAAGCCATCAATTTGTTTGTGCTATGATTTCATTAGTATAATCTCGGCTTTGATTGTGTTTCATTTCAAACCAATTAACTGAATTGTCGGTTAAAAGTGATCTTCAAACCAAAATGAACCAAACCACAAGCACACCGTATTTATTACTTCTGATCTCTTTTGATGTAAGAAAAGACAGAATAATATTTTTGCTTTTCCTAATAACAGTTTTAGTTATGGTAAATTACCTATACAATTAAATTTTCCTCTCAAAAACCTTAACTATATTTCTAGGTTGATGTTTACATGTTACATTGAATTTAATGAATCAAGGTTCCGGAAGAGAAATAATTGAGTGACAATGTTTAATATAGTATGACAATAACGGTCTTTCTGGACCATAAAAAATCAAATAACAAATAATTATAAATTATTATGAGATATACTCTTTTAACAAATAAAAAGTTCCTTGAATAAAAAGCAAATGCGACTAGTCCATTGACCTTAAAGAGAGTTAGGAGCCTACACTACTGTAGACGTGGCGTGTCTAAGAAAGAATTGGGGCAATGGTAGAGTCGAGAGAGAGAGAGAGTTAAGGTTAGACAATAGTCTTTTAAGTTACCGATTGAGATATTTGCATGAAGGTTTTCTATGGAACATCATGGACAACTTGGAGAATGATGACGACCTCTTTTTCTTTTTCTTTTTCTTTTCTTTTTCTTTTTTTCTCTTTTAAGTTTATTAGGACAGATTTGATGACAAAGTACCGAAAATTGAACAGATAAAAAATTTTGTCAAGTTTTCTTTTTGCATTCTAAGTGTAACTGTAATATAACCCTAAAATGCATACAAAACTACATACATATATATATATATATATATATATGTATATATATTTGTAACATTTGTCAACCAAATTGTACCTAAAATCGTAATGTGTCAAAATAGTCTAAAGCAGGTGTACTTTGTATGTATAAATTTCATATCCTTTTTTGTAGCATGCATAGCCTATATTTGATCGAGACGGACAATTTAGTTGGGTTCATACGCTTCCTTTTCGGGAACAGCCCATGTGTGTACACGGTGCTTGTTGCCATATTATATTTGCAGTGCACAAGAGTTTGAACCCCTATGATGGTTTATTGAAAAGTAGAAGCAAATCCAACGTCAAGATAAAAAAAGTCCAATCCAACATATGGGGTTCAACCCAATTTTCCTTTTTCTTAATAATCATCATTCTAGTATGGAGCTTCCTCTAGAAATTTATTTTCCATTGACTACATAAGCAATTGACTCACTTTAGGTTACTCTGGTACGCACCTCATACTTCTGTGAAGTTTTAAGACTCTTCTTGTACTATACAAAAATTACCCATTTGACAAACAAGGGAAAAAAGGAAGAATTACAACAAAAAAAGGGGGTCTTAAATGTATTGTAATTATGTTAATTCAATTCTAAACTTATTTTGGCTAGTTAAATTCTAAACATTTTATATCTGTACTAATTCAATCCATTTAGTGAAATTTAGCCAATTGTTAATGTAGCATAACTAGCACTAAAGTGACACAGCCAGTACCGACGTAAACAAATTTTAATAACAATTTAATATTTTTTTGAATTTTTGTAATTCTTTTTTCTCTTTTTTTCCTTTTTTTTTCTCTTTATCTTTTTTCCTCTTTCTTCTTTCTCCAGTGAGTCACCAGACTGAAGTGACCTCGCCCAAATCTTAACAATACACGCAAAGAGTAAAATTTTACCTATTGCACTTATGGCGCCCACTAAGTTACAGACTCCAATATTCAAGATGAGAAGAAAAGATAATATATCAAAATCCTCACAGTGGCCAAATGACCCCAATGACATAGAATGAGGATTCGCAATAACCTAATTGTACCTCTTTTCTCTTTGTAATATCAAACGTGTTCACCGGTGAGAGCACCACCCGAGGAAGGCGAGGCGTGGAAGTCGGGGTCTTAAGGGAAGAAGTAGATGGGTCAGGGCAAATAGGAATTTTTTTAGAACGCTTCCTGTGGTAAAATTCACATCTAAGTTATCATGTACGGATTTATCATATAATCCCATAAGACATTTGACGCCTAAATTAAACAGGGTTGTTATAAAGGGTAAAATTGAAACAACGGTACCACAATAAATTGGGGTAAATGTACTTAATGGTACCAGTCTAGAATCTTCTATATTATTAACCAAAAAAAAAAACAAACCTTTACCTTTGTGACGAAATTTAATTTGATCGATAGAGACCACTTCTGGCTTTCATGCTTCATTGCTCCTAACACAATTCCATTTTTCCATTTCCCCGACTTGTAACATTTTTATAATCGAATAGGCGCTCCCAATTTGTGAGTTGCCCATCCACCTTTAAATATCCATAGATTCAATTTTCAAAATCCCCCAAGTGAGGATAAGGCCAGAAACTAAAGTTTAAAAACACAAAAATGAGTAATGCCAAACATTTTCCAGATTGTATGTGGAACTAACCCTTTTTTTTTCGGGAGAAGTACACTATCAGTGTCATAAGTTATGTACGACGCTCACTTTAGTGCCAAAAGTTTCCGTCGGATCACTTTAAGTGCCATAAAGTTTGAAATCCCTCATTTTGGTGCCAACTCCGATATAGTTGATCGGAAATGTGACGTGGCACTTTTTTTATTAATTTGTGAAGCTGATGTGGCTCGCTGGAGAGTCCAGCCAGCATCCTAACACCAAAACGATGCCGTTTGGTGTCTCCCCCAATTCAAAACCCTAAATCTCTGGCCGGTCGCCGTCTTCGATGGCCCCCGCGCTCGGCAGCCGCGACTCCGACGCCAACCCCGACAATGGCCACTCGGCGACCGCAGCTCCAACCCCGACCCCGACCCCGACCCCTACCCCGACCCCTACCACAACATTGGCCACTCGACCGCCGTGGCTCCGACCCCGACCCCGACGATGGCCACTCGGCGGCCGTGGCTTTGACCTCAACCCCGACCCCAACGATGGCCACTCGGCGGCCGCGGCTTCGATCCCAACCCCGACCTCGACGATGGCCACTCGGCGGCCGCACCTTCGACCACGACCCCGACCCCGACCCCAACCCCGACAACGGCCACTCGGCGGCCAAGTCAAAGGCCGTGATCTAGTCGATACTCGGGAGGCCGCCGATGAGTGCGCCGCCATTGATGTCTCCCTCTCCATCTCCAATCTCCCCGACAAGTGCCTAGCCCGCGTCTTCCAATACCTAGGCTCTAGCGACTAGGGCCAGTGCTCCCTCGTGTGCCGTCGAGGGCATCCGAACAACGTCGAGCAATGGCGGCAGAGCGAGCAACAGCGGCCCAACGACGGCGGAGGCCGAGCGACGACGGTCGAGTGAGCTAGGTTGGAAAAACCCTAATTTCAATCCCAAAAAAAAAAAAATCCCCAAATGAGTTAAACGGCGTCGTTTTTGTGAGGCCATCCATGTAGGATGGCAAAACAACGCCGTTTTCTTAAGGAGGATCGAAAACGATGTCATTTGAAGGCCTTGTCGATTTTTATTTTTTTAAAAGGCCACGTAATCATTTTGGTCAGAATCTTTCGCCGGTGGCACCAAAGTGATTGTTTTTCCTTTCGATTTGGCACTTAAGTGATATGACGGAAACTTTTGGCACCAAAGTGAGTACCATACACAACTTATGACACTGATAGTATATTTCTCCCCTTTTTTTCTAAATTTGACTTATGTTCTTTCCTTCTCTCGAAATATACACAAAAAGGCCCATTTTTTTTTCTCAATTTTACAGTTTTTTAAAAGGCCGCACTAATTCCACCCCTTATATGACTAAATCCACCCTATTTACACTAAAAGATAAAATTGCTCTCAATTATTCAATTGCAAAACAATGACCCCATTCCTTTTTTATCTAGGATTTAGTTGTCATAGTTAAGTATTTCACACATTTTGAATTTTAGTATGTAACCACCGGGATTTGCCCCAGTGGCCACCCTTCCAACATGAAAGGGGGAGGTGGGGGGTTCGAATGCCCACCTTCTCGGGGGGTTGGAATGGGGACGATATAGTTTCAGGAGTAGGTTTCAACTCCCACGCCTTGCATGGAGGCAGGGCAAAAGTCTGAGAGTAAGAGTCAGAGTAGGAATAGAGTATGACCGACCAAAAAAAAAAAAATTAGTATGTTAAAGAATTTTTTTCAGTAGTACTCTTAAATATTTCCATTACATTTTTTCAAAACTGGTCTCCTCTCATACATGGTCCTCTACATAACAAACCATAATTTAACTTAGGGTTAATACCCTAAAAAACCTCAAGCTGGTACACTTTTGACAAATTTACCCCAAACCATTTTTTTAACCATGAAAAACCCCAAACCGGTATACCTATGACAAATTTACCCCGACTAACCATGAAAAACCTAAACATCACAAAAAAAATCATAAAAAATTGTAAACTGTGACAAACGGAGTGTAAAATCCAAAATTGGTATACCAGTCAACTGTCACGTGTCATTTAACTTAATAATTTGACAGTAAAATTTAACAAAAACTAACCTAGGGTAAATTTGTTACAAGTGTACCAGTTTGGGGAAAATTTGTCAAAGGTATACCAATTTGAGGCTTTTAGTGGTCAAAAAAATAGTTTTTGGTAAATTTGTCACAAGTGTATAAGTTTGGGGTTTTTCAATGTATTAACCCTTTAACTTATCATGACCTTGAAATCTTGACGCCACAATTCTTGGCTCATTATTCTTGGCTCATTCTTAATATCGTCAAGGTCCGTTTTCACGGTTAGGTTTATGGGCCTCACCTTCTTTTGCATATAATCTATGCTCACGTCATTGTTTTTTGTTCATCAACATAAAAATTAGCAACTAAAATTCACCAACGTAATAACTTGTTCCCGGTTTCAATCACATTGCAATTAACTTGTTATTGTACGTTGACCAATTAACTCCCCATTTCTTGGCAAAATCAAAGGGCAACATAACTAGTTTTTTAGGGGCGGTTGTGAGTCACTTGGTCATTGGATGAGAGAAAGAATAATGCTACAGCCAGATTAGCTGTCAATGTTTTGGGAACATTTAGAAAATTAGTTAACTTTAGGGGAAAAGTGGAGAAAAGGGACAATAGAGAGAGTTCAAGTTTTTTACTCTTCTCTTAAGAGGTGATTAAACTTAGCTGCGCCTTTAGGTTAGGCTTAATATATAGTTGCCCAGGTCCACCCATAACCATAATTTCATGTGTAAAATGTTCGGGTTTGGCCAGACTGCCACTAGCCTAATCTAGCCAGGCCTTTTTATCATAATTAAATAGTCTCGGCCAATCCCACTTAAAAGTGCCCTTGGGGCCCATATGACCAAGACGGGCCCGTGGTCCTTCATGTCCATAATTAGGTCTACTTTCTCTAATTGTTATTGTTCGTGTATTTGCTCTCAATGAGGTTAACTCTCAAGTAATTGTCTAAAGACTTGCTTGTTCGCATGTGTACGGCACAACTTGCATGTAAAAAGAAATGAGAAAATAAATACATTATATCTATATACATACTAAATGTTTTAAAAACTCACATTGTGCTACGTAGATAGACACAATATACCTAGGTTTAAAAGTTATTGAGGGCGAAGTTCTATACTTGAATATACTTCATTAATTTAAATACTCTGTTAGGATCTATCACATCACTTTATAAACTAACATTGTAAACATGTTTTATAAACCTGTCTTCTCTTATATAGGACTTAGTTCTTGTTGGGCTTTTAGCCTATAAGGGACTTGATCCAAACCCAACCCAGAATCTTTCATAGTTCCCTGGAGGGACCAATTAACAACAGGAAAACTTCTCTTTGGCACAAAATGCATGTTGAAATTTTTTCCCTGGCGGAGAGGGAGTGCTCGTGCGTGGTTGTGATGGTTGGAGCTTGACCGAAAAAAAATAAAAATAAATAAAAGAACAGAGTGCTCGTGTGTGTATTGTTGCCAAGGCCAAAGAGAGAAGATTCTCAGAAAATTTGAAACAAGCAAATGTTTTGTGAGAGCAAGGGGCATTGGTGAACAGAGGGGTGTTAATCTGAGTGTGTGATTACATTTTCAAGTGATGCATTTTCGAGTGGCGTGGATATATAAGTATTACTTAGAGGAATCTCGATATTTAGAACTTGAGGTACGATTCCCTAAAATCCGTCTATTATTTTCCCATAATGGCAAGGAAAAATGAAAGTTTAAAGCTCAAGCATAGTAGATAAGCACTGACCAATGAAAATTACAGAGCGATAATACGAGATGAAACCACCGGCATGAGCTGCATTGGCCTCTAAAAAACATTGAAGATTATAATTTAAAGTACATGAAAGAGCACTTTATTTAAGTCGTCATGGACAGACTCATAGAACCCATCAAGAGAGACAAGGTAGCTTCTTCACTTCTCAGTGGGAGGCTTGTGAGGAGGCTTGTGGGGTGGCTTGTGGGGGAAAGGAGGGCCCTTTGGCTTCTTCTCCAGGGGATGCTCAAACGGGGGCTTGTGCTCCATCGGCGGCTTCTCACCCTTACCCTTTGGTGGCTTGTCCTCTTTCTTGGGTGGCTTGTCGTGGAAAGGAGGGCCCTTTGGCTTCCACTCTGGGTGGTGCTCGAATGGTGGCTTGTGCTCCATCGGCGGCTTCTCACCCTTACCCTTTGGTGGCTTGTCCTCCTTCTTGGGCGGCTTGTGCTCGGGGAACGGCTTGTGTCCATCTTCCTCAGCGTACTCCAAGAGGAGGCGGCCACCGCCGGGGTGGTGCTTGTGGAGCGGCTTGTGCTCCTTTGGGGGCCTTTCCATCTTGTTTGGGTGGTGGCGGTGGTCGAGCTCCTCCGCAATGGTGGTGGTGAGGAGCACCAGGCCTAGGAACAACACTAGTAAATACTTGAGAGACATGGTTCTCTCTTTGCTAGCTTTGGGCAGTGAAGAGTGAAGTGAAGTGAAGTGGTGGGAGATTGGGTTGTATTTATAGAACTTCTTTGCGCCAATGATGTCAGCCCACATGTCATTCTTGGTTTGGACTGATTGGTCTTTGAAATTTGGACTTAGAGAGTGTGAGAGTCAAGATTTTGCTTGTGAATGCTTTGATTGATGGGGCCAAAACGAGTTGAAAAGTTTGACAATTTGGCTTAGCCTCTCGCTCGAGATTGATCTATGGCGACCCTTGTTTGCTCCGCAGAAGACAATGAATATCACCGCTAAGGAATAATAGAAGATTTCAGTGCTTTCGTTAACTTGTCTTTGCATGCATGCACATATTTTAGAAGATTAAACTTAGAAACACAGCATATACAAAATATTTTTGTGCAAGATAGAACTCGTAGGAAAATACTAAGATTGATTTATAAAGTGAATATATCGAGCGGATGCAATGAATTGTAGATAAAGAATCTCCTCGACCATTCCTGTATTTCTCAATCCGTGTCATTTGCACATTACAATAACAAATCTAGTTCACTTTCAAAAAAAAAAAAAAAAAAACATGATATGTAAGTGTTGAGATCTCTACATTGACATGAAGTCTACCTCGATTTTCTTAAATCAATATTTATAAGTGATTTTTCCCATAGTCCTTATGATAATTAATGATCTGATGGGTAACATTGTGTTCTATTAATGGATGAACTTAACATTATATATGCAGCCGTTTTCTCCAAAAATTTAAACTATTAGAGTATCGTGTAGAATGTATTTTATATCTTAACCAGTCAAGTCATCTTGAAATGCAAAAACAAGGAATGATTTACAACCCCGCAAGTTTTTATATATATTGAGGTCGAATCCCCCGCAAGTTTGTGTGAATGGATTTTTGTAAATGTTTAGCATTCCTAGATTAACTCTACTCCAAAGAAAAACAAATTTTATTTGTAGGAAATGAATTTGGCTGAGCAACTAGTATAAAAGATTGCATGACCTTTAGAATGTATAACTCAATAACAACGTGACTGGCTAGACCTAATCTTTAGAATGTAGTAAGGCAGTTATTTGTTCTTTACATATATGGGTGATGAGATAATGAGACTTGAGTTTAGCATTTCTAAGCGACCGACTCATATCGAGTGGATCAATTTCAACACAAGGCGATTGAGGGGGGTATGTTCGCAACCGGCACTCTTGTTTGTGTTTAGAATTGAGAGATAGTAGAAAATCTCATATCAGACATTTCAAGCTGATATATCAACGTGAGTGAAAACCAATTGATATGCTTCTCGCTTTAAGGATTTGAGTCAAAAGTTGCTGTTGTAACTTTTGCTTTCGCAAAGTTGATTTGTAATCGCCATATATAATCATAAATGCAGTGATGTATTTATATTTCTGATGGAAATGCGTATGTCGCTAATAATACTGCTTTGATAATTGATATTTGCACCGACAGCATGTAAGTTGAAAACTGCGTCTGTTTCTTTTCACGAGCTTTCACACGCCGCATACACACGAAACCCTTGAATCACTCCCCCGGTTTATTCGCTGGACACACATTCCGCCCGGGAAATATTTCCATTTTTCATTTTTCATTGGCTAGAATAGTTAAATTTATTAATTAATAGTGCATATTATTATATGTTTGTTTTCGTACGTAAATATACTGTGCATCATGCGAGGTGTGCTTCTCTTCATTTGCCATTGCAACATTGGCTTTAAAATAGAAAAAGCTTCGGACATGAAAGACCTTGAACATCCTACTGTTAGACTAAATATAAACTTAAAAACTGGCGATCCCGATTTATCAGTAATAGATAAATTCATACAGAATTCGGGATCAAATTGCAGAAACGTAAAGATCAACATACCTCCAGCCATTAATGAAATTTGCAAAAGTAGAAGACCCAAAACCTTCAAGGATCCACGTAGCGCGATTGATCTGCAATATAGGGAACATCAGATCTGTACGTCCTGTTCTACTAGTCAATACCCCCTCAAACCTGATGGTGTGATTTTCTGTAGTGATTAGGGTTTGAACTAGACGACCTGACGTTTTTATTCCATTTATTACATTACCGGTATCTTCCATCAAGACTATTATGGTAATATATTAACGGGCAAATATCACGTAATATACGTGGGTAATAAATTGGGCAATAAATCGGATACAATTGGGAATACAATATTGGGATCATATTTAGAATAATAAAATATATTACATAATATAACATTCTCCCACTTGATCCCAATATTCCATCAAATGAGTTATTAACCCAAACCCACATAAACTTCATACTGAAATAAAACACATGAATCACGGCGATGAGTCCTCTTAGAGCGAGTATTATCTTCCGTGTATCACAATATATTTCATCAGTCCATATGTGATCAAATAACTTAATGAATAAACCTTATGTTTACTCCAGGTCAAACGTAATTGTTTTTCTCATAATAACTGAATGTATACAACTGTATTGAGAAAAGCATTATAAATGAATAAAAGTCTCACAAATTCTTCTATATAAAGAAAAATTTACATGATTGGACAAATGCCCATTCTAGATACATGATCCTTATAACTCATTGGTGGCATGCCTTTAGTTAAAGAATCAGCTATCATCAATCCAGTGCATATGTGTTCTATGACCACTTTCTTCTCTTTAACACGTTCTCTGATGGCTAAATACTTGATGTCGATGTGCTTGCTTCGACTACCACTTTTGTGATTCTTAGCCATAAAAACTACAGCTGAATTGTCGCAAAATATTCTTAATGGTCTAGCAATGGAATCCATAACTCTAAGCCCCGATATGAAACTTTTCAACCACACACCATGTAAGGTGGCCTCAAAACAGGAAACGAACTCTGCTTCCATAGTGGAAGTGGCAACCAAGGTCTGTTTTGCACTCCTCTAGGATATAGCTCCGCTAGCAAACATAAAAACATATCCCGATGTTGATTTACGGGAATCAATGCAGCCAGTAAAGTCTAAGTCTAAGTAACCAATTACTTCCAAGTTATCCGTGCGTCTATACATAAGCATATGTCCCTTTGTTCCTTGAAGGTACCTCATCACCTTCTTTGCAGCTCTCCAGTGGTCCATACCTGGATAACTCTGGTATCTTCCCAACATTCCCACATCAAAAACTATGTTAGGTCAAGTGCAAACCTGAGCATACATCAAGCTTTCGACAGCAGAAGCATATGGGATGTTCTTCATTTGTTCCCTTTCAAAATCGTTCTTCGGGCATTGGTTTAAATTAAACCTATTACCCTTCACAATGGGTGCTATACTTGGAGAACAATCTTTCATCCGAAACCTCTCTAAGACCTTATTGATATAGGTTTCTTGAGATAATCCTAATATACCTCGAGGTCTATCTCTATGGATCTTAATGCCAATGGCATAAGATGCTTCACCCATATCCTTCATATCAAAACTCTTAGAGAGAAATTGTTTCACTTCATATAACAACCCATTATCATTGGTCGCAAGTAAAATATCATCTACTTATAGGACAAGGAAACAAATTTTGCTCACACTAACCTTCTGGTATATACATTGATCTATGACATTCTCTATAAAACCGAATGAAGAGATGACCTCATGGAATCTTAAGTACCATTGGCGGGATACTTGTTTCAAGCCATATAGAGACCTTTTAAGCTTACATACCAAATGCTCACCAGCACTAGAGAAGAATCCTTCTGGTGTTTCATGTAAACCACTTCTTCCAATTTTCCATTGAGGAATGCCGTTTTCACATCCATTTGATGTAATTCCATATCAAAATGAGCAACCAATGCCAAAATAGTACGAAGAGAATCTTTCTTGGATACAGGAGAAAATGTCTCCGAATAATCGATTCCCTCCTTTTGAGTAAATCCCTTGGCAACGAGTCTGGCTTTGTATCTCTTAATATTGCCTAATGAATCCTTTTTAGTTTTGAAGACCCATTTACAACCAATGGCCTTCGCACCATTAGGCAACTAAACTAAATCCCAGACTTGGTTTGATGCCATATAATTCATCTCTTCCTTCATAGCATTGTACCATAAATTGGATTTATCACAACTTATGGCTTGTGAAAATGTCTCAGGATCACTTTCAGCTCCAACATTATAGTCAGATTCTTGTAGATACACAATATATTCATTAGGAATTGCTGATTTCTTCATTCTAGTAGACTTTCTTAATGTTGCATCAACATCCTCCTGAGGAGTTTGTTGTTCAACTGGAAGCTCAACAGTATTTGGTAATTGTTGAACAGTTGGGTCTATTGGATCAATATTAGCAGGTTGTGGATCTTCAATGATTGGTTGCTCAACGACCGGTTGAACTGAAGGGGCGTTGTAAGAAACAACCAGTCCAGTATCTGAGGTGGAAGGTTGAGTATCTGAATGATCTTCTTCAGGAACAAAGTCCCTAAATTGATCGCTCCCACTAATCAGATCATTCTCAAGAAATTTAGCATTTCTTGATTCCACAAACCTAGTGGTGTGAGATGGACAATAAAATCTATATCCTTTGGAATTTTCGGCATATCCAACGAAATACCCACTTATAGTCCTTGAATCTAACTTCTTTTCCTGTGGATTGTAGACTCTTACTTCAGATGGGCATCCCCAAACACGTACATGTCGCAAACTCGGTTTCCAACCTTTGAATAACTCAAAAGGTATCCTTGGAACAGCCTTGATTGGAACTCAGTTTAATATGTACACAGCCGTTTTAAGAGCCTCAGTCCACAAAAATTTAGGAAGTTTGGAGTTGCTGAGCATACTCCGCACCATGTCCAATAATGTTCGGTTTCTTCTTTCTGCGACACCATTTTGGTTCGGTGAACCGAGGCATAGTGTATTGGGCAATAATCCCATGCTCTTCAAGAAACTTCGCAAATGGACCGGTGCTTGTCCATCTTCAGTGTATCTACCATAGTATTCTCCACCTCTATCTGACCTCACGATCTTAATTTGCTTATTGCATTGTTTCTCTACTTCGGTTATAAATACCTTAAAGGCATCTAGCTTATTACAAAGCAAGTAGAGATACATGAATCGCGAATAATCGTCTATGAAAGAAATGAAGTATCTCTGACCATTTGAGTCCATATCTGGACTACAAATATCTGTATGTATGATTTCTAATATTTCTGTACTCCTCTTAGCACATTTCTTTGACTTGTTGGTCTGTTTTCCCTTTATACAGTCCACACAAGTGTCATAATCAGTAAAATCTAGAGTATTAAGTACTCCATCATTTACTAGTCTCTTAATTCTATCCATGGAGATATGTCCCAACCTCCGGTGCCACAACATAAAGGAATCCTCATTCACAACACATCGTTTTATACCAGCATTGTCATGAACATGCATCGCATTATTAATGGCATTATCTTGTAAATTAATTCGAAAGAGTCTGTCAAACAAAATACCACTCTCAACAATTTCAGATTTATACGATAAATTAAATGTTGAATCTGAAAATTCAAAAGAGTATCCCAAAGGTACAAGTCTTGAAACTGAAATTAAATTCCTAGTAAAACTAGGAATATAAAAGGTCCTTTCTAAAATTAAAACAAAACCACTATTAAGAACTAATCTGCATGTCTCAATAGCTTCCACACGCGAGCACATCTTGTTTCCCAAATAAATGCCTTGTTCATTTCCCACTTGTTTCCGCTGGTTCTGAAAACCCTACAAGGAATTCGAAATGTGGATTGTAGAACCAGAATCAATCCACCAAGTGTTGTGACTCACATCAACCATATTAGTTTCATAACAAACACATGCAAGTTGGTTACCTTTCTTTTTGAGCCAGGCCTTAAATTTGGCGCAATCCTTCTTCATGTGTCCCTTCTTTTTACAAAGAAGCATTTGGATTCCTTCTTAATGCCAGCTTGGGAGGTAGAGGCATCTTACCTTTTCCCTTTTGCTTGCATTGACCTTTATACTTATCCTATGTTGCCATATGAGCACTTTCTCCTTTATCCATAAGTAGCCTCTCTTCCTCTTGAACACACATGGTCATGAGTTCATTGATTGACCATTTAGTATTATGTGTGTTGTAAGAGATCTTGAAAGGGGCATACTCTTGTGGGAGAGTATTTAGGATATAGTATACAAAAAAGGATTTTAATATCCCAACCTCAAGATTCTTCAGCTGAGCTGCAATGTCCCCCATCTTCATGATGTGCTCACGCACACCTCTTACTCTTTGGTAAGCTTCAATGATGAGAATTTCATAATTAGGGTCATGGCATGCGCCTTCTCGAAGACTCAAATTGTGCATCGATAGCCTCCAGCAATTCCTTGACACCGTTATCTTGAATGACTGAACCACGAATGCTAGCGAGTTTTGTCTTTATGTACATCACACCGAGACGGTTGGACCGCTCCCATTGAGCATAACGAGTATGTTCAACATGTGTACTATTCTCAGTAGGTTCAGGTGATTCATTTGTCCTTAGAGCATAATCAAGATCCATACACCCCAATTGAAGAAGAACTAATTCTCTCCATTCTTTAAAGTTATTTCCATTAAGCTCGGAAACAATTATACCAGAACTAATCGTAGGTGGTAAGACTGCATCATAATCAAAGAAAACTTATGTATTAATATATTTGAGGTTAATAAACTTAAATCATATTTTACCAATGTAAAACATGTTATAAAATATGAATCACATAACATCAAAAACTACCTGTGGGCAAAGTTTCTAATTTAAATTGATTCATAATTACTTCATGATGAAACTATCAAATTATATTCCCTTCCTTAATCCCTGTGGGTAAATTAAGAAAGATAAAATAATATTTCATCCTAATTAATCACATTAATATATTGAAAATTCCTGTGAGATAAAATTCATAATATTAATGTGAATAATTACAATTATTGTCTTTGACTATATGTGATCCAAAGGCTCTTAATGTATATAATTTAATATAATCAAAGATGCTGTGGCTAAGCCTTAATTAATTAAATATATACGAATCACTAGACATTTAATTTTATGAAAAAATATTCATAAAATTGCACCTTAGGGTAGAACAGTAAAATCACATGCAAAAGGGGTAAAATTGGAATTTTGCACGCAAGGCTAGAATTGGAATTTTACTTATAAGGGGTAAAACAGGAATTTTACACCCAAAAGGGCAAAATCGTAAATTTCCACGCCCCGGGGCAAAATCGGAATTTTATTCAGGCAAGGGCGAAAATGCAATCTTCCGAAAAGTGGAGGGGCAAAAAGGAGAAACCACAGGCGCGCTTTTCTCCACGCGCCCGCTGCAGCCCGTCGGGCGCGTGGGTCACACGCGCTGCTGCGTCCTTCGAGCACGTGTGACGCACGCGCCCACTGCAGCCCTCGGGCGCGTGCGACGCACGAGCCCGAGACCCCTTCTTTTTTTTTTTTTCCGGCTTTCTTCTTCCGCCGTTCTTCCGCTGCAACCTCCTCCGTTCCACCGCCTAAGGCTCCTCCCACAGCCCATGTCCAACCAAATTGATTTATGGGTTTTGAAGAGAACGTCGGGACGCACGAATAAATTCAAGATTCGGCAAAAACGACCAATGTATGAACCAGAATTAAGCCAAAAACAATCTGCCCTAAAAAACTCTAACCACCAAAATTTCACCGCTCGATTAACCTCCGACGATCAATAATATGCCGAAAAATTTAAGGGTTTTTCTTCCTAATGGCGGTGAGATCATGCAAATTCGTTATTACATGGTGGGTCGCCCGAATTTGACCGGAATTTTAAAATTTCGTACCAAGCAATAAAAATCCGAATTTAGCCCAATACATAATTCAATGAAAAATAAATAAATTCCAAAATGTTTCACCAAGGCAGAGATAAACATGCTATGATACCAACTGTTAGACTAAATATAAACTTAAAAACTGGCGATCCTGATTTATCATTAATAGATAAATTCATACAGAATTCGGGATCAAATTGTGGAAATGTAAAGATCAACATACCTCCAGTCATTGATGAAATTTGCAAAAGTAAAAGACCCAAAACCTTCAAGGATCCACGTGGCGCGATTGATCAGCAATATATGGAACACCAGATCTGTACGTCCTGTTCTACTAGTCAATACCCCCTCAAACCTGATGGTGTGGTTTTCTGTAGTGATTAGGGTTTGAACTAGACGACCTGACGTTTTTATTTCGTTTATTACATTACCGGTATCTTCCATCAAGACTATTATGGTAATATATTAACAGGCAAATATCACATAATATACGTGGGTAATAAATTGGGCAATAAATCGAAATACAATTGGGAATACAATATTGGGATCATATTTAGAATAATAAAATATATTACATATTATAACACCTACAAGCTACAAGCTGCACAAATCGTTAAGATCAAGTTAAAAAAATTGACATCGCCCTCCTTGAAAATATCTCACGTCACTAGATAATTACATTTATATATTTTTTGTACGTTTTTTCCATTTATTTATCATTTTCATTTTTTAGATTAAACTTTCAAATATGATATCGGAGCCAGGTTTTCAACCATTTTGTGTGTGCGTCCAACAACTGTTAATTAAACTCTACATGTCACTCCTAATTTAGTATTGAAATATCATACATCACTAGATAATGCAATTTATATACTTTTCAAATGCATTCAGTCTTGCTCCATTTATTAGTTTTAATTTTTTTTTTTTGTTGGGTTTTCAAGCATGATATTAGAAACATGTGTCACTCCTAATTCGGTGTAGAAATATCTCATATACACTTAGTTTCCCTCCACCTATTAATTTAATATTTTAGGATGGACTTTTTAAACGACTCTAATCAATGGTAGCATCCTCATATTAAATGAAAATGTGTTTCGCGTTATTTAACTTGTAAATAGATTTAAAATGTGACGTCACTGCCCATCTCAGCTGCGAAAGTGACCTTAATTAGGGTAGCCTCCAGACAAGGGAAAGGGTACAGGAACCATAATTAGATGCTGATCTTTGTTGTTTGCTTTGGGCATTTTTGGAAGGAAACTGTTCCGAGAGGGCCGATTGGAGCCGAAAGGAGACCCCGCGTTGGTCCCGTGAGCTTGATTTGCGGGAGTTCTTTTCACTCGATAGTGCCGACAGTTCGAGGCCGTGCCTTGTGGCTTGCGGCGGCAGTAGGGACAAATGAAAAGGAAAAATTCGAACCATTCAAATTTATTTTCTTTTGATCGGGTCGATAATATCAATTGGCCGTGCCTTGTGGCTTGCAGCGGCAGATAGGGACAAATGAAAAGGAAAAATTTGAACAATTCAAATTTATTTTCTTTTGATCGGGTCGATAATATCAATGTTTCGGGTCGAAACACCAAATGAGAGTAGTTCTAGTTCGGGTACTGACCTGAAACTCGAAATTGATTTTCTTCTTCGAAAAATGGTTAGAGAAAGAAGCCAATATGTGATCAACATGATTCCTATTGAAAATCTCCTTCAACTTTCAGGGATTAAGACTCTTTCACTTTACACTTGACGCATTTAAACTTCGAAGAGAATTATAGAATATTGAAAAAGACATAGAAAGTTGACAATGATTCATCAAAATTTTAAAAGAGGCGTGGGATGTGTAAAATTATGATTATATAATCTCTCTGACCAATAATTTTCAATAAATGCCAACAAAAGGATGGCCTTTTAATTAGTCATTCACCTCGTAAGTCTTGAATTAGATTGCCTAAAGACGCCAACCATTAAGGAGGATGATATAATTAGATCAAAGAAATCTAAAGGCTTGCCCAAGTTATGGAACCACAGCTTGTTAAATCCAATAGAGTCCAAAATCGATTATCACCTTGTCCATCCGATCCCCTCATGTTCTCCACGTGTTCATTGTTCAAGAATCTCCCTAGGGTCGCTGTCATGGCTAAGATCAGCAGTGACGCCACGCAAGGAGAACTTTAAGAGCAAAGGGAAACCTTTACACGTCGCATAAGACCTATTTGGAAAATTCAATACATAGCATGCATTTAAATACTTCAGAAGAACTTTAAATTAGCTTTTCGGCTTTTGTCTATGGCAATCTTTCCTATCTCCCCCACGTGTTATGCTCATATTTCCATACCTAACTTCAAAGTCATGTCCCCCTCAATAAAATCCTCGCGAATTTCGTCTCGAGAAAGTTTGATGCACATTCTATGGGTCAATGTAATTGCAATTGCTTCAGAAGATGGGGACACTACTTCCTTGATTTCAGTTAGCGATTAAAATAAAGTACATTCTAGTAAAAATAAAAATAAAAAGGCTACATAGTCCATTTTAAAAATGTTATTGTAGTATAAAAGAGGAACTATCAAATTCAAAACCCTTATGACCGAAAAAGGAAAATCAAAACCCCAAATGGGTGCTTTAGTGAGAAGCTTGCTAAGTTTTTGGGTTTGTCTATCATATTCGTGTACCTTTTCGGGGTCGTCCTTGGAAGCACGGATCTTTGCGCTCTATTGATTGCTCGGTATGTGTAGGACAAAACCACTTCCACATCCGGTGGAGGACTGGCCGCTGCATTTGAACATTGTTTTTAAGGTCGCCGAGAAGCACAGACTTGTATGTACTCCATTAGTTACCTAATTTGCATGGGATGGGAAAGCTTTCACATCAAGTGAAGGATTAGCCGATAGTCAACGGGAGCTAGACACCCTCAACGCGATGTTCACATTCAACGTGACGTTCACATTCTATTTTCATGGACTAATGTATGTCTTCGATTTCAATCAATTTGTCAAAATTTTATCACACTACGTCTCTATCGTCTTTATCATCATAAAGGTATCAAAATATAAAGATAGATTGTGTTATCGTAACCGGACAAGAACATCTTAACGGTTTGAATTATTAAAATAGAACTAACTTTACGACTACGCTCCAAAGTGAGCTTGAATAGATCGGGGACGATAATCAACCTAACACAGAGCACACTAGAGAAGAGAAATTGATATGCCGTTGCACCTTTTGCTTTTCTCTTTTGGCCGTGATTTTCTTTCCACGTGTGGAAAGTTATTTGGAATTTTTATCAGTTTTGGGGCTTGAAGATTTATAAAGGTGGGGTAGGGGTTAATGGCGAAGGATGGTGATGCGCGCTGAAGGAGAGATGGGATTTGCTGGAGATGGAGGATAGGCTTCGCGAGAGAGTTTGCGGGCTTGGGTATTTGTAAGGAGGGTAATTTGGTCTTCGAAGCTTTGTGTGGAAGTAGCAAATCGGTATGAATAAAAGTGACGATATGCAAATGGTCATCGAAAAAAAAAAAAAAAGCGAAATTAATTCTAGTCCAAATGTAAAAGATAGACCACCTTTGTTAGAACTTTCAAAATAAACTATGGCACATTTTAACTTTATAACTAGGTACACAGAAAAATCATATTTTGACTAGGATTAATGCTAAACGAAGGAATTAGTGGGCCATTTGGTAAATCTCTCCCAAAGCAGTTCGGCCAAATTGTCATACGTCAATTCAAGCAGATCTATGAAAAGTAAAATCGGATCAATCTGTTGGGATGTGCAGTGTAGCTTTTAGTCATGGGTAAGTAGAAATTATCTATTTAGAATAATATGGTTCTGTTAACATAGTCTTAAGTAGTTAAGTTATTCAAATAGAAAATATTAATGTTTCTAATACATCCATTGTTATCATCTCATGTATGTACCGCTATCAGTACGTTGAAAAATTTATTCATTCTTTATAGTACTCACAAAAGTGAATCAAAAGCAGTTGATCAGAATTTTTAGATCTTTGATAATCAAACCGAGCTTTAGAATTGAAGTGTAATTCGTACACCTTCTTAGATGAAGATCTGCCGTGTCTTTTCTAAATAAGCAAGTCCTATGTAAGCATTTCGATAAACACTTGCCGATTGACTTTCTCAAATGTATGGTGCAAACTTTGTATTTACGTCTTTCGTTAACTGTTAATCATATTTCAGTCCCGCATCTATGTTGCCTGTGGATTTAGGAGTATGCCCGAGCATGGCAAGGTTAGATTGCATAAGAGGACACTAACAGGAGTTCAACAAAGAAAGTCACGGCTAGCAAGTACTCAGCATATATCAACGTAGAGAAAGTCAAAGGAAATGCCCGAGCAAAGTACAAACATCATATTTTACATGTAACACAAAGATCCAACCAGCTAACGCGGAAGAACCAGATACTCTAAGGAACAGCTCTTATTTGAACGTGTGAGAAGCACACGACATATATGTTCATTGAAGAACGCACGCTCAGTTCTCGGTGGGGGGCTTGTGCGGTGGCTTGTGGTGGGGCGGCTTCTCTCCCTTGCCCTTCTTCGGCTCCTCACCTTTCTTGGGCGGCTTGTGCTCAGGAAACGGCTTCTTAGAATCCTCTTCCACCTCCTCTATGAGAATGTGTCCCTCGTGGGGTGGCTTGTGCTTTGGGGGCGGCTTCTCTCCCTTTCCCTTCTTTGGCTCCTCGCCTTTCTTTGGCGGCTTGTGCGCAGGGAATGGCTTCTTAGAGTCCTCTTCGACCTCCTCTACGAGAATGTGTCCCTCGTGTGGTGGCTTGTGCTTTGGTGGCGGCTTCTCTCCCTTTCCCTTCTTGGGCTCCTCACCTTTCTTGGGCGGCTTGTGCTCAGGGAATGGCTTCTTCGAGTCCTCTTCCACCTCCTCTATGAGAATGTGTCCCTCGTGGGGCGGCTTGTGCTTCGGTGGTGGCTTGTCGCCTTTCTTTGGGGGTTTGTGCTCGGGGAATGGCTTCTTCTTTTCATCGGCTTCCACTTCCTCGGCAAGCAAGTGGCCAGGGTGGTGGGGCGGTTTCTTGCCGGGGAATGGCTTTTTGTGGGAGTCTTCCCTTTCGACCTCCTCGACAAGGATGTGCTCGTGAGGGTGGTCGTGGTGTGGGGGCTTGTGTTTAGGGAATGGCTTGTGCGAGTCCTCGGCTTCAACGGTCTCCAAGAGACGGCGACCGCCAGGGTGGTGCTTGTGGTGGGGTTTGTGGTGTGGTTTGTGCTCTTTTTTGAAAGGGTGGTGGCCGTCGGAGAGGACGGCAGCGGCGAAAAGGACCGCTCCCAGCAGCAAAACTAGCAAGTACCTGTAAGACATTGTGTCACTAGTTTCAGAGAAGAGGATGTGTGAGAAAGAGACGATGGTGTGGGATTGGAGTGAAGGGAGTGTCTCAATTTATAGGGGTTTTGAGATTATTGTCGTCGTCAGCGAGCACGTCACTCGGTATTTGGATTTTTCTTTCAGTACATTTCTTACGTCGACCATGATTTTGATAGGGCCCCCTCGCGCTTTCCGACCACAGAGATTGAGTAAATCGAACAGGGCATATGAGACAGCACTTTGAAAAAGAAAGTGAGGTGCTGTACGGGGCCCCACTTGCCATATTACTCTCTAATCGAATGTCTAGTCCAATTTTGCAATGTGCGAATCCATCTTTGAGTGGACAAATTTTCATGAAGAACGTCGCTTTATGCTTACACTTACCGATTTTTTTTTTTTGTGTGAAATTGTCGTATATCATGCCTATTCAGAAGTGTCCATGTAAATTATTTTTCCAATCACTGTGGATTTGAGAAAATCATGGCTTCGCATCGATGCATGTAATGCGCAATTCCCAACAAATTTAGCTGGTAATGCAAGTGAAATTTTTTTCATTGTCACATCAACGTGGTATTTACGCAACAAAAGTTCTTCAATAGCATTTACTAGCCGGTTTGAAAACGTGACAGTGGATATTATATTATATAACTAATGTTCCCATGTTATTATTATTTTTTTTATCAGGAAAGATGTATTATAGATAGATGTTCCCATGTTATTAGTAAACGCATCACATGACATGACAGAATCCTAGAGACACCTACGCACGTTGCATAGCCAATATTATAAACGAACAATCATAGGTTTTTCTATTTCGAAGTTGGCAAGACCCATTTCTTCATTTCCAACATCAGCGCGGTAGATTAAAAAAGAGCCCCACATGGGGCTGATAAATAAATAAAGTGCAACCACTGATTTTTTCGAGGCTCTAGATTTAAATAACTGGAATTGAGTATATGTGGCATTCTGATGCGACTAAATTAATTTCTAATCTAACGTCACTGCCGATATCAGTTAGGATGGTGGTAACCTTCAACTTGCATCG
Source organism: Eucalyptus cloeziana (assembly GCA_014182715.1). Classification (NCBI taxonomy): domain Eukaryota; kingdom Viridiplantae; phylum Streptophyta; class Magnoliopsida; order Myrtales; family Myrtaceae; genus Eucalyptus; species Eucalyptus cloeziana. The sequence continues at coordinate 33,697,525 of CM024641.1, read as the reverse complement.
ACAAAGAAAACGAAATTAAGAAGACAACCTAGATTGAGTTATCACTGGGCGAACAAAATTTGGGTTGGTACGTACTACTTAACTAGTGGCACTTCGTAGACTTCTTGTGACTTCGTATTATTGTTGCACGTGCCAAATCACGGTCCACGATAAGCGTGCACAACTACAAGTTGATGGTAACCTTTGACAATCCATCCATGTGTGGCAATTGGGATAAACATTAATTCCAGGTCTATCAGAGAATTATACTGAACTAGCCCTAGCTGGCCAATTCTAGTCTAGTTCCATTGATTCCAAAATTTGGAATCAGTATTCTGCAAGTACGTTCCACTCACCCACTCTACAACTGGCAGTTTAGAATCTGATTTAGAAACTCAAACCTTACTACTTTCTTATTTCTCATATTACAGCCTCTCTTCTCATTCTCCCTCTCTCGTGAATAGAGAATATAACACAATTTTTTCTTTTTATTTTTTTAAAGTATGAGGTAAAATTGGAACATAAGTATTTTAAAATAGATTATGATAAAAATAAAGAAAGGAAAAAAAGGGACCTAGCCGATTTCCCGAAAGACGCTAGAATTAGACCAAACAGACATAGTAGGTTTCATAGTTTACAAGGTAGGTCCCAAATTCCAAAAACTAAAAATCGGACTTAACATGATAGGTTCCAGATTTGAAACCTACCTATTATGGAAAGATCAGTCTTAGTGGAAATTGGGGTAGAGAGAAATAGTGCCGACTACCTTTGTGGCTTACAGAGGTGGAAATGGTATTATTGTTCTTGGACCACAATGCCTCCTCATTTATATCTAATTTTATGTGATGAACATAGAGATCCTTTAAAGGTCACCTAGAAGAAAATCTACAATTAAGATTGAACTTCATATTTTAGGAGTGAAAAAGGTGATTCTAACTATAGTACTACGTAACCCATCCTATGGCCTACTAAGAAGAGTCACTGTAAAAGAATAAATTCACACATAATCAAGACATAGTATTGATTTTATTTTTTTTAATAGTAAACCAATATAAACATACCATAAGTCACCAATTGAAAAGCTCATGTTCTAGTTAGCTCTCAAAAATAATTGGATGCCAAGGAAACTAGCAACTCTAGCAACTTATTAAATGATGTAGAAGAGATCTGCGATACAAAATGGTCAAACGACTTCTTCATTAGTAGAGCATTAGGTTCATTTCAAACCGATTAAGTCATGTCTTTTAAGAGTGGTTCTGTAACGAAGGTCTTGATATATAAGGACATGTGGTATTTTTATAGCTCTCGTGTATAATAACTTTATGGATTTTTTTGCAAGTTAAGAGGCACGTTAGCTTTTTATGATGGACATAGATATCTAAATAGGGCGGTTTGCGCACTTCTTTGAAGAGTATTGGAGTCAAAAGTTTCAGGAAGCCATATTATCACTACCCAGGCACCGCAGACCATCGTCTTTGCTGGTCTTTAAAATCCCCACTGGCGGCTCTTTCCTTTGCACCTTGTCTTATGCCATAAGTCTCTTGGTTCCCTAGGTTAATTTTGATTAAGGTTAGTTTAGTAATTGCATAAATAATAGGTTAGATTTGATTTTAGGCTATCATTTGATTGCCTAACCTATAGTTATTGAACTGTAACAACCTGGCTTAGCGAGAGGGGGGAGGAGTCGTTGAGACTAGAAGGTCTCGACAACGAGCGGCTCCTAGCAGGCTTTTAAAAATGGTGAGGGGGCAAGAATAAACCAAATTGTGCACCGAAAAAGGAGAGAACGATGTGTGTGTGTGTGTGTGTGCCAATTTGACGGAATGGTAAAATGGTGAGGGGGCAAGAATAAACCAAATTGTGCACCGAAAAAGGAGAGAACAATATGTGTGTGTGTGTGTGTGTGTGAGGGGCAAGAATAAACCAAATTGTGCACCGAAAAAGAAGAGAACGATATATATATATATATATATATGTGTGTGTGTGTGTGTGAGGGGGCAAGAATAAACCAAATTGTGCACCGAAAAAGGAGAGAACGATGTGTGTGTGTGTGGCCAATTTGACGGAATGGTAAGGCTTTGCTTTGAAACTCCAAAATTAAGTGTGCTTGGGTGGGAACACTACCAGGATGAGTGACTTTCTAGGAAATTACCCATTTGTATGCAAAAGGACAAAACCGTGAGGTTTAGTATAGGATGAGTTGAAGTGAACAAAATATCAAGTGAGTTAATCGAGGATGTCACAACATTGTATAAAGGTGGGACCCTCTCTAGCAAGTGGGTGATTCGGAATGAACCACGGGAAGCTAGTGGGCCTATAATGACCCAATCCGACTAGCGCGAGGAGTGGTTGCCGAGGCCAGAGAGCATGGATAAGGAGTTACTCCTAGTAGGCTTTTAGAATGGTGAATGGGGGTAGAAATGAACCAAATTACGCATCGAATAGGGGGAGAGCAATTCTTAGATACATATGCGAAAACTTGAATTAACTCACAGAGGCACCTCTAGATATAATGCAAATGCTTTGCTTCAGAACCCCAAAGTTAACGTAATAATCCAAGATGTCATGTGAACCTTAGGATATTTTAACTCCTTTTGCATTATTCCTTGCATTAACAAGGCGTATTGGGGCATCAGACCTTTGAGCCTTAAGGTCCAACATCAATTTTTTTATTCATGCATTACATACAGTAATTTGCATTTAGGATTAATCAAGAATATTATCTCTACACCACAATGTCAAAATTTAATAATTATTGCTTCTTGGATGATGTTGCATGATTTTCATGAGCATTGATGCATATTAATAATTCTTGAAATTACTTGCTGATATTGTGCTTTCATCATATAGTTTGCGCTTTCATCAATTTTTATTTTTATTTTTGCGCGCTTTTATCAGATATTCATACATTTTGCATGTTTTAGGTTATATTCATTTATATGAGTTTCCTAATTTGGGATTTCATATATTTGATGCATAGTAATTTTGAATAATGAATTTTAGCTAGTTCATGACTAAGATTTAATATACACTATTTCCTAGTTAATTTAGGTCATCATTTAGTGTTAATGTAATTTCCTATCAATTCATAAAGAAAATTTCATAAATACTTGATTAATATTTGGTGTAGATTGCATTTAATCATAGAATTAATCCATGTTTGTGGCACCCCTCGAACGGCCCCCGATCCATTGGGGTCGTCACAGTGCACTTACCTTTCTTTTGCTTGACTTGAAGGTCTATCAATCCTAGGGGTTTATATCATTTAGATTGATCCCTGCACAGAAATATGGCAGAAGCGTATCCAACAACTCCCTTCCCTATATTCAGAAAACGATGCACACCAACTAAAAATTTTATAAGATAAAAGCCGAACACTTTTATTTACTTAAACTAGATGGACATCATTCGTCGATACACCAAAATGCCGTAGTTTTCTATACTCGGCTATATTTCAAAAGATGACCGACATATTTTCCAACAGCCGTATACTTAAAGTCCATCGATCAATGTCAGCGTCCAAAAGTTCCTTACTCTACTGTCCTCCTTCTCGCGCTCATATCCTACCACTTGGTCCATCTGCTGGTGGCAATGGCGGCAGAGATATCTTGTCTAGTCTGAAATGTTAGTCCCCAAAAGGGGTGAGTACAACCACTCAGCAGTAAAAGATTCATTAAGCTATATCATGTAGTACCATCAATATCTAGATTCATGCAAGATAGACAAAAACAGTTCATCAAGGAATGAGTATGCATCGGAACCATAAAACTTTTAGTGCAATGACCAGTGCAGTTCCAACAAACAAGATGCATCATGTCCAGTTACATCAGTCCCGATCATAGGGCCAAACTGTTATGACACGTCCCATTCCATGCCATGCAATTTAATCCTATAACCAGACCACACTCACTCTTAGTAGAATCATCCATTTTATCATTCAAACAGTTTTATCCCCCCAGAGGACCAACGTTTGCATCCTTTTGGGATTCCACACCCATCCCTAGCGTCGCGGAAGCCTCCGGGCATGTATTAAAAATACAACCGGGCATCCAAAGGGCATCGACTCATTCAAACCTCTGGGCATCTCGCACCCCACCTGGCATCACGAGGAATCGCCGAGGCGTGCCATGAAAATGGTTACCCCTACCCTCCAGGCATGCATCATAATACAACCCCTCACCCTCTGGGCATGTATCATAATACAAGGGGGCATCCCGACACTCCCGGGGTAAACCTCTGGGCATGTATTCACAATACAACTAGGCATCCAAAGGGCATCGACTCATTCGAACCTCTAGGCATCCCGACTCCCGGGGCATCGTTGACCTGAGGGTCCAACGGTAGCAATTAACATCTTAATTTCCAAAAACACTTTTCAATGCAATGACAAAATGTCTTTTGAGTCTCATCACATCTTAATATTGCATGATATGCCAATGCCAGTATCATCATGTCACATAACAACTCAAGATGCATTCACTTTTGAAATCAGTTGAGCAAAGTCGGAGTAAAACAACTTAAAAACCAAAATGTGCAGTTTAAATGAAAATTTCGGAATAACCCCTAAATGAACTCAGTAAATTATGAAATTTTGACACATTATCCATGAGACCTAAAGGAACAAGTTTCATCAAGAACACCAAGTCAGATTCCTTACATACCGAGGACAAAAATTTCGATATTCCTAGCTAATATTCTGTAAAATTTCCAGATTTGCTGTTTTCATAGAAAAATCTTTTCGGCGGTCATTCCTTGTTCATTTATTCTGAATTTTTGATATGTTGTTCATGAGGATGTGCCCTAAAACTTCATCAAGGAATCGAAGTCCAATTCTATCTACAAAATTGCAGAAAATTCACGGAATCATCAAAGGTCGAGCTGTCCTCTACAAAACAGAGCACTGGTTCCGATTAATTCCCTCCTATCTTCATGCTTTCACATTCTTATGGCTATAGCTAGACGTTAAACTTCATCTATTGAATGTAATCTTTAAATAAGATGGTTTCTTTCCTTGTTTTCATCATTATAAATCAAAGCGATACAATTACAAGGGCTTTCCCTCTAAATCTCTCCAAAATAGGACCGGCATAAATAATTTTCTTCATTCCTAATTCAATCAAATCATTTATTTCTCCACAAATCTATCTTTCAACCCTTTTAGTATCTTCCACAGCATCTAATAACATTTTCATTAAGTTCTTATCAATAGAAAAACCTCCCACAGCTCGGCTAAAGGCGTACATTCATCCCTAAACGCACACATCTTAAACTATACCACCTCCTTTCCCTCGGCAACCCTTTCCTCACCTTGCTCAATCCGCACAACCTCCTCACACTCAAATTTTCGAACATACCAGGCCCTAATATAACAAGAAATGGCCGGTGATTTCTATCAATTACTCATTTAGTTCCATCCCACACAAAACAACAATGTCACATTCAATCCCCCACATTTCAGCATCCGATCTCCATCTCTATCATCCAACAACTCAACATGCAACTTCCCATTTTATAATTTCTCGCAATAATTCATCTTTCGGAGCAAATTCAGAGTAAATAGTTTCAAAGGACAGAATGCACGGAATTTAATTCAATTCCGAATCCAAAATTATAATGTAAACCAAAGTACAACAACATTTTTAAAAATATGCCAAGCTCATATTGACGAAACAGTCCATAAAATTGAGGTTTTAAAGCCGAATCGACCACAATTGACTTCACGGTTCAACCTCGACATATCTCCGAAACTCACATGCACATATTTCAATCATTTTCAAGTTCCACGATTCTAGAATTCTTGTACAAAACTGTTCGTGGGTGGTGCATCAAATTTTGACCTCAAAGCCAAACACGTACATCTCTCCCTTTTTAAGTCCAGGATCACCTAAAACGATTTCCAAACTTACTAAACATGCAAGTATCAAAGATTAAATCGTAGCTTGTAAAATTCTGATGGAACACATCTCGCCAAGCAACGACGGAATTCAAATAGCATAGGTTAATCAAAATTCACTTGCACTACACTAGACAATCACAGCAATGCACCACATAGATTGATGAACTTCTACTTGCCTCACTCCTAAGCTCAATCGACAACAAAATAGGAAGCTCGTGGGTCCTTGAACGCGGCTCAACGGCGGCGAAGACGAGCGGCGCTGACAGCGGCAGCACGCACACAAGCATGGCAAAGGTCAGCCTCCTTCCTTCCCTTGCCGTTCACTCCCTCACAAACTCTCTCTCTTGCTCGTTCTCTCTTTTGCTCACTTGCTAGCCCACTGCTCACTCTCGATCTCTCTCTCTCCCAATTTGCTCGACCGCTCGCCACTTTGGTCGTTGGTTTTGTTAAAAACCAGTCAACAAATGAAGATGTTCCAGCGGCAGAAGGAGGTGAGGACAGGTGGAGGAAACGTGGCAATTTTCTTTGGCCACTTGGAGACACGAACGAAGCAGCTAGTGAATGTGGCAGGGAGTGAGTTCCTCGGTGGCCAGCTCTCTTTCCCCCGCATGCATCGATGTGTCCACTGAAGAGGGCCTCTTGGTCAAGTGTTTTGTTTTCAATTGTTGACCGGTGGCTCAACACCTCACTTGACGGGCACAATTACCGTGTGATGACTAATTTCCTCTATCGATGTATGACCATAATTCTGTGGCCGTATGGTCCTAATGTATGGCCCAATTTTATTTTTTTCCCAGATTTTATTCTTAATCTCCGCACATGCATGAGCTAAATTACGGCCTACTCACATGGCCACACGGCGTCGCAACAATGTACAAGTATGCGATCAAAATTCTAGCGTGGAGAAAGAATTCGACTGAGTTATGCGGTGATAAAAATAAATAAATTCATTTCCTCACTTGCCGAATTGCACAAAAAAAAGACATGCATGGTCCTCATGCACAGTCCAACTCCTCAAATTTTATTCTTAAATTCGGCATGCGTGTTCCTCATGCATGGCCGAATTCCATCAACCGATCAAAGTCCAAAGACTTTTCTTGTTGCACGATTGGTTGGTCCAAAAAATAAAAGAAAACGTGGCCGTTGCATATTTGAGGGTCATTGGAATTTTTGGATGCCACAATGTTTAATTCTATAATGCTCACATTGCATATTGCATGTTCCATAGTGAATTGCATGTCATAAGGAATAAATTTTGATTAACATTTCATATAGATTGTATTTAAAGTTAATGCATATTTAAACGCATTGCATATAGTTTAATAATACTTGTGCATGTCACCTAGTAGTTTAATTCATGCATGTCATTGTAGTATTTTAATTTATGCATGCATGTAGGTTTCAATCATGTAGTGATCTAGGGCTCATTTGCATATTTATTATGTTAAAGTAATGAGAAATACAAAAAAAAAAAAAAAAAAAAAAAGATTAACATAGGTTTATACTAATTAGCTTTAATGTACAAGTACACATTCAAAGAGTTACATACAAAATCATATAATCACCTTTGGGCAAAATACATGACATGCAATTGTACACTCTCTACATGATAGCGGTTATGAGAATATATTCTAACCTTTATAAATTCATCATCTTTGGGCATATAAACCACTAGGATTAGTCACTCCTCCACCACATCATCATGTATCACTCCATAAACTAATACACAATCACCTCCTTTGGAAAGTATGACTACGCATTAAACTAGGAGACATCCTAATCATTATACGAAACCGATATTCCTCAAACACAATCAAGTGTGCCACTTTGGCGGTCACAACTCAATTGAATCCTTGAAACTCTCTCATATAGGGATATAAAAATTACTTCTCACATACACCATATACATGTGATTTTAACTTTAATGATAAGGGCGGTAAATCACTAAAATGACATATTATACTAATTACATTGCTTTATTCATTTAGGAAAATCAATCATACACATATATAAAGGACCTGTTTTGATAGACTCCAATGAGATCATTGATCATAACAACACAAGAAACTTCTCATAACATAGAAAAAAGCATTTCTTGTGCATCCAGATTACAAATTACCAAAACAATATAAAGAAGAATGTTGATCCAAAGGATCTCTCACAAGTTAACATCAATAGCAATACAGGGTACCCCAGATCGACAAGCCTAACAACTGATCCACTATTGCTCATGTATTTCATAAGGTAAACTATGACTCCAAGGTCAACAACTTATTTATTAGCCAATTTTAAGTAACAAATTATCATTGCATTAACCAATGGCCTATAAATTGAGTCAAACCACAGAATCAAATATTTAAACTACAACAATAGATATTATTGCTCTGCGTAAACGTTGTTATATTTCTTAACCATAAAAAAAGTTCAACTTGATAGATATGAACAAGTGACCAGATGAGTTTATGTACAGTATACAATAATTTAACCAACATGCACTACCCACATTCAGCAGATGTGTTAAGTAGTACAATCAGTTTGATCATGAGTTCTTAAGACATCCATTATTCAAAGATTACTAAAAAAACAAAAATACATCAAGATGTGTGTAAAGGAGTATACTTGAGCAACAAAAGTTTCATAACTTTTACTATTTCTCAACACCTCAATACATAGTTCAAATACTATACCATAATGGTTGTATCTCATTAAGCCAGCTTCAGTTCACAATAAAATTTAATTTTTTATTAATGAATCACATTTTTATAATGTTTATATGATAACATACCTATAAACCATCTATATTTCCAAAATCACAGAAAAATACGAGAAAATACGCGAAAATATATTAAAAATACACATATTTAGGGTTTCATATATATTTTCACATCCATAAAATCATCAAACATATAAAATAAATGCACCACAACAAAGAGGATGATCATACGAAACTAACGCCGCCAGCCACGCGCCAATCGGAGGCTCCACAAGCCCGCATGCGTCGCCTAAGTGCGTGGCACGTGGATCTCACGCATGAGCCGAACAAAAGCATCAAACTAGTCCGATCAATAGCAGTCCAACCGGTTCTCGGCTCGACCATCCGGTCCAACCACCCAATCCGATCGATTGACCAATTTGGTCAACAGTTTACCGGGTTGGGTTGGGTTGGGCCGGGTCGTTGACATCATCATGACATCAACCCCCCGCGTGCGTCACACATGCAAGCCACACCTCGCGCATGGGAGTGTGTGAGGGCACGTGACCACATGTGGAGCGCGTCTCCAATGCCCTGGCGACGTGTGGCCACACGTGGGGGCACATGGGGCCTCCCGACAATGCGCCGCCCACGGATTTGCTCGTTTGGATGAGCCCAGTCCGAATTTGTAATTTTATTTTATTTTTATTGAATAAAAAATCACGAAAATCACAAAATTATGGCAAAAATTCTATGCGTTCGAGTTATAGGTTATGGTTACTCCGATACCACATGTTGGATGCAAAATGTGCAATCTCATGATCTCCATAATCATAACAAAAACACACATAATTGAATAGAAAGATTAACGCACCTGTTTTTAAATCCATCATTCTTGATGCGGAAGTGAAAAGCGATAATCCACGCACAAGTCATTCTCCTCTATTGTTCTCTATATCACTGGCTCAATGAGACGGCTCCCTCACCCTTTAGCGCTAGATAAACGCTTTTTATGTGAGGATACATGTGAAAATTAAGGTTAAAATGAAAGACTTGAGTATTATTTATAGAGTTTCCAACCAAGCCCTCTTATTATGGGTCAGGCTCAACTTGGCATACACTAACCAATCCCATATTAGACTAATTAAGAAACATTTTATCTCACCTTAAACTAACCCCGTAAAACGGTGAATTACAATATCAATTAATATAGCCCACATCAGGAAAAACTCTTACGATGGTCAAGCTCCTCCGCACCTCCGCAATGGTGATGGTGAGGAGCACTAGGCCTAGGAACAATGTGGGCTGACATCATTGGTGCAAAGACACTATAAATACAACCCAACCTCCCGCCACTTCACTTTACTCTTCAGTTCCCAAAACTAGCAAAGAGAAAACCATGTTCCTCAAGTACTTACTAGTGTTGTTCCTAGGCCTGGTGCTCCTCACCATCACCATTGCAGAGGAGCTTGACCACCGCCATCATCCGTTCAAGAAGGAAAGGCCCCCGAAGGAGCACAAGCCACCCCACAAGCACCACCCTCACGTGGCCACCTCCTCTTGGAGTTCACTTGGACTAAAAATAAATAAAAAGCAGGATAAAAAAATAAATAAAAATTTGAGATCATATACTTTGACATAGAGTCTACCCTGATTTTATGTATTTCATCCAAATTATACATGTATAGTAACATTAATGAATATATGGACAAAATTGATTTATATTGTAAGTTTTTTTATGAGTGAATTTTCAGAATTTGACCTCAAGCTTGAGTTTAATTTGAGTTTCAAGGAAAATTTATTGACTAATGTAGTGAATATAGTTGAGTCAGATATAGTTGAGTCGGGCTCGGGGTTGTTGAAGATTTATTCTAGTTGAGCTTGAGCTTGAGATGTAAATCCCAATAGAGTACGAGTCAAGTGTCAAGCCTCAGATGTTTGGGTTGAGTTAGGCTCGAGTATATAATGGTGTTGACATGACTCGACTCAATAACAGCCTTTGGTTAGCATTTATCAAATACATAATTAGACATTCTTAGTTGATGTTTAAGCTTCTTATCTGAGTGTGGGCTTAACATACACGAAATGAAATTATTATATGTAAGGACCCGGGCCTTCCACTGTGTAATATTGTCTACTTTGGGCCTTCGGCCCTCACGGCTTTAAAATGCATTATACAGTTTAAAGAACCCAAACCTTATAAACTAGCCCATGACTCCCCCACTAAGCGATGTGGAATAGGAGACGCGCCCCCTCCTACGCACGTTCGGGGACCGAGGCGCGAACGCACCGCCATCCCTCCTCCTAGCGCACCACCGCCTAGGCCGTCACACTCCCCCTCTTGGGAGCATAGCGCCCTCGCTGTGGCCCCACACACGGTCGAGAGTCGGCTCTAATACCATTTGTAAAGACCTAGGCCTCCCACTATGTAATATTGTCAACTTTGGGCCTTCGGCCCTTACGGCTTTAAAATGCATTACACAGGTTAGAAAACCCAAGCCTTATAAACTAGCCCAAGACTCCCCCCCTAAGCGATGGGCATGTCCGGGGACCGAGGTGCGGATGCACCGCCATCCCTCCTCCCCGCACACCACCGCCTGGGCTGTAACATTATAAGCTGAAGCCATCAATTCGTTTGTGCTATGGTTTCATTAGTATAATCTCGGCTTTGATTGAGTTTCTTTTCAAACCAATTAACTGGATTGTGGGTTAAAAGTGATCTTCAAACCAAAATGAACCAAACCACAAGCACACCATATTTATTACTTCTGATCTCTTTTGATGTAAGAAAAGAAATAATAATATTTTTACTTTTCCTAATAACAGTTTTAGTTATGGTAAATTACCTATACAATTAAATTTTCCTCTCGAAAACCTTAATTATATTTCTAGGTAGATGTTTACATGTTACATTGAATTTAATGAATCAAGGTTCTGTAAGAGAAATGATTGAGTGATAATGTTTAATCTACTATGACAATGACAATCTTTCTTAACCACAAAAAATCAAATAATAAAGTATGATAAATTAGATGGGATATACTCTTTTAAAAATTTGTAGTTCACAAGAAGTTATTATTTTCACAATAACCCAAAAATTGCCATACTAGCAAAGCCTGTTTTGGAATTATAGGATGTATCAATGCATGATTGTCGGTTCATATGGCAAAAGATCAACCTCAACTGATTGAAGACATGCTGAACCATCTCTCTCAAGCGATTTTCACATTCTCGAAGTCAACGGTACTCTCATCTAATATCACCATTCGTGTGGGAAGGGATTTCCCAATTCACAACACAAAACGTCGCTTCAATTATTATCTGAGATCAGAGTTGAAAGTTTGAGATGAAGCCCGCAAATACCCGTCTGATATTCTTGTTTTCCCGCAGTGAAATGGTGACCAACAATCACGGATATGCCTGTAGCATCTTCGGCCGATAGGGACGGGGAGATGTGATCGCGATACTGCAAAACCTAAACCCCTGATTGGTTTTTATTCTTGCTTTTTATTTAATGACGCAGTTGAATAAAAAGTTCCTTGAATAAAAAGTAAATGCGACTAGTCCATTGACCTTAAAGAGGGTTAGGAGCCTACACTACTGTAGACGTGGCGTGTCTAAGAAAGAATTGGGGCAATGGTAGAGTAGAGGGAGAGAGAGAGAGAGAGAGAGAGAGTGTGTTAAGGTTAGACAATAGTCTTTTAAGTTACCGATTGAGATATTTGCATGAAGGTTTTCTATGGAACATCATGGACAACTTGGAGAATGATGATGACCTCTTTTTCTTTTTCTTTTTCTTTTCTCTTTTAAGTTTATTAGGACAGATTTGATGACAAAGTACCGAAAATTGAACAGATAAAAAATTTTGTCAAGTTTTCTTTTTGCATTCTAAGTGTAACCGTAATATAACCCTAAAATGCATACGGAACTACATATATATATATATATATATATATATATATATATTTGTAACATTTTGTCAACCAAATAGTACCTAAAATCGTAATGTGTCAAAATAGTCTAAAGCAGGTGTACTTTGCATGTATAAATTTCATATCCTTTTTGTAGCATGCATAGCCTATATTCGATCGAGACGGACAATTTAGTTTGGTTCATACGCTTCCTTTTCGGGAACAGCCCATGTGTGTACACGGTGCTTTTTGCCATATTATATTTGCAGTGCACATGAGTTTGAACCCCTATGATGGTTTATTGAAATGTAGAAGCAAATCCAACGTCAAGATAAAAAAACTCCGATCCAACATATGGGGTTCAACCCAATTTTCCTTTTCTTAATAATCATCATTCTAGTATGGGGCTTCCTCTAGAAATTTATTTTCCATTGACTACATAAGCAATTGACTCACTTTAGGTTACTCTGGTACGCACCTCATACTTCTGTGAAGTTTTAAGATTCTTCTTGTACTATACAAAAATTACCCATTTGACAAACAAGGAAAAAAAGGAAGAATTACAAAAAAAAAAAAAGGGGATCTTAAATGTATTGTAATTATGTTAATTCAATTCTAAACTTTTTTTGGCTAGTTAAATCCTAAACATTTTATATTTATGCTAATTCAGTCCATTTAGTGAAATTTAGCTAGTTGTTAATGTAGCATAACTAGCACTAAAGTGACACAACATGTAAACAAATTTTAATAACAATTTAATATTTTTTTGAATTTTTGTAATTCTTTCTCATTTTTTTTTCTTTTTTTTTTCTCTTTATCTTTTTTCCTCTTTCTTCTTCCTCTAGCTAGTCACCAGACTGAAGTGACCTCACCCGAATCTTAACAATACACGCAAAGAGTAAAATTTTACCTATTGCACTTATGGCGCCCACTAAGTTAAAGACTCCAATATTCAAGATTAGAAGAAAAGAGAATATATCAAAATCCTCAGTGGTCAAATGACCCCAATGACATAGAATGAGCATTCGCAATAACCTAATTGTACCTTTTTTTTCTTTGTAAGATCAAACGTGTTCAACGGTGAGAGCACCACCCGAGGAAGGCGAAGCGTGGAAGCCGGGGTCTTAAGGGAAGAAGTAGATGGGTTAGAGAAAGAAGATGGGTCAGGGCAAATAGGAATTTTTTTAGAATGCTTCCTGTGGTAAAATTCACATCTAAGTTATCATGTATGGATTTATCATATAATCCCATAAGACATTTGACGCCTAAATTAAACAGGGTTGTTATAAAGGGTAAAATTGAAACAACGGTACCACAATAAATTGGGGTAAATGTACTTAATGGTACCAGTCTAGAATCTTCTATATTATTAACCAAAAAAAAAAAAAAAAACCTTTACCTTCGTGATGAAATTTTAATTTGATCGATAGAGACCCACTTCTGACTTTCACGCTTCATTGCTCCTAACATAATTCCATTTTTCCATTTCCCCAACTTGTAACATTTTTATAATCGAATAGCCTCTCCCAATTTGTATGTTGCCCATCCACCTTTAAATATCCATAGATTCAATTTTCAAAATCCCCCAAGTGAGGATAAGGCCAGAAACTAAAGTTTAAAGACACAAAAATGAGTAATGCCAAACATTTTCCAGATTGTACGTGGAACTAACCTTTTTTTCTTAATTTGACTTATGTTCTTTCCTTCTCTCGAAATATACACAAAAAGGCCCTTTTTTTTTCTCATTTTTACAGTTTTTTAAAAGGCAGCACTATTTCCACCCCTTATATGACTAAATCCATCCCGTTTACACTAAAAGATAAAATTGCTCTCGATTATTCAATTGCAAAACAATGACCCCATTTCTTTTTTTTTTTTTTTTTTTTTTTATTTCTATCTAGGATTTAGTTGTCATAGTTAAGTATTTCACACATTTTGAATTTTAGTATGTTAAAGGATTTTTTTGGTAGTACTCTTAAATATTTCCATTACATTTTTTCAAAACCCGTCTCCTCTCATACATGGTCCTCTACATAACAAACCATAATTTAACTTATCATGACCTTGAAATCTTGTCGCCACAATTTGAGGCTCATTAAAAGGTCCATTGGCCCTTCTTGTTCTTAATATCGTCAAGGTCCGTTTTCACGGTTAGGTTTATGGGCCTCACCTTTTTTTTTTTGCTTATAATCTATGCTCACGTCATTGTTTTTTGTTCATCAACATAAAAATTAGCAACTAAAATTCACCAACGTAATAACTTGTTCCCGGTTTCAATCACAATGCAATGAACTTGTTATTGTACTTTGACCAATTAACTCCCCATTTCTTGGCAAAATAAAAGGGCAACATATCTAGTTTTTGAGGGGTTGTGAGTCACTCGGTCATTGGATGAGAGAAAGAATAATGCTACAGCCAGATTAGCTGTCAATGTTTTGGGAACATTTTGAAAATTAGTTAACTTTAAGGGAAAAGTCGAGAAAAGGGACGATAGAGAAAGAGTTCAAGTTTTTTACTCTTCATTTAAGAGGTGATCAAACTTAGCTACGCCTTTAGGTTAGGCTTAATATATAGGGTGCGCATATTAATGATTCTTGGCTGGGGAACAATTTCTTTTCAGAAATAGTTCTTTTCTATTTCTACTCTAGGGAACAATTTCTGAGTAAAATAAGGTATTTGGTAACTACACAAAATTTATATTCTTGAAATAGAAAAAAAAAAATAGAAATACGTTTGGTACGATTTTTTATTTGTTGTATTTATTTGTTTTTTATTCTTGCTCACGGATCGCCAACCGCTAGCCACCGCTATCCACCACCTGTTGCCACCGGCCGCTACCACAAGACCACTGGCCGTCAACCATCGCTGCCGACCACCGCCACACGATTGCCGCCCACAGCCCACTAGCTGCCACCGGAGGCGAATGAGCGGCCGCGGGAGGCGACGGCCGGTGGGCTGTGGGTGGCGACAGCGGTAGCTGTCGGCGAGGACAGTTAGCGGCGAACGGGCGACAAGTGGCGGGAGTTGGCGGCCGTGGACGGCGATCGGGGGACTACGACAATGGCGGCCAGCGGTCTTGTGGCGGCAATCAACAATCGGTGGCGGCAACGATAGTCGATGGCGGTCATCGGAGGTCAAGGGTGGCCAGTGGGCTATGCGCGGCAGCGACAACGATCAAACGGCGATGGTGACGATGGTCATCGCCGGTGGGGCAACGGTCGGCGATGGCCGACGATCACCGACGGTGGGGCGCCCGCGGCGGTGGCAATGGCAGCCACCCAAGGCCAAGCAACCACCCAAGGCCAAAAAAGAAAAAAAAAAAAAAAAAAAAAGAAAAGAAAAAAATTGGTTTATTTCAAGAAATTGTTCCCGGAACAAAAAGTTTTTTTTTTTTTTTTTTTCTTTCCAAATCTGTTCCTGGGAATAAAAGTTTTACCAAACGGATTTCTATTCTTTTTTGTTCCGTGGAAGAAAAGAATAGAAATTAAGAAAACAAAAACGTTACCAGGCAGGCCCATAGTTGCCCAGGTCCACCCATAACCATAATTTCATGTGTAAAATGTTCGGGTTTGGCCAAACTGCCACTAGCCTAATCTAGCCAGGCCTTTTTTTCATAATTAGATAGTCTCGGCCGATCCCACTTAAAAGTGCCCTTGGGGCCCATATGACCAAGACGGGCCCGTGGTCCTCCATGTCCATAATTAGTTCTACTTTCTCTAATTGAATTGTTCATGTATTTGCTCTCATTGAGGTTAACTCTCAAGTAATTGTCTAAAGACTTGCTTGTTCACATGTGTACGGCACAACTTGCATGTAATAAGAAATGAGAAAATAAATACATATATCTATATACATACTAAATGTTTTAAAAACTCACATTGTGCTACGTAGATAGACACAATATACCTAGGTTTAAAAGTTATTGGGGCGAACTTCTATACTTGAATATACTTCATTAATTTAAATACTCTGGTAGGATCTATCACATCACTTTATAAACTAACATTGTACACAGGTTTTATAAACCTGTCTTCTCTTATGTAGGACTTAGTTCTTGTTGGGCTTGAAGCCTATAATGGGCTTGATCCAAACCCAACCCAGAATCTTTCATAGTTCCTTGGAGGGACCAGTTAACAAGAGGAAAACTTCTCTTTGGCACAAAATGCATGTAGAGCATTTTTCCCTGGCGGAGAGGGAGTGCTCGTGCGTGGTTGTGATGGTTGGAGCTTGACCAAAAAAAATAAAAAAAATAAAGGAACAGAGTGCTCTTGTGTGTATTGTTGCCAAGGCCAAAGAGAGAAGATTCTCAGAAAATTTGAAACAAGCAAATGTTTTGTGAGAGCAAGGGGCATTGGTGAACAGAGGGGTGTTAATCTGAGTGTGTGATTACATTTTCAAGTGGCACATTTTCGAGTGGCGTGGATATACAAGTATTACTTAGAGGAATCTCGATATTTAGAACTTGAGGTACGATTCCCTGAAATCTGTCTATTCTTTTCCCATAATGACACGGAAAAATGAAAGTTTAAAGCTCAAGCATAGTAGATAAGCACTGACCAATGAAAATTACAAAGCGATAATACGAGATGAAACCACCGGCATGAGCTGCATTGGCCTCTAAAAAACATTGAAGATTATAATTTAAAGTACGTGAAAGAACACTTTATTTAAGTCCTCATGGACAGACTCATAGAACCCATCAAGAGAGACAAGGCAGCTTCTTCACTTCTCAGTGGGAGGCTTGTGAGGAGGCTTGTGGGGTGGCTTGTGGGGGAAAGGAGGGCCCTTTGGCTTCTTCTCCGGGGGATGCTCAAACGGGGGCTTGTGCTCCATCGGCGGCTTCTCGCCCTTACCCTTTGGTGGCTTGTCCTCTTTCTTGGGTGGCTTGTCGTGGAAAGGAGGGCCCTTTGGCTTCGGCTCTGGGTGGTGCTCGAATGGTGGCTTGTGCTCCATCGGCGGCTTCTCACCCTTACCCTTTGGTGGCTTGTCCTCCTTCTTGGGCGGCTTGTGCTCGGGGAACGGCTTGTGGTCCTCCTCAGCTACGTCCTCGGTGAGGATGTGGCCGTGAGGGTGGTGGTGATGTGGAGGCTTGTGCTTGGGGAACGGCTTGTGAGCATCTTCCTCAGCATACTCCAAGAGGAGGCGGCCATCGCCGGGGTGGTGCTTGTGGGGCGGCTTGTGCTCCTTTGGGGGCCTTTCCTTCTTGAATGGGTGGTGGCGGTGGTCGAGCTCCTCCGCAATGGTGGTGGTGAGGAGCACCAGACCTAGGAATAACACTAGTAAATACTTGAGAGACATGTTCTCTCTTTGCTAGTTTTGGGCAGTGAAGAGTGAAGTGAAGTGAAGTGGTGGGAGATTGGGTTGTATTTATAGAACTTATTTGCGCCAACGATGTCAGCCCACATGTCATTCTTGGTTTGGACTGATTGGTCTTTGAAATTTGGACTTAGAGAGTGTGAGAGTCAAGATTTTGCTTGTGAATGCTTTGATTGATGGGGCCAAAACGAGTTGAAAAGTTTGACAATTTGGCTTAGCCTCTCGCTCGAGATTGATCTATGGCGACCCTTGTTTGCTCCGCAGAAGATAATGAATATCACCGCTAAGGAATAATAGAAGATTTCAGTGCTTTCGTTAACTTGTCTTTGCATGCATGCACATATTTTAGAAGATTAAACTTAGAAACACAGCATATACAAAATATTTTGGTGCAAGATAGAACTCGTAGGAAAAGGCTAAGATTGATTTATAAAGTGAATTTATCAAGCGGATGCAATGAATTGTGGATAAAGAATCTCCTCGATCATTCCTATATTTCTCAATCCATGTCATTTGCACATTACAATAACAAGTCTAGTTCACTTTCAAAAAAGAAGAAGCACGATATGTAAGTGTTGAGATCTATACATTGACATGAAGTCTACCCCGATTTTCTTAAATCAATATTTATAAGTGATTTTTCCCATAGTCCTTATGATAATTAATGATCTGATGGGTAACATTGTGTTCTATTAATGGATGAACTTAACGTTATATATGCAGCCGTTTTCTTCAAAAGTTTAAACTATTAAAGTATCGTGTAGGATGTATTTTATATCTTAACCAATCAAGTCATCTTGAAATGCAAAAACAAGGAATGATTTACAACCCCACAAATTTGTTTTTTGGTTATACATAAATATATATATGTATTATTGAGGTCGAATCCCCCGCAAGTTTGTGTGAATGGACTTTCGTAACTGCTTAGCATTCCTAGATTAACTCTACTCCAAAGAAAATCAAATTTTATTTATAGGAAATGAATTTGGCTGAGCAACCAGTATGAAAGATTGCATGACCTTTAGAATGTATACCTCAATAACAACGTAACTAGCTAGACCTAATCTTTAGAATGTAGTAAGATAGTTATTTGTTCTTTACATATATGGGTGATGAGATAACGAGACTTGAGTTTAGCATTTCTGAGCAACCGACTCATATTGAGTGGATCAATTTCAACACGAGGCGATTGAGGGTGTATGTTTGCTACTGGCACTCTTGTTTGTGTTGAGAATTGAGAGCCAGAAGAAAATCTTATATCAAACATTTGAAGCTGATATATCAACGTGAGTGAAACCAATTGATATCCTTCTCGCTTTAAGGATTTGAGTCAAAAGTTGCTGTTGTAACTTTTGCTTTCGCAAAGTTGATTTGTAATCGCCATATATAATCATAAATGTAGTGATGTATTTATATTTTTGATGGAAATGCGTGTCCCTAATAATACTGCCTTGATAATTGAATTTGCACCGACAGCATGTAAGTTGAAAACTGCGTCTGTTTCTTTTCACGAGCTTTCACGCGCCGCATACACACGAAACCCTTGAATCGCTCCCCCGGTTTATTCGCTCTACACACATTCCGCCCGGGGAATATTTCCATTTTTCATTTTTCGTTGGCTAGAATAGTTAAATTTATTAATTAATAGTGCATATTATTATATGTTTGTTTTCGTACGTAAATATACTGTGCATCATGCGAGGTGTGCTTCTCTTCATTTCCCATTGCAACATTGGCTTTAAAATAGAAAAAGCTTCGGACATGAAAGACCTTGAACATCCTACAAGCTACAAGCTGCACAAATCGTTAAGATCAAGTTAAAAAAAATTGACATCGCCCTCATTGAAAATATCTCACGTCACTAGATAATTACGTTTATATATTTTTTGTACGTTTTTTCCATTTAATTATCATTTTCATTTTTTAAATTAAACTTTCAAATATGATATCGGAACCAGGTTTCAACCATTTTGTGTGTGCGTCCAACAACTGTTAATTAAACTCCACGTGTCACTCCTAATTCAGTGTTGAAATATCATACACCGCTAGATAATGCAATTTATATACTTTTCAAATGTACTCGGTCTTGCTCCATTTATTAGTTTTATTTTTATTTTTTTTGTTGGGTTTTCAAGCATGATATTAGAAACATGTGGGGGAGAGGTGCCAAAAAAATGTCGGTCTTGCTCCAAACCTTTTTTTATTTTTTTTGTTGGGTTTTCAAGCATGATATTGTGGGGAGAGGTGCCAAAAAAGTCCTAAACCTTTTGTGTTTGTGTCAGTTTAGTCCTAAACCTTTTTTTTTATGCCAATTTAGTCCCAAACCTTTTTACTTAGTGCCGATTCAGTCCTTTCCAGCCAATTTTGGCCAGATTTTGCTGACCGGACACCGACCGGCTGACATGGCTTAATCAGTCTGACGCGAACAATTTTTAATAATATTTTTATTATTTTGAATTTTTTATTCTTTTTCTTTATTATTTTTCTTTTTCTTTATTCTTTTTTTTTTTTTTTCTTCCTCCTCCTCCCCCGCCGGGCCGAACCACGGCGACCGGCCGCTAGGCGACAGCCGGTCGGCGAGGCTCGCCGGCCACCTTGCTAGTGGCCGTGAGGGCGGCCTCGCGTTGGGCGACGCCGGCGAGGCTCGCCCTCGCCAAATCTGGTGAGGCTCGCCTCGCCAGCCCCGGCAGAGGCCGCCTCATGCCGGATTTGGCGAGACTCGACCTTGCCGAATCGCGGCCTAGGCGGCGCCAACAAGGCTCACCCTTGCCGCCCAGCGTGAGGCCACCCTCGCGGCCACCGGCGAGGTGGCCGGCGAGCCTCGCCGGCCGTTGCCTCCTCGGCCGGAGGGAGGAGGAGAGAAGAAAAAAGAAAAAAAAAAATATTAAAAAATATTAAAACATTATTAAAAATTGTCTATGTCGACCGATTAGACCACGTCAACCAGCCGACGTCTAGTCAGCAAAATCTAGCCAAAATTGGTCGAAAATGATTGAATCGGCACTAAGTAAAAAGGTTTATGACTAAATTGGCACCAAAAAAGGTTTAGGACTAAACTAACATAAACACAAAAGGTTTATGACTTTTTTGGCACTTCTCCCGAAACATGTGTCACTCCTAATTCGGTGTAGAAATATCTCATTTACACTTAGTTTCCCTCCACCTATTACTCTAATATTTTAGGTCGGACTTTTTAAACGGCTCTAATCAATGGTAACATCCTCGTATTAAATGAAAATGTGTTTCGCGTTATTTAACTTGTAAATAGGTTTAAAACGTGACGTCACTGCCCATCTCAGCTGCGATAGTGACCTTAAATAGGGTGGCCGCCAGACAAGGGAAAAGGGTACAGGAACCATAATTAGATGCTGATCTTTGTTGTTTGCTTTGGGCCATTTTTGGAAGGAAACTGTTCCGAAAGGGCCGATTGGAGCCGAAAGGAGACCCCGCGTTGGTCACGTGAGCTTGATTTGCGGGAGTTCCTTTTACTCGATAGTGCCGACAGTTTGAGGCCGTGCTTTGTGTCTTGCGGTGGCAGATAGGGACAAATAAAAAGGAAAAATTCGAACCATTCAAATTTATTTTCTTTTGGTCCGGTCGATAATATCAATGTTTTGGATCGAAACACCAAATGAGAGTAGTTCTAATTCGAGTACTGACCTGAAACTCGAAATTGATTTTCTTCTTCGAAAAATGGTTAGAGAAATAAGTCAATCTACGATCAACATGATTCCTATTAAAAATCTCCTTCCAATTTTGATTATATAATCTGTCTAACCAATAATTTTTCATTAAAGCCAAAAAAAAGATGGCCTTTTAATTAGTCATTCACCTTGTAAGTCTTCAATTTGATTGCCTAAAGAAGCCAACCATTAAGGAGGATAATATAATTAGATCAAAGAAATCTAAAGGCTTGCCCAAGTTATGGAACCACAGCTTGTTAAATCCAATAGAGTCCAAAATCGATTATCATCTTGTCCATCCGATCCCCTCATGTTCTCCACGTATTCAATGTTCAAGAATCTCCCTAGAGTCGCTGTCATGGCTAAGATCAGCGGTGACGCCACGCAAGGAGAACTTTAAGAGCAAAGGGAAACCTTTACACGTCGCATAAGACCTAATTGGAAAATTCAATACATAGCATGCATTTGAATACTTCAGAAGAACTTTAAATTAGCTTTTCGGCTTTTGTCTATGGCAATCTTTCCTACCTCCCCACGTGTTATGCTCATATTTCCATACCTAACTTCAAAGTCATGTCCCCCTCAATAAAATCCTCGCGAATTTCGTCTCGAGAAAGTCTTATGCACATTATATGGGTCAATGTAATTGCAATTGCTTCAAAAGATGGGGACACTGCTTCCCTGATTTCAGTTAGCGATTAAAATAAGAGTACATTCTAGTAGAAAAAAAAAAAAAAAGGCTAAATAGTCCATTTTAAAAATGTTATTGTAGTCTAAAAGAGGAACTATCAAATTCAAAACCCTTACCACCGAAAAAGGAAAATCGAAATCCCAAATGGGTGCTTTATTGAGAAGCTTGCTAAGTTTTTGGGTTTGTCTATCATATTCGTGTACCTTTTTGGGGTCGTCCTTCGAAGCACGGATCTATGCGCTCTTTTGATTGCTCGGTATGTGTAGGACAAAACCACTTCCACATCCGGTGAAGGACTGGCCGCTGCATTTGAACATTGTTTTTAAGGTCGTCGAGAAGCACAGACTTCTATGTACTTCATTAGTTACCTAATTTGCATGGGACGGGAAAGCTTTCACTTCAAGTGAAGGATTAGCCGATGGTCAACGGGAGCTAGACACCCTCAACGCGATGTTCACATTCAACGTGACGTTCACATTCTTTTTTCATGGACTAATGTATGTCTTCGATTTCAATCAATATGTCAAAATTTTATCACATTTTACGTCTCTATCATCTTTATCATCATAGAGGTATCAAAATATCAAGTAGACTGTGTTATTGTAACCGGACAAGAGCATCTTAACGGTTTGAATTATTAAAATAGAACTAACTTTACGACTACGCTCCAAAGTGAGCTTGAATAGATCGGGGACGATAATCGACCTAACACAGAGCACACTGAAGAAGAGAAATTGATGTGCCGTTGCACCTTTTGCTTTTCTCCTTTGGCCGTGATCTTCTTTCCACGCTTGGAAAGTTATTTGGAATTTTTATCAATATGTCCTTGAGTAGTAGGTATGGATGAAAGATGTGTACACTTGAAGATAACTAACATATGCGAATGACTTTCTACGTATTATCAATCAAAAGTGTGGTTCGGGTAAATTTTCCCATTTTGATGATAGATCTAATTAAAACTTTGTGTGCCAAGTACATTGACATACGGAGAGCAAGAGTTTTTTTATGATAGATCAATGCCAATTGTTTACCATAAGACAGATCCATGCATCATATGAAGGGTTTGTATCAAGCTCATGTCGACACATGAAATGTATGACTTTTTTTTTATTGTAATGCATCATTGTATGGACGAATGATGTGTATGCATGAAGAGAACTAACTCATGTGAATGAATTTTCACGTATCTTCGATCTAAATTGTGGTGTCAATAAGTTTTGCCACTTCAATGATAGACTTAGTAAGAGCTTGTGTCAAGTTCACCAACACCATGAGATCAATAGTGTTTGGGTAATGGAAATTCTTCACTAACCATAGAATTACTAAAATTCTTGTGCTTCAATCTCAGAAATTCCTAAGACTTGCCCACTTGATAGATATCGATGTTCTTATGTTACGAGTGAAAATCACATGGCATAGAGAGAGTAAACAACTTTGTTTAATCATCGTACAACTTGCACCTCCAATGAGCATAATGAACTGCTTTAGCTTGTCTTACCCAAAGCTGGTAAGGGGCAACTTTATTCATTTTCCCTTGACGAGGTAAATTCCGTAGAAAACCTTATGCTCACATGGGCGAGATACGAAGGAGTTTATTCACCATAACATCGCGGGCCACAGTTTTGGGGATTGTGTCTTGAATACAAAGCATATATAAATTAGTAAATTGTTTTAATATGACGTCACTGCCCATGTCATTTGGGACAGTGACCTCAAATTAGGCAAGGTACCTGACAAAGAAGGCATTAAAAGATAGCGTGCAAGATCGAGCTACAAATCCATGCGGCAATTGAGGGGAGATTGAGTTATTGGGAGTACCGGCCACCTTGGGGGAGTCACATAGGTGTTTGTATGGATAGGACGTAGGACCATACCACCTACACACGTATGGTCAATTTTAATATACATGGTAAACCTGTCATTTCAAATAAACTTTGTATTTACGTCTTTCGTTAACTTTTAATCATATTTCAGTCCCGCATCTATGTTGCCTGTGGATTTAGGAGTATGCCCAAGCATGGCAAGGTTAGATTGCGTAAGGGGACACTAACAGGAGTTTAACAAAGAAAGTCACGGCTAGCAAGTACTCAGCATATATCAACGTAGAGAAAGTCAAAGGAAATGCCCGAGCAAAGTACAAACATCCTATTTTACATGTAACACAAAGATCCAACCAGCTAACGCGGAAGAACCAGATACTCTAAGGAACAGCTCTTATTTGAACGTGTGATAAGCACACGACATATATGTTCATTGAAGAACGCACGCTCAGTTCTCAGTGGGGGGCTTGTGCGGTGGCTTGTGGTGGGGCGGCTTCTCTCCCTTGCCCTTCTTCGGCTCCTCACCTTTCTTGGGCAGCTTGTGCTCAGGAAACGGCTTCTTTGAGTCCTCTTCCACCTCCTCTACGAGAATGTGTCCCTCGTGGGGTGGCTTGTGCTTTGGGGGCGGCTTCTCTCCCTTTCCCTTCTTTGGCTCCTCGCCTTTCTTTGGCGGCTTGTGCCCAGGGAATGGCTTCTTAGAGTCCTCTTCGACCTCCTCTACGAGAATGTGTCCCTCGTGTGGTGGCTTGTGCTTTGGTGGTGGCTTCTCTCCCTTTCCCTTCTTAGGCTCCTCACCTTTCTTGGGCGGCTTGTGCTCAGGGAATGGCTTCTTCGAGTCCTCTTCCACCTCCTCTACGAGAATGTGTCCCTCGTGGGGTGGCTTGTGCTTCGGTGGTGGCTTGTCGCCTTTCTTTTGGGGTTTGTGCTCGGGGAATGGCTTCTTTTTCTCATCGGCTTCCACTTCCTCGGCAAGCAAGTGGCCGGGGTGGTGGGGCGGTTTCTTGCCGGGGAATGGCTTTTGTGGAGTCTTCCTTTCGACCTCCTCGACAAGGATGTGCTCGTGAGGGTGGTCGTGGTGTGGGGGCTTGTGTTTAGGGAATGGCTTGTGCGAGTCCTCGGCTTCGACAGTCTCCAAGAGACGACGACCGCCAGGGTGGTGCTTGTGGTGGTGTTTGTGGTGTGGTTTGTGCTCTTTTTTGAAAGGGTGGTGGCCGTCGGAGAGGACAGCAGCGGCGAAAAGCACCGCTCCCAGGAGCAAAACTAGCAAGTACCTGGAAGACATTGTGTCACTTGCTTCAGAGAAGAGGATCTGTGAAAGAGAGCCGATGGTGTGGGACTGGAGTGAAGGGAGTGTCTCAATTTATAGGGGTTTTCAGATTCTTGTCGTCGTCAGCAAGCACGTCACTCGGTATTTGGATTTTTCTTTCAGTAAATTTCTTAAATTGAACAAGATTTTGATAGGGCCCCCTCGCGCTTTCCGACCACAGAGATTGAGTAAATCGGACAGCGCATATGAGACAGCATATTGAATAAGAAAGTGAGGTGCTGTACTGGGCCCCACTTGCCATATTACTCTCTAATCGAATGTCTAGTCCAATTTTGCAATGTGCGAATCCATCTTTGAGTGGACAAATTTTCAAGAAGAACGTCGCTTTATGCTTACACTTACCGATTTTTTTTTGTGTGAAATTGTTGTATATCATGCCTATTCAAAAGTGTCCATGTAAATTATTTTTCCAATCACTATGGATTTGAGAAAAATCGTGGCTTCACGTCGATGCATATAATGCGCGATTCCCAACAAATGTAGCTTGTATGCAAGTGAAATATTTTTCAATGTCACATCAACGTGGTATTTACGCAACAAAAGTTCTTCAATAGCATTCACTAGCCGGTTTGAAAACGTGACAGTGGATATTATATTATATAACTAATGTTCCCATGTTATTAGTAAACGCATCACATGACATAACAGAATCCTAGAGACACCAACGCACGTTGCATAGCCAATATTATAAACGAACAATCATAGGTTTTTCTATTTCGAAGTTGGCAAGACCCATTTCTTCATTTCCAACATCAACGCGTTGAATTAAAAAAGAGCCCCACATGGGGCTGAGAAATAAATAAAGTGCAACCACTGATTTTTTCGAAGCTCTAGATTTAAATAACTTGAATTGAGTATATGTGACATTCGGATGCGACTAAATTAATTTCTAATCTGACGTCACTGCCGATATCAGTTAGGATGGTGGTAACCTTCAACTTGCACCAACAAAGAAAAGAAATTGTGAAGACAACCTAGATTGAGTTATCACCGGGCAAACAAAAATTGGGTTGGTACTTACTACTTAACTAGTGGCACTTCGTAGACTTCTTGTGACTTTGTATTATTGTTGCACATGCCACATCACGGTCCACGATAAGCGTGCACAACTACAAGTTGATGCTAACCTTTGACAATCCATTCATGTGTGGCAATTGGGATAAACATTAATTCCAGGTCTATCAGAGAATTAGACTGAACCGGCCCTAGCTGGCCAATTCTAGTCTAGTTCCATTGATTCCAAATGGTATTGTGCAAGTACGTTCCACTCACCCACTCTACAACTGGTGGTTTAGAATTTGATTTAGAAACTCAAATCTTACTACTTTCTTATTTCTCATATTACAGCCTCTCTTCTCATTCTCCCTCTCTCGTGAATAGAGAATATAACACAATTTTTTCTTTTTCTTTTTTTAAAGTATGAAGTAAAATTGGAACATAAATATTTTAAAATAGTCTATGATAAAAAAAAAATAAAGGAAAAAAAGGGACCTAGCCGATTTCCTGAAAGACGCTAGAATTAGACCAAACAAACATGGTAGGTTTCATAGTTTACAAGGTAGGTCCCAAATTTCAAGAACTAAAAATCGGACTTAATCGTCACTAAAAATCGGACTTAATCCTCTAGAGCTTTGCCTGCTAGCCGCATTAGCCCAAGCACCGCTGGAACCTTTGGCGTCTAAATCGTCACTGGCAGGTTCTCGGCGAACTCCAGTGGGTCCGGCATCCTCTAACAGCCCTCCACCATGTTCAGTACCCTCTTGGAGACGTCCAACAGCTCCTCACGTCACTGCCCAAGCACCGGAGACCGCCGTCCATTGCTGATCTTTAGAATCCCCACCGGCGGCTCTTTCCCTTGCACCTTGTGTTGTGCCATAAGTCTCTTGGTTCCCTAGGTTAGTCCTAATTAAGGTTAGTTTAGTAATTGCATAAATAATTGGTTAAATTTGATTTTAGGCCATGATTTGATTGCCTAACCTATAGTTATTGAATTGTAACAACCCAGCTCAGCGAGAGGGGGGAGGAGTCGTTGAGACTAGAAGGTCTCGACAACGAGCGTCTCCTAGCAAGCTTTTAAAATGGTGAGGGGGTAAGAATAAACCAAATTGTGTGCCGAAAAAGGAGAGAACAATTTATAGATATATATGTGAAAATTTGAATTATATCATGGAAATGCCAATTTGACGGAATGGTAAGGCTTTTCTTTGAAACTCCAAAATTAAGTGTTCTTGGGAGGGAACACTACCGGGATGAGTGACTTTCTAGGAAATTACCCACTTGTACGCAAAAGGACAAAACCATGAGATTTGGTATAGGATGGGTTGAAGTAGACAAAATATCAAGTGAGTTAATCGAGAATGTCACAACATTGTATCAAAGTGGGACCCTCTCTAGCAAGTGGGTGATTTGGAACAAACCACGGGGAAGCTAGTGGGCCTATAACAACCCAATCCGACTAGCGCAAGGAGTGATCGCCGGGGCGAGAGGGCGTGGATAGGAAGTTACTCTTAGTAGGCTTTTAGAATAGTGAATGGGGTAGAAATGAATCAAATTATGCATCAAATAGGGGAAGAGCAATTCTTATATATATATATATATATATATATATATATATATATATATTTATATGAAAACTTGAATTAACTCACGGAGGCACCTCTAGATATGATGCCAAAGCTTTGCTTTAGAACTCCAAAGTTAACGTAATAATCCAAGATGTCATGTGAACCTTAGGATATTTTAATTCCTTTTGCATTATTCCTTGCATTAACAAGGCGTGGTGGGGCATCAGACCTTTGATCCTTAAGGTCCAACATCAGTTTTTTTATTCATGCATTACATATAGTAATTTACATTTAGGATTAATCAAGACTATTATCTCTACACCACAATGTCAAAATTTAATAATTATTGCATCTTGGATGATGTTGCATGATTTTCATGAGCAATGATGCATATTAATAATTCTTGAAATTACTTGTTGAGAGAGAAAGGCTAGATCTGAGGAGAGGTGGAAAGGGTGAGAAATACTTGAGAGACCGTGAGGGTGAGTTGAGAGTCGGGAGTAAGGGTGGAATAAAGGGGAGAGTCATCGGCCGTCATGATGCTTTGTTCGCATCAAAGCCGTGGTAGGTACGGGTGAGCATAGTCCGGGTTGAGCCGGTCCACCCCCTAACCCTAGGACCAACCCACACAGTGCTGGTCCTCAATTTTTGGGACCAAGGACCAACCTTATTGAGCTTGGGACTGAGGACCGGACTAACCCAATAGGTTCGGTCCGATTCCGGGGTCAACCCGAGATCAAGCAATAATTATTATTTTTTTCATTAAAAATGATTGAGGACCAGACTAACCCAATGGGTTCAGTCCGGTTTCACGATCAACCCAAGACCAACCAATAATTTTTTATTTCATTTTTTATACTCTTGTGAAAAAGCAACTAGAAATTGTACCGACCCAATAGGTTTGATGATGAACGAGGTCAGCTAAGAAAGGCAAGTGATGAAGGTCAAGTGGGGTGAACGTCAAATAGAATGAGTATCAAATGTCGAGCGGGGAGCAACAAGCCAAAAGCGAGCATCGAGCGGCGAGCGGCAAGAGTGATCCAAAGCGAGCGAGGCAAGTGTCGAGTGGTGAGCGAAGCAATTGTTTCTTTCGATCTTGGAAAATTAAAGACTAAGAGGACAAAT
Organism: Eucalyptus cloeziana; assembly: GCA_014182715.1. Classification (NCBI taxonomy): domain Eukaryota; kingdom Viridiplantae; phylum Streptophyta; class Magnoliopsida; order Myrtales; family Myrtaceae; genus Eucalyptus; species Eucalyptus cloeziana. Next base: position 33,668,521 of record CM024641.1, on the reverse strand, counting down.
AAAATAGAAGAGAACAAATACTAGAGGAGGATGCCATAAGATGCCTTTTTGGACGCCGTGAGGATTTCTCACAAAAATATTTTCCTCCTTTGTAAATTATAACTATTGACGCCGTAAAAAACATTAAAAATCTAAGTTATTAAAAAACAATGTAAAATTACTTGAACTCCTCACTAAATAGCTGTTTAATGTTGTTGACGCCGTTTATTTTAAGGTTTTTTAAATATAAAAAAAATTATATATATAGAGTCATGGTTGGTTTGGGTTGGATCGATCCAAAACTCTCAGGATCGAGGACCGACCCGCACACTGCTGGTCCAGGAATTCCAGGACCAAGGACCAATCCAATCTCCCTGGGAACCGGATCAGGGCTGGCAGGGTTGGGTTGGTCCAGGGTCGATTCAGGGTTAACCCTAGATCGATGCTCACCCCTAGTGGTAGGTCCATTTGGGTTTGTCTTTTTTATGGGTTTAGGATCGGCTTCTCAAGGGACCCGACTCGAAGACAAGCAAAGTGAGCAAATGTAGCCCGATCTGTCAAGCTCCTCGTTCACTGTCTGATACCATCAAGCCGAGTAGGGCTCCTTCAACCAAACACCTGTAGTACCTTGTTTCGTACTCTGTTTCGGGTTCGTTGGCTGGGCCGCCATCCTTCAAGTCGGGTCAGTCTCCAACCTCTTTGAGGTGCGAACTGCGATCGCAAAGTCTCGGGTGTCTTTGGCTTTGAATCACAGCTTGATACCGAGCGCGTTATCCTCATCTCTAACCCCCCTACCGATGCACCATATGTGCTTGTTGAAATGCCTAGTTGAGATATATGCATTCATTCTTGGCTTCCCGTCCATTCTTGGTGTTCATGGTTTGTCGAATACGTTTTTTGTACAAGCGATTGATTCTTGCCCGGCGAGGTCGAAGAGTGGCGGTGGTAGCCGGGCGCGACTCCCTCGTTCTTGAGCCCTTTTTCGTTTTTTCTTTTTTCCTTTTTCTAGTTAGTTAAGTCCCTTTTTTTACGTTTTTTGGGAAAGGTGAGGTTTTTTTCCTTTTTGAGAGACGTTTTTTTTTCCTTTTTCTAGTTAGTTAAGTCTAACTCTTATTTTTACGTTTGAGCTGGCGGTCATTGGGAAAGGTGAGGTCGGCAGTGTTTCGGCCATTTCGTGCAAAGGAATGAGAGACCCGAAAGACATACAGATAGAGAGAGGAGAGAAACAAAGAGAGAAGAAAGAAAAGTCAAAAAAGAATAAAGACGAAATGGATCTGCTCACTCTGTATATGGTGTATGTGAGGAGTAAAATTTATATCTCTTCTCTGGCACGACTAGTTGGAATATATTCTCATAACCGCTATCATGTGGGAGTGTACAACTGCTTATCATGTATTCTGCCCAAAGGTGATTATATGATTTTGCATATAACTCTCTGGATGTATACTTGTGTGTCAAGTTACACATTGCTCACACGATGCTAATTATATACATTGTTTGTTTTTCAGTCATCTTTTCTGTAATTAATAATTCCACTATTATTGAGATTTTTACTGCTTCAAATTTTAAGTTGTGGACATATGATTTGTTGCTTAAGAATGCAATAAAATTTGCTTACTGTCCATGAAGCGTTCCATTCTGGAATACTAGAAAAGAGGTTTGTCTGAACCAGCACCGATATAAGATGATGGAAGCCTTAGTTGCTTGAAATTATGTCTTGTTTGATATTGAAATTAGGACATATCTGCAAAGATTATGTTTAAGTCCTAATGATATATACATCTCATATAAGGATGAAAAAGTTGTTTCCAAAATTTTTTCTATTTACTCTTAACTACCTAATTAGAGAAGAAAATGTGTTGTTTATTTATAACAACAGAAAAGTCAAAAAGATATATATATGAATATGTCTTGTTATACATAAAGATTGGTTAACCGCAAGGACAAGACATATGTGGGTTCATGGAACCATAAATGCAAATCAATAGACCATGGAAGGTTCTGTGTGTATACATGCAGTTAAATTCGGTGTTTGAGACTTTATGGATAGGATTGACTATTAAGAATTATCTCTAGACCAATGTGCGCACATACAGACGATTTCACTTAATAAAGTCCAAGTGGGAGAATGTAAGAGTTTTCCTAATGTGGACTACATTAATTGATATTGTAATTTACCGTTTAACGTTTACCGCTTTACGGGGATTGGTCTAAGGTGAGATAGAAGGTTTCTTAATGGATGTGGGCCGAGTTGAGCCGGCCCGTAATGAGGGGGCATTGCTGGAAACTCTATAAATAGCGCCAAGAACCCTAGTCTGATCTAACGTGTGCAGAGAGAAGAAGACAAGACAAGGAAGAGGAGATCTTGAGATAAGGAAAGGAATAAAGACAAGGAAGAGAGAGAGATAAGGAGAGGAATAAAAGAGCTAAGGAAAAAAGGAGACAGAGGGGGCCTCGCGTCTAGTCCCCGGAGGTGCGACCCGAGTTGGTCGGGCCGGATCCCGGTCGGGCCGGCTCGCGGGTCTCACCCACCCGGGTCAACTTTTGTTTTAATGTTATTTTAATTAAAAAATCTGAACATATATATTTTATTTTAAAAATAAAAAAATCCAAAAAATGATATATGTTTTCCAAAAAAATCAGCAAAGGTCTAAAAAATAGTTTTTGGTTAGTCTCCTCCATAAATGCATCGAAAAACCTAAAAAAGAAAAAAAATCATGTTCAAGTTCTTGGAAGCAAATATTAGCTTATTCCAATTATGCTCTTATGATGCATGGATTTCTATTTCCTTACTTTGGTGAAAAATTGAATCCTAGAATTTGTGATTGGTATAAAAATGCTTCATAAATGCTTTACTTGATATTTAAACAAAATTAGGTACCGAAAGAGCATTAGTGATTAACTAGTGTAATCAAGTCCTCAATACTAATTTCTCTAATTGTGGAGGAGTGAAGTATTTCTCCCAATATTTCACTTGGGTCTCTAATTGGCTCAACCCAAATCGATTAGTAGCGAAATTGACTTGCAGATTAAAAACTCGAACCATAAGTCATGAATTGATGGGCTTGGAAGAGCCCATGCTAAGCCTAACACTTAACAAGCCATTAGCCTCCGTTGTGCTCGCACATAAGGGAGCCCGAAAGGGAGATCGTGACACATATTCAGAATCTCCGTTTCACAAAAGTAAGGCACACTCTCTAATCAACCCATAAGTAGTGACGGCTCTAAAAGGTAAGATATATTACGTGTTTAAATTAAATTCAAGTTGTCATTGGCATGGGTTTGGGGAAGTTTGCACTAGGCAATTGCACCGTATTTTTAATGAGCAACCGTTCATGCACACTTAGTAATTCATTAACTTTCCCTCGATGGTTCATCTAGAGAAAAATTGCAACAACCTAAATTTCAACAATTTAAAACTAAGACTTACACACATAATCGATGTCATTGTTCTTATGTTACGAGCAAAAATTACTTGACATAGAGAGAGTAAACTACTCTATTTAATCATCCTACAGAATGCACGTCCTACGACTATAATAAACAATATTAGCTTGTGTACTGAAGTCAGCAAGGTGCCATTTTCTTCATCCTCTGTTTACGGCGGCGAACTAGGTAGGTTTAACTTACGCTCACATGGGCGAGAAACAAAAGGAGTGTATTGGCTATCACACTTTCTAGGGCTTCAGTTTAGGGATTGTGTCTGGAATATAAAGCACATTCAAATTAGTAAATTACTTTAATATGACGTCACTGCGTATGTCACTTGGGACTGTGATCTTAAATTAGGCAAGGCCCCCGACAAAGGTGGCACAAAAAGATAAACTACAAGATTGAGTTATAAGCGGGCGATTTATAATTGGGCTGGTTATTCTAATTATATTATAGACTTCGTTTGACTTCACAGAACCTTTCCACGTGGCGAATGGACCCACATCAAGTATCGACCAAAACTGAACGTATTAGATTCGTATGAGCTAGATGTATGATTGTTACATTATAAGGATTTCTCGTATGAACCACTACATCCGTTAGATCTGCTTATATGGTCCCCCACGATTCAACATTGCGATTAATTGGGTTCAAAGAATCACTCAAGAAAAATACAAACTATATAACTCGACAAGGAAATACATGCAACTTCATTGCTACCGTTACTAATCCATGAACGTGCGGCAGTTGGGGGAATAACGAGCTATTGGTAGTACCAACCACCTTCGTGAGGCACATAGACAACCATACCACATACAAATATATGGACAATATTATTCTATGTGGTGAACCTAATAATATCAAGGAAATAGATGGAATTTATCTACTTTTTATTAAACGACATGATTATTGGCGTGATTTTTAAATTGAAATTAAATTAAGAAGTTTTTATACTAATTTGTTATCTGTTATGCTTCTTGATTTAAACTGAATCTTAATATTAGCTTAATATTAGCTTAAAATAGGGTTCTCTTATTATATATGTGCTAAATTATATGTTTTTTTTATCAGGAAGAGATATGAAAATATACTGGAAAAGAATTCTTCTTCTCCAAGTCTTTCCTTTTCTTCATGGTATCATAGCCACCAAGAGAGAAGGAATTAAATCAAACCTTAGCTTTTCTTCCTTTATGCTATCTTTAGTTGTCTCATCTTCAGTAACTTCCTCATATTGTCAACACTCAACAATGCTACTATGGACATTATTCATTGGGGTACTCTCTTCTAATTGCGAGTAACATCAACAAGTGAAGTCGTTGTCAAATATCTAGATAGCTGTGAGCACCGGAGTCAAGCATACCTTCGTTGGGTAGCCAAGGATGAGCGCTATAGGGTGATGTCATCAAGTATCCAAGTAGCTATGAGAGTTGCAATTGAACAAACTCCATCAAGTAGCCAAAGATGAGCATTGTATGGAGATGTAGTTTAGTTTGTCGCGATTCAAGTTGGGTTCCACACGATTCTATCAAGGTTGTATGAGAAAAATAAGTCAACTTTCTAAGCATGTGTTGCTTTAGCGCTTGTCAAATCCGGTTTGTTTAGTGTAAGGTCTGGCTTACTAGGCACTTGCTCACAAAATTTCAAAGAATTTGCACCAATCATATGCAAGTTGGATGCTCTAGCTTGAGGGCAGTGATGAAGTATATATATGGAGATCAGAGGTTTTTTGTTAGAGAATATCATTAGAGATATCATTAGATATTATGGTTGTTAGAGAAATCTTCTTAAGGTGTTTTAAAGTCGACAAAACGTTTCCATCAGTCTAGTTTGAAGACTTGTGGACTCTTTTGACAAAATCTGAAGACCTCCAAACTCAATATTCAAAGTCTACTCTCATGGACAGTTTCCAGACCGACGAAGTTAAAGTTCTATTCGGTTAAATTCAAGTATGGTTTTGATTCGTATGGTTAAGAAATATCTCATGACTGGAGTTAGCACTTCAAGATCTTTTATTTGTATTCGAGTAATTTAGATCCTCTAGATCCGTGAATTATACTTGGAAGGTTCTACTTATGAAAACCGAGATCCTAATTGTATGGGTGAGCAGGATTGATGGGCTATCGTCATTTTCCTTGAAGAGCTCGAGATCTCTCTAATTGATTCTGTCCAACGGGTTGATTGGAAGAACTTCTTTGGAAGGTGCCAACGGTATTGAAAGCATGAAGAAGTATATAAGGGAGATGTTTAAGTTGTTCAAGAGTGCCCGATAGAAAATTTTCAAAGTCTAAATCTCTTTGTTCTTTTGCGATCTTATTCTTCGAGCTATACTTGTAATCAAAAGAGAGACTAAATTTTGGTGAAACCTTGAGGAAGTGTAGTAAAGTCTCTACACTGTGGAATCAAGGATGTGAGACTGTAAATTCTCTTTTGATTCTTAGTAAAATCCAGCTAGTGGGCTGTCCGTGCGGGAGAGTGGACGTAGGCTTGGTCTAAGCCGAACCACTATAAACTTAGAGTCTTGATTCTCTGTCCCTAATCCTTTTATTTTACATTGCATCTTCATACGTCTATTATTTTTTTCAATCTCTTATTCTATCAAACGTTAAAAATTAATTCTATTACGATTTATAAAAATCATCTTTATCACCTATTCACCCCCCCTCTAGGTGCTCGTACTAGTTCTATCAATTGGTATCAGAGCTTGTGTACTCATTTATTTGAAGTGTTTTTACTTCTGAGTTAAAGATCTATGGCTAGTATGTTGCCTACAAGGTTGGTTGAAGGTCAAAGCAACACCAGACCTCCTTACTTTGATGGAAAAGATTACATCATATGGAAAAACAAGATGAAAGCATTACTAAGATCGAAAGATCTCTTGGAATGGGAAGTGGTAGAAAAAAGAATCATTTCTACTGCTGCATCAATATCAGAGAGAGAAAAAGAAGCTGCTATTCCTATCGAGATGACTCAAGAAGAAATAACCAAGAGACAAGCTCTTGATGCTAAAGCTATTTATTCTTTATATTGTGCTTTATCTCCTACTGAGTATAATAGAATATCCTCTTATGAAACATCAAAAGAAGTTTGGGACATGCTGCACATTACCTATGAAGGAACTAATCGAGTGAAAGAAACAAGGATCAATATTCTTTTGGGACAATATGAAGTTTTCAAGATGAGATCAGGAGAAACAATAACTGATATGTTTAGCTGTTTTACTGAAATTGTTAATAGTCTATAATATCAGGGACACCCAATCTCAGGACAAATGAAAGTCAACAAACTGCTGCGTGGACTCTCTAAGGACTGGAATTATATAAAGACTTCGATAATGGAAACACAAAGGAATGCACCACTTTCTGTAGATGAATTGATTGGAACACTTCAGTCTTACGAAGTGGAGCACACCAACGACGAAGAAAATTCTAAAGGTAAGAAGTCTATTGCTTTAAAGTCTAACGATTATTCCAATGCTACAGACTTCGAAAAAGATCTAGATGATGAAGAACTAACACTCATGATAAAGAGGTTCAGAAAGCTGAACAAAAAGGGAAGAAAATTCAATTGGAAGAAATAAAGCTCTCAAAGATTTCAGAACAAATCAACTGAGGAAGATGATTCTAACAAAGAAGTGACTTGCTTCGAATGCAAGAAAAAGGAACACATCAGACCCAACTGTCCTTTATTAAAGAAAATGAAAGGAAATGATGAGAAATACAGAAAATCTCTCAAAGCAGAAACATGGAGTGATACTGAATGTAAAGAAAGTGATGATGATTATGTCAACATCTATTTAATGGCAAAATCTAACTCAAACTCAGACCTCAAGACAGATACAGACTCAGACTTAGACAGTGAGTTCGAGGAAGTAATCCAAAAATTCCTGCTAAAGTCTCAAAATATATTGATGAATTATATCTTAGCCTCAAAACCTCTCTTAATAGGATATTCGAATTAAAAAGGGAGAATGCTACATTGAAGCAATAGGAAAAATCTTAGAAAGAAAAATTTGAAAATTTAGATAAAAACTTTACCATTTTAAAAGAAAACTCATACTCTCTTTCAAAAGAAAATACCTATTTAAAAAAATGATATTTCAAACATCTCAAAAAAGTTTTCAAATGGATCTGAAAAGTTGGATAAGATTCTTTCGATACAAAGACCCTACTTTAACAAATTAGGTCTTGGTATGACTCCTAAAACTATTCCACTAATTGATTTTCCAAAGGTAAAGGAAAGAATTAAATAAAGACCTACAAAAGCTATTTATAAAAATCATTTTCAAAAAGTCTTTGTAAAACCCATTGGTCGAAATGCTCTCAAATATTCAAAGTGTCAAAGCTTAGAACATTTTAAGAATGAATGCCATATGGTTTGGAGATCTGTTAAAAGGGATTGGGCAAAGACTGTTTATTGCTCTAACTCAACCGGACCCAAGATAATATGGGTACTAAAGAAAGCTTGAATTTTCTCTTAATTGCAGGTCACTATCAAAAGGAAGATCAAATGATACTTGGATAGTGGTTGCTCAAGACATATGACAAGAGATTTAAGTTATTTTATAAAACTTATTCAAATAAATGGAGGGAAAGTTTCTTTTGATGGTAACAACAAATAAAGAATTATTGGTCGCGGTACAGTAAAAATTGTAAGTCTAACAATTAATAATGTCTCCTTAGTGGAATGATTGAATTATAATCTACTCAGCATAAGCCAATTGTGCGATACTAGATTCAAAATCAACTTCTAGGAAGAAACGTGTTCAGGAATTAGTAAAGACTTCTCTCAATCTTTTAATGGACGTAAACATGAGAATATCTATCTTCTAGATGTGAATCAAGAAAGATCACAATACTTAATATTAGTACAAGATAAAGTTAATCTATGGCACCGAGAGCTTACCCATATCAACATGAAGCAAATTGCCAAAATCTCTTCCAAGAAGCTTGTTCGAGGATTACCTAATCTCAATTACCAAAAGTTTGACTTATGCACACCATGCGTATTGGGAAAATAGGTTAGAAATTCATTTAAACCAATAAATCAAGTTTCCACTAATTGTGTACTGCAGCTTCTACATTGGATCTCTTTGGACCAACTAGAACTCAAAGCATTGGTGGAAAAAGGTTTTGCCTAGTAATAATGGATGATTTTTCACGATTTACTTGGGTCTACTTTCTTGCAAGTAAGTTTGAGACTTTTTTCAAAATTTGTTAAGAAAGTGCAGAATGAAAAAGGTTATACCATTTCAAGTATTTGGACAGACCATGAAGGTGAGTTTGAAAATCAAGATTTTGCTAAATTTTGTGATGAATCTGATTTTCAACATAAATTCTCCTCTCCATATAAACCAGAACAGAATGGGGTTGTGGAAAGGAATAATAGATCTTTACAAGAAATGGCAATGACTCTTTTAATTGAAAGTAATATTTCTTCACGTTTTTGAGCTGAAGCTGTTTCTACAGCCTGTTATATTATTAATAGAATATTTTTAAGGCCAATTCTTGAGAAAACTCCTTATGAAATTTTAAAGGAAAGAAACCAATTATTTCATATTTTCAAGTATTTGATTGTAAATGCTTTATCCTGAAAAATGCAAATGATTGAGTTGGTAAGTTTGAAGAAAAATCGGATAAATGATTCTTTTTTGGGTACTCAACTTCAAGCAAAGCTTACAGAGTATTCAACAAGAAGACTCAAACTATGGAAGAATCAATGAACATCAAATTTCAAAACTTTCCACAAACTCAACCAATTCAGACTGAAGAATCAGAACCTGTTCCAGACTCCACAAGGTCTACCTCCCCTGAAACAGTTCAAATTCCAGAAGAAGAACAATGAATTAATGATGAAAGATCAACTCAAGAAAAATATCAACATCCTGTTAGATTGTCCAGTAATTGGAAGCATAAGTCTAGTCATCCTAAAGAACTCATTATTGGTGACGTTAATGAGGGGATTCGCACGAGATCCAAAAGGTGAGAAGAGTATAGTTCTGTGGCGCTTATTTCTGAAATAGAACCCAAAAATATAGAAGAAGCCTTAGCTGACAAAAGATGGATTGAACCAATGTAAGAAGAACTTAAACAATTCAACATTAATGATATTTGGGAATTAACTCCTAAACCAAAAGGTAAGTCTATTATTAGAGTTAAATGGGTTTTCATGAACAAAGTCGATGAAAAAGGAAAAGTAACAAGAAACAAAGCAAGACTCGTGGATAAGGGATATACGCAAGAAGAAGGGATAGACTATAACGAGACTTACGCTCCTGTAGCAAGGTTAGAAGCAATTAGATTATTACTTGCTTTTGCGTGCTATAAGAATTTCAGGTTATTCCAAATGGACGTCAAAAGCGCATTCATGAATGGATTTATTCAGGAAGAAATCTATGTGGAACAACCTCTTGGATTTGAAGATCCAAAGAAACCAGACTCTGTGTTCAGACTAAAAAATGCTCTATATGGATTAAAACAAGCTCCTCGAGCTTGGTATGAAATGTTAAGTAACTTTTTAATTCAAAGTGGTTTCATTAAAGGAAAAGTAGATACTACATTATTTATTAAAATGGAAGGTAAAAGCTTTTTACTCGTCCAAATTTATGTTGATGATATTATATTTGGATCATCAAATGAGACTTTGTGCAAGAAATTTTCTAAGTCTATGCAGGATGAATTCAAGATGAGCATGATGGGTGAACTATCTTTCTTTCTTGGTTTACAAGTGAAACAACTGAAAGAATAAATTTTTATTCATCAAGAAAAATATGCAAAAGAACTTGTTAAAAAGTTCGGACTAGAAAATTGCAAAAAGACTGACATACCAATGTCAAATTATTCGAAATTAGACAAAGATGAAGGATGAAAGAAAGTCGACCAAAAACTATACAAGAGTATCATTGGTTCACTTCTTTATCTTACTGCATCTAGACCTGACATTTTGTTTAGTGTTTGCATTTGTGCTAGGTTTCAATCAGATCCTAAAGAATCTCATCTAAGTGCTGCAAAACGTATAATCAAATATGTTGCAACAACTACTAAGCTTGGTCTATGGTATCTCAAGGAATGAGACTTTACTCTTTTTGGATATTTAAACGCAGATCTTGCAAGTTGCAAAGTTGATAAAAAGAGCACATCCAACACTTGTCAATTGCCTGGTAACAGGGCAGTATCTTGGTTTTCAAGGAAGCAAAGTACCGTAGCACTATCAATAACAGAAGCAGAGTATGTAGCTCTTGGAAGCTGTTGTTCTCAAATACTTTGGATAAAACAACAACTACGAGACTTTGGTATCGAAGACTCATGCACCGAGATCATATACGACAACACCAGTGCAATTAATCTCACAAAGAACCCGATTCTTCATTCAAGAGCAAAGCATATAGAAATTCGACATCATTTTATTATAGATCATGTTCAAAATGGAAAAGTCTTGATATAGTTTATCGACTCAAAGAATCAACTGGCAGACATATTAACAAAGCCGCTTGAGAAAAGCTCATTTGACTCTATTCGTTCAAGACTCAACATCTTATCTCTTGAAGACTGATGGAGATCAGACTCAGGAACTAAATTTGAAAAGGATCAAACTCATAAAGTTCAGACTCAAAATACCAAAGGTTACAACTGTAAGTTATTGCGGTTATAGTGTTGTTAATCTTTTAAACTGATATCTCGAAAAGGTAAGACCGCATGTTAATTTCTAATTGATATTAAAAAGGCAGTTATCTTTTTGAAAAAGATGGTTATCAATTTTTAAAATGGCAGTTATTTTTGAAAAGGCATTTTTATTTTCGTGACTTTCAAATATCCCGTATCAATTGTTTTAAATACTGTTCTTCTTTCTCTTTATTTTCACCCAAAAACCCTAGAGCACAGATCTTCACTTTCTGAAATTTTCTCTCGAGTTTAACCCTTAAAGTTCTCACCTTTCTCGTGATTCGAGTGTGAAAATCCTTTCAAAGACTGTGACAATGTCGCATCAAAGAAAGTCATCGAGATTAGCAAGCAGGGGACCACAAGTTTTGCGCCTACGCACCTCGATCTAACTGAAGAAGGAGACTCTCCAAGACGACAGGCGCGTCAACATTCTCAACCACGCAATTTCTCACCTGCTAGATCACATGATCATGACCATCAACAAGTAGAGGAAGACATCATCGAGGATGTAGAACCCATAAGATCTCTTAAGCCCGCATTCACTTACAGGCTTTACTTTGCTCTGAAAGAAGGGGTTCTGCAATGTCATTTATCGATGAGTTTCTAAAAGAAAAAGGGTATAAGAATGAGACTCACTTCTTAAGTGTGATGGAACGTTCAGGAGTTGTTCTTGTTGGAACAGCGGAAAAGACTTTTGCTAATTTTCCTAGTGATCCATGTTTTGAAAGTGTGAAGTAGCCTGAAGGGAAAGACGATGATGAAAAAATGTTTGTGCACTTTAAGCCGAGACTAGGTGTGGCTGCAAAAATTCGAGGAAAGAGGGACGAATTATTTCGTTCTGAGGAACATAAAAAGGTTTATTTCAAGTTGCTAAAGCGTGGGGTTATGAACCCAAGAGCTGTGGACTTCGATTTCCTTGACCTGTTAAATGTCAATCTAAGAGAGAAGTTTGAAAAACTTCAACTTGATCGATTCTGTACTAAGATAGACACTGCTCATTTTGAACTGACCGCATATTTCTATTCAAATCTTAGTTTTCTTGATGCGAATAGATTTTCATTCAGTGTTAAAGATAAGGAGTATGTGGTTGACATGGATATTCTTGCTGATGTAATTGGTGTGGAAAAAAGGGCTTTCCAATCTATATCTGTGTCTGTTAGTCATGCGACCTTGGAGCTTGCTAAAGATAGAATTGCGAAAGGGTGACTCTCTTATCTGAGGATGAGTGCATCCAACATACTGCTCCATAAAATCATGATTAATTGTCTCAGATCCAAGTCAACATCAAAGACAGATGTCTCAAACTCTGAAGCAAAATTGATGTACGCCATCAAAATTGGTCACAAGTTCTCCTTGCCTCACACTATAATGTTTCACATGTATAGGTCCAGGGTAAAGGACAAGGGCAAACTTCCTTACTCTACTCTTATCTCTCGTTTATTCAGACACCTTAATATTCAGCCTCCAAAGATTCTGTGTGTGAGAACCATTGATCAAATGGTAATATGGCTAAAAATGATCACAAAGATGCGTCTGAAGGAACTAAGCAAGACGTTAGAGCGATTTAAGGAGAAAACTCCTGTCAAATCTAGACAAGACTCTGTTGCTGCAAAGAGAAAATGCAAAGAACCCATGACTGCTCCAACCAAAAGAAGGAGGGCAATCATCTTACAAGATGAAGATGATGAGGAAGACCTTGCTATCTTTACTTTTGCCTCACAGCGTCTTGTACCTAAGTCGGAAGAACGAGAACATCAAGTCGGAGGAGAGACTGAGAAAGAGAATAAGGAGAAGGAATCAATGAGGGAAGAAGAAGACACAGAAGTAGACAAGAGAACAAACTAAAGAAGAAGGTCATGGAGATTCTCCAGTAGAAAATGAGGATCAAGAACGTCATGACATTGAAGCACTTGAGCAAGAAGAATACTTTCTCCACCCGAAGGCACTGAAACAGGGGGAGATGTTCCTAGATAATGTATTCCTTTTCTAACTTTTACAAGTGCTAGTGTCAGTCGTTCTCTTGCTAATGCAGAGGATGTATATGCCTCACAATTTCCTGAAGAAAACCCTGAGGCATCATCTCCAAATGTGGATCCTCGTGCTGATGTTCGATCATCTGGCTTCACTCCACAATCTGAACATGCTGAAGCAAGCACACAGACTGATAAATCTGAAGACTTTGGAAGGTTGCTTGAACTTCTTATGGAGCTTAAAGGCCAGGTCTATGCTTTGGGATGCGAATTTCAGACTCTGCATAATGCGAATCGTGTCATCTCCGTTACTTTGCAAGATCAAATTCGAGATATTCATCTTCAGATTGAAGCAACTGCAAAAAGAACGGCTCTAGCACAACTGCAGGAGGATATGAAAAAGCTGGAAGACACTGTCAAGTCGATGGGAGATTTTCAGCTCATTCGCATTCCTAGAGCATCTTGATTTTAACTTTCTCACATTTTTTTATGCTGACAAAAAGGGGGAGAAGTTGCAGATTTTAACTATTGGACAAAATTCAATTTTTGATTGACTTTATCTTTTGTTTGCATTTTGGACTGACTTAAACTTTGGATTGCTTATTATTGCAGTACTTTAAGCTATGCTATTGATTTCGATAAAGATAACTGATAATTGTCTTTACAGGACTAATTTGTTTCCTGTGGATGCAAATCTGTCATTATCTTTATCCTAACTTATTATGAGATATCTTTGTTAGCTTAAATGTTGTATTGTAGGACGAAAGTATCCAAATCTGCAAGAAAGTTTTGTCACCATCAAAAAGGGGGAGATTGTTAGAGAAATCTTCTTAAGGTGTTTTAAAGTCAACAAAACGTTTCCATCAGTCTAGTCTGAAGACTTGCAGACTCTTTTGACAAAGTCTGAAGACCACCAGACTCAAGTTTCAAAGTCTACTCTCATGGACAGTTTCCAGATCGATGAAGTTAAAGTTCTATTCAGTTAAATTCAAGTATGGTTTTGATTCGTATGGTTAAGGAATATCTTACGACTGGAATTAGCACTTTAAGATCTTTTATTTGTATTCGAGTAATTTAGATCCTCTAGATCCGTGAATTATACTTGGAAGGTTCTACTTATGGAAACTGAGATCCTAATTGTATGGGCGAGCATGATTGATGGGCTATTGTCATTTTCCTTGAAGAGCTCGAGATCTCTCTAATTGATTTTGTCCAACGGGTTGATTGGAAGAACTTCTTTGGAAGATGCCAACGGTATTGAAGGCATGAAGAAGTATATAAGGGAGACGTTCAAGTTGTTCAAGAGTATCCGATAGAAAAATTTCAAAGTCTGAATTTATTTGTTCTTTTGCGATCTTATTCTTCGAGCTATACTTGTAATCAAAAGAGAGACTGAATTTTGATGAGACCTTGAGGAAGTGTAGTAGAGTCTCTACACTGTGGAATCAAGGACGTGAGACTATAAATTCTCTTTTGATTCTTAGTGAAATCCAGCCAGTGGGCTGTCCATGCGGGAGAGTAGACGTAAGCTTGGTCTAAGCCGAACCACTATAAACTTAGAGTCTTGATTCTCTATCCCTAATCATTTTACTTTACATTGCATCTTCATACCTTTATTATTGTTTTCAATCTCTTAGTCTATCAATCGTTAAAAACTAATCTATTCTGTTACGATTTATAAAAATCATCTTGATCACCTATTCACCCCCCCCTCTAGGTACTCGTACTAGTTCTATCAAGGGTTATATCTAATATTTTGTGACCCTATAAGATAGGTCATTTCCTTTTTTGCCATTTGCCTCACCTTTAACCTATTTTCGTGCCTTGAGTTCTTTACACCAATCTGGATACCCATATAACTTAAAGCACATCTCATGACTATGTTTCATGTTACCATGGTGAGTGCATCGACTAATTGTTTGAGATTTCTGCCTTAGGATAGTACTATTATTTCCACCACTTGTAGAGGCAACCATCTTGGACATTCGCAACATTGGCACCTCCTGGGTCCTATCTTAATCCCCCTCAACGCCATGACAATGGCGTGTGTGCGTGTGTGGTGTCTGTGCTCGTCAACATCATCACTTGTCGTACATCTTCCCATCAAACATGAGCATAAGCTTGCTCAATTGTGGGAAATGGTTGCATTTGGAGCACATCAACTCAAACTTTATCCAAGCGATCATCCAATCCATCAAAGGAAAAGATACACTCTATCTTCTTATATAGCTTACTTGTATCTCTCTGTACCAGTAGGATATACGATTGGATTTAGGTGGCGGAAATCTATCTCCCACCACAAGCCTTGAAGACCATTATAGTAAGTTTCAATGGCTCCTCCAGCCTATTTCATTCTAGTCACATGTCTCTTCAAATCATAAACTTGAGAAGTATCATTTCCATCAAAAAAGTAATTGCAACCGAATCCCATATCGTCTTTGTAGTTGGGGAATTGATAAAGTTACCTATTAAGGTTGGATCAATGGAATTAATTAACCATCCTTACACTATTGAATATTCATTTTTCCACTTTCTAAAGCTTGGGTCTATCAATTGGGGTTGAGGAAGGTCCCTATTAATATATCACAATTTGTCTTTGCCAGAGGTATACATCTCAACAACTTAGAACTGAAGGCCATAGCTAGTGCTGTCCAACTTGATGGCGATCTGGGCTGCGGAAGACTTATGGTATGATTCTGGGCCAAAGTCTGTTGCATCTTGGTTGTCAAATCCTCAAGGATTGTTGCTACAGAGGGAGTGTCATCATGCTTGTCTAGGGTCGCCAATTCAATTTGGTCTGCGATGGCTATTGCTCACATGCCAGGTCAATGACGCTACTCTTATGAGGGAGTTTGAAATGAAGAATCTTATGAGACTCAAGTTTTTCTTAGGAATTGAAGTAGCCAGATCAAAAGAAGGCATATTTTTTCTCAAATGAAATATGTATTGGATCTATTGATATAGGTGGGGATGCTGGATTGTAAGCCAATTGATACTTCAATTGTTCAGAATCACGGACTTGGATAATATTTAGATCAGGTACCAACCAATAAGGATAGATATCAAAGGTTAGTGGGCAAGTTAATCTATTTGTCTCATACTTGCCCAGAGATTACATATGCTATAAGCATTGTTAGTCAATTTATGCATGAACCTAGTGAAGATCATATGGATGTTGTGGTTCAAATTCTTCACTACTTTAAGTTTGCTCCAAGGAAAGAGTTTTCTTTTCAAAGAATGGTCATCTTGAAATTGAAGGTTTTATAGATGTAGATTTGGTGGGAAGTGTTTCTAACAGGAAATCGATATTATGAAACTTTACTTTTGTGTCAAGTAGGGGTGATCAGTTCCTAATCTAGATGGTCTTGTCCAGTTTCCAAAAATCAGAACCAAGGACAATACCGGTTAGTCATAGGACCGAAAACTAAATTGAATCATTGGTCCGAGTAATGGAAATGATCATTGATTTTTCATGATTACTTTTTACCCATGACCTTTTTTTTACTACTTGAAACTAGACCAAGATAGTGTTTACTTCAAATTTTACTCTCTTTTTTTTTTTTAAAGAAATAAACAAATAAAAAATACATTTAATCGATCCAATTCGGTTTCCCTTGGAATCGGGTACCAGACCGTTCAAACACCAACTCCACTTTCAGGAACCTGTAACCGAACCGACACTCTTGGAAACCGGACCACATCGGCCAATCTGGTCTAAGCGGTTCTTGGTTTGGGCAGTCTGTTTTGCATACCTCTAGTGAGAACGAATTTAGTCAATTGGAGAAGCAAGAAACAAAAAGTGATAGCATTGTCGAGTGTAGAGGCTGAATTTAGGGGAATGACCAAAGGACATTGCAACTTCTTTGGCTTAAGAGGTCGACGTCGGAACTTGGCTTTGCTCCTAAGTCTAAGATGAATTTGTTTTGCGACAATAAGGCAACCATTGATATTTCTCACAATCCAACTAAACACCATCGTACAAAACATATTGAGGTAGATTCACATTTTATTAGATGGAATTTGGATATTGAGATAGTTCGATTTCCTTTAGATAAATATGGAGATCAACGGGCTGATATACTGGCAAAGGTTGTATTGAGCAAGACCTTCTATAGCATACTTGACAAGTTGAGCATCGAAGAGATATATGCACCAACTTGAGGGGAGTGTCGGTGTGAGCTATAAATTGGAACTAAATTAGGAAGTTTTGTATACTAATTTGTTACCTGTTATACTTCTTTATCTAAAGGGAATCTTAGGATTAACCTAAAGTAGGGTCTCTTGTGTGTGCGCGTGTTTTTTGGTATCGAGAAGAGATATGAAAATATATTGAAAAGGAATTCTTTTTCTACAAAATATTTCATTTTCTTCAATGATATATCGAACGTGATCATCAGCCTATGGTCCAATGTGATTGTAATTTTTACGTATCATCGATCTAAAGTGTGGTTTCAATAAATTTTTCCACTTTAATGATAGACCTAATAAGAGTTTATGTCAAGTTCACCGACACCACGAGATCGATAGCATTTGTGCAATAGAAATTCTTCACTGACGATAGAATTGCTAAAATCCTTGTACCTGAATATCGGAAATTCTTAAAACTTACGCACTTGGTCAATATCGATGTTCTTAAGTTATAAGCAAAAATCACGGGGCACGGAGAGAGTAAACAACTTTGTTTTATCGTGTACAGATTGCACCTCCTAAGAGCATAATAAACTACTTTAGCTTGTCTTATCCGAAGTCGTTAACGTGCAACTTTGTTCATTTTCCATTAACGAGGTGAATTCCATAGAAAAACTAATGCTCACTTGGGCGAGATACAAAGGAGTGTATTCATTTTAACATCGAGGGCCTCATTTTTAGGGATTGTGTCTTGAATATAAAGCACATTCAAATTAGTAAATTACTTTAATATGACGTCACTGCCCATATCATTTGGGACTGTGACCTTAAATTGGGCAAGGTACCCGACAAAGGAGGCATTAATTGATAGGGTACAACATCAAGTAAAATCTGGGGGAATTGGAATTGGGCTGGTAAGTCTAGGATAGTATAGACTTCTTTTGACTTCACTGTATCGTCCCACATTGCGAGGGGACTCACGTCAAGTATCCGCCAGTATTGCATTTGTTAGATACGTATGAGCTTGATGTATCGTTATATGGTTTCACATGATTCAACATTTTAATTAACTTGATTCATGAAATTACTCAAAAAATAATACAAAGTACATAACTTGTCTTGGATATACATACAAATTGATTGCAACCATTACAAATCCAAGCACGTGTGGCAAGTGGGAGAAAATTGAGCTATTGGTGGTACCAGCCACCTTGGTGGGTCACATAGGTGTTTGTATGTATAGGACGTAGGACCATACCACCTACAAACATATGGTCAATCTTAATTTACGTGGTGAACGTACTGATTTTATGAAAAAGGTGGAGTTTTTCTTTTTCTTTTTTTATGAGATGATACGATAAATCAAATATGATCATTGTTAGAAAATAAACTTATAGATATCATTAGATTCTATAGATTGATATCGAAATTGGGAGAGTTTCGAGGCTTGAAGATTTATAAAGGTCGGCTAGGGGTTTGATGGCAACTGATGGTGATGTGTGTTGGGGGAGAGAAGGGATTTGTCGGCAATAGTGGCTAGGGTTCATGAGAGGGTTCGCAGGCTTGGGTATTTGTATAGGAGGGTAATTTGGTCTTTTCATTTTAAGTGTTTTGTCTAGAGATAGCAAACCGGTGTAAATATGAAGATATGAAAATGGTCATGGAAAAAAAGAGCTAAATTAACTTTGTTAGAACTTTCCAAATAAACTAGGGCACATTTTAACTCTATAACTAGGTACATCCGAAATGCTCGACCCAATTAGGTTGTATGAAAAATCACATATTGATTAGCATAAGTGCTAAACGAAGGAATCAGTGGGCCATTTGGTAAATCAGTCCAAAAGCAGTTAGGCCAAACTGTCAAACGTCAATTGAAGCATATCTGTAAGAAACAAAATAGGATCATTCCGTTGGGACGTGTAGTGTAGCTTTTAGTCGTCGGTAGGTATCTATTTAGGATGGCCAAATTGTCAAACGTCAATTGAAGCATATCTTTAAAAAGAAAAATCGGATCAATCTGTTGGGACGTGTAGTGTAGCTTTTGGTCGTCGGTAAGTATCTATTTAGAATAATACGGTTCTGTTAACGGCCTTTAGTAGTTATCTAAATAGAAAAAATTGATGTTTCTAATTCATCTATGTTTGTAGTTTGTTTGTAAAACAAACTAAGAGGTGCCTTGTCGATGTGAGTGCGTATGTAAACGAGATTTTGCACTAATTAACAACCATTATTTTTTATTCATTAAAATTCAAATTAATAATTATGAAATAACACCCACTAGTGGGCAGCTGAGTTGGTTCGGCTTTCGCAGAGGTCCTAGAGTCGAAACTCCACAACTACTAATACGTCTTAAATGGAGAGCTATGGTAGTGGAGTCCTATGCTAGCTTCCCCCCTAGATATTGATGTTTGGTCTGAGGTGCGCCACGTACTGTACAAGCCGTGGGCTGGCGATTAGCGTAAGCAAAAGTTGGGCCTAGTGGATCCTGGGCCACCCAAAAAAATAATAATAATAATAATAATAATTATAAAATAACTTTTGCATCCTATTGAAACAGTGTCATTGTTCATAATAGAGTGACCGTTAACTTTTTAATTATTTAAACTAGAATTTATTATTTTTGCCTAATAGTTATTAGGCACTCTTAAAACCTTGGAAAGGTTGTGTTTGCTTGGAAATAACTTCTTCATCTTTGAAAGGTTGTATCCATTCAAATATAATTATTCAATTCAATTCTTTGCATAACTTTCAAGTTTTTTCACAATCTTTCTCTTCCCACTTTTGTTTTCTTTCAAAAGATATACAATCATCTTTTCCAAATGTTTTATAGAGAGACTCTGGAGAAATATTAGAATTACTATATAGTATTCTCATTTAATACTTTATTGTATCTTGGAGAAAATTTGCCGATGACCATTAACAACAATTGTAAAGCAAATAAATCTTCAAAGAAAGTAATATCACCTCTTAAAGTCTGATTTGATTGCTCTAAAAATCTGACTGGAGTGTTCTACGCAATTTGAATTGATATTTTCTCTACAATCCATTGTTATCATCTCATGTACGTACAACTATCAGTATGTTGAAATATTCATTATTCCTTCTCATACTTCGCAAGGGAGTCAGAAGCAGTTGATCACAATTTTTAGATCTTAGATAATCAAACCAAGCTTTTTGGATTAAAGCTGTACTTCGTACACCTGTTTGGATGAAAATCTGCTGTGTCTTTTCTGAATAAGCAAGTCCTATCTACGCACTCCGATAAATACTTTCCGCATTACTTTTCGAATGAATAGTGCAAATCAACTTTCTATTTTACGTCTTTCATTAATTATTAATCAGATTCCAGTCGTGCATCTATGTTTGCTGAGGGTTTAGGAGTATGAACAAACTTTTCGTGCTCGCGGGACATGGCAAGGTTAGATTGCAGAAGGGGACACTTAAAAGAGTTTTAGAAAGGAAAGCTCATGGCTAGCAAGTACTCAGCATTTATCAACGTAGGCAAAGTCAAAGGACATGCCCAAGCAAAGTACATACATCCTTATACCGCATGGAGCACAAACAGCGAACCAGCTAACACGGTAGTGCCAGACACTCTATGGACCAGCTCTTATTTGAACCCGTGAAAAGCACACGACATATACATTCATTGAAGAACGCATACTCAGTTCTCGGTGGGAGGCTTGTGTGGTGGCTTGTGGTGCGGTGGCTTCTCACCCTTGCCCTTCTTCGGCTCCTCGCCTTTCTTCGGCGGCTTGTGTTCGGGGAAAGGCTTCTTTGAGTCCTCTTCCACCTCCTCTACTAGAATGTGTCCCTCGTGTGGTGGCTTGTGCTTTGGTGGTGGCTTTTCTCCCTTGCCCTTCTTCGGCTCCTCACCTTTCTTGGGCGGCTTGTGCTCAGGAAATGGCTTCTTTGAGTCCTCTTCCACCTCCTCTACGAGAATGTGTCCCTCGTGGGGTGGCTTGTGCTTTGGGGGCGGCTTCTCTCCCTTTCCCTTCTTTGGCTCCTCGCCTTTCTTTGGTGGCTTGTGCTCAGGGAATGGCTTCTTAGAGTCCTCTTCGACCTCCTCTACGAGAATGTGTCCCTCGTGTGGTGGCTTGTGCTTTGGTGGCGGCTTCTCTCCCTTTCCCTTCTTGGGCTCCTCACCTTTCTTGGGCGGCTTGTGCTCAGGGAATGGCTTCTTCGAGTCCTCTTCCACCTCCTCTACGAGAATGTGTCCCTCGTGGGGCGGCTTGTGCTTCGGTGGTGGCTTGTCGCCTTTCTTTGGGGATTTGTGCTCGGGGAATGGCTTCTTTTTTTCATCGGCTTCTACTTCCTCGGCAAGCAAGTGGCCGGGGTGGTGGGGCGGTTTCTTGCCGGGGAATGGCTTTTTGTGGGAGTCTTCCTTTTCGACCTCCTCGACAAGGATGTGCTCATGAGGGTGGTCGTGGTGTGGGGGCTTGTGTTTGGGGAATGGCTTGTGCGAGTCCTCGGCTTCAACGGTCTCCAAGAGACGGCGACCGCCAGGGTGGTGCTTGTGGTGGTGTTTGTGGTGTGGTTTGTGCTCTTTTTTGAAAGGGTGGTGACCGTCGGAGAGGACGGCAGCGGCGAAAAGCACCGCTCCCAGGAGCAAAACTAGCAAGTACCTGGAAGACATTGTGTCACTAGTTTCAGAGAAGAGGATGTGTGAGAGAGAGCCGATGGTGTGGGACTGGAGTGAAGGGAGCGTCTCAATTTATAGGGGTTTTGAGATTACTGTCGTCGTCAGCGAGCACGTCACTCGGTATTTGGATTTTTCTTTCAGTAAATTTCTTAGGTCGACCAGATTTTGATAGGGCCCCATTGGGCTTTCCAACTACTGATTGGATTAGTCGAACGGGGCATACGAGACAGCACATTGAATAAGAAAGTGAGGTGCTATTCTGGACTCTTGTGCTTTCTACTAGCCATGTCACTCTTTAATCCAACGTTTAGTCCAATTTTGCATTGTGCGAATCCTTCTTTTAGATAAATGTTAACTTCGCTTTATGCTTGAACTCAACCGATTTTTTATGCGTGAAATTGTCACATATTATGCCAATCCAAAAAGTGTTCGCGTAGGTTCATTTTCCAATAATTGTGAATTTGAAAATAAATCCTTATTATTCCGGTTCAAGTCGAAAGTTCAGTAGCTTCAATCAATAGCGAACTAATGCTGATTATTCACCATAAGACGGATCCATGCATCATATTAAGGGTTTGAATCAAATTCATGTCAACGCATAAAATGGGCAAGTCCCATACACATCGCTAAATCTTCGCTTAGTTTTTATGGTACTTGGGCAATGAAATTTCTTCATTAGTAATTGAACTTGTAGAAATCTAATTTGTACACCCTTTAATTGGGGTTCTTCCACATTGATTGTGCAAAAAGCTAGTAGTTGGTTTATAAATGTGAGGAAAAACTCCACTCCTTAAGTTAACTTTTGGACGAGTAAGGCTCGAAATCACCTGATATCATTATTCGAACCTAGGTTGAGTTACGGATTATTGTGGCTTCCAGTCAAGGCCTGATATGTGAGAAGGAGATTATTTGAATTTCGATTGTAGAAGTTGGCAGTCGATTTATAAATTTGAGGAAAAGTTTCATTCTTTAAGTTAACTTTTGAGATGAGAAAATGACAAAATCATCCAACACTATGCATACCTATGAATAGGGAATTGTCAAACGTGATTGTGAACACAAGATTATTATATGATTAATGTTCTCATTTTACGAGTAAGCGCACCACAAGGCACGACAGAACCCTACAACACCTACACACAAGTTGCACTCCCAATATTATGAAATGAACAATTTCTAGGTTTTCTATTTCTAAGCTGACAAGACTCACGTGGGGTCGAGAAACAAACAAGTGCAATTATTAATTGCATGGAGGCTTTAGATTCAAAAACATATATTCAATGAATATATTATTATGGTATTACTAATTATTTTCTAATTTTGACATCATTGCCGATGTCAGTTAGGACGGTGCCCTTCGATTGGCAAAGAAGCTAGATTGTGCCATAACCGGGCGAATAAGAATCGGGTGCAGTTTCACGCACGTGTGGCGAGTGGGGCAGAGAGAAACAGTGCCGACCACCTTTTGTGTGGCTCCCATAGGTTGCGATGGCATTATCGTTGCAGGACCACGTCGGCCTGCAAGATCGTCTCTGTATCTTATGTGGTGAAAAGAGTGATTCTAGCTATAGTAGCAGAAAACCCAGCAAGAAAGAGGGTTCGTAAGAGGGTATCAAGACAAACGAGGTGCTATTGATTTCGTATAGTAAACCAACGCTATATAAGCATGACATAAATTGCTGATGGAAAAGCTCGTGTTCTAGTTATCATTATGGCATGAGTTCAATATGAGATGACTCGGTACTTCTTGACTCTATTCTAGATGATGAGAAAACTAGCAACGTGTCAGATGATTTAGAGGATATTACCGACATACCATACTTGAAATACTTTTGTACAGTTGTTCAGTGAAGCATTAGATTTGTTTCAAACTAATTCATTTATGTTCTTCTAATAGCTGTTGAGTAAGATATGTATTATTTTCATGTATGTCGTGGTATAATTATATGAATTATTCTCTACAGTAAATTAGACGGCATGTAAGCTTTTTCTAATGGACGTAAGTGTCTAGACAGGGCAATCTGCGCATATCCGTGCAAAGTATTCAAGGCCAAAAGTTTCAATGAACCACGTAATTATTAAAAATGATGTACATTGCGAAACTTTGAGTCCTCTTTCTTATACTTTATGTTTTAAAAAAAGAAAAAAATTGGGTAGGAGTCCTAAACTAAATGACAAAAAATAAAGATAAGAAAGAATATACTAAGCAACTCAATGGGCACTCCAAGCAACTCAATGGGCACTCTATTAAAGAGCAAACCTTGATGTTTTCATCCAATTTAGTCAACCGATCAACTCTCACCGATACCATGGCTCAACTAAAATTATCACTTCATAAATTGATTTTATATGAGTATTTCAAAGTTACTTTCAGAACACGATAGAGATGCCACGGCTTAATTGTTAAAATTTTGAATTCAAGTAACACGAAAAGACTGATAACGAGAGCAGACAGAAATTTACTTAGGCTAGTCGTAGTGCAAGGATGAAGAAGTTTGACATGATCACGGAAACCACAGAAAAACGAAAGGATGAGGGGGATGAGGTGTCAAGAGCCTGGATCTAGTCTACGTCTTTCTCAGCAGAATCGGGACTGAAATCCGGGTAAAATACGCAGCACCGATGTCGGCGCTGTTCGAGTCGAAAGAAGATTTTGTCGTAACTAATCCCAACGGGGCGAAATGTCCACCTTTTCGACCTTTCCCACAGGCCTTTGCCACCAAAATCGCAATCAACGATCGTAAACCCTGTAGCCTTCCGATCGCATCTACCCCGTTTCTCTCTTTGTCTCTCTGTCGGGTCTTTATTCATTCCGGCGCACGATCCGGTGAAGTCGCTGTCGTGGCTGACATGCGCGGTGACATCATATTTGAATTTAAGTAATTGCAAGTTGTCCTTGGGAGAAGGGAAAGGAAGATGCCGTGCGCACAGACAGCAAAAGGGTGTCGGAGACTTATAAGGTTGTTTAGTGAGATTTAGTGTGAATACCATGCTTGAGATATTAAATAACAGATTTAAGCTTTTTAAATACTTATTAGTGATCCCACAAAAAATTTGCCCAATATATGTATTTTCAACTTATGCGCTTCAGTTTTAGCAGGGGCAAATGAAATCAAGTTGACTCAGTTCTTGATCACAAGCTTTAATGTTAGTATGAGTGATTGGTTTCATACATCAAATTAGAAACCAACCCCATGAACATTGGTCACGGAAGATTGGAATCGAGAACCGAACCTATTGGTTTTTGCAACTAATAACTAATCCATAAATCCAAACAAGTTGTTTATGCATGAGATGGAGATTTAAAGTATTTTTATATTAAAATGGTGCTACTTTCTAAATCTTATGTCAAAGTCTAGTTTATGCACAAGAGGGAGTATAACAATATTTATTATTAGACTACGCATTCATTTAACAACTTAAACTTAGGCGATTTTGATCGGAAAAAACTTAGGTGATGGCTGACAAAATTTTACAGTGCCTCCAAACATATGTATAATGACTCAGGAGTCATGCTCACAAATCACGATTTAGGTGGACGAAAAAACCCAGAGGGCTCGAGCATCCAATGCATCTAATAAAAATCCACCTATCCATCCCATATCATGAGCTCACCTAACAATGTTTCAATGTTCATTCCCCCTAGTTTTCGTGCAAAATGTTGCTTGCGGAGATAAGGAAAAATGTGCAAAATATAAGGAAAATAATATACAAGATAATAATGAGTGGAGGGCCCTTTTCTCATCGTCTCTAATGCCTCCACGTTTTAGTTAAACGTATTAAATCAAAGGGTCCCCATCTGAAATGGGAAACCAAGAAAAGACGCCGCAAAATCCCTCTCTCAACCGGGACCCAACTGATCAGGATCTCAAATGCTCACATGCTTTTCCCTTCATCGTGCAACAATTTGAACAGTGAAACTGGAGCAATGTCACGAAGGCTCATTATTGGCATGCATGTGATGGGCTTATGCTCTACTGTAGCGTAACCATTCTAAACTATTCAAAAACTTGACCACCATATGCTCAGATACCTTACGACCTTTGTCGTCGTCATTAATAAACAACAATGCACAGTTATTATTACAATACAATTATATAAGTCTATTCATAAAATCAAATACGCCAACTCCCTAATAAGGTTTTGGAATCAAATAGCCTTAGTAGCAGTCGAAAAGCATGCTACCAACTCCACTTGCATGGTTGAGGATGACATAGATTTCTGTTTCTTTCTTTTTTTATAACATTGTAACTCTTGCTAATTTAAAGATATATCCTGTTGTCGACTTCAAATTATCCAAATAGCTAGCAAAGTCTACATTTGAATAGCTTACTAAATGCAAATCTTGAACATGTTTGTAAATCAGCATATAGTTTCTTGTCCTTCTTAGGTATCTTAAAACCTTCTTGGTAGCAATTTGATTGATATTAGCTTAGAAGTCATATCGCAAAAGCAATGTTTGATCCAATGCAAACTTAAGCATATGTGATATTTCCAAGTATCCTAGCATGAAGTACATCATTCATTTGGGATTTTTCAAAATCTGAATGAGGACATTGTGAGAGATTCATTTTATCACCCTTAATGACATAACCAATTCTTGGCTTACAATGCTACAAACATAATCTTTTCAAAATACAATCAACATATACCCTCTAAGACAATCCCAACATACAACAAGAACGATCCCTACGGATCTGAATGTCAAGGACAAAAGATGTATCATCAAAATCCTTCATTTCAAATTTTTTCAACATCATCCGCTTTGTCTCATGTAGTAATCCAATATCACTGCCCGCAAGCAAAATATCATCTACATAAAGTATGAGAAAAATGAATTTCATTCCATTGGCCTTGTAGTATATACACTAATCTACTTTATTCTCAACAAAATTGAATGAAGTGACAACATAATGAACCTTCAAGTAACATTGTCTAGAAGCTTGCTTGAGGTCAGAAATAGACTTTATCAATATACATATAAATCTACCTGAATTAGTTGTTGCAAAGCCTTCGGATTGCATCATATAGACCTCCTCATCAGGGTATCCATTTAGAAAGACAATTTAAATATACATCTAGTGTAACTACATATCAATATGAGATACTAATGCCATGATTACTCTAAAGGAATCTTTAGAAAAGACCGAGGAAAAAGTTGATTCATAGTTTATTCTTTTCTTGAGTAAAACTCTTGGCTATTGGTTTGACTTTAAACTTCTCAATCTTTTTTTTAGAGTCTCTTTTTAGTCTTATATACCCATTTATAGCCGATGGGCTTATAACTTTCATACAATTCAATAAGCTCCCAAACACCATTATATTTCATAGATTACATCTCGTATTTCATCGCATCTAACCACAGATCTTATTGGGGATAAGAAATAGCAAATGTATAAGTCATTGGTTCAATTACATTGAAAAAGAAAGTGAGGTGCTGTACTAGATTCTCTAGCTTTCTACTGGCCATATCACTCTCTAATTGAATGTTTGGTCCAATTTTGCTTTGTCCGAATCCATCTTTGTGTAGACAAATGTTCATGAAGAACTTCGCTTTATGGCTATACTCAATGATTTTTTGTGTGTGAAATTGTCACATATCATGCCAATCGAAAAGTCTTTGTGTAGATGTAGTTACAAAAATGGCGGATCTAAGAAAAATCCTTAGTTGTCCGATTCAAGTCTAAAGCTTCCCTAGCTATAATCAATAGCATATCGATGTCAATTGTTTTACATAAGATGGGTCCATGCATCATACTAAGGTTCGTATCAAATTCATGTTTACTCGTGAAATGGACAAGTGCCTACAAACGTGATCGGTTTTTTGATTAATTATTATCGTGTTGCATGAACGTGGTATTTGGTCAATAATGAAAACTCTTCAATAGTAATCAGAACTTGTACAAATCTAAATTATATACGCTTTGCATACCTGAGCACAGGAAATTGTCAAACGTGATAGTGAACACAAGATTATTATATAACTAATATTCTCATTTTACAAGTAAGCGCATCACATGGGCTAACAGTTACCGCAACACCTACACATGTGCACCCCAGTATTATGAAATGAACAATCTTGAAGTTTTCTACGCCGAAGTGGGCAAGACTTACATGGGTTTGAGAACACAAACAAGCACAACCATTAATTATAGAGGCGCAGACATATGAAGTGTCAAAACTTAACACGGGAGGACACTAGTGCCAAAAGTTCAAAAATGTACACTTAAGTATCAAAATCGGAGCAAATTGGATCAATTACGTGCTAATAGCGAGAAAATCTAGCAAAAATATTGATGTGGCATTTTTCTAGCAAAACAAGTGGAAAACAATGTCATTTTGCATGCCAACCTGACTATATAAGCCAAAAATGACGTTTCGCACGCCAATGTGGTTAGATAAGCCAAAAACAACGTCATTTTTGCATCAGATTTGAATTTAATATAAATATTAATCAAACTAAATTAAAAAATATTTTTAAAAAATAAAAGAGAAAATTGCGACACGTTTGTCAAGTGCTGTGCAACTCTCGCCCTTGCCGCCCCACCATCGCTAGGAAGGATCGACAGTAGTGGGGGACTAGGCGACCTCGGCCGACTCTCCCCCATTGTCGCCGGCCCATTCCGACGATAATGGGGTGGCAGCAATGAGGGCTCTTGATGCAATCCCCTTTTTTTTTTAATTAATAATTTAGTTTTGAATTTAATTTAATTAAATAAGAGGCAAAACGACATTGTTTTGTTTTTTTTTTTACTAACTCAGCTTTCCGACAAGCCACGTAGGCAACTTATATTATTAAAAATAAGTCACATCAGATTTTCGGCACCCTTCGCTGGAATTGATAGTTAAATATCTTATTTTTCAAAAAAAGTGATACTTAAATGTACATTTTGGAACTTTTGACACTTAAGCCCCTATGCTAAGTTTTGATACTTGTGTTGTACTTCTGCCTTCATTATATTGAGGCATTAGATTTAAAAACTTATATTCAATGAATATATTATTATGGTATTACAAATTTATTTTTTTAATATTGACGTCATTGTTCATGTCAGCCAGGACGGTGACCTTCGATTGGTAGAGACAAGCCAGATTGAGTCATATCCGGTCAAATAAGAATCGGGCGGGTACTTGCTACTTGATTAACGTAGACTTCGCGAGACGTCGTAGTGCAGCTCCACGCGCCACGTGGGAAATTGCGACAGGCATGCACCGATACAGGTCGATGCTGAGCCTTTGATAATCCATGCACGACTGGCGAATGGGGCAGATAGACAGGGCCGACCACCCTTGGGGGGGCTCCCGTAAGTTGTAATGGCATCATCGTTCTAGGACCACATCGGCCTCCAAATTGATATCTAATCTTATGTGGTGAACATAAAGATTTTATATATCCTTTCCAAACTAAAGATTACCTAGATGGAAATCTAAAAATTAGGATTGAAACCTTGTAATTTAAGAGTGAAAAAAGTGATTATAACTATAGTACCGTAAACCTCATTGCCTGTCCTACTAAGGAAAGTGTAATTGTAAGAGGATAATCTCACAAATAATCAAGACACGCTATTGATTCCATATAATAAATCAAGACTATACTAACATACCATAAATTGCTTATTGAAAAGCTCGTGTTTTACTTATTATTATGGGTTGAATTTCGTAAAGTAAGGCGACCTAGTACTTCCCAACCCAATTGGGATGACAAGGAAAGTAGAAACTTGTTAAATCATATAGACGAGATCCGCAATGTATCATGCTCAAACTACTTTTGTACAATTGATTAGCGAAGCATTAGGTTTGTTTCGAACCGATTAACTTTCTGTTCCTCTATGAGTGGCTGAGTAATGAAGGTTTTGATGCATAAAGATATGTAGTATTGTTGTAGTCATTACATAGGCGGGTAATAATTCTATGGAATATTCTAAAAAGTAACGTTGAGGGCATGTCTGCCTTTTATGATGGAAGTGGACGTCCAGACGAGACTGACCTGCGCACATTTGTGATGAGTATTCGAGGCCAAAAACCCTAGTGACCCGTACTATCAATAGAAATTCCGCATAGTAAAATGTTGAGTCATCTTCGACCAAAAAAAAAAAAAAATTGTTGAGTCATCTTTCTGACAGTTTATGTTTTGTTAAAGTTTGCGTAAGGGCCCAAACTAAATAATAAAAAGTTAAACATAAAGAAAGAATTTAGTAAGCAACTCGATGGGCACTCTTTCAAAAAGGAAAGAAAAACACGACACAAACTTTGGTGTTTAGTGTTTACCTCCAACTTACTCAAATGTTCAACTGTCACCGAAACCATGGCTCGACTAAAAATTAATACTTCACATGTTATTTTTAATAGGGGTGAGCATGAAACCAGATCGAATCAGTGATTTAGTACCAGTGATTATCGGTTTACTTCCTGGTTTCAATGTGGACCGATCCATCAAACCATCTTAACTAGGTTAATAAGTTTTTTTTATATATAATTTTATTATTATAAAAAATTCTCAAAACCCTAATTTCTCATTTTCTCTCACTACTCATCCCCATTTGCTCTCACTCAATCTCATGCGGTACCTCCCTCAGTCCCTCTTACACACTTAGTCTCACACCTCTCACTTCTCACTCTCACTCTCAGTCTCACACAATCACGTGCCTCTCTCATTCGGTGTTTTTCTGTTACATACCTTTTCCTTTAATTTTCTAAGAACGTAAATTCCAATGGAGATTGGGAATCCTAAATAGCAACAGCAAAGAAGTAAGGGACGAGAGATTTGGGCGGAGGTCTGTTACTATTTATGGGGTGTTACGGAATATGAAATTATGCTGACTAATGAGTGAACGAACGAATTATCCTACATAGGGAAAAAAGAAAAGAAAGATATCCTCGTCAATTCTTGGGTCCATCCAAGAAATAGTTCTGGTTGAGTTCAATTTCAAGATCAGGTGGGTCATTTCACAGTTGTAGGGGGAGAATCGAGTCACTATGAGACCAATCACTCTTGATTTTTATTAAGTATTTCAAAATACTTTTCAAATATGATTGATATGACATGATTTAATTTTATAAATATTGATTACAAGAAACACGAAATGATTCGACAACGACAACAGATAAATTTCCTTAGGATAAGTCGCCGTGGAAGGATTAAGAAGTTTGGACATAAATCCCGTAAACCTCAGAAAAAGGAAGGATGAGGGATGAGACGTCAAGAACCTTGGTCGAGTCTGCTACGTCTTCCAAAGCTGTATCGAGACTGAGATCCTGGTGAAATACGCACAACGATCCCACTCGCAACCGATGTCGGCGCTGTTCGAGTCAAAAGAGGATTTTGTCGTAACGAACCCCACGAGGCGAAATGTCCACCTTTTCGACGGTTCACACTTGCTTTTGCCACCAAAATCGCAATCAACGATCGCAAATCCTGCAGCCTCCCTATCCGGTCTACCCTGTTTCTCTATCTGTGTCTCTCTCGGTTCTTTATTCATTCCGGCGCGCACTTCGGTGAAGTCGCTGTCGTGGCTGACATGCGCGGTGACATCAGGTTCGACATTAAGTCATTGCAGGTTGTTCTAGGGAGAAGGGAAAGGCAGATGCCGTGTACCACTACACAGATGACAAAAGGGTGCTGGAGATTTATGAGGTTGTTTAGTGAGATTTAGTATGACTCCGTGCTTGAGATATTATTAAATAACAGATTTAAGTCTTTTAAATACTTATTAGTGATCCCAATAAAATTTACTCTATATATATATTCTCAACTTGCACACTTCAATTTTAGTAGGGGTGATCGAAACCAAATTGAGTCGGTTCGTGATCACACGCTTTGATGTTAGTATGGGTGACTAGATCCGAATGACAGTAGAATCCAACTCTGTGAGCTCTGGTTACAAAAAATCGGAATTGAGAATCGAATCACTTGATTTTGCAAACGCCAACTAATCTGCAAGTCCAAAATAGGTCATTTACTTGTGAGAGGAAGTGTTAGCATATTTATGCATTAAACAAGTGCTCACTTTCTAAATCTTAGATGAAATTCTAGCTTATACTTAAGAGGGAGTGTAAGAGTATTTATCTATTAGATCGCACATTATCTAACAACTTAAACTTAGACGATGATTAAAAAAAATTTTACAACTTAAACTTAGACTATGGTTAATAAAATTTTTACAGTACCTCCTAACACATATGTAATGACTTGGGAGCCATGTTCACCTCACGATTCAGGTGGATGGGAAAACCTGACACGCATCAATGGAGATTACATAAACCGAAGGGCTCAAGCATCCTATGCACCTCATGAAAATCCACCTATTCATCCCACTCATGCTAACAACGTATTTCATCCCCCTAGTTTTCGTGCAAAATGTTGCTTCCCGAAATAAGGAAAAGAGTAGACAAGACAATAATGAGTAGAGGGCCCTTTTTCTCATCGTCTCTGATGCCTCCACGTTTTAGTTAAACGTATTAAATCAAAGGGTGGTCCCCATCTGAAATGGGAAACCAAGAAAAGACGCCGCAAAATCTCTCTCTCTCAACCAGGACTCAACTGATCAAGATCTCAAACGCTCACACGCTTTCCCTTCATCATGCAGCGAATTGAACGGTGAAACTTGAGCAATGTCACCAAGGCTCATATGGATGCATGTGATGGACTTCGTTATTCTAGCAATCATGTTTGGCATGATTAGGACGCATCTACTTATCGTGTTTCTGGAGTCTCCCATATCATCGCTTTCTTGACATATAATCATTGTTTCCATACGTGGAACTTAGGTCTATTAAAATGACCAGCTGGTCCGGTCATGCATATCTGTTTTACGAAGGTATTTTATTCACCGACTACCTATGTAACAGTAACCACACATCCTGGACACCGTAACACAATATATTTTGAGTATCCTATACAATTAAGTTTAGTGAGAAACCTATGATTTCATGAAGGTACTCAACTAAATTGTGATCGAGTTAAACAAGTTTGCGATAAAATAAGAGTGTTCTATGTTAACCTGTAAATTGGAAAAATTCCCAAAAAGATCCCGGATTCTTTGGACTTATGCTAATTCGGTTCTAAACTTTTTAATGTGACCAACTTAATTTTAAATATTTTGACAATTTACCAACCAATCCTAACATCTAAATTATGTCAATTTAGTTCTAAACATTTGAATGATTTGCTAATTTAGTCATTCCGACCAACTTTGACCAAAAACATTGACGTAGACAATTTTTTTTTTTTGCATTTTTTTTTTAAATTATTTTCTGAATTTTGTAATTTTTTTTTCTTTTCCTTTTTTTTCCAACTCTTAGCCAACAATGGCACAAAGGTCACCCACCAACCTTGCCGGCCACAAGTGAAGGCCCCAAAAACAAGCAAATAATAATAATAATAATAATAATAATAATAATAATAATAATAATAATAATAATAATAATAATAATAATAATAATAATAATAATAATAATAATAATAATAATAATAGTTTAAACTAATTCAAAAAATGCAAATAAATCGTCTATATTAGCATCGACCATGCTAAGTAGAATGGCTAACACTAATTAGAATTATGTTAGCATTTTTCCTACCAAAATTGATCGAAATGCCTAAATTGACAAATAGTATAAAGGTTTGTGACTAAATAGACAAATCGTCAAAATATTGAGGACTAAATTGACATAATGAAAAGGTTCAGGAATGAATTAGTACAAGCACAATAAGTCTAGGACTTGTATGGTAATTTTGCCAATGTCAATTCCCCTTGAAAGATCAAGAAAATAATTAGGAGGTGAAGTACAAAGGGAGGGATAATAAGGGCATGTAGCAATTTGCAAAATTAATAAATGCATACAAGCATCTTTCAATCTATTATTTGAGTTTTCAACAACAATTTATATTTACATATTAAGACGACGAAAATTTGGGCCAATAATGTGAGATATATCAAGGGTAATATTTGGGCCATAATATGAGTTAAATGAAGGGTAATCTACAAAATTAATACGTTGAATGATGTGGAAAGTTGTAATTAATGGGCATTCGAATAAGTGGATCATATTAAAAGCCTATAAAGAATGGCCATTCCTTCCTCCGACTTTGATTAGAAGAAGCTTAGGTCAACCAATTTTCTGATTTAAAAAAAAAATATGGATAAAACCAATATTTTTTTTTTACTTAAGATTGCAAGTGGACAATGTCCATAATTCTTAATTCACCAATCAAAGGCATAATTGGAGGAAGTTTCCTCAAATCATGGATGAAGGAAGTTTATAGTGCTTGCCACGATCTCTAATTATCTTCCTTTTTAAGTATATATTGAAAAGAAATTTGAGGCATGATAAAAAGCGATACTCTAATTTAATTATGAATTCACTTGCAGTCCATAATTTACTTGCATTTTTAACGATATACATAATAAAATTACTTAATATATGGAACACGACGGAAAATATGGCCCTTGTGTTAGTGAGACAAAATTGAGCTCTAGAAACATTAGGGATTTCGAAAGCCGTGTTTGGATAATCCAATGCATTCTTAGACCATTCTTAGTCCAAGAATAGTCATCCCTTCACGCGAATCAATCTAGTGGCTGGCTCAATATCAACCACCGCCGCTCCAATATAAATTCAATTTGTGGTTGCGTTATAGAAGCTTTTCAAGAGAAGCTTGCTACGTAATCAAGACCATCATCCTATAATAACCTCTGCTACTCTACTCTACTCTATTGTGCATGTGACTGTGATCTACAAATCCGGTGTCTGGCTAGACCAATTGCGCTTCGAAATCACTGTACTTCATTGTCAAGTGTATTGATATATGATTATGTTTGTTTCAGAAAAAAAATCACGATAAAGAAAAATGCTTTTCAATAAAATCATTTTAAAAAAAAAGATATTTTCCCCGTTTTAGATTAGGAAATTCATTTTCCTAAAAATAATTTCTACGGATTTTTCTTAATATAAAATTCTGTGAAACCACTACTAATTGTTCTAAAAAACTTAAGCTGTTAGAGGAATACGCGCTTTAATATTTAATTATTATATCACCTAGCTTTAAACATGCATTTTTCTTAATTGTTGATATTTTATTGGTAAATGAATCATTTTCAGTAAGAAAGTTTGGAAAATTAATTTGAGATTTTTTCTTTTAACTCAAACGATACACCCTAAAAATTGAGAGATCTAGAAGTCCCGATCCAAAGATGGACCCCAACTGATTACCATCTGGCGGTGAAAATCTGTTCAGAGAGAGCAGTTAATTAGGGCCTGATTGTCAAACTTTATAAACCTAAAATTAATCAATGACCGAAAGATGGACCCCGCCTAGGAATCGAGTGACATGCTTGCTGACGACGACATAAGTACTATAAATCGGGACACTCCCTCGCTTCTAACTCCAACACC
Organism: Eucalyptus cloeziana; assembly: GCA_014182715.1. Lineage (NCBI taxonomy): Eukaryota > Viridiplantae > Streptophyta > Magnoliopsida > Myrtales > Myrtaceae > Eucalyptus > Eucalyptus cloeziana. The sequence continues at coordinate 33,633,320 of CM024641.1, read as the reverse complement.
TTCAGCTCATACATCCTCTGCTCTAGCAAAAATGAAGCAAACGATGTCTTCTAGGTGCTTGCTAGTGTTGCTCCTAGGAGCGGTGCTTTTTACCACCACCGTCTTCTGCGACGGCCACCACCCTAAGCCCCCGAAAGAGCACAAACCACCGCACAAGCACCACCCTGTTGGGGGTCGCCGCCTCCTAGAGAGCGTCGAAATCGAGGACTCACAAAAGCCCTTCCCCAAACCCAAGCCCCCGCACCACCCTCCTGAGCACATCCTTGTCGAGGAGGCCGAAAAGGAGGACTCCCACAAGAAGCCATTCCCCGGCAAGAAACCGCCCCACCACCCGGGCCACAAGCTCGCCGAGGAGACGAAAAAGCCATTCCCTGAGAACAAGCCCCCGAAGAAAGGCGAGAAGCCACCACCAAAGCACAAGCCACCGCACGAAGGACACATTCTTGTAGAGGAAGAGGAAGAGGACTCGAAGAAGCCATTCCCTGGGGACAAGCCACCGAAGAAAGGCGAGGAGCCAAAGAAGGGAAAGGGAGAGAAGCCACCGCCGGAGCACAAGCCACCCCACGAGGGCCACATTCTTGTCGAGGAGGTGGAAGAGGACTCGAAGAAGCCATTCCCTGGGGACAAGCCACCGAAGAAAGGCGAGGAGCCAAAGAAGGGAAAGGGAGAGAAGCCACCGCCGGAGCACAAGCCACCCCACGAGGGCCACATTCTTGTCGAGGAGGTGGAAGAGGACTCGAAGAAGCCATTCCCTGGGGACAAGCCACCGAAGAAAGGCGAGGAGCCAAAGAAGGGGAAGGGAGAGAAGCCACCTCCAAAGCACAAGCCACCCCACGAGGGCCACATTCTTGTCGAGGAAGTGGAAGAGGACTCGAAGAAGCCCATTCCCGAGCACAAGCCGCCAAAGAAAGGCGAGGAGCCAAAGAAGGGGAAGGGAGGCAAGCCACCACACGAGGGGCACATTCTCGTAGAGGAGGTGGAAGAGGATGCGAAGAAGCCGATCCCCGAGCACAAGCCACCGAAGAAAGGGGAGGAACCGAAGAAGGGGAAGGGAGAGAAGCCGCCACACAAGCCTCCCACCGAGAACTGAGTGTGTCGTAGATGATGCGTCCCTACATGTGCATGTTACGCATTAGGAATAATAGCTGTGCTGATTATACGTACGCTATCAGCGCGATCTCTCGTGTCTTAGTCAGTGGATAGTCTTGTATCGCTGCACTCTCGTTCTCTAGCTTGTCTTTTGGCTACGTTCTGTCTTGGAGTCAGGCTCTTTCCCTTTGTATCGGTTGTACGATTGGTGCATTGAGAAGACCTTGGACGATGTAGATTATTGCGTGTCATCCTACGATTTTCCAATGTTACCATCGACTCTCGACTGACAAAAGGTGTTTTGTCATATTTATTCGAAACACCACAATGTTATATGATGCCAGAATTTTGGAATTTGCTAGATGATGCCGCAAAGGCAGCATTGATCGGAGGATTACAATTTATTGCGCAAAAAGAAGATTCACCGTAGGACAGGTTGATGCATTGGCACAATGTATTTTTATACTCCATTACTGTTGAGGATCCACGGACCATGTCCTAAAATATTTGTTTTAGAGATATAGGAAACGAATAATCATTCCAAAATGTAGGTGGGCATAGGAACACTCCTTCATGAATGTACATTGAATGTATTTAACACGGTTCCTTGTTTAATCGGCAGGAACAAGAGAGACGGGAAACCTGAAGTACAAAGAAAATGCTTGAATGAATATGATAGAAAGCGACAGAAGTGATAGGTACATTAACACACATTGACATGAATTACATGCAAATGAGGATGTGATTTGTAAATTGTCTAAATCGTAAAAACAGCACCCAAGATCTCCACAGGCAGAATAAAAAATACATATAATCAAGTAAAAGAGATTTACACATCTTATTTAGATTCATCGTTTTTAATGCGGAACAATGACGATCCAAAGCTCAAACGTTTCTTCTCTAGTGTCCTCTATATCACTAGCTCAATGAGACTAATCCTCACCTTTAGCATTCAATAATTGCTCTTTATGTTAGAGGAGAGATTTAATCACTATTTAAAGAGATTTAAGCCACAATTCTCATCACAAACTAGGCTTTACTTAGTCCACACTAGTCTGCACCATATTAGACTATCTCGCTTTACCAATTCTATAAAACGGTAAATTATAATATCTATTAATATAACCCACATTAGAAAAACTTTTACATTCTTCCACTTGGACTGTATTAATTGAAACTGTACTATATGTGCACATATTTATGTTGGTCTAGGAATAATTCTTAACAATCAATCCGATTCCATAAAGTCTTAAATATCAAATCATGACAATAACTACTTGTATACGCACAAAACTTTCTATGGTTACAAGTGCTTTTAACATTATTAATATGGATTTGTGGTAGTGTAGCAAATTGATAACACCTCATAGAGAGTAGTACCTTATGTGTCATCCCCTTTATCAATCACCATTCTTTCTCCATAAGTGTAGCAAACTTGATGTGTTACTATAGAATACATTTATAGTTCCAATGAATGTACATATGTCTTATCTTTATGATTAACCCTTTTTTTTCTATGTAATAAAACATATCCTTAAAGCTAATCATTGGATGCCCCTAGCATTTACTTAAGGTTTACACAATATCTTGAGATTTTCATCAATACGTATTCAACATAAAAATAATACACTCATAAATACTTTCTTAAATGTAATAAACACATACGTAAACTTTATTAAAGCAAAAAAAAAAAAAAAAAAATAGCTCCCACTAAATAATATCTCATGATGCTTCTAAGTCCATGCTTATAACATGTCATTCAAACATACACGAGCAAAGCCTTTAGTTTACTGGATTTGCAACCAAATCATCTGTGGAAATATGCTTTATTGTAATGTCACCATTATTAACTATTTATTTATGATAAAAAAAATTGACTGCCATATACTTAGCTACCTTAAGATCTTCGTCATTGTTGTTGATAAACAACAATGCAAAGTTATTATCACAATACAATGATATGGGTCTATACACAAAATTAAATACGATTAACTCACTAATAAGGTTTTGGAGTCAAGCAGTTGAAAAGCATGTTACCAACTCCGCTTGTATGGTTGAGCATGTTATTGATTTCTATTTCTCGCTTTTTTATGATACTGCACCTCTTACTAACGGAAGATGTATCATGTTGTCGACTTCAAATCAACCTAACGGTCAGCAAAGTTTGCATTTGAATACCCTATTAACTGCAAGTCTTGAACATATTTGTAAATTAGCATATAGTTTCTTTTCCTCTTTAAGTATCTCAAAATTTTCTTGGTGGCGGTCTAGTGATCATGTCATGGATTTGACTAATATCAGCCTAAAAATCTTGTTGCAAAAGCAGTGTTTAGTATAATGCAAATGTAGGCATACATGATGCTTCCAAGTGCCCTAGCATAAGGTACATCCTTTATTTGAGTTTTCTCAAAAATCTCAATGAGGACATTGTGAGAGATTCGAAGCAATTTCTAGCTTGCAATGTTGCATACCAAATCTTTCCAAAATGCGATCAACATATGCCATTTGAGACAAATGTTGCATACCAAATGTTCATGAAGAACTTCTCTTTATGGCTATACTCAATGATTTTTCATGTGTAAAATCGTCACATATCATGCCAATCCAAAAGTCTTTGTGATCTAAGAAAGTCCTTATTAGTTCAATTCAAGTCGAAAGCTTCCCTAGCTATATAATCAATAGTAGATTGTTGCCAATTGTTTTACATAAGACGGGTACATGCATCATATTAAGGGTTCGTATCAAATTCATGTTGACTTGTGAAATGGGCAAGTCCCCACAAATGTAGTTGGTTTTTTGATGAATTATTATTGTGTTGCATCAATGTGGTATTGGTCAATGAAAACTCTTCAATAGTAATCGAACTTGTAGAAATTTAAGTTTCACACCATTTGTGTACCTGAGTTTTTCAAACGTGATAGTGCACACAAGTTTATTATATAACTAATATTCTCATTTTACAAGTAAGCACATCGCATGGGCTAACAGAACCTAGAACACCTACTCACGTTGCACCCCTGATATTATAAAATGAACAATTTCAAGGTTTTCTATTCCGAAGTTGGCCAGACTTACATGGGTTCGAGAACACAAACAAGCGCAACCATTAATTATGTAGAGGCTTTAGATTTAAAAACTTATATTCAATCAATCTATTATGATGGTATTACGAATTTATTTTCTAATATTGACATCACAGCCGATGTCAATTAGGACGGTGACCTTCAATCAAAGAAAATATTAAGTGGTTTTTAACCATCACGTCACTAGCCTACCTGGCGTGCGTGCTCCATTGAAATTGCGCCACAAGCCCATGACGTGGAATTAAAAAATTTGAATCCTAGCGCTCTTTTCTATCTCTTGCAAACTGACAAAGGATAGAGATGAGGTCCTCCTTCATGAACCTTTCTCTTCTGTAACAAAGGTCTCTGTCTCCATCCTTTCTTCCTCTCCCTTCCTCCTTCTCCTTCGCCTTTTCGCCTCCCCGTCGTCTTTCTGGCTCTGGCTCCAAAAACCATTGATTGGCCTCTCGAACTCTCCTTCATCTTTTACTCCTAGTTTGATCCTGATTTCCGACTCAGATACGATGCCAATGATTTTGAAGTGGAACTAGGTTCCGAGGAGGAGGCTGGATATTTCAATAGTGGTACTAAGTTTTGGGGTTCCGGAGACAACCGTGACGGATATTGTGGCAGAGGGAGAGAGAGGACTATGGACAACATATGGCGGCATGAAGATCTATGATGTGCTTAAACTTCTTGTTTGTCTGCTTCGTCATCCACTAGGTCTGTATTTGCAAGTGATGATGCAAAACAGTTCTATCCTTCTTTCTTATTTTTTAGTCGGAGCCCTTCTTTTAATTCTTTTTTTTTTTTTCGTTTTATGTTTGCTTTTCATTTTCTCAACGTGAGGATTCTACAGAAAAACCCTACCTTCCCTACTCAATGTTAAGAAGTATTTCTAAGCAAGATGGAATCATAGAGCTTGATTTTGGGACTTGTACACAAAAATGCTAAACAGAATTTGGAATTCACTTTCACTTGGTCTTAATTTTGAGCGGTAGTGATACCACTGCAACAAGAGCCACAAAAGTGATGCTTAAAGGATATGATCAATAGTTCAAGTTAATACTTTGGCCTTCCACAAAGCTATCCCGGATTAAATTTCACCAATGATTCATGATTAAAAAGAATAAGGAGTCATAATATTTTATAAATCAAAAGTTTACAGATTAGGCTAACCAACAATCGAGGTGATGGTTCCTTACCCAAAAAAAAAAAAAAAAAAACAATAAAGGTGATGGTTGGGGCACTGTCATAAAAAGGAAGAGTGTGTTGTAAAATATTGTGGTACAAATATATAATAGAGAGAATAAAGAGATTGAGAAGAGAAAGCAAGTAAGCACCAAAGATAATAGAGAAAGCTAGATGAGAGAATTTTATTTTCAATGTATCACCATTATGTCTATGACAAAAACTAAGTTCCTATTTATAAGAAAACAATGATGTACTTATCATTAATATCAATGTATCAAATAATACGTGTATTGTATAAAGAAATGAACATTCATTATATAGGAGATATACTTAAAATGTATGATACAAATATACCATAATAAGTACATTAGATAAGATAAATATAATGAATATTCATTCATGTATTTCATAATACTCCCCCTTGAATATTCATTGTATTCATTACGAATGTGCATCGAATGATACCGCTTTTTTAAAAACATTAAGCCGGAGAAACCTAGTGGGACAAAAAACCGGACAAAAGGGAAAAGAGTGCAGAGCATAAATTTTATGATCTCTCATTTTTATGGATGCATTAATTGCCTCGTCAAAAATTTTAAGCCAGAAAAACCCTATGGGAAAAAACCAAATATAAAGAAAAAAAGAGTGCAATGCATAGTTCATAATATCTCTCCCTCAATTGAGCCATATAGCCACTGCTCGGGCTAGTCAATCTTGCATCTTGTAAACTCATCGCATATTAATGCCATATATTGATTTCTGAAAAGTTGATGTTGGCAAAGATCTACAAGATTATTTATGGATCGAATTTGTTTAATATCAATTTGTCAACTTTCTTAGAGTTTATGAGTATAAAAAATTTCGGCCAGATATGCTTGGTCATATATCCTCCCCTGACTTGTATAATACAAGCAGCATTATCTTCATAAATTATAGTGGGAAAATTTGTAACCGATACTAAACAATAAGAATTATGAATATGCGTTATAACAAATCTTAACTAAACACACTTTCTTCCAGCGTCATATAAATCAATAATCTCAGAATGGTTAAAATATATAGCTACTAGCGATTGCTTCGTAGAACGCCAAGAAATAGTGGTGCCCTTATAACAAAATAAATAACCGGTTTGAGAGCGAGCCTCATATGAATCAGATCTATATCCAGCATCAACATATCCAACTAAACCAACGTTAGTGGAATCCTTGGAGTAATATAATCCCAAATCTATGGTTCCTCGGAGATAATGAAAAATATGTTTAACTCCATTCCAGTGTCTCCAAGTTGGCTCAGAACTAAAACTTGCCAATAAATTTACCGCAAAAGCGATATCTAGTCTCGTACATTGTGCCAAGTACATCAAAGCCTCAATTGCATTGAGATATGGTTCAGGACCAAGTATCTCTTCATCAAATTCTCTAGGACAAAATGGGTCATTTTGGGGATCTAGAGACCTTACAACCATTAGGGTGCTCAATGGGTGAGCTCTGTCCATGTTGAAGCATTTAAGCAATCTTTCAACGTATGCTGACTAATAGATGATTATTCCATTTGCTTTATACTCAAGCTCTAGACCAAGACAAAGTTTTGTTTTACCCAAATCTTTAACTTCAAACTCCATTTTCAAATACTCAACAGTTTTAGCTAGCTCTTCTGGAGTTCCAATTAAATTTATATCGTCGACATAAACTGCTATAATACCAAATCCGGCTTCTGATTTCTTAATAAACACATATGGATATATAGGATCATTATTGTACATTTTCTTAATTATATACTCACTTAAGCGTAGATACCACATGCGATCGGATTGCTTTAACCCATACATGGATCTTTGTAATTTTATTGAGAATAAATTGCGGGAGTGCATGCTTCAAGCATTTTGAATCCCTCAGGAATTTTCATATAAATATCAAAGTCTAATGAGCCATATAGATATGCCGTCACAATGTCCATAAGACCCATTTCCAATCTTTCAGAGATAACTAGGCTAATGGGAAAATGAAATGTAATCATATCCATCATAGGTGAATATGTTTCATTATAATCAATCCCAAGTCTCTAGGATAATCTTTGGACAACGAGTTGGGTTTTATATCTGACAATCTCGTTTTTCTCATTTCGTTTCTAGACAAATACCTATTTATATCTAACGAGTTTTACATTATCGGGGATACAAGTTACAGGTCCAAAAATCTCTCGTTCTAGGGAAGCTAATTCAATCTTAATTGCTTCATCCCACTTAGGTCAATCTTGCATTTGACGGCATTCAATAATAGATTACAGCTCACAATCATCATCCATAATTTTATGAGCAACTGAGAATGCAAAAGTATCATCAATGATGATTTCATTTCGATCCCAAATTTCATTACAATATGTAATGGAATTCTCAGTATTCTCGGAACTAGTGTTCCTTTTATGGGTTTGCACCTTTTTAAGGACAATAAGTTCTTTGGGAGCAAGTACAACGCTAGACTCTTCTATAGCGGATTCCTAATTCTTTCCCTTTCGTTTTCAAGGAGCGGTATCTTTTGATCCTATTGGTCTACCAGGCTTCAAGTGTGGGAGATTTTGATCCATTTTAGCCTGTCCTTTGGAAACAGATATCATAGTTGGAGCATTTGCAACTGAAATATGAGACTTCGTTACCTTAGTAGCATCATTAAATGCGTCAGGAAGTCTATTGGTCATAGCTTGTAAATAGATTATGCACTGCACCTCGTTTTCACATTCGGGAGTACTTAGGTTTAATTGAGATAAATTTTTCTCATTTCAGGATAAAACCTTAACTAGTTTTTGTTTTGCAGTCATGAAAGTTGTAGGTATCCCAATTGATGGAAATCTAGTCTAATCGAAATGATAATCTGCAAATCTAGCAATAAAAAGATCACCAGTAGTTGGTTTCAAGAACATAATGATAAACGGTGAATTAAACCCAACATAAATGCCCAAATGGTGTTGGGGACCCATTTTCGTTCTTTTTGGCAGTGCTACAAGCACCTGTACTGCATAAACAAATGTGCATAAATGTAAAATATCTGGTTCATAACTAAAAACCATTTCAATGGGAGATTGTAAAATACTAGCAGTGGGGCATAATCTTATTAGAGCTGCCACAGCAAAACTGCATAACTCTATGCTGTATTATTGAAATTCGTTCTCAATAATAGAGTGTGGGCAATGATTTGGATATGTTTAATCAAGGATTCTGCCAATCCATTTTGAGTATGAACATATGCAACCGGGTGCTCAACCTCGATTTTGAGTGAAACACAATAGGTATCAAAACTCTTTAATGTAAATTCACTAGCATTATCCATCCTTATGCTCTTAATTGGATAATTAGGGAATTGTGCCAGGAGCTTTATAATCTGCACAAGTAAACATGCAAATGTGACATTACGCGTAGATAATAGGCAAACATGGGACCATCTACGGGATGCGTCCACTAGTACCATAAAATACGGAAATAGTCCACTTTGTGGTTGTATTGGTCCACAAATATCACTCTAAATTCTTTGCAAGAATAAAGGGGATTCGAGATTAACCTTTGTTATAGAAGGTTTGATAATGAGCTTTCCTTGTGAGCAAGCCTCGTAATTATAATCTTTGGACAACAATACATTTATATCATTTAAAGGATGCTATTTTGTATTTTGAATTATTCTACGCATTATTAAAGCACCAAGGTGACCAAGGCGATCATGCAACAGTCCAAACTTATTAGGGTTTACTAATCTCCAAGATGTGGTGGCGTAGGTTTCAATAGTCATAATCATGACACAATACAAACCCATAGAAGAAGTTTCTAGCTTCTCATGGATGGTCTCCAAGCCCATCTTATAAGAGGAAATGTCAATATATTCTTTATCTTGCTCATAAATAGTCTCAATATGATACCCATTACTGTGTACATCTTTGAAACTAAGCAGATTCATTTTTGATCTAATGCTTGGAAACTTATCCTCAATATGTAGGATGGTGCCATTTGGCAAAACAATGGTGGCATTCTCAAAACCATCAATAATCGGAATATGACCTAATATTGTATGGATTTGTGCCTTCAATGTCATACTAAAAAGAAAAGTGTCTACTGCGAAATATAGTATGTGTTGTTGCACTATCAAGTAAACAAACATCTTCCTTTTTCTCGGTATTTTCCATTTGCATTTATATTGACAACTCCATATGTCAAGTATCATAAAATATGCATATTAGTTATAGAGTCAAATAAAATTTCAAAATAAATATTATATAAGGTTCACAAGCATTTCATAACCATATTAAAGAACAATAAAAAGTATTACATTTAAACAACTATAAAAGAAATTATTAGAATCATAGAATTCGAAATTCAAATTATCATCCACCAATCTTATGCCTCATCAAAGTAATTAGAGGTCCTCAAAGAAATCAGAGACGTCTAGGGATGCATTTGCTACTTCAAGAGCAAGAGGAGTCCTAGCAACAAAGATATTGTTGGCATCAACAGTGGTTATGATAGTAAGATTTATTTCAATGGCATGAGATTCACCACGCTTACCCTTATTTTTTAAAGATGCCTTGTATAGGTCAACAAAGTGCTTTGGCGTACGACAAGTACATAACTAGTGCCTAGTCATGCCACAACAATGACAAATACTTTCATTAATCACCTTTTTTTGTTTCTTTTCTTTGCCATGACTTAGGCCAAAGTTAGATTTCTTAGGTCAGTTAAATTTCATGACATCCCTTTTAAGATTATGTTCTTATATGCGCTTATAGCTCTTAAAATGGCAGTATTTTTCTCAAAGTTAGCATATGCTTCAGGCAATGCTTTTGAGTCAGCAGGTCTAAGATCATGATTTTTTAGCAGCATTTTATTAGTTTGCTTGGCAGTAAGGAGCACATAAATTAATTCATAGTATGTGGCAAATCGACGTTGCTGGTATTGCTGCTGCAATACAATATTCGAAGCATGGAAGGTGGTGAAAGTTTTCTTTAACAATTCCGCATTAGTAAGTTTGATACCGCATAACTCAAGCCGAGAAATAATATCAAATAAAGCGGAATTATAGTCAGACACTAATTTAAAATCTTGCAGTATGAGATTTTGCTAGTCATATTGTGCTTGAAGGAGGATAACAGTCTTGGTATGATCATACCTATCCTTCAACCTCCTCCACAAGATTTGAGGATCTTGAAAGGATAAATATTGAGTATGCAGACTCTCATGCAAATGACGACAAATAAAAATCAGTGCATTTGCTTTATCTTTTGCATTTGAGGTTCCGTCCTCTGTAATTACATTAGCAAGCCTTGGAGGTGCATTTTCATGTCAAGGCACTAAGATATATAATTCTTTCCACTCACTTCCAGGATGTAGAATTTTGGGTTTTTCAATATTTGCCTTAATTCTTGCAAAAATAAATCTTTAAATTAATTAAAAAGATTTCCAAATATCCACTGCCACTTCAGGAGCAGAAGGATACTTTTAGATTTGAAATTGGCTTCGGGCCAAGAAAAATAAAAATGAAGAATTGATAGAAGAAGATAAATTATAAGTTGATTAATAAAAAGAACACCTACCTTGCAAAAATTACTTACTCAGTCGGTAGATCTTCGTGCTGATAATGTGTTCTAAAATATTGTAGTACAAATATATAATAGAGAGAATAAAGATATTGAGAAGAGAAAGCAGGTAAACACCAAAGATAGTAGAGAAAGCCAAAGGAGAGACCGTTATGTCTATGATAAAAACTAAGCTCCTATTTATAAGAAAACAAGGATGTGTTTATCATTAATATCAATATATCGAACAATACATGTATTGTATAGGGAGATGAACATTCATTATATAGAGAGATGTACTTAAAATGTATGATACAAATGTACCATAATAAGTACATTAGATAAGATGAATATAATGAATATTCATTCATGTATTTCATAACAAAGTGCATATTTAAGGAATGCGTCATTGGAGATACCACAAATATTTTTCTTGAGAATATGGGCTAAATTTGTGGGCACGTGATTTCCTCTCGTCAAGGATTTGGGCATATAAATACGGTCAAAATAGGGGAGCATATAGTGACGAATCTTCTTCAAATGATCAACTGTACATGGAAAGAATTCAGTATTAGATATGGCAAAAGCAAACTAACAAGGCACCCATTTACTCAACCAAGGAAAAGAGAAGAATTCTTTCCAACTTTTGAAAGACGATCTTAGCAATTAAGCACAAAATTCCAAAAAATAAAGAGGAGATATGGCCAATATTCGATGTTCATTTTGCCCAGTCTTTTCCGCTGTCAGGCCTTGATAGTCACTACTCTGTGCCGCCATGACGTCACCGCTCCTCTCAACCAAGCCCAGTTCGCTTCATTCCAATCGATGCCATCGACGCGGCCACCATTGCAACGACAGGTCTGAGCCACACTAAACATAAGTTTCCATCAAAACTAGAGACCAGCTAGTCCGACCAAGGAAATGAATATGCCGGAACATAGTCGAAAGCTAATGGCTATGCCATACTCCTCTCCCTCCTCTACTAAAGAAAAAGAAGAGAGAGAGAGAGAGAGAGAGAGAGAGAGAGAGAGGGAGGGAGGGAGGCTCCTCTGCCACAATATCCCTTGTAGTTGTCGTCGGAACTCCAAAACTCAATGATGAACTATGAAGCCCAGTTCTACTTCAAAATCATCGACGATTCCTGAGCTGGAAATTAGGATCGAACTATGAGTAGAAGATGAAGGAGAGTTCAAGAGGCCGGTCCATGTGTTTTTGAATTGGAGCCAAAAAACAATGAGGAGGCGGAAAGGTGAAGAAGAAAGAGGAAGGGAGAGGAAGAAAGGATGCAGATGGAGGCCTTTGTTGCATAAGAGAGAGGTCATGAAAGAGGACCTCATCTCTACAAAGAGGAGAGAGAGAAGGCCATGCATTAATTGTTATTTGTGTCAGCCCTTTACTCAATCTATAGGAGAGAGAAAAGAGCGCTAGGATTCAAATTTTTTAATTCCACATCATGGGCACATGGCACAATTTGAATGGAGCACGCATGCCAGATAGGCTAGTGACGTGATAATTAGAAACTACTAAATATTTTCTCCCTTCGATTGGCAGAGCCAAGCCAAATTGAGCCATAAAGGGGCGAATAAGAATCCGGTGGGTACTCGCTACTCGATGAGCATAGACTTCTTTAGACTTCATATTGTAGCTCCACGCACCACGTGGCAAATCGCGACAGGCATGCATAATTGCAGGTTGATGCGCAGTCTTTGACGATCCATGCACGTGTGGCAAGTGGAGTAGAGGGAAACAGTGCTGGCAGCCTTTGTGGGGCTCCTCGTAGGTTGCAATGGCATCCTCATTCTAGGACCGTACCCACCTCCAGGGATTTTATAGATCCTTTCCAAACAAAAGATTACCTAGACGAAAATCTAAAGTAGGGATCGAAACCTTTCAATTTAAAAGTGAAAAAGTGGTTATAACTATAGTACCACGAAATCCATTGTGTCCTACTAAGAAAAGTGTAATTGTAAGAGGATAATCTCACAAATAATTAAGACACGCTATTGATTCTATATAGTAAACCAAGACTATACTAACATACCATAAATTGCTTATTGGAAAGCTCATGTTTTACTTGTCATTGTCGGTTGAATTTAGTAAAGTGAGACGACCAAGTACTTCCCAACCCCATTTAGGATGACAATGAAAGTAGCAAGTTGTTAATTGATGTAGACAAGATCTGCAATGTACCATGCTCAAACTACTTCTGTACAATTGATTAGCAAGCATTAGGTTCGTTTTGAACCGATTAACTTTATGTTCTTCTATGAGCGGCTGAGTAATGAAGGTTTTAATACATAGAGATATGTGGTACTGTTGTAGCCATTGCATATGCAGGTAATAACTCTATGGATTATTCTACAAAGTAGCTTTGAGGGCATATCCGCCTTTTATGATGGAAGTGGACGTCTAGACAAGACGATCTGCGTACATTTGTGAAGAGTATTTACTACTTAGGGCCAAAAGCTCTAGTGATCCGTAAAATCAACAGAAATTCTGCATTTTACAGTTTACGCCCTTATTTGTCTTTTCTTAAAGTTTGCGCAAGGGCCTAAACTAAATAATAAAAAGTTAAACATAAAGAAAGAATTTAGTAAGCATCTCGATGGGCACTCCAAGCAACTCAATGGGCATCTTTTAAAAAGGAAAACGAAACATGACACAAACTTTGGTGATTTCGTCCAATTTAGTCAACTGTTAAACTGTCACCGAAACCATGGCTTGACTAAAATTAATACTTTATATATTATTTTCGATAGGGTTAAGCACAAAACTAGACCGAATCGGTGATTTGAAAGTAGTGATTATCAATTTAGTTCTTGGTTTCAATGTGGACCGATCCACTTGGATGATCTCAACCAGGTTGATAATTTTTTACATATAATTTTTATTATTACAAAACAATTCTCAAAACCCTAATTTCCCATTCTCTCTCCCTACTCATCCCTCTGGGCTCTCACTCAATCTCACTCCTCTTTCTTGTCACTCTCGGTCTCACGCTATGCCTCCCTCAGTTCCCCTTCCTCACTCAGTCTCACGCCTCTCACTTCTCACTACCATTCTCAGTCTCACACAGTCACGCGCCTCCCTCTTTTGGTGTTTGTTTTGTAACCTACCTTTTCCTTTAATTTTCTAAGGACGGAAATTCCAATGGAGATTGGGAATCTTAGAGAGCGTTGTTGTTGGTCAATGAAGAAGCAAAGGGTGAGAGATTTGAGCGGTAATCTGTTACTATTTATGGGGGTGTTACAGAGTATGAGAGTATGTTATTTAATGTGACCTGCATAGGGAAAAAGAAAAGAAAGATATCCTCATCAATTTTCAGATCCATTTGACAAATGGTTCCAGTTCGGTTTAGTTTCAAAATCAGGTGGGTTGTTTCATGATTGTAGGGTGGGAACCATCTCACGTTGAAACCAATCACTCCTAATTTTAATGAGTACTTCAAAATACTTTTTTGAACATGATAGATATGATAGGATCTATTATATATATATATAGATATTCATTACAAGAGACAAGAAAGGACTCCATAAAGATGACAGGTAAAATTTCCTTAGGATAAGTCGCAGTGGAAGAATTTAGAAGTCCGTCATAATCACATAAACCACAGAAAATGGAAGGATGAGGGATGAGACGTCAAGAACCTTGGTCGAGTCTGCTACGTCTTCCAAAGCTGAATCGAGACTGAGATCCAGGTGAAGTACGCACGACGATCCCCCTCGCAACCGATGTCGACGCTGTTCGAGTCAAAAGAGGATTTTGTTGTAACTAACCCCACAAGGCGAAATGTCCACCTTTTCAACGGTTCACACTGGCCTTTGCCACCAAAATCGCAATCCACGATCGCAAATCCTGTAGTCTCCCTATCCGGTCTACCCTGTTTCTCCCTTTCTCTATCTCTATCTCGGTTCTTTATTCATTCCGGTGCACGATCCAGTGAAGTCGTTGTCGTGGCTGATATGCGCGGTGACATCAGGTTCGAATTAAGTAATTGCAGGTTGTTCTAGGGAGAAGGGAAAGGAAGATGGCGTGTACACAGAGAATATAGGGTGTCGGAGATTTATGATGTTGTTTAGTGAGATCTAGTGTGAATGCCATGCTTGAGGCATTAAATCATGCCTAAATCAACGGCTTAAACTTTTTCAATATATATTTAAGAGGGTAAAGGGAGGGGCAATGCCATTTATATATTTTCAATTTGCACTTTTCAATTTTATTAGAGTGATTTTTTTTCACATTAGATCTGATCTCAGTTACACACTTTAATTTAAGTATGGGTGATCGGTTCTGGACATACAACTGGAAACCAACCCTTCGAGCACTGGTTACAAAAAATTGAAATTGAGAACCAAACCAATTGATTTTGTAGCCATTGGCTAATCCATAAGTCTAAAATAAGTTGTTTATGCGTGAGGGGGAGTATTAGAAAATTTACATATTGAATCAATGCTCACCTCATAAATCTTAGATCAAAGTCTAACTTATGCGAGAAAGGGAGTTTCAAGGTATTTACGCGGTAGATCGCCCACTTTTCTTATAACTTAAACTTAAGCGGTAGCCCCCAAAGATTTTCTCCCAATACATATGTAATGACTCGAGAACCATGCTTGCCCCCCGATTCAGGTGACGAGAAAAGCCTTGCATGCATCGATGGAGATCACATAAATCAAAAGGCTCAAACATTCTATGCATCTAATGAAAATCCACATTTCTATCCCATGTCACAAGCTCGTACTAGACCCATCAAAATGGGTCATAAATTCATTTATTAACCCATAAGGGTTATAAACATATTAGTTATATTGAGTAAATATGTCATAAATGAGTTTAAACATAATATTTTCAAGAACATATGTAAATAGATTCTTATTTCAGAGTATAAAAATGAATCGATTTTCATTTATTAAGTTTGTTTTGCGTGAAAATAAGTCAAAATACTTAAACTAATTAAATTCTGAACATTACTAACAATTTTCAATTTTTTTCTTTTTGGTTAGAACGCTTTTAATGTCACCGCCCCCCAAAGTTTTCGTAATCTTTTACATAAGACAATAATGACTAGGGGGCCCTTTTCTCATCGTCTAATGCCTCCACGTTTTATGTACGTATCAAATCAAAGGGTCACCATCTCAAATGGGAAACCGAGAAAAGACGCCGCAAAATCTCTCTCTCTCTCTCTCTCTCTCTCTCTCAACCTGGAGGGTGGACCCAGCTGGTCAAAATCTCAAAGGCTCACATGCTTTCCATTCATCTGCGCATCAATTTGAACAGTGAAACTTGCCCAATGTCACGAAGGCTCGTTGGGTTGCGTGTGACGGGCTTCGTTATTCTTCATGTTTGGCATGACTAAGACGCATATCCTTATATTAAAATGATAGGCTGGCCCAGTTAGGCATATAGGTTTTACGAAGATAATTTATTCACTGACAATATATTCAACACTAACCACAAGTAAAAGTCTCTGGATTAATGAAGGTACTTGACTAAATCGTGATTGGACTAAAAAAATTCACAACAAAACAAGGGAGGGATGAAAAGTCCATGTAGAAATATGCAACAATAATAAATGCATTATGCATCACTCTTTCAATCTATGATTTGAGTTTTGAGCCCGTATATCTTGGTGATAATCATCTCGATAAATACCTCCACTATTGTGTCATGATACTAGTATTTGGGTCATTATTGGAAGATATATTAAGGGTGACCTACAAAATTAATACATTGAATTATGTAGAAAATTGAAACTAATGGGCCTGTCTTCCTCCATCTTTGTTGGATGAAGCTTTTTTCAACCAATTTTCTGATTTAGAAACATGGATATAACCATATTTAGAGGAAGCTTATAGCGCTTACACGATCCCTACTTATCTTTTTTTTTTTTAAGTATATATCGAAAAAAATTAAGTTATGATTATAATTGACACGTATCCTAATTATGAATTCACTTACGATCCTTAATTTGCTTGCACTTTAGCAATATACATAGTAAAATTACATAATATAGTAAGACGGAGGAAAATATGGCCTTTGTGTTAATTAGATAAAATTCAACTTTAAAACTATCATGGATTTGAACAGCCGTGTTTGGATAGTCCAATACATTAATTGACGAGAAAATTGTCCAAAAAATTCTAAACCTATTACACTTTACTAAAATAGTTTACATTTTCAATTTGCCAAGTGAGTCCTAAACCCTTTCACTTTTTGTTAATTGAGTCCATTCAGTCAATTTTTGCAAGTAATTGATGACATGGATACCAATTGTTCTACATGGCATGATCAACGCTGATGTAGAATTTTTTAAAAATATTTTAATAATTTTTTTTAGACCTTTTCTTTCTCTTTCTTTTATTTTTTTTTTCCTAGATTGAGGGCCAATGACTCCTGCCGGCACCTAGGAAGCATCAACATTATCCAGGAGCATTCGTATCGTGTTGGACACTACGACATGTGCTTGACACTCTTCGAGACTCTGTTAATAGGTGTTGGAAAAACCAACATATGATCAACTCTTTTGACACTGTTTGTTGCGCGAGTCCAGAATCCGATATGCGATTTTAGAATTCCAACACGTGATTTCGACACACACTGGGTCAATTTTAAAAATTTTCAATAAATAAGGGATCAAAATACAAATACGTAAAAAAATAAAAAATAATAAAAATAAGAAGGGGAAAAGAAGAAAAACATAGTTTTCTCTTCTCTTCTAACTCTCACTTCTCATAACACACAATTCACCGCCCAAGTTTGTTTTTCTTCTCTTTTGACATGCTCTGACACACGAGTCCAGAATATGAATTGCTTTTCTTTTCTTTCTTTCTTTTTTTTCTAAGTTTCATAGATTATTGAAATGGAGTTGAATTTGTCAAATTAAAATAATGGATATATTAACAAATGGTGGATTAATAGTTTTAGTGTAAATTCATTATAGGCTCTCTTTTTATTATTTGTTTATTTGTGAATTTGAATAAAATTAATTTGATTAAAATGATAATAAAAATGATAATTCATCATATATATAACACACACACACACATTTAATATATAACGGGTCTCAATGTGTCAAAATTCTTTAATTTTTTAGAAATAATATGTCGGTATATCGTGTTGTATTGCATATCGCATGTCAATGTTGGTGCTATTTATGCTCGCACTAGGTGAGGGAATCGTGGCCCTCGCCCTTGATTTGGCTCACGAGGGCATCATGACCCTTGCCTAGTAGCTGATGAAGACATCATAGCTCTCACCCAAAGCTGACAAGGGCTGCCTGCCCTTAATCCAAATAACCATAAAAAGTGAAGAAAGAGAAAGAAAATTCCTAAAATTCAAAAATTATTAAAAAAAAATTATTCACATGTCAACGTCAATCATGATATATAGAATGGCTGTCATCTATATTAGCAAATTTTAACCAAAATTGGCCATATGCACTTAATTAGCTAAAGGTAAGAAGGTTTACAAATAAAAACTCAATTGGCAAAATTAAAAGGTTTATGACTTATTTGACAAAAGTGTAATAGGTTTAGGATTTTTTGAATTATTTTCCCTTAAAGAACATAGTCCCAGAATAGTTATCCCTTCACTCGAATCAAACTAGGGAATAAGTATGTCATTGTTACTCTTGCTCTAATCTAGTCCCATGTATTAGCTAAGCAATTATTACTATTATTATTATTATTACTATTACTATTATTATTGGTCTAATCCCATGAACTTAACCAGTTTTCATAGGACTTGTGGGAAGTTTCATAATGCATTTAAATAGCTGGTTGCGGATTATACGGAAGAAATAACATTACCTTTTTTTTATTTAAGAATTACTAAACTTATCACCGCCATGCCCCCATTATAGGTCTTAATATATCTAGTATTGTTCTGTTTAGAGACGTGGTTTTATGGCCATTCCGCTCATAAACAAGTCTTTGGTTCAATATCAACCACCGCCCTTCCAATACAAATTCAATCTGTGGTTGCATTGTAGAAGCTTTTCACACTGAAGGTAAGAACCTCTACTACTCCACTGTGCTATGCATGTAAATCTACTCCTGCTTTTCCAAGAAAGAGATCAAGCACTCCCAATGTCCGAAGGTGGACCCCACCATATTGCCATCCGGCGGTGCAAATCTATCCAGTGGGAGCAGTTAATTAGGGCCTGATTGTCAAACTTTTCAACCCCAAAGTAAATAAATCCCTATCTCCAAAGGCGGGCCCCACTCTATCACATTCTCGGGCAACCAATAGAATACAGACCTAAACGACGCGCTGTTTCGTAGCAAAGGCGAGAGGCAAAATCCTAGGGACCGGGTGACATGCTTGCTGACGACGACATAAGTTCGCAACCCACTATAAATCGGGACACTCCCTCGCTTCTAACTCCAACAACATCAGCTCATACATCCTCTTCTAGCAAAAATGAAGCAAACGATGTCTTCTAAGTACTTGCTAGTGTTGCTCCTAGGAGCGGCGCTTTTTGCCACCACCGTCTTCTGCGACGGCCACGACCGCAAGCCACCGAAGGAGCACAAACCTCCCCACAAGCACCCCCCTGTTGGGGGTCGCCGCCTCCTCGAGAACGTCCAAGTTGACGACTCACAAAAGCCCTTCCCCAAACCCAAGCCCCCGCACCACCCTCCTGAGCACATCCTCGTTGAAGAGGCCGAACAGGAGGACTCCCACAAGAAGCCATTCCCCGGCAAGAAACCGCCCCACCACCCTGGCCACATGCTCGCCGAGGAAACGAAGAAACCGTTCCCCGAGAACAAGCCCCCGAAGAAAGGCGAGAAGCCACCACCCCACGAGGGCCACATTCTTGTTGAGGAGGTGGAAGAGGACTCGAAGAAGCCATTCCCTGGGGACAAGCCACCGAAGAAAGGCGAGGAGCCAAAGAAGGGGAAGGGAGGCAAGCCACCGCACGAGGGGCACATTCTCGCAGAGGAGGTGGAAGAGGACGCGAAGCCGCCGAAGAAAGGCGAGGAGCCAAAGAAAGGGAAGGGAGGCAAGCCACCGCACGAGGGGCACATTCTCGCTGAGGAGGTGGAAGAGGACGCGAAGCCGCCGAAGAAAGGCGAGGAGCCGAAGAAGGGGAAGGGAGGCAAGCCACCGCACGAGGGGCACATTCTCGCAGAGGAGGTGGAAGAGGACGCGAAGCCGCCGAAGAAAGGCGAGGAGCCAAAGAAGGGAAGGGAGGCAAACCACCGAAGGGAGGCAAGCCACCGCACGAGGGGCACATTCTCGCAGAGGAGGTGGAAGAGGACGCGAAGCCACCGAAGAAAGGCCAAGAGCCGAAGAAAGGGAAGGGAGGCAAGCCACCGCACGAGGGGCACATTCTTGCAGAGGAGGTGGAAGAGGACGTGAAGCCGCCGAAGAAAGGCGAGGAGCCGAAGAAAGGGAAGGGAGGCAAGCCACCGCACGAGGGGCACATTCTCGTAGAGGAGGTGGAAGAGGATGCGAAGAAGCCGTTCCCCGAGCACGAGCCACCGAAGAAAGGGGAGGAGCCGAAGAAGGGGAAAGGAGAGAAGCCGCCGCACAAGCCTCCCACTGAGAACTGAGCGTGCCGTAGATAATGTGTCCCTGCATGTGCTCGTTATGCATTAGGAATAAGAGCCGTGCTGATCCGACTATATGTACACTATCAGTGCGATCTCTCGAGTCTTACTGAATGGACAGTCTTGTATCGCTACTCTCTCGTTCTCTAGCTCGTCTTTTAGCTATGTTCCGTCTTGGAGTCAGCTCTTTCGCTTTGTGTCGGTTGTACGCTTGGTGCATCGACTAGACCTCGGACAATGTAGATTATTGCGTGTCATCCTATGCCTTCTCCGATGTTACCATCGACTCTCGACCGACAAAAAGCGTTTCGATATATATTTACTCAAAACACCTAGAAATTTCGTATCTGCTAGATGATGCCGCATAGGTAGCATTGATCGGAGGATCCATCGGACACAACGTATTTTTATACTCCATTACCATAGAGGATCCATCGGACCACGTCCTAAAATATTTGCTTTAGAAATGAGCCCAGCTAGCTAACCGTGGGGCTTTTGTGACGGTAGGAACCGTCAAATTTTAGCCGCGCATGTTTATGGGGGAAATTGGGAGATAGGTTCCACCAGTTTCAATTTTTTTTTTTTTTTGACTTCCCATTGCTTTATATTTTCTTGGCTTAATTTATAATTAGATTAGAGGATTTAAAAAGGCCCAACAAGCACTAATTTAAAAAGGAAACTCTCACAAATCTCATTAAGTGGAATTTTTTCAATATGGAGGATGGAAAAACAAATTAAATACTGAAATATAGATAACCACAAATCACAAGTAGAAAACGTAATCACTGACTAAAAAGAAATCATTAATAATAAATTAGTAGACAAAAAATTACCCATTGATTCTTAACCTGTAGATGAAGATACGTAAGAACCTAAAATATTACAAGATCAATTTTAGGATCACATGAGTCAAAACTAAAGTTAAAATAAAAAGAAAAGATTTTCAGTCGAATTCCATATAAAATTTCTTTTTGTGTTATTAAGTTTCTTTTATTTTATCCCCTAAATCTTTTCTCCGACTAGAAAATAGCAATATTATTTGCTATTTTAAATATTGTAATGTAAAACTTTTGAGTCTACTTAGATATGCTCTAGATATTTACCTTAATTTTTTATTTCACTGATGAGTCTTCCATTTTCTATCTTTGATGCTTATCGTGACATTGCACCTTTCATTTTCTGAAATAACAGCATCGTTCCCTACTCATTTTCTATCTTTGATGCCTCCACGTTTTAGTTAAACGTATTAAATCAAAGGGTCCCCATTTGAAATGGGAAACCAATAAAAAACGCCGCAAAATCCCTCTCTCAACCGGGACTCAACTGATCAGGATCTCAAATGCTCACAAGCTTTTCCCTTCATCGTGCAACAATTTGAACAGTGAAACTAGAGCAATGTCACGAAGGCTCATGGGCATGCATGTGATGAGCTTATGCTCTACTGTAGCGCCATTATTCTAAACTATTCAAAAATTTAACCACCATATGCTTAGATATCTTAAGACATATGTCGTTGTTGTTGATAAATAACAATGCATAGTTATTATTGCAATACAATTATATAAGTCTATTCATAAAATGAAATACGGCCAACTCCCTAATAAGGTTTTGGAATCAAATAGCCTTAGTAGCAATTGAAAAGCATGTTACTAACTCCACTTGCATGGTTGAGGATGACATAGATTTATGTTTCTTTCTTTTTTATAACATTGTAACTCTTGCTAACTTAAAGATATATCCTGTTGTCGACTTCAAATTATCCAAATAGCTAGCAAAGTCTACATCTGAATAGCTTACTAAATGCAAATCTTGAACATGTTTGTAAATTAGCATATAGTTTATTGTCCTTCTTAGGTATCTTAAAACCTTCTTGGCAGCAATTTGATTGATATTAGCTCAGAAGTCATATCACAAAAGCAATGTTGGATCCAATGCAAACTTAAGCATACATGATATTTCTAAGTATCCTAGCATGAAGTATATCATTCATTTGGGATTTTTCAAAATTTGAATGAGGACATTGTGAGAGATTCATTTTATCACCCTTAATGACATAAGCAATTCTTGGCTTACAATGGTACAAACAAAATCTTTCCAAAATACGATCTACATATACCCTCTAAGACAATCCCAACATATGGCAAGAACGATCCCTACGGATTTGATTGTCAAGGACAAAAGATGTATCATCAAAATCCTTCATTTCAATTTTTTTCAACATCATCTGCTTTGTCTTATGTAGTAATCCAATATCACTACCTGCAAGCAAGATATCATCTACATAAAGTATGAGAAAAATGAATTTCATTCCATTGGCCTTGTAGTATATACACTAATCTACTTTGTTCTCAACAAAACTGAATGAAGTGACAACATAATGAACCTTCAAGTATCATTGTCTAGAAGCTTGCTTGAGGTCATAAATTGACTTTATCAACATACATATAAGTCTACTTGAATTATTTGTTGCAAAGCCTTCAGATTGCACCATATAGAGTTCCTCATCAGGGTATCCATTTAGAAAGACAATTTAAATATACATCTAGTGTAACTACCTATCAATATGAGATACTAATGCCATGATTACTCTAAAAGAATCTTTAGAAAAGACCGAGGGAAAAGTTGATTCATAGTTTATTCTTTTCTTGAGTAAAACTCTTGGCTATTAGTTTGACTTTAAACTTCTCAATCTTTTTTTTAGTCTCTTTTTAGTCTTATATACCCATTTGCAGCCGATGGGCTTATAACTTTCAAACAATTCAATAAGCTCCCAAAAACCATTATATTTCGTAGATTATATCTCGTATTTCATTGCATCTAACCACAGATCTTATTGGGGATAAGAAATAGCATATGTATAAGTCATTGGATCAATTACATTGAAAAAGAAAGTGAGGTGCTGTACTAGATTCTCTAGCTTTCTACTGGCCATATCACTCTCTAATTGAATGTTTGGTCCAATTTTGCATTGTCCGAATCCATCTTTGTGTAGACAAATGTTCATGAAGAACTTCGCTTTATGGCTATACTCAATGATTTTTTGTGTGTGAAATCGTCACATATCATGTCAATCGAAAAGTCTTTGTGTAGATGTAGTTACAAAAATGGCGGATCTAAGAAAAATCCTTAGTTGTCCGATTCAAATCGAAAGTTTCCCTAGCTATAATCAATAGCATATCGATGTCAATTGTTTTACATAAGATGGGTCCATGCATCATACTAAGGTTCGTATCAAATTCATGTTTACTTGTGAAATGGGCAAAGTCCCTACAAACGTGATCGGTTTTTTGATTAATTATTATCGTGTCGCATGAACGTCGTATTTGGTCAATGAAAACTCTTCAATAGTAATCAGAACTTGTAGAAATCTAAATTCTATACCCTTTGCATACCTGAGCACATGGAATTGTCAAACGTGATAGTGAACACAAGATTATTATATAAGTAAATTCCAATGGAGATTGGGAATCCTAAATAGCAACAATGAAGAAGTAAGGGATGAGAGATTTGGGCAGAGGTCTGTTACTATTTAGGGGGGTGTTACAGAGTATGAAATTATGTTGACTAATGAGTGAGCAAACGAATGATCCTATATAGGGAAAAAAAAAAAAAAAGATATCCTCGTCAATTCTTGAGTCCACCCAAGAAATAGTTTCAATTTAGTTCAATTTCAAGATCGGGTCATTTCACAGTTGTAGGGTGAGAATCGAGTCACTATGAGACCAATCACTCTTGATTTTTAATAAGTATTTCAAAATACTTTTCAAATATGATTGATATGACATGATTTAATTTTATAAATATTGATTACAAGAAACACGAAATGACTCGACAACGACAACAGATAAATTTCCTCAGGATAAGTCGCCGTGGAACTATTGAGAAGTTTGGACTTAAATCCCGTAAACCTCAGAAAAAGGAAGGATGAGGGATGAGACGTCAAGAACCTTGGTCGAGTCTGTTACGTCTTCCAAAGCTGAATCGAGACTGAGATCCTGGTGAAATACGCACACGATCTCCCTCGCAACCGATGTCGGCGCTGTTCGAGTCAAAAGAGGATTTTGTCGTAACTAACTCCACGAGGCGAAATGTCCACCTTTTCGACGGTTCACACTTGCTTTTGCCACCAAAATCGCAATCCACGATCACAAATCCTGCAGCCTTCCGATCCGGTCTACCCTGTTTCTCTTATCTGTCTCTCTCTCGGTTCTTTATTCATTCCGGCGCGCAATCCGGTGAAGTCGCTGTCGTGGCTGACATGCGCGGTGACATCAGGTTCGACATTAAGTTATTGTAGGTTGTTCTAGGGAGAAGGGAAAGGCAGATGCCGTGTACCACTACACAGAAAACAAAAGGGTGCTGGAGATTTATGAGGTTGTTTAGTGCGATTTAGTATGACTGCCGTGCTTGAGATATTATTAAATAACAGATTTAAGTCTTTTAAATACTTATTAGTGATCCCAATAAAATTTACTTTATATATATATATATATATATATATTCTCAACTTGCACCCTTCAATTTTAGTAGGGGTGATCGAAACCAAATTGAGTCAGCTCTTGATCACTCGCTTTGATGTTAGTATGGGTGACTAGCTCCAAACGACAAAGTAGAATCCAACCCGTGAGCACTGGTCACAAAAAATTGGAATTGAGAATCGAATCACTTGATTTTGCAAACGCCAACTAATCCGCAAGTCCAAAATAGGTCATTTACTCGTGAGAGGAAGTGTTAGCATATTTATGCATTAAACAAGTGCTCACTTTCTAAATCTTAGATGAAATTCTAGCTTATAATTAAGAGGGAGTGTAAGAGTATTTATCTATTAGATCGCACATTATCTAACAACTTAAACTTAGACGGTGGTTAATGAAAATTTTACAGATTACGGTTAGATTATTGGCAGATTATGCTATCTTGTGAATTGGGTCATCTTCGGTCTGGCGACAGATGGGCGTTATGCGTATGCTCACTGCAGATGTCCCGTGTTTAATTGCTGTCGGAACCTCTCTTGGCTGATGGGTTTTCTCTGCCGTGTGGCTTCTGGCACGTCATAGTGCCTAAATCATGTCAACTTTGACAAGTATTTTCCCTTTTGTTGTGGGGAGTTGCTTTGAAGTTTGGATCCTTTTGGCTGATCGTATCGTCTTCTTAAGAGACTCGAAAGAATCAGTAGACGTCGATATATTATGTCTCTGTGGAGCTAAGGAATTTTTCAGGCCTATTATGATGAAATGTGATACACATGACAATACATTTTCCGAATATGGATCAATTTTTCACTCGAAAAGTCGGCGCCTCTTGTACTTGTTGGTGATGATATCTGAATATCTTCCTTCTGGAATGCTTTCAAAATCATGAGGGGACGTGCCTCAAACTTAGGCTTAGTGCTTGTAGGGAGATTGGCCTTTACCAAGTGGACTGAGCAAGACTTGTCTCATCAGAGTTGGAGATTGCTTCTCAATGATGTCTCCGCCAATGCCTCATGCTTCACCGAATTTAGAAAAATTCAGTATAAGAATCACATTTTAGTGTGCTTTTATGAGATGTTTGACCTCTAGGTTGAAGAATTGGAAGTACTACTTGTTCTTGAAACTCGTTCGAGGGGGTTGAAAAAAGTAACTAATGGGCTTAGGAAGTTATGTATTGAGTATGAGTCGCAAGGCTTGGGGTGGTTTATTGCACAAAGAGGGTTTCATGCCAGGAGAATAAATTCGATGTGATCATTTCATACTATCTTGATGGCTTGATTAATAAGAGAGTCTAAGAATGAATATGTTGTTTTTTTTTGCAAGCTCCCTTGTTAACTAAAGTTGAGTAGCGTAAGAGATAGAGTTTATCGATGTCAATTTTCTGCACCAATGATGCAGTCTCTAAACCCTGTATATCTTGGTGGAATTGTTGTTTACTAATTGGAAACTATTAATGGCTTGTTGGAAATGTTGTGGGAATAAGAGGGAAGTCTTCATGTTTAGTTCTTCTGCTCATAATGATTGTGGATTGTCTTAGGTATCGGCACTAAATGAGGCTGTTCCAGGAAGCGTGAAGTCAGTGTTTAAAGCTTGGGAGCATCGCTTGAATTTTTCTGAGGTAAATTCTTGTTCTACCACTGTATTTCCTCTGTAATTTATGCACACTTTATAGATAGAGTTTTATTACTTTTGTACTTGGACAATGTTTGGAACAGGTTTTGTTAGAATGCTCCCTCTAACCAGAAAATATATAATCATACAAATTTTACTGTCTTAATGCCTGTATATTGCAACTTAGCAGTTACTCCAAGAACTTCATAACAATTTTAGAAATAGATATCAACAAGCTTAGGGTGCCCATTCTACGCCAATTTATGATCCCTGGTGGTACTAGGATGACTACGCTATGTTTTGCTAAAATAAATGTTGACTCTGTTAGACATTTCTTGTACCTGGTTATGTTGGTCAAGGTAAAGTACTTTAAGCAATGGATTCATGATAATGCTTCTGCAGGAACTGCTGGTCAGTCTTTCTGATAAATCAGGATAGTGGTTGATGATATATCTGGTGACATAAAAAAAATGTAAGATATCATGGTTTAGTTGATTGTCTTGAAGCTGTTTTGTGCATGAGACATTGCTAAATTGGCTTCAAAATCAATTACCTGTCTGCTTTCTAGGCAAATTTCATTCATCAAGTTCTGAATGAACCATTGACATCCGAACCTCTCTGCTTTTCATATTTGATCAGTTTAAGCCCTGTACTTGGTACTTATAATCAGGTTGATCTGCTTGATCATTACAAGTGGGTAGTGATCTTCCAGGTAGTTGGTTGGCACTTATGTGTCCTTATACAAGTGCAGTTGGTGGCAATCTCAAATAGCTGCTGATTAATGAGTCGTGTCTGTATGTCTGTGGAATATGTTTCAGGGTTAATGTTTAGAGTTGTCGGGTCTTATCCCTCAAACAACCTCCTCTCCCTGCCACTTCTCTATGATGTGGTATTCACGTTTTATGATAACTGTTTAATTTTTATTATTTCTTCTTCATTATTTATGTGTGGATACTGTAACAGGGCTACTTGGAAAGCAATGATGGTGATCCTGAGTTACTTGTTTTCATTCCGTAAGTTTATGGGGGCCCAAATCTGTAGTCTCTGTTACATGTTGAATTGTGTATTAGCAGTCTGCTCTGAGTTGCTGATTGGGTTATGCATTCAATGTAATGCCTTTGTTCGTCAACTTTGTGGGATAATACATTGAATATGCAAATAGTCCATACTATTTCTTTTCATAAGGACTTCCAGATGTTTTACTGAACCTCTTATGTGGGAAGCATGTTGGATTAGTCAATCTGTGAGAATCTCCACTTACATTGGTATTATGTGGCATAACCATTGCTTAACCATTGCTTATCTCCATTTTTTTTTTTTTGAAATTTTTATGTTGGATTTCTGCTCCATACTTGCTTTTGCTTTGGTTTGCATTTCCTTTATGTTGGTTTTGGTTTTTGTTTTTCATTTATGTAACTGGGGATGAAGATTACTTCATTCTGTTGGCACACAGCCTGTGGGTAGAAATTACCTGTGCTTGTAGAAGTAAGTCATCATCAAT
This sequence comes from Eucalyptus cloeziana, assembly GCA_014182715.1. Taxonomy (NCBI): domain Eukaryota; kingdom Viridiplantae; phylum Streptophyta; class Magnoliopsida; order Myrtales; family Myrtaceae; genus Eucalyptus; species Eucalyptus cloeziana. The sequence goes on along the minus strand of CM024641.1, from coordinate 33,605,287 downwards.
CTACATAGAACCTTTCTGCAATATCCATTGTATTCTTGAAGATTTATGGTGTCATTACCACCAGGATCTGTTGCAGAGCTGGCCCTGTCATTTTCTTTTTTACCTTCAAGATTGTCAGGGTTGGGAATGACCTTGCCCAAATCAGACTTGTAATGATGTATATATTTCAATATACAGAGGCAAATCACTGATTCCTGATGCATCATTTTTTGTAAAATCTTTCACTGTTTGCAAGTGTCAAGTATGTCTCAAAGACTTGCAATTCTTATTTATAATTGCGGCTAAACTCCCTGTCGTTTCCTTGTTGCATTTTCTTGGATGTCTTCAACAACTCTATCGTTGGAAGTTCAAAATTTAGAAGAAAACACATAAAGAACTTGCCTTGTTTCTCTTTTTCCTTTTTGCATTTTCTTGGATGTCCTCAACTTTTTATGGCTTAAATAGTTACAATCACAACTCTATCTTTGCAAGTTCATAATTTAGAAGAAAAATTCATAGAGAACTGGCTGTTTTCTGTCTGTGCTGGAGATACAGTCTCTGTCTCTGTCTCTCTCCCTCTCCCCCTCTCTCCATCTCTTCCTCCCCCTTTCATGAGTGTGCATGTGTTTTTTTAGCTTGGTACAAATGTGCTGTTCTTCTCGGTTGAAGGGTTCATCTGTCTTTCTAATCACATTCAATCGATTGTAAATAGATTTACTTCGGATGTCAAGATCAAGAGTATTTCAATTGTGGGTGGTGCAGACGGATCAAGTCCATCAAAGATGAGGGCGTAAGTTCGATTCCACAATTACGTGTTTGGTGCAAGTCAATTTTTTTCAATGCTGGAATTTTAACGTGAAGTAGCTGCTTGCACTTTGTTGTACTAGTATTTTCCACTTTTGGTTCAGCGATATTTGTTTCTTAAGTTTTCTTGCATATGTTTATATTCTCATTGATTTCTAGGCTAAGTAAATGTGGTCTCAATCAGGTTTATCAATAGAGAGGGCATTGACTTTTCAGATGCCCAGAGTATGCAAGCTGTCCAGGTACTTTTCATAGTTGATCTCTAGGGTCATTGGCTGTGTTTATGGCTATCATATAATAATCTGGTGGTTTTATTTGAAGGAATGGGATTTGGCTGAAAACACACAAGGAATGCTGGAATATCAGACTCGGTAATTGTTTTGTGTTCGTTTCTACTTAGCACACCACCAACTTCCATGAAACATAAATGTAAATAAAAGAGTTTTGATGAGAGATGGCCATTCTAAGAGGGAGGATCACGTGAGAAAAACACTGAAAATACATTAGATTTTCTTACACATTTTGATCTCGATCTTAGGTACTCAAAATTTCAAAGTGTGGGCAACATTACGTTGCATTTTCCTGACAACTTTGGGGGTGACACGAGCCAGATACATTACATTGGCTTTAAAGGCGAAGCTACTCAGGTAATATCCTAGGCAGCTTGGTTTCATGAATTGTCTTGGTGCTCTTTAACTGACACATGCACTGGACTGTGATTAAACAGTTGAAGAGGGACATTGTTGCTACCATCGTATATGAATTGATGCCGAATCCTTCTGATCATAAGTAAGTCTTCCTCTTCCTAGCTCATGTCCACAAAATTTTTCTGCTGCTCCTTGGTTTGAATGAGATCTTAATGAATAAAAGAAATTTATTCATTACTTTATTTGGATTGAGGCCATAACTGCGAGTACTTCACTGCTGGAAGTACCTGTTGGCTATTAAGCTTCTAGAAAGTACGAACATGGTGTTGAACATCTCTGATGGCATGGAGTGTTACTTGTTTGAAACTAAGAGGTGGTTTTACAAGTTGATTAAAGTTTTGGAAATTTATTTGATAGCCTTCCCTCAAAAACCATAATGCATGCCATGGTATGTACCAATTCTAGGGCTGCTTGCATTACAAGGACCGTAGGCATTTGGGGTTGTGTATCCTCTAGTTCAGTATTCGACTGATGTGCTCCTAGCTGATTATGTTTGACATATTGGTTGCCTAGCAAAAGCACACATGCATCAGGTTTCTTTCAATATTTTCACCATCCTTGCATGCCTCACTATGTGTAGGACGAAGGCTGAAGGTGGTGGCGGTTTTTCACATGTGGAATGAAATACAGAGACAAAGTACTAACTGCATTTGAATTTCCCTAATGATGGTTGGATCACATGTAAATTATTATGATGATCTCAGTCTCCTGAATTGACATGGATTATATGTCATGATAAAACCATTTGTTCTGAATTTTCTCTTTCTGTAAGCATCTTTTTCCCCTTCGGATGGTTTTAAGTATGAATGCTTGGTTTTCTTGGATGCTTTACAAGGATTCTGGACTCTTATGTCCTTGAAAGGGGGAAAAAGAAAATTGACTGTCATTTTAATGCAAGTTGCCTCCCGAAGAATTTTGAATAGAACAGAAGAAGCGCATGCTGCATTTCTTGTCTGTGAACTTTTTCCCACGTAGCCCTGGTATCCGTGCTCTCATGGACCACAGATGCTGTTACGACTCACCGGTGTGCTTGTCCACACACGAGCATGTGTGAATATGTGAGAGGGAGGGAGGGAGGGAGGGAGAGGGCTGGGTTGCGAGTTTTGTCGGTGATCGACCATGCTCTGGTGTGGCATTGTGGCTGTGGTGAAATTTTATGATACTTGGATCCCAAGACATTCAAAAAATCCCATTTCAGCATATTTGGCAAGATTGTAAAAATTGTAAAAATTGTCTTTATCAATACTAGTTGTACCACGTTAGACAATCAATGTCCATGTTAATGATTTTCAATCAAAATTGTTGGGAAAATATTGATAAATTATCAGGGAGAATTAAATTGGAAAAATTGATAAATTTAGGATTAAATTTGATTGTCGTATGATAATTTATGACCTTTTGAACGATTATCTCTGTATAAAATATAAATAATTGAACACATGAACAACTGTTACAGTTAAACTCCTTCATCTTATGTTAAACCATCTTGAATTCTCGAATGTTGATCTAAATTCTATGCATTTGTTGAATTCCATGCTCGTCCAATGACTATTTCTCCTCCAACAGTTTATTGCTTTAATTTAAGGGTCTGTCACTGAAAAAAACCGTCATTTAGAATGCATTGATTGTACATGGCACGAGGAGCGGCAGTTTATTTAAATTGACCAACTTTCCATTTGGGAATCAAGTGCACAACCGACCCATATTAACAAAACCTAAATTTAAACACCCACAAGGTGAAGCTTTTAGGGCAAACTAAGAAGGAACAAGCAAGATTGATATTCTAATAGGAAAGAAAGAAGTCCACGGGTTCTTAAAGGAAGGCAAAAGAGAAAGAGAGCGGGATCCGGATTCTCTATGGGTCCTGTGCGATAGTTATCCATGACCGAAAGATTAAGAAAAATAAATGATTAGAGAAGATGGTAAAACATTCAGTAAGCACTAACGGGTGGGCGCGCCTCTTTTTATCACCGGCTGCTAATCTACACAAAAGGTGCACTTACTTGAATTTTAAAAGCAAAGCTCTGGCTAGCACATTTGTTGATCACGATGCATGGGAAAATCATTTAAAAAGTCATGAATCTATTATATGATGGTCAATTCAGTTATATACTTTTCAATTTGCTCATTTTAGTTATAAACCTTTTGGCCATTTTAGTAGGAAATCTCTCACATAGTGATTCAATTATTAGTCAATTCACATAGCACGGTCATCATTGATGTAGGCGATTTTTGTAATTTGTAAAAAAAAAAAATTCTTTTTTCTTTTTTCCTTGTTTCTCTCTTTTGGTCGCCAACCATAGGCAAGGGCTACATCCTCTCATCGGATCTGGGCAAGGCGAGGGTGTCATGGCCTCATTTGGATCCAACAAGGCCATTGTGGCCCTCGCAGCCCTTGCCTTATGGCCGATGACCTCTGTCGAACATCACTGAGGCCCTAGCAAAGGGAAATAAGAAAGCGAGAAAAATGAAAAATGAAAGGGAAAAAAAGAGCCGGCATTCACATCAGTGATTATTAATCAAATTTGGCCAAAAGGACCATATTGGCATATTTCAAAAAGTTTAAGATTTAAATGACTAAATTTAAAAATGTATGATTGAATTGATAGTCGTTCAAAAGATTTTAGAATATTTTGAACAATTACTGCCGTGACACAGGCATACATGCACAGTGACTTTTGTTTATGTCTGTCGGGAGATTCAATAATGCTTATTTATGGGAGAAAAGAAAAGAAGGAAGAAAATTCTGCTGCGGCCAACTTATAGGAATTGAAACAATTCTAAGGTGAAAAGATAAGAACGCACACTTGACTCTTGAACTTAAAGTTGCTCCATCGTATCTTCAATCATTGTTCTTGTCATTTTGGTGGTGCAAATTAGGTGTCCACGGTGCTGACTGTTTTTCCACATTACATTTTCGGCTTGTATCAACACACGAGGTTCACACCATGTCGACATGGGCTCTCGAGCGAGATGCACTACCGACATGTTATGGTCATTCTATATCCCATAATCTCCCACATGAATGTCGAGTCATGTAATGTAAAAATAAAGAATTCCGCTTTAGCCTACTAAAGTATATATTTCAATCCGGTGGTCCTCAGCAAAGGGAAATCCAAGTTGCGGGCCTCGGATTTGGATGATGTAACCTTAGTATATGATGTCATAAAGTTAGTTCCTATAAAATATTTGGGGCATTAGCCTTATCCTTTTAGCATTTCATTTTCTCACGCCGTTGTGAGCTTTATGACCTTATAAATAAGAGCTTGCCTTCACCATTAACCTCCACTCCAAAACCCAAGACATGTCTCGCCTCACATACTTCCTAGTCCTCCTTGGAGTGGTGGTTCTTGTTGCCGCCACCACCACCACCGATGCCCGTCTCTCCTCATACTGGGGCGATGAGCGAGAGTCGCCAGAGGAGAAAGGGCCATCACATCGCGACCACGGCCACGGTGATGATCATGACCATTCTCCTCATCGTCATGCCCTAGAGGATGATCGTCATGAACGTCCTGGCGAACACGAGAGCGATAAGCGAAAGCCTCCAGAGGAGAAAGGACCATCTGATCATGATCACGACCATGGCCATGACCATGACGGCGACCACGGCCACCCTCCTCCTCGACATGCCCTAGAGGATGATCGTCGTGAACATCTTGGTGAACATGGGGGCGATGAGCGAAAGCCTCCAGAGCAGAAAGGACCATCGGATCACGATCACGACCACGACCACGGCCATGACAGTGACCATGACCACCCTCCTCATCGTCATGCCCTAGAGGATGATCATCGTGAACATCTTGGCGAACAGGGGGGCGATGAGCGTAAGCCTCCAGAGGAAAAAGGACCATCTGGTCACGACCACGATGGCGACCACGAACATCCTATTCATCGATATCTTCTAGAGGATGATCATCATGATCGTCCTGGCGAACACGGGCGATGAGCGAAAGCCTTCGGAGGAGAAAGGACCATCTGGTCACGACCACGATGGCGACCACGACCACCCTATTCATCAACATCTTCTAGAGGATGATCATCACGATCGTCCTGGCGAACACAGGGGCGATGAGCGAAAGCCTCCGGAGGAGAAAGGACCATCTGGTCACGACCACGATGGCGACCACGACCACCCTATTCATCGACATCTTCTAGAGGATGATCATCATGATCGTCCTGGCGAACATGGGCGATGAGCGAAAGCCTCCGGAGGAGAAAGGACCATCTGGTCACGACCACGATGGCGACCACGACCACCCTATTCATCGACATCTTCTAGAGGATTATCATCATGATCGTCCTGGCGAACACAGGGGCGATGAGCGAAAGCCTTCGGAGGAGAAAGGACCATCTGATCACGACCACGACCATGACCATGATGGCGACCACGACCATCCTCCTCATCGTCATGCCCTAGAGGATGATCATCGTGAACGTCCTCGCGAACATCAGGGCGATGAGCAAAAGCCTCCGGAGGAGAAAGTACCATCTGACCACGACCATGATGGCGACCACGACCACCCTCCTCATCGTCATGCCCTAGAGGATCGTCGCAATAAGAGTCCTGGCGAAGGGAAAGCACCGCAGGACAAAAGACCACCACACCACAAGGGAAAGCCACCACACACGGTGGAGAAGCTTATTGCTGGTCGACCTCGCAAAGGCCGTCCTCCTCTTAATTGAAGGTCCCTAAGCCCGTTTTCGTGTGCATCGAAAAGGGCAATAGCAAGGAAAAATAATCAAAAGAGAGACTACAAATGAAGGTTCCGAATGATTCAACTAGCATCTAGTGTGCTCCACTAAAAAAAAGTGATATGTAATACTATGAATAAGAGGAGCTGCAGAGGCACGTAGTTCTCCAGAAGCTCCGATGCTTGTCATGAAGTGTTACTATAGTGTATCAATGGCTTGTGTGCTTTGCTAATTTGGCAGGGTACTTCCTGCAAATGTGACTCCTTATAAAGCTGAGCGATGTTGAACTTGCTCCATCGTTATAAATCTCAGCTGTCAATCCTTCATGACTTCGATAACATATGACTTTGCAGATACAACGAACGTCCTACTCCATGGCATCTAATAATAGCTTCTCCTTTGCGCGTGCTGCAGGGTTTTTATTCAAAATCAGGGAGAAAAATAAAAGAAATAGAATGTGATACTATTAAGGGGTTTTATCCTCAAAATAATGCATAATGTCAGAAAAAGTCATATACCAGGTACTTATATCTGCGCACACCCGAAATTGGATCCATAAATTTAGTTATGAAAATCCTTGATGTTAAAAATAAAAATAAAAAAATAAAAAACTAAAAGTGAGAGCCCCAAAGGGCAGTGAAAATTGTGGATTTCATCCATTAAAATGGATAGGTAAAGGTTAATATTTACTTCTTGTTACTTTAGGCATTTGCCCTCAACGAGAATATTTTCAAAATAGGGCATTCAGAAAATTTTGAGAAGAAACAGATAAAGAAATTCCTCACATGAATATATCCTCAATCCATTATAATTATATTATATGGTTTATATTTCAGGGTGCCAGAAAATATTAGATCGATATAGTGTGTACTATGGAATTGTATTAATAGGAATGATCTTATGATTTATACGATCATCACTTCACTTAAAGAGCAGATTGGAAAGATGAATGATGGTCGATATATTTCTTGCAAAAAGTTGACTGAAAGTCTGAAATCTTGAGTGTTCGGTATTGTTAGATGTATATATTTAAGATTAGGTTAATTGTAGTTTACATTAATTATAATTAAATCTAATTGCCTTCTCACTTTATATATAAGGAAGGGCTTATACTCTTATTTTTTGGTCAGTACTTATACTCTTCTTTTAAGTAACGTGAATTTACTACATTTTCTTCTCTTTTATCACAAACCACCAATTTAAACTCAATATTAGAGCCATTGTTACTTGAGGAGCGCCCGTTAAGTCTGCTACATAATGGCCAACACGATGCCAATGTCGCTCCCAAATTTCTCTGCCATGACCGAAACCTTTGTTTGCTGTTCGACAGACTTCCACTGCTCATTTCGGAAAACTTACACTACTATTAGACTCACCGCCCTCAAACGAGCCACATTCTGAAATTTCGTCGCCAATGGACATCGAACGCCACTACACGCACCGTCGCGTCTCAAACCTGGGGATCCCACCGTCGTCCAGTGATGATTTGGACACCTTTCGCCGTGTGTTCCAAAACCCAACCGCCACTTCCCACTTGTTGCCCTTCACCTAGTCAGCTCATGAATTTTCGCTGCCAACCGCCACCGGACATGCCACCGGAAGTACGGCATGTGAGATCCATGTGCCTCTCTAGGGATATGCGCCAACAGCTCTCTAGGCTGCTGACATCATCCGCCATGTCATCACCACGTCATCTCACTGTTGACCAGCGTTAATTAACTATTGATTGGCGTTGACCGGTTCATACCAGACCGATCAGATTAGTTCTGTTGCATTTTTGATCGGTCCAATTGTTTCCTAACCAGTTTTTGATGTTTTTGACTAGTTTGAAAGTTCGATTTCCTGATTTCATTTCTTGCCTTATTTTGTCCATATTTGCTCTTGACATGTTGGACTATGCTGGTTTATACTAGTAAAGTGCCTATCATGGATAAATTGGGAGTCTCAGTGCCCATTCAAACTATTTTGAATAATTCTAATTATATTTTATGGGCTCAAGAAATATCAAGTCTATTGAAAGGATGTCGGCTTATTTTGTGTCTCCGTAGATATATGTGCACCTACTAAAACACTAAAAGAAATTGAGGCTAAATTTGTTGATATTCCAAATGGAATAGTAAGAATTATTAGATTCACAGGGTTCCGAAACACTTTGATCCTATCTATTTGACTTAAATTTGGCTTTTTAATATGGTAAAGGAAGATTGGGATCTTCTTGCCAGTCGTTATTCAAGTTCAAATGTTGCCCATTAGTATAAACTCTTAAGGAATTTATATCAAGTGTTAGGAGCCAAGTTAATCCATTAATGATTTTCTATCCTCCATGCAAGCTATTTGGGATCAGTCAACCATTTTTAAGCCATGATGCTTGCAAAGTTGCTGAATTATCATGATTGTGCACGTTTCATGCAATTTTTGATGGCCTTGAATGATGAGTTTGAACTTATGAGGGCCTCCTTTCTACATAGAGATTCTTTTTCTCGTATTGAGACGGTTGTATCAAAATTATTGACTAAGAAGACTCAATTGGCTACCTTGAAAACATAACACATTGCCTTGTCAATCTCCACACCTATAGATGTGGTACTTGCCACTTCGAGTTCTTCCTCCTCATGGGGCCCTTTTTGCAAACACCGCTGCCGACTTGGTCATTTGGCATATAATTGTTATTTGCTACAAACACTCAATTGGCTACTTGAAAGCATAATGCACGGCCTTGTCAATCTCCACACCTATAGATGTGGTACTTGCCATTTCGAGTTCTTCCTCCTTGTGGAGCCCTTTTTGCAAACACTGTTGCCAACATGGTCATTTGGCATATAATTGTTATCTACTATGACCTACGCAACAGGATCGGCTAATTGGCCAGTCAACCTTGCAATAGAGGTCCTCTTGCCTATTCATCTACCAATGCAAACACTATAGAGACTTTTGCCCATGGATCATCCGTCACACTATCCTTAGAAGATCTTTGTTCTATTCTTCGATAATTTGGCACCTTTAGCTCCTCCATTCCTAGCACTTGTACTATGTCTTTCACTCCAGGTATTTTAGATTCATGGTTTTTTTTTCTTTTATTCTGCTTGTTGCAACCACATGATATCCAACCCTTCTTTATTTCAATCTAAAACTTTCACTTCACATGCAACTCTTAATCATACAACTGATGACTCGTAGATGAGAGTTAGTCATACAAGAAACATTTCCACATCTATATTATCCTTACTTAATACCTTTTTGGTTCATAAACTCTTACTAAACTTGATATCTATCAAACAATTATGTGAGCTTAGTTTTGATATTCATTTCTCTTCTCATGGTTGTCATGTGTGGAATCCTCGGATGGGACAAACACTTGGGACAGGCTGTAAAGTGGGGTGCCTCTTTGAGCTTGTTTCCCTAAATTTTCCAACCACTTTTGATGGTTGTGTTGCCATATTGTCGTCTAAAACTTGTGTTCTTAGTTAGGTCATGATTCTTTCTCTAGGTTAAGTTCCTTGATTTCAAATGGTCTTTTCAATTCTAGTGACACTAAACATTTTGATTGTTTGCCTTATAAGTTAAGAAAACATCATGATTTACCATTTCAAACTAGTGAATCTATATCTCATGTTCCTTTTGACTTCATTCACTCTGACATTTGAGGACTAACTCCCATCCCCACCATTGGTGGCTCTCGCTATTTAATTATTATTTTTGTGGATGGTTACTCTCATTATACCTAACTTTATCTTATGAAAAATCGTTATGAACTTACTTGTATTTACCGTTATTTTTTATGCATTAATCAAAACCCAATTTTCATTGGATTTAATGATTTTCAGTATTGACAATGCTATGGAATATAGAGGCAAAATTTCTTAGAATTCTTTTCCAAAATGGTACTATCATTCATTGCTCTTGTCCAAGTACTTCCTAGAAAAATGGTAGAGTAGAACATAAAGATAGGCATATCTTAGATGTTATATGTACTCTTCTTGTCTCTACCTCTTGTCCTAAACAATTTTGGGGGAAGTTTGTCACAATATCGTTCACACTATCAACCGTACCTAATCATCCCTTTGAGGTAACATTTCTCCTTATGAGTTTTTTTTATGATAGTGTACCAAATTATAGTCTTCTTCGCATCTTTGGTAGTGCTTGTTTTGTACATCTTCCTCCACATGAACATGAAATTAGAACCGAATGCCCATTTATGTTACTTTCCTTGGGTATGGCATTAAGCACAAAAGGGTATAGATGCTAGGATCCCATTTCTAACTGCCTTCGTGTATCTTGTCATGTTATCTTTTGGGAATACAAGATGTTCTCTTCTATTCGTCCATTTAAATCCTTGCTCATGTACACTTTTTTACCAATCCTTCAATAGACTTATTTCTAGAAGTTACCACATTTCCATCCACCTTTGACTCTTCTCTTCCATAAATTGTCTTCTCCTCATCTTGATGCACGGTCTTCTAGTGACACTACTTTGGCCACTTTTGACATGCCTACCCATCCCCAAATTCTCCAACATTGGTCATTCCATTCTCCTCTAACCATCTTTCCACTACAGTAAGTCAACCTTATGTTCGAGTTCGGGATTACCATTGTTATTCTACTATGACTTCCCTTTATGAACCTCACACATAGAGAAGCTAGTACTATTCCTCTTTAGTAGCAAACAATGGCAAATGAGTTACAAGCTTTAGACAAATCTCATATTTTGGATTTAGTTGATTTTTATTCCGTTAAGTTTGTTGTCGGTTGTAAATGAGTGTACAAGATTAAGACAAAAGCATATGGTACCATGGACTGCTATAAAGCTTGCTTCATTGCGGAAGGCTTTACTAAGGAGTATGGGATTGACTAGACTTTTACTCACTTTCATTTGCAAACTTCTTGCTATTGCCACTATTGAGCCATTGTTTTCCTAAATGGCGATGTCATCGAGGAAATTTATTTGGTGCCTCCTCCTAACTTCACTCATCCTATTCACCAAGTGTGTCAATTACGTTGTGCATTACATGGATTGAAACAGTCTCCTCATGCATGGTATTAAAAGTTTAGATCACAATGGAATCTGTTGGCTTTACATCTAGTCTACGGCCATGCTCTCTTTTTTTGACACACTTCTTGTGAGTCTATTTTGCTGCTCTCATATGTGGACCACATTGTTAATACTAGAGATGATCATATTGGAATTTCATAACTTAGCAACATCTTAGTCAACAATTTGAGATGAAAGATCTTAGGCAACTCAATTACTTTTTAGGCTTAGAGGTAACCTCATATTCATCTTGCTATTATCTTTCTCAAGCCAAATATGTCATTGATCTTCTTTCTTGAGCAAGACTACCTAACAATAAGGTCACCACGACTCTTCCTGAGACCAATGCCAAATTTGATGCCAATGCTAGGACCCCTCTTTTGAATCCTACTCTTTATCAATAGTTAGTCGATAGTCTTAAATATCTCATTGTTACTTGACTTTACATTGCTTATGCTATTTATGTTGTCAATCAGTACATTCTTGGGTCCCGTATGACTCACTTTGCTGCAATCCTTCACTATGTTAAGGGTACGTTAGTTCATGGCTTTTACTTTTTTGCTCATTCTACATTGGAGTTGATAGCTTGTTCGAATGCTAATTGGGTTGGTACCCTCAAGATTGTCGCTCTACTACAAGCTATTGTTTCTTTTTTAGCACCTCACTTATCTCATGACATAGCAAGAAATAGACCACTGTCACTTGCTCTATTACAAAAGTTGAATATTGAACTATTGCCAATAAACCGACCCAAAAAAAAACTATTGCCAATACGACATTAAAGTTATTATGATTGCGATGGCTACTGAAAGACATGGAGTGTGTCATCATAGCGAGATAGTCTTTCATTAATCACAATGCTATTCAAATTGCACATAATGATATTTTTCATGATCGCACCAAACACATTGAGATAAACTAATATTTCATTTGACATCGCGCTCTTCATGGCATTATTTGACTTATTTTCACTTCATCGACCGAACAAATTGCATGTCTTCACCGAGAGACATTCACCTGGGTGCTTCTGAGATTTTTTTCTTCAAAATCCAATCGATTTCTTTCCAATTATCTTTGAGTTTGAGGGGGTGTTAAATGCGTATACTTGAGATTAGGTTAATTGTAGTTTACATTAATCATAATTAAAGCTAATTGCCTTCTCACCCTATATATAATGGAAGGCTTGTACTGTCCTTTTAAGTAATGTGAATATACTATAGTTTCCTCTCTTTTACCACAAACCACAAATCTTGCTTTGGCTTTTGCTTTTGCTTTTTGCTTTTTGCCTTTTTCTTCTTCTTTTTTCCGTTTACTTTTGGGATGTTAAATTAAAATTTTAATTTATTATAGAATACCTCAGGTCTTCAAAAAGCATATATGCCTATGAACATTTGTGGTAACATTTTTCTTTTTTTCAATCAAAACTACGACATTGGGTTCTCTCGGGTAGGCTTTAAGACTAACTAAACACAGTTTTGCATTTTGACTTCTAAAACTTCTCTAATTAATACAATCCAATTCTAACTATATTTAAATATATATATATAAATATATATATATATATGTTGTCAAATGAAATTCTTAAACTAGAAATCCGAGTCATCGTTTTTTATCAATTATACTCTACTTATATTCTAACTCTCAAATTTATATCATATCTACTTATAGAGTATGGGAGTCAAAACCCATACTTGACATCAAATCGTCCCCACATCAACCCTTCTAAGAATATGGTGAGTCCCCCACCTCCTCCTTCCTATGTAGGAAGGATCGCCTTTAAGGCAAACCCTAACAGTTAGGGTTTTCAATTGACTCGAATCATTTTTGTTCATCATTTATATTTCAGCATTCTCTCTCTCTCAAATTTAGTTCCGTTGGGATGTAATAATATATGGGAGGAGGTTCATCGGCTCTTTGGCATTGATGACCGTCGTAGATTAGATGGATGTGGCGACTCCTCCCTCCCTCTCTCTCTCTCTCTCTCTCTCTCTCTCTCTCTCAACAGCCATTCATTCCCAAGTGACTAAATCTGTCTGCTGGAGTTTGTGGGTGTAGGATCGAAAGATGCGCGGCAGTAACTATGGCGGTGGGCCGGTGGCTACGGCGGAGAAAACGAAAGGTAGAAAGAAGAGGTAAAAGAAGGGCTGGAAGAGGAGAATATCAAACCTAGAGAACGGCGACTAAGAATTTTGCACCTAAAAACTTTAGAAATGAAAAAAAAAAAAAAAAATAGAAAGAAGAAAGGAAAAAAAAGGAAAACGTAAATTTGACAAATGATAACAAAGATTAAAAAAAAGGTGAAAAACAAGGAAGAGAGAAAAAAACAATGACAAGAGAAATTCGAAAATAGTCTAATCCACAAAATTGACGAATAATATTCCAATTCAAGACTACATAATATAATATTTAGAAACATTTTTTCATAATTTTTTTTATTTTAATCATTTATTCACGTTGATTCATTTTTTTTTTTCAATTTGATAGCAGAATATCAATTAGATTGACGTTAAAAATAATGGAATCAAACATTGTTTTATGATTTTCATTTTAAATGAATTTTTCCCATGAATCAACTATTGCAATAGTATTGTTGATCCATTAAGTCCAAATTTTTATGTTGTAGTCCTTCATTTATTAAAAAATGTTTGCATAGCTAAATAGTAATTAAGTGATGATACTATCAAACAATAACATGAAAAGAAAAAAAAATCCAAACAAAATATGTAGATTTAATTTAATTTTTTTTTTTTTTTGCATATTTATCAATCTTGAAAAACAACACAAGCTAACATCTTTCCAAACTTCCATTCCAATTGAGCGTTTTTATTGTCGAAAATGAAAACATATTTGCAAGAAAATAGCAGAGCTACTTTTTATTTTTACTGAAAAGGAGAAACTGGAATAATTTTCGCATGCCAAACGGGGGCCCCCTAAAGTCTCAATTAGGAAATTAGGATGCAAAGCGAAACAGATGTTTGATCGATTTTTTCCATTTTAAAATATTCAATAAAAAATAAAAAAATAATTATGTTGTATTTTATTATTATTATTATTATTTGTTTCTTCTGAGTCCCGACTCCTCCGGGGAGCAGAGCAGAAGACGACTCAGCAAGCTGAATTCACCGCTGATATTCCGCGAGCTCAAAGCGATGCGTAGCTTCTTGATTTTCTTTTGAGTATGGTCGAACAGAAAAGAGAGAAATTCCATAGCTCTCTGTCTCTGTCTCTGTCTCTGTCTCTCTCTGTGCTCGACTCGGAATCTGAACGCATGCCTCTATCCATAATTTTTTCGAATATGATTCTCCTCTCTTTCCCACTTCAATCTGAGACCCTCCATTGCCAAAAGCAAGGATTCTCTCTCTCTCAAGCAACAGAATATATTGGACCCTAGCAGATCTGCGGAAGGACTATTAAAGTGGGTAATCTTGATCATCATCATCTTCGTTTTGTTGTTCACTTTGTTTTGTGCTTCTTCCATTTTGAAGGGTGAATAGGAAAGAAAGTCTTTTGCGTTGGGGAGAGAGAGAGAGAGACAGAGAGATGCAAACATCTTCCCTGAACTCCATAATCGATCGGCTTCTTAGTGTGAGAGGCAAGCCAGGGAAGCAAGTTCAGCTCTCCGAAGGAGAAATCAAGCAGCTCTGTAACGTGTCCGGAAATGTCTTCTTGAGCCAGCCCAATCTCTTGGAGCTGGAAGCACCCGTCAAAGTTTGTGGTACTTTACTCTTCGTTCTAATTCTTGTGATATTCAAGTTTGTGGTTCGTAATCAAGTTCGAGGACTGACTGCATGTCAAAAATTACTGTCAGTCTTTCTTGTAAATTTAAGCAATCATATTTGGAGAACAGGTATATAATGATGGCCAAGTTTCTTCTCCTTTTCTGTTAATATATGCTTTAGAAAACAGAAGTAGATCTTTTGCTAGATTTGAATAATAATCATAATAAATAAATAAAAATACAGACAATACGTTAAACTACTGGATTGAATGATTAGCTTGAGAGGCAGCCCAAAGCAAGTTTCAGTTGTCCGGTATGTGAAATCGGTGGGTTTCTGGGCCACATTTGTTTTGAGTGCAACAATATGTTTGCTTGGATTGATTACTTAACTCGAAAGAGAATGGCATGGCCGACGATCTGTTGCATGGAAGAATGAAGCAACAATTACTGAGCTTATATTTCATAAAAAATGGAAGCTAATTAGAAGGACTATATTGCTGTTGGGGTAAAAATAATAGGAAGAGTTCACATGCTAAATTGCGTGATTTGTTGGAAAACGATGACGGGTAAAAGTTTTCTGAGATAGTGCAGATTTTTGGATGATGATTCTGAAAACATGATCTTTTCAATTCCTTCTTTCTGGCTGATCATCCTTATTTCTGCAAATGACTGGCACTTGTTATGGTCAGCGTTCGGTACATGAGGCATCATTATCGTTTGTGTACCTGATACTGTGATACAATATTGTTGGTTCATTTCCACGTTGTTCTGTTGCTATGTTCTCACTCGTCAATTTCATTGGTAAGATTTGCATTATTTAAACTGAAGATCAGCTAGCGTCAGTAATATATCTATGTCCATGTCTTTTTGTCCTTGGAAGATGAGAGTTTCCAACCATCTTATTCTCAAATACTATAACTTGTACTGCTGTACTATCCTGCAGCTGATGACAATTAGCCTTACGGAAATTTGGTTCTAGAATTAGAGATGATACATATCTAATTACTACAAAGTATGAAATGGGTTATATCTCTTTTTGTCTAACAGGAGATATCCACGGCCAGTATAGTGATCTCTTAAGGATTTTTGAGTTCAGTGGATTCCCACCTCGTTCAAACTACTTATTCCTGGGAGACTATGTTGATCGTGGAAAGCAAAGCCTGGAAACAATTTGCCTTCTCCTTGCATACAAAATCAAGTACCCTGAAAACTTCTTCCTCTTGAGAGGCAACCATGAATGTGCATCTGTGAACCGCATTTATGGATTTTATGATGAGTGTAAACGGAGATTCAATGTAAGGCTCTGGAAGACATTCACCGATTGTTTCAACTGCTTCCCTGTGGCAGCTCTCATTGATGACAAGATACTGTGCATGCATGGTGGACTCTCTCCTGATCTCAACAATTTGAATCAGATCAGAAGGTTACCAAGGCCCATCGATGTTCCAGAGAAGGGTTTGCTATGCGATCTTCTCTGGTCCGATCCTAGTAAGGACATTCAAGGGTGGGGTCCGAATGACAGGGGAGTTTCCTATTCATTTGGTCCTGACAGAGTGACAGATTTTCTCAAGAGGCAGGATCTTGACTTGATTTGCCGTGCTCACCAGGTTCGGGATTGCTTTGAGAAAAAAAATATAGTTAGTCCTAGAATCGATTATCTCAGATTCAAAAGGGTCGACATTCACTTGTAAGATTCATTCCCCCTCATTATTGGCATGTCAGGTTGTTGAAGATGGGTTTGAGTTTTTTGCCAACAAGCAACTCGTGACCATATTTTCGGCACCTAATTATTGTGGGGAGTTTGACAATGCTGGTGCTGTGATGACTATTGATGAGAACCTTATGTGCTCTTTTCAAATATTGAGTCCTGCTGATAAGAAGCTGAAATCCAGCAGCGGAAGCACTGCAACAGCTAAGTCTACCGCGTTTCCAAATAAAGTCAAGGTTGGTGCAATCTTATGATTTGCTGCATCCTACTTGTATGGTCTTTTATGCTAATCTGTTTTACAAAATTTCAGATTTTCAAATTTTCAGATTTATTTGTGATCAGTATTAGCTCTGAACAACAATAAAAATGAAACAAGGGACTGGTTGGTAATTGTCATTGTCAGAATAAATAGAACAAAAGAAAAAGAGTTTCCTTTCTGATACATATTTCTGTGGCAAATAGTGAGGCATCAGGTATGTCTAAGGTTTCTTAATTAGCATTTCTTTGAAGGGCCTTGTAAGAAACACAGAAACATTCAGAAAGATGGAAATAGGAATGGAACCTGGCTTTAGACTTTAAAAGCTGACCGAGTTTGAGATGGATTAAAATTGTGAAGAAGAATATGAGGTCACATCTTTGACAGGAATGAGATCTAGATATGATGACATTCTATAAAGGGCAACGTCCACAAGTGACATGAACTAATTGTTCCAACTGTGCAGTGATTTGGGTCCTTTGAGCTTTGATTTGTTACCATCGATTGAAAAGCATGTTGGTTGTCATAGAGAACTGTATAAAATGTGTGTAGGTTGCAACATTTCACAATGAAAGTGCATGTAGTCCAAGATTGGTAAAGGATTCTAGACCAAAACAATCTGTTAAATACAAACTTGGACAAAAATCAGTGTTCAAAGGGTTAACTTTCAATGCACGCGTGATGTTAATTTTTCTTTTCATTATTTGACCAAGCTGAAGAAGATCGTTTCATACAAATATTGACTATTTAAAACAGAAGCTAACCATGCTACTTATTTGGGATTTGACCCATCTTTTCTAGCTCCATGATGAGATAACATCACGTTGTTTGTCTCTTTTCCTTGACTCTCAAAAGCTCTCGCCTCCATTGGTGCATTGCCATATGACATCTGAACATGTGCAATTCTGTAGTGTAGACAGCAGTATCTTTGTGGTTAATTCGTAATTTGACTTGATGGCTTTGTTTGTGAAAAGCCCAATCTGAGAGAGGTGGAATGGAGAAAACAACTACTTCCAAATTCCAGTATCTAGGAGGTGATTTCATAATTTGGTTAGGAATGCTAATCGGTTAGCTGACCCAAGCTTGACTCTCCATTTATTTCGAGTCAACTTATTAACTTCATTCACTCAAATATCAACTGAGTTGACTTCAAGTTGATTTGAGTCAAGTGCGACTTAATTTAAGTCAATTTGGAGTATTGAATTGTCAAATCAACACAGCTTGATTATGCCTCTCTGTCTCTGTTCAATTTAAAATATTATCGAGTAGAAGAGATCAATTGGATACAAAAACATGGCTTTTGGTACGTTTCATTGTAGTAATGAAAAGTAAGTAGTTGGTATAACATGTATTTTCCTGTTGCGTTCAGAGTTCAAATCTTGCTGCGAGATCTAGATTCATATTAGAGGATCGGTTACCTCCATCATTTTTTCTACCTCAGTCTTCGGCATTTCTACCGTTCTTATCGCCTTCAGATTGTCTAGGATGGTGGTAAATGCTCTAAATGAAGCACGTAACTGAGGCTTCTATAGAACCTTGATTAGACTATCTTGAGCTAATTATTAGAACCGACATTTGCAACTGTCGTGAATCAAATGTTTTGTGTTGCAACCTCATAAGGGTTTATGAGTATTGGCATCGAAGAATGCCAACACAAAATGTTTATGTGGGCCTTCACGTTCACCGGCAGACACTTCGCTCTTCTTTTTTATTTGTCGGCTCTGTCTATGGTTTACTTTTCTCCTGTAACATTTTTTGTTTCCTTTGCAGTCATTTCTTGGAGCAAAAGCATAAGTAACTGCTGTCCGTTCAATAATGGATGATATAGAGAATCATTCGAAGTCTCCGGATCATCAAACTTCATTTCATTTCGAGGGAAAGGCTATAACCTTGTCTTTGTGTTTAGTTCTTCCGCTTAGAATCTCGAAAGGTTTCTCCTGACGAGGGGGTCTGGGGTGTATCTTGTTCTACAATGCAGTAAAAAAGTGAGTGAATGGTCGAGGATGGCTAATTACAAAGCAACTCTGCTTCCTAAGGTTGTCCAAAGATTATGAAGTGTCGTTGAACTGCCGCTCCTTTTTGCTTGTTGAGAAAGAATGACATCCTCTATTTTTATCAGGACCACTTGATTGCTTTTGAAGGATTGATGTTGAGAGATCGAGATATCAATTATTGGAACTAAAATGTTAAGCGGATGATGTACACTTCCTTAATCTTTTTCAGTACCGACGTTTTCTTTTTCTTTATTTTCTATTTCTGATGGAGCGGTATTACCTATGGAAGAAGTCCGTACAAATGAATTTCAGTAAGACCCGGACACCGTCATGTGCTTCGGAGGTTAGCCTTTGTGAGGCAACATAAGCGTGCATTAATGCCGAGTCTGATTTTTCACATAAAATGTTTGTACTTTAGAGTATGAGGCAAGTGTCGCGGATTGGTTGATCTAGCATTCCTTTATCCGTGTGACCTTAGAAATCTTTTCACAAGTTAGTCTTATTCACTCATGCTTACAAGAATTGTAAAGAGAAAAACTCTAGATAGAGAACTTCTAAAAATTCTATTACTTGTGAAATGATACAAATAAGGGGGAGGGGACTCTTTTATATAAATATATTTCTAAGGTCTCTCCTTAATCTAATAATGGAGATTTTATCTCCCCATTTACCATGGCATATATTACAAGAGAATACATTTCCAATATTGTCTGCTCCCTAGAGTGTTCTAAAATACACAAGAAAGGTTTGGATTGAGAAGTTTCGAGGTTTGCTTAGTCTTCATGGATCATTCGCAGTCCTGGGCACGGAAAACTTCTGGGCCGTGACACATGCACTTTAGTAATTTTCCTAAATTTCTGGTATCACGGGTATTTGGGAAAATTTCAATGGCCCCGAATGGTCGCTCAACTCTACAAGTTTGCTTCAAATTTGACTTTGTTCCAAAATGCTCGTGAACTTGATCACTTTGGCTTGATAACTTCCCTGAAGTGTAGTTCTTTTCTTGAAATTTCTCTAATTCGACTTTGTTTCAAAATACTGCGAAATTGAATACTTTGACGCAGCAATGCCCATCACCGTCGGAATTAATGGTTGACCAATGAATGGATGCTCGACACGCACTCGTTTTGCCTTCTTTTTTGGGGCATTTTGGTATTAAAAAAAAAAAAAAAAAACAGATTTCACCAATGCCCCACACGCGCATATCGAAAATGTTAAAAAGCTCCAAATTTGTTCCAACTTTGCAAATCAGAAAGAAAGGATTGGGATTTTCTCTAGGATGGATGGAACAATTGGAGATGGAGAATCATTATAGATATGGGAAAAGAGCTACATGGAGGCGGTCGAGTAACTAGGCAGTTTCTTGTGCTCAAGAAGTAAGGGTAAGGTCGACTGACTTATTTTTTATTTTAACTTGGCGTTATAGGTTTGTGGTCGTTTATGGATCAAACTGCCTTCGGGAAAATCGCAAAAAGTGAGATGGCCATCGCTTTCAGAATTTGATGAATTGAGATGGGTTATTGGGCTAACTCGATCGAGTTCATGGAATCCTTATGACAAGTAGGTTTCTAGAACCTAATGCAATTTTCCAACGGTGTTCATCAATTTATAATTTTCTCAATGAAAATGGTAATGATAAAAGAAAGCATTCGCCCAATTAAATTGAAAATATATTTTGACCTTGTAGAAAACTTATGTAATCAGAATAATTAGCCATATACACATATTTTATTATTTTTTAATTAGATGAACAGTTTTATTTGTTGCAGTATTAACCTACCTTGACTGTCAAATAAAAATGACTACTTTATCTATTTGCAATACAACTTAATACACTAAAGCATAGATTGATCATTGAACTATGTGTAATATGAATTTTACGATAACAACTATCTGTAATTAGTTACACTATTGAATATTGTACATAATTAAATACATTTAGCTCATTATTCACGTTATAGGAATTTGTTCAGCGGTTCCGTTCCATTTATTTTATGATTGGCATTTCATGCATATTATCAAGAGTTCTTCAAATGCAACTATAGCAAATAAAACAAAGAATGAGTAGTAAACAAATGATTGAAGAGACCAGTGTAATGATAACTTTTATAATAATTCGAATGAGTATCAGAATATGACAAAAATAGTTAATATAATCATATATAGATATCAACTTCCTTGATTGTGTCTATTCTAAAACTTAATCAATTTGGCAACCATTTAACTATAAATTTTTATTTGTAAAATATATAATTAGTTTATTTAAGATATCAAATTAGAAACCCAACTGAAACACGATTAAATTGCTAGTTTAATTAATTGGTTAAGTAGTAAGTTTAACATGGTTATCATCTACTAACGCCAGGTGTCTTTCTACCTAATTTTATTCTAATTGAAAATTCTGTTTGTTTCATAGAAAATGAATGATTTGGAAAATATATTCTTAGAAGTGGCCGCTTATATTGATTGAAATAATTAGTCAATGGGAAATATTTCAATTATCAACAATAATTTATGTTTATATATTTTCCTGAATGTAGAAAATATTTTTGGTCCATTTATTTGTGTAATAGGCGTAAATACATGAATAGTCATGCGCCTGTTTTTGTGGCCTGAGGCAAATTTCATTAAAAGGCTTAGTTGGCATGTTTTATTAAATTTCACAAAGAATACGAACCTACTGAAGTTTGAGGGGCCAAGGCCCACGGGCCCCCCTGGGCCCCCCTTACGTCCTTCTAAATCAGATCTATATCTATCTATTTCTCCCATTGTCAATGTAAATTAGAACGCGCCCGTGCAATGCCCGGGCTTGAAATTTATAATTTGTATAAAATTATGGCATATTAGTTTTTTTTAATATTTTAGCCGTTAAGTTGCATCCTACTTTACATGAATGTTTCTCCTTTTAATAAATTACACGGGCATAGTTCTTGATTCATATTCAAATGTCTTACATATGCTCGTGTGAGTGATAGTATGGGTTGGAAGGCTACCGGTTGTGGTGCATTGATCCTAGATCACCCGATTTTCTAATTAGCAAAAACACGATCTTCAACAAGACTGCAATGCTTGAATAGAGGAGTTCTAAGACACAACCAACAAAGCAGACAGATCATGGTGTAGTTAGTAAGGTGAAGCTTTAGGTGGAGACTTCAAAGACCTCGAGGGTAACAGAAGTTGAGACTGCAAATAAGGCTGCAATTCCTAAAGTTGATGCTAATGAATAACCAACACAACCGCAGCACACTATAGCCGCAGAAAGATAGAGAAGGCATAAATCACCGATACGTTACGATTATATAGATATTGCTTATGCATTGAATGTAGGTGACGAAGTGAAGACAAATGGGCCTTCATCTTACTCTAAGGTGCAGTGGCTAAGAGCTATGAGTGAAGAGATGGAATCACTTCATCGAAATCAAACATGAGAGTTGGTCAAAGTACCCAAAGCCAAAAGATTGTTGGAAGTAAATGGATCTTTAAAAGAAAAGAGAGCATTCTCGGTGTCGAGACAGCGAAGTATAAGGCGAGATTTGTGGTGAAGGGCTATACACAGTGGGAGAGCATTAACTATAATGAGGTATTCTCTTCTGTGGTAAGATATACTTATATTCGTATTTTACTTACCTTAGTTGCTACGCAGGATCTTGAGTTAAAGCAGCTAGATGTGAAAACTGCATTTCTTCACGATGAGTTGGAGAAGCGGATTTACATGAGGCAGCCAAAGGGATTTGCTATTCCAAGTAAAGAAGATCATGTTTGTTTGTTAAAGAAGTCTTTGTATAGACTTAAACAGTCTCCAAGGCAGTGGTATAAGCGTTTTGATACTTTTATGACAAGATTATTTGAAAAGTCAGATGAATAGCCGTGTTTATTTTAGGAGATTAGAGAATGGTTCTTTGGTTTGTCTATTACTCTATGTTGGTGATATGCTGATAGTAGCTAAAAATATGTTTGATATTGATGTGCTGAAGAGGCAATTAAATGTCAAATTTGAGATGAAAGATTTAGGTGCTGCAAAGAAAATATTGGGTATGGAGATTTTTCGTGATAGGGCTACATAAGTTTTACATCTATCTTAGAAGAAATATAATGAGAAGATTGTGGCACGTTTTAACATGCAGTCGGCGAAATCTGTAAGTATGCATTTAGTGAAGCACTTAAACTTTCAGATAAATTATCATTGCAGACTGTAGATGAGGAGAAGCATATATTCCGTGGTCCTTATTCTAATGCTGTGGGTAGTATTATGTATATAGTGTACACTAGACCTTATATTTCACAAGTTGTGAGTGTAGTTAGTCGCTATATAAAGCATCATGGTAAAGCACATTAGGAAGCTGTGAAGTGGATTTTCAAATATTTGAAGGGGACAACAGACATGGATATAGTATATCAGAGGGATAGCAGTGGCAATGAGACCATTGGCTTTGTGGATTCGGATCAAGCCGATGACTTAGATGATTATAGGTTTTTAGTAGGGTATGTGTTTACGTTAGCAGGTGGTGCAATTAGTTAGAAAGTGTCCTTACAGGATCACGTTGCCTTATCTTTAATTGAGGCAGAGTAAATGACACTAGCCTTTATAGCGAAGGAGGCGATATGGTTACGAAATTTGCTCTCGGACTTTGGGTTAGAATAAAAATGTGTTGATATACACTGTGATAACCAAGGTGTGACAACTCAAATCCGGGACAATACGGAGGGATGGACTGAGATTGCCTTGGCAGTACATGAGTGAGGCTAAGGACATGTCTCCTGTCCTACATCGCTTAGGGGGGAGTCTTGGGCTAGTCTATAAAGGCTTGGGTCCCTTTAATCTGTATAACGCGTTTTAAAGCCGTGAGAACTCATTGTCCAAAACGGACAATATTATACAGTGGGGACCGAGTTGTTACAAATAGTATCAGAGCCGACTCCCGATCGCGTGTGGGGGCCACAGTGAGGACCCTGTGCCTTAAGGGGGGGGAGAATGTGATAACCTAGACCCGGGGCAGTACGGAGGGATGGACTGAGATCACCTTGGCAATACGTGGGTGAGGCTAAGGACATGTCTCCCGTCCCACATCGCTTAGGGGGGAGTCCTGGGCTAATTTATAAAGGCTTGGGTCCCTTTAATTTGTATAATGCGTTTTAAAGCCGTGAGGATTCAGTGTCCAAAGTGGACAATATTATACAGTGGGGCCCGGGTCGTTACACAAGGTGCGCTATATTTGGCGATAATCCAATTTATCACAAGCAAATGAAGCATATCATCATCAGGTATCACTTCATCCAAGATGTCTTAGCTAAGGGTAATGTTATTGTGAAAAGAGATTGCTACAGCAAATAATCCGGCAGACATGATGACTAAATTTGTTCTTTTGGCGAAGTTCAAGCTCTGCTTGAGCTCCATTAGCGTCTGTGAAGAGTAAGTGCTCGTCGAGGCGTTAGGAGGATAGTATGAATGATGAGTACTATAACTTGACTTCAAATATCAAGTCAAGGTGGAGAATTGTTAAATTAATGTCTCGAGTTTGAATTCAAATATTGATTTATTAGCTGAATTTGTTGAGAAAGATTTTCCTAGATTCAAATCTCACGCGTGGAAAACGCCTTCAACTAGAGGTGAAATATTGGATGCTACAAGACAAAAAGATTTGGACTTATCTATTACAAATCTAAATATATTTGTTTCGTTGGGGTAGAAAAAAAAGGATAATAGCGCAAAAGGACAATAGAAAGGGTTTCCTGTTTGTCACATGTAGTGGCCGAGTACTTGTTGAAGCAGTGGGGCCCAAGGTCAAATTCTTTACTTTGGGCACACATAAAACGCCTAGATTTTTCCTTCTGCAGTGAGCACCACACGGATAAAAATAAAGAAGATAAGCCACATGTCCAGAGGAGCCGTTGCAGAAGCCACGCGATCAAAAAAGAAAGAACACGAAGGTCATATGTACATGGAGCAAAAAAACGAATGCTGGAGTTCTTGTTTTTGGCATACATAGAACATTTTACTTTGAGCTTGAACACGCAGTTATTTTGTACTGTAAGCTTACATCCAAATGAATTATTCATTTATAAACATTTTGAGTTTGAATTTAAATTTAGGTACGAAAAACACTTGAGTGTATGAGAGATTATAAACTCTGATTCTCCGATTATAGTGGATTATTTCTTTGTTGCCTCCTCAGATGTAAGATCGATCTGATTAAATCACGTAAATTTATGATATTCTTATTATTTCTCGTTTATTTCTGTAGTGATTTCGTATTGACGTAATTTGTAAGATCACATCGTTTTCGCGTATTATATTTCAATAGAACATTTCTTCGCTTCCCACCTCAGCATTTGGAGTCCTTCGGGATGTCACGACAATCTAAACCCGACAACAACATAGGAGGTTTCGTGCAAAAGCTTCGCCATCAGACGTAAGGGCTGGTAACCCGTTTGCGCGTTCCTGTTTCTGCTGGGAAGCTTCCTCTGTCCCTCAATCGATGTATTGACGGTTCAAGAGGGTAATTGAAGTTTCGGTCATCTAGCCAGTGAAATTTGAGTCAACGTAACACCCTCTATGGGGGCAAACGAAATTAATAATGTTCGGCTGAATGACAAAAGAAATATGGTCCACCGCAGTTAATGAGACGTTAGGACGAAGGTCCACATCTACAACCAAACAAATATTAAAAAAACTGTCAACATCAATGTGTCACGGGTCTCGCTTGACCCTCACCACGCTACCAAGAAGCTACGATGCATGTTCCTCGCATGTACAGATCATAGGAAGGATTACACAACCAACCATAAATATATTATATGAATATCAATTCATTCATAAATAATTTAAATTCTATTAATTTAGTTTTAAAATTTTGCACCAAATTTTAATATCAATTTTCACAACTTTTGACTCTCTATGCAATATCTTAGACACTACTTTTTTATTGATAAATGATGCTTGTATGATTTTCGTTGATCAGACTTATAATTTGTATATATCTAGTTTTACACCGCCACACTTTGTGCCTCTTGATTTCTTAGAACTTTAGAATTATACTCTAAATTTCTCGCACATTCAGGAATCAAGGTTACAAAAGTTAAAGAATTACAATACAATAATATTTTCACAATATTTTTTAAGTTCTTACCCTTTTGCTCTTCACACTCTATAAAGAGGTAGAATAAAAATCTCAGAGAAAGAAAAACTTAACTTAGAAAAGTTGAAAAAAAAAAGAGAAGAATAAAGATATTGATCTTAATTAATGGTAAAATAATAGCCAAAAATTGAGTAAGCTCTGTAGTTATATGTTAAAACGGAAAAAAAAAAAAATCCGTTCACATTGTATCTGAAAACTAATTAGTATATGCAATTTGTGTTCAATGGATGACGCATACTGGTTTAATTATTATATTTAGAATAGAAGACAACAGATTTTCCAGAGAAATGAGAATTGAATAGTGAATGGACTCAGGTCCTCGGATTTATTCCATACTAACTTTTGTGTCTCCTATTTAGGTCAAAAGGACCACGCCTACCAAGGTGGGAATGTCGAAAGATGAACAGCTTCCTTTCAAATAAACCCATCATTTCCCATTAGCCAAACATTTAGCACGACCCGTGTGAATTAATTTGCACTTAATTAAAGAAAAAAATGTCATTTTTCTTAAAACCTTAGTATACAACCCATAACTGAGCCCAGTAACTTCAAAGATCATGAATGATTGTGTGAGAAAACTCAATCACTTACAAATTTTTAGGTCATAAGCGTAGTATATTTCATCTATTACTTACAAAATCATGCACATTTAACTTACAAGAACCGCTTAATTGGACGGTCAACATAATCTGAAAAGAAGCTTTTGATCACGCGAAAACTCAGATGCCTCATAGGGTTGAAAATCTGTTAGTCTGAGCAAGAAAAACATACATGCTTTGACCTCTTCATTCGAACCTAATTTTACTCATTCCGCTTTTGCATCCTCTAGAAGCCATCATCATTCGGCAGTAACAGTTGACCACGAGGCCAACATTTTACCCACTTGCAATGCCTAACCCTTTCTATTTTCCTTTTAGATCAGATGAATTGAGTTTGAGATCCGCTGTCTTGGAGTGCTCAAGGAAGAACACAGATGAATAGCGAGAGTTTCAACTCTATATACTACTCGGCGTGCCCGTATGACATTCTGAAGATAAGATGTTAGGGAGGCTTCAATGTGAAAGCTTTCCGAGTTTTCAAGTCGTTGTCAGAGAGTTACAATCATATTCTGCCACAAATATCAACCCCAAATCGTACCAAATGATGTCGTCCATGGGGCAAGAACGATCTCGACAAAAAAAAAGGCCAATCAGGTTTCATTAATTTATGCGTAGAGGCTTACTTCAGGGAACACAGAGAATAACAGCAACTTAAACAAGGACAGAATGTTATTTTTGTTGGAGTCGGTGAACCAGAAGCAAAGTGGGGAGCGAGAATTAAATGTTTGTTGGCTTGATATCATTAGAAATCTCAATAGTGCTTCATGACACATTTATTCTAAATTAATTTTCATCTCATAAAATATCCTAAACTAATATATATTTAACCCAACAATTTTCGCCTTTACCAAAAAAAAAAAATCCAAATCAGTTCCCATGATGAATTTATTCTTCGTACACGCGTTTTGCTTCAACGCGGTAGTGGAAACTTGTGAACAAGTTTCACAATGTGATGTTAACAAACCAACTTCAGCATCTTGCTGAATCAAAGTCAGCTCAAATGGCCAATGAAATGAGTTCGGTGATGAAATGTACGCGTCCATGGGTGTCCTCTTCTGTTTGAGTAGTCATTGATTGTCGGGAAGTTAAATAGAAAGTTCGTAGAGAATATTAACGTGGCCTCACTTATATGCGGTCATAACGCTAAAATGATGTATTATCCAGCATGTTTTGAGAAGTTGCATTTGAAGTCCAGGTTTACTAATCATCCAGCAAGTAATTGATCGACTCTTATAATGATCCCTACGAAAAATTCGGTTTCTGAATTCACATTGTAATCTTTGCTTTGCATGCTACTTGTATATTAATCATGACATTCCTGGTTACAACAATTTTTATGGTAAATACAATTTTTAATTAACTGCCACTAATTAAGTTTGTTGAATTGTAAATAATTGGTTGTGCGGCTAATCCTAACACAATGGTTGTGTCAGAAGATGTCGTTTTTCATTTCTCTTGTCCATCAATCCTTATTTCTATCTTTGTTCCCTACAAAGCACAATTCTTATTTAATATTTTAGGAACAACATTGAACATTTTCATACATTTTAGGAATTATATTAAACATATACCAAAAGTCCCAGACCACATTGTACAAATTAAAGTCAATGATGACATTACATATTAAATTAAAGTTCAAATCATATTACACAGTGAACCAAAGTTCAATGACTATTTGTGTCATTTACCCTATCTAATATCATCTACTACAGTCTTTTAACTCCCCACAATAGGTTTTTGCCCCTTTAGGATTGGTGCAATTGGTTAGATGTTGGGGATCTCTAGCT
Source organism: Eucalyptus cloeziana (assembly GCA_014182715.1). Classification (NCBI taxonomy): domain Eukaryota; kingdom Viridiplantae; phylum Streptophyta; class Magnoliopsida; order Myrtales; family Myrtaceae; genus Eucalyptus; species Eucalyptus cloeziana. Next base: position 33,576,875 of record CM024641.1, on the reverse strand, counting down.
AAAAAACTAGAAGCACCTATTTGAATCTCACAAATTGCATGCGAACTCATATGGATTAGGCCAAAAATTTGGACTTAACTAGTTCATGCAATTTGCATCATTCCTAGGTAGCTAAATTGGGAAAATTGTTCAAAAAATCTTAAATCTATTGCTTTTGTCAATTTAATCATAAACTTTTTTAATTATGTCAATTGAGTCTATCTGGATAATTTTGGCAAAAAATTGCCGAAATGGATGCTAGCCATCTCATGTAGCATGGTTGGGACTAACATTGACAATTTTTAATAATAATTTAACATTTTTTTTTAGCCATCTCTGGGAAGGAAATATTTTTATTAAAACAAAATAATCCTTATTAGGCGGTGTGAATGTTTTTGTATACTCATGAATCACTGATCTTGCCCTCGTCAATTAAAAATGGATAATTCTTTTCCCCATGATTGCGAACGTTGATTTTTCTAGATCTTATGTACTGGTCTACAATTATGCATTTCATTTCTATAATTAGTAAAAAGCACATTCAAATTGCTTCTTCTTTTTTTTTTCTTTTTGAAAAGTCCGAATAATACATAAATCCTCATCAAAGGCTCGGCATACTAACTCCAATAAGATAATGAATGATTGAATATGCGAATTTAATAACTTTTGATGAAAGAATTTACTCTCTAACGTGTTGAAAAACATAAAATAAAATCGACTTTGCTGTTTTTCAAACTTTGCTAACCATTATCATGACAATAACTGATCTCTCATAAGATTCACTCTCCTACATACCTTTGTCGCGAAAGTTCTAAACATATTGTATGACTATTAATTTAATTATAAATATTTTAATTATGTTAATTTAGTTTTGAATCTTTTGATGATCTGCTAATATAGTCATTCCAATCTATTTTAGTCTAAACTTGCTGATTCGACAATTTTTGTAATTTTTTAAAAATTTTCTGAATTTTTCAATTATTTTCTTCTTTTTTTTTTACCATTAAGGCTTGCAAGGGCCGTTGGCCACTAGCTAAGGCTTGGCGAGGGCAGCGAGCTCTCACCCAACAAGTCGTTGGGCCTAGTCTAGTGGCTAGTGAGATGATTTAAGAAAAAAAAAAGAAGAGAAAAAAATAAAATAAAAAATTGTCAAAATTGTCCACATTAACGTTGACCATATCACATAAAATGGTTGGCATCTACATCAATAATTTCCAGCTAAAATTGATCGGGAGGATTACATTGACAAATTATCAAAATATTTAGGACTACATCGACATAATTAAAAGGTTTAGGTTTGAATTGAGAGCCGCACATTATATTTAAAATTTTTTGGACAATTTTCTATATTTTCACTGGATGGCATCATTTCCGTTAAATATGTGGGCGATTGCCCGTAACATGGAAGAAAGGTCCTTCAAATACTATCAGGGCAATACGAGGGAGAACACGAATTCTTTAGGACAAGGACGGCCAAAAGGTAATGCAGTGAAAGTCAGAGATAACCAGTGGATTTATTTCTCCTGCTCCTCTGGACTTACTAAATTAACTGGACAGCTTCTTTTTTATAGTTAATCAACAACATATATATAAAATGGCCCGAGAAAACTACTATCGAAAAGGTTGTACGTACTAAATAAGCACATCACACATAATCGTATTGATGACCTCAAACAATTTCTTTGTCAGGTCACCCACCAAAACTTCATCATATAAAAATTGCCACATCAGATTTTCACAACCACTCACTTACTTGATTGGGCCGTTACCCTTGACTTTTCAACGGTTCTCTTTTTCCCCTTCATTGCAATAATCAATCAATCTCCATTGGGTCATACTCCTGACTTTGTTCTTTTCCTTTGAAGCACCATGGTCAACAATGAATAGAACCCTCCTGGTCCTGGCTTATCGTTTCACGCGGAGAAAGAAAAATGTCTTCAAAAGTTTCTCTCTTCTTTTGTTCTTTTCCTTCTGACGTAACGTTGAGGAGAGAGACACCTGCCGGGAGCGAAAACGCACCGCTTGAGCTCACACGACGACATAGAATATTGACGCAAACACGGGTAGACGCCAATGTTGACTCGATTTCCAGCAGGCCAAAGAAGCCTTTAAGTACCCGACCATTTCTGCTCCAGTTGCACTCTTCATTTCCAACTTGGAATCAACACCATTCGTCGACTATCCTGAGCTGGTCAGTCTCTCTCTCTCTCTCTCTCTCTCTCTCCCTCCCTCCCTCCCTCCCATGAGTGGCGGACTCCACCGCTAGGTTCAGAGAGATCTGCCTAGTAACTTTCTGCTCCTCCTTTTGCATGCACAATCATTTTTCCTCTTTTCTTTCAATAATTATAATTGCAGTCGTAAAAGACAAAGGATGGCTTTTATTTAGCGACCATCAAAGCCCTTTTTTTTGCTCTCTGCTTGTCGTCATATCTCATACTTCTGGAATCAACTGAAGCATTTTGCATTGCACGAACAAATGATGGTCCTCAAGCTCGTTCCTTTCCTGAGATCAGAGATAGATATGGAGCTGTTGAATACGCTTAACTGTTCCTCCCAACTTTGTCTTCTTCGATAAAACCAACAATAAAACATAAAGGCAAATTTTCCCTTCACCGAAATCAAATGGAAATAATCTCCTCTTGCACGAACAAGTGGGCTTTGGTATGTTGTAATTCTTGCCTCTGCACTCCTTTTAGAGTCTTTTGATGCTTGTTCTTGGCAAATCCCTTAGTAGCAGACTCTCCTGTTAACTCAGCTACTTGTTTTTTAGAAGAGGGTCTTAACAATTTGTGACAACTTTTCCTTGCAACTTCTCTGCTTCTTTTAGTCTGAACTCTGGAGCATATGATAACTGTAGCTAAGAAGCTATCAGCAGGCTCGACATGAAACATGGGTTTCCGGTAATCAAGGGTTTAAAGATGATTAAAGACCCGGAGTTGTTGAAACATTGACTTCAAAGGTCACACACAAAAATCTAAACCGTTTGGTTGGGCCATTTTTTCGGTCTTTTTGATGATTCAAGTGTCCTACCTAATCATATCGTTCATCGAACATCTTACGAAGAGAGATTCCACGAATCTGAAACTCATGTAATACGTTAGCCTTTGTACAAGCTTTGGAAGGCGTGTCAAATTTTTCAATCCTCTTCAACTTGGTTCACTTGGCTACTGAGAGGCAGAGGATTGTTCATAATTAGCCTCTTGTTTTGTTACGTTTTGACTAGACGCGTTCAATTTCTTGTAATTCTGCCACTGAAGGTACAGGAGGGGTATGATGCGTTCATTAAAACCACTAAAATGATCTTTCATTTGACAGAGGTGGGAGTGATTGCCAGTCATGGCTCGAAACCAACTGGGGGTACTTGATGCACTTGATGTGGCCAAGACACAATGGTATCATTTCACCGCAATTGTGATTGCGGGGATGGGATTCTTCACCGATGCGTATGATCTCTTTAGTATATCTCTTGTCACCAAGTTACTCGGCCGGATATACTACATTAACCCTGACCCTAAAAAGCCTGGCACTTTACCTCCCACTGTCGCAGCTGCCGTTAATGGTGTCGCACTGTGTGGCACTTTGGCCGGGCAGCTCTTCTTCGGGTGGCTTGGTGACAAGTTGGGACGGAAACGAGTCTATGGTATAACCCTGGTCCTCATGGTTGTTTGCTCCCTCGCCTCAGGGCTCTCGTTGGGCAGCGAGCCCAGGGGCGTCATGGCCACCCTCTGTTTCTTCCGGTTTTGGCTTGGGTTCGGAATTGGCGGCGACTACCCATTGTCTGCGACCATCATGTCCGAATATGCCAACAAGAAGACCCGTGGCGCGTTTATTGCCGCGGTCTTTGCCATGCAAGGATTCGGGATAATGTTTGGTGGGATCGTGGCCCTCATCGTCTCGGCCACATTCAATGGTAAGTACGGTGCTCTTCCGTTCAAAAGTATTGGGCAACAATCCACTGTTCCGCAAGCCGATTACGTCTGGAGGATCATTCTTATGTTCGGGGCGATCCCAGCCGCTATGACCTACTATTGGCGAATGAAGATGCCTGAGACTGCTCGTTATACCGCCCTAGTGGCCAAGAATGCGAAGCAGGCAGCAACCGACATGTCTAAGGTGTTGAACGTTGACCTTGAGGCCGAGGAAGAGAAGATAGAAAAGATTGCACGAGAGAGATCCAACAATTTCGGCTTGTTCAGCAGAGAGTTCGCTCGCCGCCACGGGCTCCACCTCGTCGGGACTACCACCACTTGGTTCTTGTTGGACATTGCTTACTACAGCTCCAACCTCTTCCAGAAGGACATCTTTAGCAAGGTGGGTTGGCTTCCCAAGGCAGACACCATGAACGCAATTGAGGAAGTCTTCCGCATTGCCAGAGCGCAGACCTTGATTGCGCTCTGCGGCACCGTCCCCGGATACTGGTTCACGGTTGCTTTCATTGATCGCATTGGAAGGTTCGCTATCCAATTGATGGGCTTCTTCTTCATGACCGTGTTCATGTTCGCGCTCGCAATCCCTTACCATCACTGGACCCTCAAGCCAAACCACATCGGCTTCGTTATCATGTACTCACTGACCTTCTTCTTTGCCAACTTCGGGCCCAATGCCACAACTTTCGTCGTGCCGGCGGAGATTTTCCCTGCGAGGCTCCGGTCGACTTGCCACGGCATATCAGCAGCATGTGGAAAGGCAGGGGCAATCGTCGGGGCCTTTGGGTTTTTGTATGCTGCTCAGGGGAAAGCAGCGGCGGATAAAGATGCTGGTTACCCAGCGGGCATTGGGGTCAAGAACTCATTGATCATGCTCGGTGTGATCAACTTCTTCGGGATGTTATTCACTCTATTAGTCCCTGAATCAAAAGGAAAGTCGCTTGAGGAGCTCACGGGCGAAAATGAGGATGAGCCCAGTCAGACAGAGCAGCCTAAGGAGGTGTCCGCTGCAAGAACAGTCCCAGAATAATTTCAACTCCCAAGTAACTTTGTGTCGAAGAACAAGAAGTAGAAATCGAGTGCTGAAGAAACTTGCTGTGTTGCTGGATTTTACCGAATCAGCATGCCTGATGAATAAGTCTATTAGAGAAACTACATTATACATTGAAGAAACACTAGCAGGTGTGTATAGAAAGTTCATGTAAGGTATAGGATTGAGTTTAGTTTCCATGTTTTCAATCTTTACCGTTCTACATTTACTGTCCAATGCCTACCTGATGAGACATTCCTGTATCCTTTGACGTTTCTCCGTTTTTCAATCCAAATGAACCAGCATCAGGATTCAGTACTATGGCATTGAGGTGCATCAGTTTCAGTAATGAGACCTTTGAGTGTTAGGTGGAATCTGAGCTTTGCTCATCATAGGCATATCTGCAAATGAAATCCTAGAAACTCCAACTCAGAACAAACTGAGATAGCTCAAGCGGAATAGCATTACAGGTAAATGCTAATCATGTCGTTGGAAAACTAAAGTTGGGGCCCAAATCAATCTGGATTCATTCGTTTCGCTTGTAAATTTGTCGTGTGCTGAAACTCAGGATGAAATCCGCCAAGGTCTTTAAGTTTTTTAGTTAGCTGCGGTATTGTGGAGGACGGTGGCGGTCCATGGCTGCGGACCATCTGCTTTCCCCATTCCAATTCTCAAACTCTTCCTCGCGGCTCCGGAATCTAAGTTGATACAATACCTTATCCCCCGGATTCGACAAAGAAGAAGGGTTTTTAGAATCACGAGAAGAGTCAACGCTCCATGGTCTCGATGATGTGAACGTGCACCTTTTCACTTGCGGCTCCCGAAACAGGTCGGAAAAGTAATGAAGTAGACAACCGTTGACTTGACTGAGACGATATGCTTTGACAAAACAAGCGTACCCATCAGCACGCCTTTTTTAGTGCGCGATGCAAAATCTAGTTTGCATATGGAGCACGAACACCGGTGTGATTAATCATGTTTTAGGAAATAACCGCCACTTTTATCATTCAAATTCTTGGAAAATTAGAATTTATTCAATAAAATGATTTAGGAAATTATACAGGTTAAATGATAAGAACCGCCGAATTCAATAGTCGTATATAATAAAAAAATTGCAAATAATTAGAAACTTAGATGCTATTAGTCTTCACCCAGGAATAAGGGCAAGCATCAATCTAGGGTTAACATGGATCAATCCTAAACTTGCCCAACCTGACCAGTCCTGATTCGATCATTGGTCTTAGGCCTCTAGACATAACGTTATATGGATTGGTCCTCTTCTTAGTACTTTAAAGTTGGTTCAACCCAAACCAATCTTTTGTGTGTGCGTATGCACGCACGCACATGTAATATTATATTTTTTTTTCTACTCTAAACCCTAGCAACTCCACCTTTGTTTTTTTCTTTTGCGGTTCTACTGTGTAAATTATAAAGTAGAAACCCAGCCTAGATTTGACCACAAGAAAAATTTAGACCCTCTTCACTCACCTTGCTCTATTTGTTTGCCTTTTACTACTACCGTGCCTATCATGATGATTTGACCCTCCTTTAACAATTAAGCCATCAACTTTATCACTATTGCCAATTGCTTTCAACTTTGTACACATCTTTGTGGAATTCAAGGAGGCCTTCACATCGTCAAGAGTTGTGGATTCCCTTCCATACAACATTGAATTCACAAAATTCTCATACGAGCTCGAAATAACATTATTACCACTTGATTTTCATTATCTAACTTTAAATCTGAATTTTTCATATCCATAATAATCTTATTAAATTCATCTAAGTGTTCTTGAATGGGAACACATTCTTGCATCTTTAGTGTGTAAAGACACCGCTTTAAGAATAATCCAGCCATGTCGCGACCAATTTTCCGGGTGTGAACCACATAGGGTTTGGCTAATGGATTGTTAAGCCTAGACTTAACTCAAGCTCTCCTAAGCCCATACCAATTTGCGACTTAGGTTCAAATTTTTAACGTGCAATTGATTTTTAACTAGGAATCGCCACTAATCTATTTTTGGTGGGTTGATTAGAAACCCAAGTAAAGTAACGGGAGTTTTACTTTACTCCTATGAACCAGAGACCATGGGTACGGGGAAACACTAGATTTCTCTAATGCCATTTCGGTACCATTCTTTTATTTTCAAAAATGTTTTTTTTTTTGCATGCAACTTAAATTAATTTTAAATCTATATCCCTAACATGTGAGGCGATCATGCGGGTGCGCAATCCACCAATTTAACACCCAGATAAATAATAAATAAATCGCAAACTTACCTCAAAGCAACGAAAGCATCTGCAATGTTAAATTAAAATCCACATCAACAACCCTAGATATAGTTTCTGATTAACACGCAATTTCTCTTTTTTGTTTTCCCTTAATTAATGAAAATCATGCAATATGCAATGCAATATTAACTAAATGACCTAATTCTAATGACATGTAATTTCTAATTAAATGGGCCTAGCAAAAATACTAAATGGCATGCATCTCAATGAATCTAATCCTAATGACGTGCATATGACATTTTTCTTTTCTTTTCCTTGAAAGAATGCAACCTATCCTAAAGATTGAAACTAATTTATTCTAAGACATTTTTTGTATTTTTTAGGAAATTCGGAATTAAAAAAAAATGTGAAAATTATCTAGCTAGATTAAGATCCTATTCAAATTATATTAGGAATTAGGTTAAACTAAATCCTAATTTAAACTAAAATATTATCTTAACCCAAATTATCCTAAAATGCAATTTATTTAAGAAAATGCCTAAACTTATAATAAATTAAGAAAAATATTATCTAAAATTAAACTAGGTGCAATTTAACCCTAATATGCAATGACGTGCAAAATATGCCCCCTAATTCTACATGACATATGCATGATGATTTTTTTTGTTGTTTTTCCTTTTTTTCTTTTTTTAATTTCGAAATTAATAATTGCCAAATAATTAAACATGCAATTTAAAATAGTGAAACATAAATCTAACATCCTAAATTTATGTTTTTTTGGTATTTTTTATTTAAGAAATTCGAAATAAATAAATTTCCTATTTTAAACATGCAAAATAACCTAAAACAAGTAACATCCTAACATGCATCTAATCTAACTCAAATATTTTTTTCTTTTACGGGAGCAAACAAATAAGGCATCAAGAACAACATGGCACCAAATCAAACAAGACATCATCCATGTTCATTTAATTTGGGGAAATAAATTGACAAATCGTATCTCGCGCATGAGATCGGATTGGCCAATTTTTAAATAAAATCACGAATCGTATCTCGAGCGTGAGATCAGATTGGCGATTTTTCCGTGCCATTGCAAGTCATATTTCAAGCATGAAATCGGACTGTCAATCATATGCACGTTGTGAAATTAGGGAATAATCCCTAATTTAAAAAAAAAAAAAAGCTTTTCGGGAAACTTTGGATAAGATGCATCATTCGAAGATTTGAATTTAATCGCAATATTAATGAATTAAGTAAGGAAATTACCAAATTAAATTTGGATAATATATTTACCTACTTCATAATATGTTCCCGAATTTGGACTCGTCAGATGATGGGACCAACGATGGCTCGTAGTGGATGATTCACTGTCGATGTGCCATGCGGTGAGTAACTTGAAGCTGGTTGTCGATGGCAATCGTGCCAATGGACCTACAAAAAAGGAAACTTCGCGGGGATCGCTCGATTCAAGGCAGGGCACCGCAGCAACTCATGGATTGTGGAACAAGAGGGACGGTTTGACACGATGGCGTCGCACCCTGGATGGATGGCACTCCTCGTGTGTGGCACGGATCAAAGCAACAATGGATAGTTCAGGGGATTAAGGTCAATTCTACATTGGCATGCACGTAGGAGACCGGGCAAGACAAGGGAGCACCACCTTGAAAAAACTAGCTAGCCACCTGGACGCTTGCAAATTCCACACCGCAAGCAGTGGAAAAGAAATCTTCAAATTTAAGGCCAGGCCTTTGCCGAGAATCCTTCGATTTGTTGCCGTAATTATGTGAATTTTGAGGCCCGCCAGGAAGCTGCTGAGATTGCTGGTTGCGGTGAGCGACGGGCAGCTTGTCACGATACGCTGTTCTCAACGAGAACCTACAAAAATAACAACGAATATCTTGGGTCGGGAGCAGCTCAAACGCGGCAGGGAGACTTCATGGACGCCATGGGCGGCTCAGTGCGACACGACAACAGGCCGTCGCAGGTCACGGGTGGTGCGACATGGCTTGGGTTTACGCAGCTCAGAATGGTAGCTGAAACTTTGGGCGGCTTCGCGGTGAGGGTGGTACTGGCCACGGTTTGGGATCAGCAGCAACATCGGGTTTTCTCGAGCCCCAGGAAATCTTGAAGCCTCGTGTTGAACGTGATTGTGAGTGGACACTCTTTGACAAAGTGGTCTCCTTTCCCTCTTCTCTCTTTTCTCACGACTCTCAATTTCTGATCTGCCCTCTCAATGGCCGTATGTGCATTTTGTGGCCCCTTTTGAATGATGAATTGCCAGCCCCCTCAACAGTGTCAGCGTTCTTTTTATTTATAGGACAACCAAGGCCTTCAAAGGAAAGACCCAATATAATACATTTTATTCCTTTCCTTTCCTTTCCTCAAATGCGTGAATACTCCCAACTTTGACCATATATTCATGATTTTCGGCCACGAATTCTTTCCTTTTCTACTCACGTCCCTGGATGTGTAGGACGCATGAAATTTTCTTTATCGGTGCACTTTGTTGTTTTAAAACAAGAAATATATGTCCCAATCCTTCTTTTGGCAAATTCTTGCGTAGAAATATCACACTTCTTTGCACCTATTTGACCGAGAATATCTTCTATTAATAAAGATATTTATTCTTCCTCAAAGATTTTTCATGCCTTGTTAAGATCCCATGTGAAAATTGTGCTCAATCTTTCCCAAATTCATGTCAAACTTGGTTATATTACGAAACTTACTCCAATCTTTCACTTTCCGCAGGCTTAACTTCAATAAAGCTCGAAACCATTTACCCGAGTTCATCCACCACCAACCCGATCCAATGCAATTATGTTCAGAACTTAAGTCCATTCGCTACCAATCCATAAATATGCAAGTATATTGAGATATGCTCCTAATAACTATATGTAATGCGATTTATTTTTTTATTTTTTATTTATCAAAAATTAACCCCAAAAATTTAGGTGTCAACAAGCCATAAGAGATTTCTTCATGTAGAGGTTCTCGAGCTTATTCCACCAATCTTGAAGCCGTTTCTTTGTCAGTGTTTGCGAAGCACCTTGTTAGACGACGACAATTGGATGGTGTTGTGCATCCTCTCTTCCATCTCCTCGGTTTTGGTCATAGTATTTACGTTGGGATACTTCCTATCCAAGGCTCTAACTGAACCTTCCTAATGCAACAACGCATTCATCTTGATCCTCCATAACCCATAATTGTTTTGGCCATCAAAAGGTGTCACTTTGAACTTGATAGATGCCATCTCGAAGAAAAAGGCCGAAATTCCTTTGCTTTGATATTAGTTTTTTGCGGAACAATACCAAAAGATGCACCAATCAAAGAACAAATAGTAAATGATGAAAGTAAAATTGAAACCACACAAGACAATATATATGAAAATCCAAGGCGAGAAATACCATGGGAAGAGAGAGTGGTTTCACTATCTTCAACAATGAGTACTGGCTCAACTACTTGGTGAGTCACAAGATCTAAAGATCTAACAAGAAGATATGAAGAGCAAAGAAGAGAGAGGATGTAGAGGCTCGTATTTTTTATGGGTTGTGTAACAAATCCCTTTTATGGTCCCCCTTTAAAAAACTCTAAAACCAATGTGCATGGTCCAAAAAATGCCCTTTCTCACTGATTTGAAAATCAAAACTCCACCTAATTCGAATATATCAAACCCTAACACACAAATCTATATTATCTTTTCCTTCTCCTCTTACCCCTTAGTTGCCTTATGCCTGACCATTGCTCCTCCCTTGTCGATCACCATTGTCTAGCAAGCCATGCCACAATTCACCGCCGTCGCTGCCATCTTCTCCCTATCTTTTCCAGCACTTTCAAATCCTTTGTTTGTTTGTTTTTTTTTTTTTGGGCAACGATGGTATGTGAAGGTTGAAGGTGGACGATAATAATTTTAAAGTAGCAAACCAAATAGCAAAGTATTGGCATAGTTACAATGCAAAATATTCTATCAATAAGCATGGAGAGATCACATTAAGTAGCGCATACACGAATTGATTATTTGGAGATATTTTCCTAGTTTTGTTTGTTATTTACTTTTCATGCAGATCAAATTTTTATTTTTATGTTTAACTTTCACAATGATTATAGCAAACAATATCTACCCATTTATATTGTACAAATTATCAATGAAATATGTGTTATCCATTGACTAAATTCTCTTATTATGTTAACGTTATCGGAGCTTGTATTTGCTTCAATTTATTTTGTGTTCACCCCACCTCGGATTGGTCATCAAATGTCGCATATAATTCCTAATTTGGTTTGCATGAGAGAGGAGTCTTAAAAGTGTTTTTCTCACTTATCTACGGGATCTTTATACTCTTTGTATGTATGTGGTTTCTCTCCACTAATCGATTTAAGTTTTGTGTTGGACTTTCTTTTATGCATGTGGTTTCCCTCCATTTATGGCTTTAAGTTTTTGTGTTGGACTTTCTAATAGGTAGTAATGCCCGAGCTGTGGCAGTTGACGTGGACGAGTCAAAGGCTGAGGGGGTGGTGGATAGAGAGAAGAAAGAAAGGAATCTTTTTCAGAGTTGCTTAGTGGCGGTTGGTCTAATATGGGTTAACACAAATTGAGTTTTCACATATCGTCATCTCGTATTTAGAAACAACAAATGAGACTAGCTTAGGATACAGTGGATTCGTTACCAGCTTCGTGACCTCAATGCTGGTTGATGTGGCTCGAATTGAACGTCATGGCTTTCGGTCTGGTGCAATATTTATAATGTGGAGAAGCTTGTGAAAAATCAAGTTACAAATGTCCAAAGTCTCTTCAAAAATTTCAAGCTATATGCACTATGAAGCTTCCCCTATTCTAGACGCGTTCTGTTTCCACGCGGTTCCGAAACTTGTGAACAAGTTTAAAATTTGAAGATAATGTTGACCAATCAACTTTGGTATCTTGGAAAGATCGAAAGTTAGCGCAAATTGGCTGATTTGACCACCGTACAATAGGTTTATAATTTTTTTTTTTTTGGTTTTCCCTACATTGAGCATAACCCATGCAAATTAATTTTACATGTAAGCCAACAAACAATGTCTTTTTTTTCAAGAACCCTAGATTTTTTCTACATTGAACATGACCCATGCAAATTAATTTTGCATGTAAGCAAGTAAACAATGTCTTTTTTCTAGAACCATAGGTTTTCCCGACATTGAGCATGATCCATGCAAACAATGTCTTTTTTTCTAGAACCCTTGGATACTGTCATGACCTAACCCCTCATGGAGGGAGAGATTTTAGGTTTAGGGGTATAATCAACTTAAGGCCAACGGCCTTCCATTGATTTGGGCTTTTCCAAACTCATACGTCACACGACATCGGACGTTCAAAATTTTAAATCAATTAAGTCAAATTTTTATTAAGAAGTTGCCACTAGCCTTTTTTAGGGGTTGGCTATAAATCAAGTAAAATACGAGATGATATCTTACTATTTACGCAACCAAGAATTTTGGACTTGGGGATTTGATTACGTTAGTCCTAAGGCTAACACTATTTTGGTACCTAACCTAATCATATTTGTTATAACTATTCTAAAACTAGGAAGTAACATCCAAATATTGAAAAGCGCAATCAATTATAATCATACTAGAAAGTTGCAAGAATCCTAAAATTGTCCCTAAAAATGAAAATGAGACAAAGCAAAACAAGAAATCCTATTGTAAAGTTCTAAAGGCTTATCCAATTTGGGTTTTAATTTCTAAAGTGTTTTCTAAAAATTTTCTCTCTTTTTTATAAATTAATTTTTTTAATAATTATTTTTATTTTTTGTACAATTTTCTAAAACTCTAATTTTTTATTGATTTTCGAATTTTCTAAATTTTTTTATTTCCTAAAATTTTTTAAAATTTTTTATCATTTTCTGAATTTTTAATTTTTTACTATATTTCGAAATTTTTAAATTTTTTAAATATTTATTTAATTACTATTAATATATTATTAAATATTAATATATAAGAAATTCGGATCGGGTGGGGAGACCCGGTCCAACTAAACCGACCCGAGCCCTATCGGATCGGGTTGGGTTAAAAATGGTAAGGGCTAAAAACGTTAACCCTGAAGGCCCATTCGAAATAATTAAATAAGCCCATGAACATTTCTTTTCTTTTTAATTTTAATTTTTGGCCCGAATTCTTAAAAAAAAAGAAAAAGGGAAGAGCCCAGTCACCAACCAACCCATAGCCCATTCTCCATTCTTTCTAGCCTTATCATTTTTCTTGCGGTTTTCCCCCTTTTTCCTTCCCTTTTTTTTTTTCCTTTTTTTTTTCTTTTTACTTCTTTTCTCCTTTTTTACTGTGCCTATCACGATGATTTGACCCTCCTTTAACAATTAAGCCATCAACTTTATCACTATTGCCAATTGCTTTCAACTTTGTACACATCTTCGTGGAATTCAACAAGGCCTTCATATCCTATGAAGCTTCCCCTATTCTAGATGCGTTCTGTTTCCACGCGGTTCTGAAACTTGTGAACAAGTTTAAAATTTAAAGATAATGTTGACCAATCGACACTTGACTTGTCAAGACTCATGCTCTCTTCATACTACATTTTTCTTTGGTGACTTCTAATTCAATCAGATGGCTGAAACCTTTCCCAATCTGGGAATCCTTCCATCAGATGGTGTTCCCAAAAGGCCATCAGATGTAAAGGTAGATAACCGTTCCTGCGTTCCTGTTGTTGCTGGGAAGCTTCCTCAGTCTCTCAATCAATGTATCGACAGGGAAAGCTTTTGGAAGTTTTGTCTGACCCATAAATTTGAGTCAATGTCACCCTCGTCTTGTACGTTGAATAGTAAAAGGAAATAGGGTCCATCACGGTTGATGCAGAAGACAGCAGGGTAAGGTCCACACCAATGAGTCACGGGTCTCACTTGACCCTCGCTCCAACGCTAAGATTCCACAATGAATGTTCCTCGCAAGGACATAAGGGAGGGCATAGATTCTTTATGTATGTAGTGTGTCCTAAGTTTAAGTTGTCATATGCGTAAAAAAAATCTCGATAACTGTCCTCTTAGTGTTTAATTTTTGAAAAATGTCTGTCCATTTACATCATCATTATCATATACATATTGTTGAGTGCACGTGTGAGTGAGTGAAAGAAATAGGCCTCACATTAGATGAAATGTAATATTACTGACATAAATGCAAACCATTCCACATGGCATAGTTAGTGTTGTCGTGGATAATTTTTTCAATTTTTTTCTGAGTTTTTTTTTTTAAATTTTTTTCTTTTCTTTTTTTCTTTATATCTTTTTTTCCAACTTGGGTTGACAACCAACCATGACTAGCCATTGGGTGAGGGCCAGTGATCCTCATTGGCCACTAGGCGAGGGTCCTTGCCTACTGAGAATTGAAAAAAAAAAATTAAAGATATAAAATAACAGAAAATTCAATTTTTTTTTTTAAATAATACTTAGAAAATTCAGAAAAAAAAATATTTACGTGTGTACCGGTCTTGCAATATAGAACAACTAGTGTTGAAGTCATCAATTGTCGATCAAACTTAGTCATAAGAACTACATTGACAAATTATCAAAATGTGTAAGACTAATTTGGTCAAATTAAAAAGTTTAGAATTAAATTAGCCGATTTGGCCGCCATACAATAGGTTTATAATTTTTTTTACAGTTTTCCCTACATTGAGCGTGACCCATGCAAATTAATCTTGCATGTAAGCAAGCAAACAATGTCTTTTTTCAAGAACCCTAGGTTTTCCCTACCTTGAACATGACCCATGCAAAATAATTTTGCATGTAAGCAAGCAAACAATGTCTTTTTTCTAGAACCCTAGGCTTTCCCTACATTGAGCATGATCCATGCAAACAGTGTCTTTTTTTCTAGAACCCTAAGGTACTGTCATGACCTAAGCCCTCAAGGAGGGAGAGACTTTAGGTTTAGGGGAATTGTCAACTTCATGCCGACCGATTTGGGCTCTTTTAAGTTCATACCTCACAAGATATCGAACGTTCAAAATTTTAAATCAATTAAGTCTATGCAAATTTTTATTAAGGAGTTGCCACTAGCCTTTTTTAGGTGTTGGCTATAAATCAAGTAAGATACGGGATGATATCTTACTATTTACGCAACTAGAAATTTTGGACTTGGGGACTCAATTACGTTAGTACTAAGGCTAACACTATTTTGGTACCTAACCTAATCATGTGCTAACTAACGCTATAACAGCCTATCAAGAAAAATCTAAGGTTTGTCATAACTATTTTAAAACAAGGAAGTAACATCCAAATATTGAAAAATGCAATCAATTATAATCATAATAGAAAGTAAGCAAGCATCCTAAAATTGTCCCTAAAAATGAAAACGAGACAAAGCAAAACAAGAGATCCTATTGTAAAGTTCTAAAGGCTTATTAATTTTGGGTTTTAATTTCTAAGTGTTTTCTAAAATTTTTCTCTCTCTTTTAAAAATCTTTTTAATAATATTTTTTTTTTTTGTACAATTTTCTTAAACTCTAATTTTTTTATTGATTTTCGAATTTTCTAAATTTTTTATTTCCTAAAATTTTTTAAATTTTTTTATCATTTTCTGTATTGTAAATTTTTTTACTATATTTTGACTTTTAATTTTTTAAATATTTATTTAATTACTATTAATATATTCTTAAATATTAATATGAAAGAAATTCGGATCGGGTGGGAGACCCGGTCCAACTAAACCGACCCAAGCCCTCTCGGATAGGGTTGGGCTAAAAATGTTAAGGGCTAAAAACGTTAACCCTGAAGGCCCATTCGAAATAATTAAATAAGCCCATGAACACTACTCTTCTTTTTTAATTTTAATTTTTTGGCCCAAATTCTTTAAAAAAAAAAAAGAAGCCAGCCCACGACCAACCAGCCCATAGCCCATTCTCCATTCTTTCTAGATCCTGCCACTCGCAACAACACGTACAGACCCCGGTCGGCAACGCAGGACTCCCGCGAAACGAGATTTTACCTGCTTTGCCCGGCGGTATGAGATCCCGGTCGGCAACGCTGGAGGTCGTCTGGCCTTTCCTTTTCTTCCGTGGAAGCAAGCTCGTCGAACCGGTGAAGGGCAGACTCTGGGTTTGCCCCCGATCGGAGCTCCGGAATCCGGGACAAACTCCGGCGACGAGGCCCACCGCCCCCACCTTTGCTTGAGAACCCAGATATACCCGCTTCCTAAAATGTCGCTCTCTCTCTCTGGTGTGGTGTCTTTTCAGTGAACCAACGATCCCCCAAAAGTTCCGCCTCACCCCCTCTCTCCTTTCTCTCTCTCGTCTCCAATGGCGGAACTTCTCTCTTCCCTCAAAAAGCCAGCCAGCCCCACCATCAATGGCGGCCAATGCCCGATCCTCTCTTCTCCGCGAGCGTTCCCCTCCGCCTCCTCACGCACCCGCCCTCGCTCGAGCGTCCTCCCCCACCTCTCTCCGAGAAGGATTCTTTCTGTTTTTCTCTTCTTCCCCCTCGCGCCAGCTAATGCATTCCAGAAGGTTTTGGATCGCGGCTCGCGTCACGGCTAGCACGCCTCACCCTTTTTAAGGTTTTATGGGCTAAAAGGAAAAGATGAAGATGGGCTCCAAAGGGAAAAAGAAACGAACTTAGATGGCTGAAGGTTGTTAAGTGGGCCTGGCAAAGCCGGCCGACTTCATCATTCTTTATATATTGCATATTGCTTTTACCTTTTATAAAAAATATATATATTTTTGCAAAATAAATGAATATTTGAAAAAGAAATCACTAAAATTTCGAGTGTCAACAGATACAATCCATAATTGAGCTCAGTAACTTCGAAGACCATGAGTGCACGCGTGAAAACCTTCTTTTGCTTGCCGTTTGGCTTTCTTCTTTGACTTCTTTCCACTCTCTGAGCATGTTCATTGAGAGTGTAAGTTGTTTGAAGTCAAGGGTTGTATAGTTTTCCTTCCCCATTATATATCTATTTCTTACCTTACCAAAAAAAAAAAACAAAACAAAACAAAAACAAAACCTTCAACCAGGTTCTGAATTCTTTTTTTTTTTTTCTGTATTTTTGGGTTAAATAAAGTGGAAATTAATTGAACTAGGGTTGATCTCTAAAACCAGCCTTGACATGTAAAATTTGATTTCATTTTGTTGTGCTAACACATTCTCCACGACCGCTCTCTGGAGATAAGAGTAAAGAGCCTATACTCAATCACATATATTCTTTCTAAATAATCATCACGCTTATCCATTAAATTCTTAGATAATAAGCCTATTAAATTGATTAATCACTATTATGCACATTCAACTTACAAGAACCGCTTAATTGGACGACCAACATAATATGAAAATAAGGTTTTGATCACGCAGAAACTCAAGGTGCGTAGGACAAAATTTCTAAAATAGAAATTGATTTCTGGCCAGAAATTGATTTTTCAATTTCTATTTAAAAAATTGAGAAGTTAAAAATTTAGCTTCTGATTTCTTTTTCAAATCTATTTCTAGAATAGAAATCTGTTCTAGAAATAGAAAAATCAAATTGCGTTATCAAACGGATTTACTATTCTAAACACGTTCTAAAACAAACGAAAACGGAGAAATGGAGAAGTAGAAATTTTATTATGTGTGCCCTCAGATGCTGCATATTAATCTTTAATTGGGTCGGCAATCCGGTAGTCTCAGCAAGAAGAACACACATGCATTGGCCTCTGGAACCCATCATTCGTCAGAAACAGTTGACCTTGAGGCTGACATCAATCCCGCTTGCAAATACCAACACTCTTTTAAGACTTTCAGGTCATATGGATTAGGTTTGAAAGCAACCATGTTAGAGTGCTCGAGAGAAATTCGACGGATAGCGAGAGTTTGGACTTTATGCAGTTTTGACTTTACGAACGCTCGGCGTGTCTGCATGACATCTGAGGATAAATTGTTGGAAATGTTCAATGTCAAAGCTTTTTGAAGTTTCTAGTCCTTATTACAATCATATTCTGCTAAAAATTATCAGCCCCGGATAGTGCCAAATGATGTCTTTCATAGGGTAAGAACGATCTCCACGCAAAAAGTCAATCATGTCTCAGTATTTATGCGAGGCAGCTTGCATCTGGGAACGTAGAGAGGACGACAGCAATTTAAACAATGATTAATGTTGTTTTCGTTACAGTAGGTGATACAAAAGTAAAGTGGGGAAGGAGAATTAATTGTTTTATTAATAGAAGAAAATATCTTAAAATCCATCCCCAAGATTTATCCCGTTCCCTTTTTGAATTATCTTTTTTCTGGAAGTACTATTTTGCATCAAACCCTCCCCTTCCATTTATTTTTATCAAATTCTGAACTACCTTTGACATTAAGAACTACCTTTTTTTTTTTTTTTTTTTTTTCGACATTAAGAATCTATTTGTTTCACCAAGAACCTTTTGTCACTGGAAATTGTTTCCAGAAAAATTCAATTTCAGAGAAAATAAATCATTTTTCTTATATTTGTTTGCGTAAAAAACAAATTGAAAAAATTAGTTTTATGTTATTTGATCATAAGTTATCTACTAAAGACAGGCTCACATCATGAAATGGCAATGAATGACTGACAAATTAGAATTGACATAATCTCTGTTTATTCTGTAATCCATCAAAATAAGATGAATTATAAAGGAATTAAGAAATCATATTGATAAAATATTATATATGATCGTGTGTTTTGGGAGGGTTGAAGAACCCGAGCTTAACGGAGGGAGGGAGGGAGAGAAAGCACGATGACACAATTTTAGGCCAAGTAACGTTCTACCAACATTCAAGAAGGTTTCCAATGTTTTCATATTTGAGAGAGGGAGAGGGTTAAAATGTACTTGCTTTGGGGGATGCAGATCATCTGTACTCATTTGCAGTCTCTTCCATGGGATGTTACACTTATCCATCCAATTATAAGCTTCACTGTACCTAATTCAAATCATATCAAACGCTAACACATAAATCTATATTCTCTCCTCCTCTAACCCATTGGTCGCCTTATGCCTGACTGTTGCGCTTCCCTTGTCAATCGCCATCGCCTATCAGGCCACGCTACGGTGCACTGCCGTTGCTACCATCTTCTCCTTATCGTCTTCCCGCACTTGTTCAAGTCCTCAGTTGTTTATTTCAATCCGGCTTGGCTTGTAGATGACAACAATATTGAAGTAACAAACCAAATACTAAAATATTAGCACAGTTATGGTGCAAAATCTTCTTTCAATCAGCATGAAGAGATCACGTCAAGCAATGCATGCATGAGCTGATTATTTGGAGATTTTTCCTCATTTTGCTTGTTTTTTTTTTTTTTTTTTTTTTTACTTTTCTTGTACATCAAATTGTTATCTTTATGTTTAACTTATACCAAAATTACATTAGGCAATATCTACCTCTGTATACCGTACAAAATATCAATGAAATATGTGCGCTTCATTGAGTCAATTCTCCAATTATTTTAATGCTATTGGAGGTTGTATCTGGCCCAATTTATTTTACGCGAGCCCTATGTTGGCAAGTGTTCATCAAATTCGTGTAATTCTTAATTCAATTTGCATGTGAAAAGGGTGTTAAAAGTATTTTACTCGCATATCAATCAGGTTTTTATACTATTAATATACGTGTGGTCTTTCTTTACTAATCAGTTAAATTTTTTGGGTTAAACTTTCTAATAGCCCCAAGGTTTAGTAGTTGATGTGGATGATATGGAGGCTAAGGAGTGGTAGAGAGAGAAGGGAAAAGGCTCTTATAGTTGGTTAGTGGGAGTTGGTCTGGTGTGAGTGAGCACTTATGGAGAAAAAGTATAAAAAATGTCATATACCTATTGCACTTATCCTAAGTTGGTCATAAATCTTTCGATTGTATCAATTAAATCATAAACCTTTTGAAAATTTACTAATATAATCCATCTAGCCAATTTTGACTAGAAATTATTGACATGGATGCTGATCATCCTTAATAGCATGACCAGGATGGCCAGCACTAAGAGGGACAAATTTGACAAATTTTAATATTTTGCTTTCCTTTTCTTTGTTATTTTCTTTATTTATTATTATTTTTTTTTACAACTCTGGGCCAATGAGGGCCAACGACCCTTGCTTGATCTGGGCGAAGGCATTGCGGCCCTCCCCGGCCACAGACAAGGCCTCCATGTTGTCACCAAGATCCTAACAAGAGCCATGACACCCTCGCAAGCCATAGTCGAGGGGCTCAAGCAAGGGCATCAAACCTTCACTTTTGGCTAGCGATGGTTAGCCATTGACCATGCTAGCTCACAGTTGGGAAGAGAGAGAGAGAGAGAGAGAAAAGAAAAGAAAATAAAAATAATATTCAAGAAAATTATAAAAAGAAAAAAATTATCAATATTCCACTTAGGTCATTCGATATTTATGTTGGTGATTTTTTGTCAAAATTGATTGAATGGATTACATTGGAAAATTTTTGAAAGATTTAGAACTCAATTAGTATAATTGAAATATTTATAATTAAATTGGTATAAGTGCAATATGTTTAAGACTTCTTTATATATATCTTCCCCACACAAATGAAGTGTCCGCGTAATCAGCATCTCATACATGAGACTACGATCGGATACGGTGGAGTTGTGACCAGCTCTGTGACCTCAATGTTGGTTGATGTTAACTCAGCATTTTGCAGTCCGGGGCACGATTTATAATGTTGTGAACAAGGTTGAGAAAAAAATCGAAGTAGAATCTTTCAAAACCAGTACAAATGTCCAAAGTCTTTCCAAAAAGTCAAGCTATATTTTACGATGAAGCTTCCCCCTTTTTCTCAACGCCTTTTGCTTCCACCCGGTTCTGAAACTGGTGAACGAAGTTAGAAAATGTGAAGATAATGCTAACCAATCAGCTCCGGTATCTTGCAAAGATCAAAAGTCAGCACAAATGACCAATGAAATAAGATCAGTAATAAAATGTACACGTCGTTGGGTGTCCTCTTCTTTTTTATTAATCACTCATTGTCAGGATATTAATTATAAAATTTGAGAAGGATATTAACGCGTGGCCTCACTTATATCCGCCTCATCACGCTAAAATGACGTATTATTCAATATTTTTAGAGACGTTGAATTTGAAATCCTGGTTTACTAATATCATCCAGCGGAAGTTATTGACCGAATCTCATAATCGTACCCATGACAAATTCAGCCATTGCCGGCCTCATTAATAGCAGAGCACGGTCGCCATCGCTGGCCTAGCAACCACACCCTTAGGTGAGGGTTTCCTCACCAAACCTAGCAAGGGTGAATTGACAAAAGTGTGATAGTTTTAAAACTTTTTGGACATTTTTCTCCCATTGATTAAGTTTGTTAAATTGAAGTAATTGGTTGTGCAATTAATTCTAATTTAGTATCGGTATTAGATGTCGCATTTCATTTCTCTTGTTCCTCAATTCTTATTCTTTTTGTTGTTCCCTACAAAGCTCGACTTTTATTTAGTATCATCTACTGCTATATTTTAGCTCTCATACCATGATATATTTTAAGCCCTTAGGATTGATGCAATTGGTTGGGATACTGGGAAATTTTCTTCTTAAAAAACTTAAAATCACTTGTTCAGTTCCCACCAATGGTGAGACAAACCCCTCCAAATTAGAGCCAACTACATAGACCAAAAGTTTGGACTTAACCAATTATTGGGAATAGAAGCTTGAGTGATATTGATGTGATGAATACTCTGCCAATATCAAAGGTATATGAAGCATTTAATGGAAAGATGACTAGAAGCTCGGCGAACCTTGAAAGAGGGAGAACAAGTGAAGAAGAATTGGAAGTTTGTGAAAACTTGAAATTACCATTACAAGGTGAACAACTGAGTGAAGCCTAGATCACTAATATACTAAGGAAAACTAATGTATGGTGGTTCGGAAATCAACTACCAACCGGTAGCTTGGATATACTCATGGATTGCTGAGATAGGCAACTCCCCAACTGTGAAGGAAATGATTATCACATGCTTATCAAGTGAATAACAAGACCTAGATATACCTTAGGAAGTACTAACACTCTCTAGGAGCTTTCGTGTCATATCGAATACTTCGGCATGTTTTTGACACTCTCAAACACTCTAAGACACTCTTTGACACTCAGTCAACATATGTCGGAAAATTCGACACCCGGTCAATTTTTTTGACATTCTTTGACACTCAAGTTAAAATTCCAACATCCAAGTTTTTGATACATAATTCTGATACACGAGATCAATTTTAAAAATTTTCAATTAATAAGAGGTCAAATGTATATGTGAATAAAAAATAATAATAAAATTAATAAATAGAAAAATAAGAAAAACTTAGTCTTCTCTTCTTTTTTAACTCTTACTTTTCGTGATTTACTATTCACCTCCCAAGTTTTTTTTCTCTTTTTATTCCAACAGGTCTAACACGCGAGTATATAATGTAAATTTCTTATTTTTTTTTCTTCAAATTTTTTGAATTATTGAAATAGAGTTGAATTTGCTAAATTAAATGAATGAACGATATTAACAAATGGTGGATTAATGTTTTTAGTGTAAATTCATTCTAGGCTTTTTTTTTATTGTTTATTTATCTGTGAATTTGAATCAAATTAATTTGATTGAAATAATCATAATATTGATAATTTATTATGTATATATAAAAATACACATTTAATATATAATGTATTTCAACGTGTCGAAATTCTCTATTTTTTGAACTATAAGAAATTCCTTTAAGATATGGACGGCCAATAGGTGATGCAATAAAAGTAAGAGATGACCAATGATATTATTTCTCCTGCTTCTCTAGACTTACTAAATTAAATGGATTTCTTTTTCTATGATTAATCAAGAACATAACAAAAAGCGATTTGAGGACACCATCGGTGATTAGCAAAAGGTTCTTAAGATGTGGCACAAGCACATAACATATGATCATATCATATCGGAGACCACAAACAATTTCATGTTTTAGGTCACCCACCTATAATTCATCATAAAAATACAAAAATATCACATCAATTGTCACGATAACTCACTTATTTGATTGCCTTTTTACACTTGAGTTTTCGACATATTTTCCCCTTAATTGCGATTATCATTTCTTTCTTTGGGTTCGAATCACAATCATGATCCCCACACACACATACACACACATATATAATCAATTATCTCCATTTGAGGTTATATTTCTCTACTTTTCTCTGGGTGTGAATATTAGGAACGCCAGCAGTCTTCGCTTATCAATTCATACGGAAAGCAGAAGCAATGTCTCTAAGAAATCTTTCTGTCTTTATACTTCTATTGCTCTTTTTTTGTTATTTTCCAGCTGACGTAACGCGAAGGAGACACTTGCTGCGAAATGCATGGGAAAATGCACATCGTTTGAGCTCACCCGTTTCGGAATTTATGAAAAGAAAGGTCACCCGTTGACATTGCTATTTGAGGCATCAGAAGCATTTAAATACCCGACATCCCTGCTCCCATTTCACTCACTTCATATCCAACCCAGCAGCACCACCATTCATTCCTCTGAGCTAAGCTGAGCTGGTCAGTATCTCTCTCTCTCCGTGTCTCTCTCTCCATGAGTGGAGACTCCACTACTAGTTTTCCTTTCAGTGGTACTAAGTTCAGAGAGATCTCCGCCTCGGAGCTTTCTGCTTTGCATGCACAATGATTTCTTTCCCAGTCTTTCAATAATTGAAGCTCGAAAGGTCATGAGATAAAAAGATGGCTTTTCTAGCGACCATCATAGCACTCTCTGTGGCTCTCTGCGTGTTATAGCGTCTCATACTTTGAACTCAACGGGAGCATCTTGCATGGCATGAACAAATGATGGTTCTTGACTTCTAACATATGTAATCCTCATGCTTATTCCTTTTCTGAGATTAGAGATAAATATAGATCTGCTCATTTATGCTGAACTATTGTTCCTCCTAACTCTGTCTTCTTCACAGAAACCAACAGAAAACAAAAAGATAATTTTCTCTTCACCATACTCATAGATAGGTGGACTTTGGTATGCTTTGATTTTTGCCTCTGCGCTCCCTTTGGAGTCTTCCGATGCTTGTTCATGGCAAATCCTTTTGTAGCAAACTCGCCTTTTTATTTGACTTTGTCAACAGTTTGAGAGAAATTTTCCTTTCAATTTTTCTGCTTGTGTAGTCTGAATTCTGAAACATATGGTAACTGTAGCTAAGGAACTATCTACATGGTGGACGTTAGGGATGAGCATCGGTCCAGGGTCAACCCTGGATCGACACTAGACCGGCCCAACCCTGCCGGTCCTGGTCCGGTTCCCAGGGAGACTGGGTCGGTCCTTGGTCTTGGAATTCCTGGACTAGCACTGTGTGGGTTGGTCCTTGGTCTTGAGAATTTCGGGTCGGTCCAACCCGAACCAACCCTGACTATATATATTATTTTTTTATATAGAGCAAACCTTAAAATAAACGGCATCAACAACATTAAACAGTTTTTTAGTGAAGAGTTCAAGTAATTTTATATTGTTCTTTAATAACTTAGGTTTTTAATGTTTTTTATAGCGTCAATAGTAATAATTTACGAAAGAGGAAAATATTTTTGTAAGAAGTCCTCACGGCGTCCAAAAAGGCACCTTATGGCATCTTCCTCTAGTATTCGTTCTTTTCTGTCTTATTTGTCTTCTTAGTCTTCAATTTTCCAAAATCAAAAGAAACAATTTCTCTACTCGCCATTCGATACTCGCCTCGCTCGCTTTGGGTCACTTGTGCCGCTTGCCGCTCAATACTTGCTTGGTTTGTTGCTTCCCGCTTGACATTTGATGCTCACCCCACTCGACTCTCATTGCTTGCCTTTCTTAACTGACCTCACTCATCATCGAACCCATTAGGTTGGTATGATCCATGGTTGCACTTTTAAAGAGTACAAAAAATGAAATAAAAAATTATTGGTTGGTCTTAAGTTTACCTTGAAACGGACCGAACCCATTGGGTCAATCTGATCCTCAATCGTTTTTTTAACGAGTACAAAAAATGAAATAAAAAATTATCGGTTGGTCTCGGGTTGACTTTTGAACCGGATTGAACCCACTGGATTGGTTTGGTCCTTGGTCCCAAGCTCGATAAGGTTGGTTCTCAGTCCTAAAAATTGAGAACCAACACTGTGCGGGTTGGTCCTAGGGTTAGGGGGTGGATCGGCCCAACTTGGACCATGCTCACCCCTAGTGAACATGAAACGTGGGTTTCCAGTTATCAAGCGTTTAATGGTATGTGTCGACAATAGTTCAAGACCGAGAGTTGTCAAAACATTGACTTCGAAGGTCACATATACGAATGAATACCGTCTGGTTGGTTGGATTATCTTTCTTCATCTTGGAATAAACTGTATCGGACTTGTCAGAGTTCCCTATTCTTTAATTGGAAATTCCACCAATCTGTCTCTATCTTCTTATAGCTGCCTCTCATATTAAAAGGTTTAAGTGAAGTCTTTTTGATGATGCTAGTGTCCTTGGTCCCAATCGGTGGTATATTTTTTGACCGGTTGGCTTTTCTCATCAAGAGTGTTCATCGAATATAGCAACGGGAGAGAGGTTCCACGATTCTGACGCTCATTTAACACGTTAGCCTTTGTCCAAGCTTCGAAACAAGTGTCGAAAGTTTCACTCCTCTTCGATTTGGTTGACTTGGCTACTAATTTTAACCGTTGAAGCTGATAGCTCATGATTAACCTCTCGTTCTGTTACATTTTGACTAGACACGCGTTCGATTTCTTGTAATTCCGCTGCTGAAGTTACAGTAGGAGTACAGTGCATTCATTAAAGTGACTTAAATGATCTTTCATTTTACAGAGGTGGGATTGATTGCCAGTCATGGCTCGAAACCAACTGGAGGTGCTTAACGCGCTCGATGTGGCCAAGACGCAATGGTATCATTTCACTGCCATCGTGATCGCGGGGATGGGATTCTTCACCGATGCATACGATCTCTTTTGCATATCTATCGTCACCAAGTTACTTGGTCGGATATACTACTTTGATAAGACATCTTCCAGCCCGGGCGCTTTGCCTATCGGCGTTAATGCTGCTGTAACCGGAGTCGCACTGGTTGGCACTTTGGCTGGGCAGCTCTTCTTCGGGTGGCTTGGTGACAAGATGGGACGAAAACGAGTCTATGGCTTAACCCTGGCCCTCATGTTCGTTTGCTCCATCGCCTCTGCGCTCTCGTTTGGCAAAGACGCCAAGGCCGTTATGACCACCCTCTGTTTCTTCCGGTTCTGGCTCGGGTTTGGCATTGGCGGCGACTACCCGTTGTCCGCGACCATCATGTCCGAGTATGCCAACAAGAAGACCCGTGGTGCGTTCATTGCCGCAGTCTTCGCCATGCAAGGATTCGGGATATTGTTTGGAGGGATCGTGGCCCTCATCGTCTCGGCCGCATTCAATGGTAAGTACGGTGCTCCTTCGTACGCTGACGCTAGGCAAATCTCCACTGTAGTCGATTACTCCACTGTTCCGCAAGCCGATTACGTGTGGAGGATCATTCTGATGTTTGGAGCGATCCCGGCCGCTATGACCTTCTACTGGCGAATGAAGATGCCCGAGACCGCTCGTTACACTGCCCTAGTGGCCAAGAACGCTAAGCAGGCGGCAGCCGACATGTCTACGGTGTTGAACGTTGACCTTGAGGCCGAGCAAGAGAAGGTGGAAAGGATTGCGCAAGAGAGATCCAACAACTTCGGCTTGTTCACCACAGAATTCGCTCGCCGCCACGGGTTCCACCTCCTCGGGACTTCCATGACTTGGTTTTTGTTGGACATTTCTTACTACAGCTCCAACCTCTTCCAGAAGGACATCTTCAGCAGCGTGGGTTGGCTTCCCGCCGCAGGGAGCATGAACGCGATTTACGAAGTCTTCCGCATTGCCAAAGCGCAGACCTTGATTGCGCTCTGCGGCACCGTCCCTGGATACTGGTTCACAGTCGCTTTCATTGATCACATTGGAAGGTTCGCTATCCAATTGATGGGCTTCTTCTTCATGGCCGTGTTCATGTTGGGACTCGCGTTCCCTTACAATTACTGGAAGCAGCACAACACCGGTTTTTTGATCATGTACGCTTTGACCTTCTTCTTTTCCAACTTCGGGCCCAATGCCACAACATTTGTCGTGCCAGCGGAGATTTTCCCCGCAAGGCTCCGGTCGACTTGCCACGGCATATCAGCAGCGTGGGGAAAGGCAGGGGCAATCGTCGGGAACTTTGGGATTTTGTACGCTTCTCAGGATCAAAAGATCCGAAAGGGCGGTTACCCATTGGGCATTGGAATAAAGAACACGTTGATCCTGCTCGGTGCGATCAACTTCTTGGGGATGTTGTTTACTCTGTTAGTCCCTGAATCGAAAGGAAAGTCGCTTGAGGAGCTCACGGGTGAAAATGAGGACGATGAGGTGTCCACTGCCAGAACAGTCCCAGAATGATTTCAACTCCTACGTGACTTTGTGTTGAAAAATGAAGTAGTAGAAATTGTGTTTCTGAAGAAACTTCCCGTGTTGCCGAATATTACGGAATCGTCAAGCAGGGTGAATAAGCTTACCAGTAAAAGTTCATGTTGCATTCGAGTAATAGCAAAAAGTTGTGTCTATCAAGTTAATATATTATATATGAGTGGTTTGTTTTTCATGTTTTCAATCTTCTTATTTTCACACATTTAGTGTCTGATGCATAGCAGATGAGATTAAGTTCCTACAACACGCTGCATCTGCTAGAACATTGGAAAAGGTAACGCAACATGAACCGGCATCCGAATTCAGTACTATGGCAATGAGGTACATCTTTTCAGTAATGTGACCTGTGCTCATCATTGCCATATCAGCAGATGAAATCCTGCAAACTACAACTCAGAACTGACTGAGATAGCTCAAAACCAGAACAGCATACAGGGAAATGTTTTTTTTTTTTTTGATACCCAGGGAACCTGTCTTTTTGGCAAACTAAAGTTAGAGCCCAAATTAATCTTTGATTCGTTCTGTTTCACTTGAATTTGCCATTGACTGAAACAAAGGATGAAATCCACCAAGGCCTTCAATCTCCCCATAGCTGCAGTATTGTCGATCGCTCCGGAGCTGTGGATCATTTGCTTTCCCCATCCAATCTCTCAAATTCTTCTTGCAGCTCCGGAATCTAAGTCAATTACTATATAAAAAATTATCTATGTTAGTGATTTTTGGTCAAAATTGACTGAATGGATTACATTGGCAAATTTTCAAAAGATTTAGAACTCAATTAGTATAATTGAAATGTTTATAATTGAATTGGTATAAGTACAAGATGTTTAAGACTTCTTTATATATATATATATATATATATATATATATATATATATGTATTTTCCCCACACAAATGGAGTGTTTGCATATCTGCATCTCGTGCATAGAAACAACAAATGAGACTATGATCGGATACGGTGGAGTTGTGACCAGCTCCGTGACCTCAATGTTGGTTGATGTTAACTCGGCATTTTGCATTCTGGGGCACGATTTTTATTGATGTGAACAAGGTTGAGAAAAAAATCGAAGTAGAATCTTTCAAAACCAGTACAAATGTCCAAAGTCTTTCCAAAAAGTCAAGCTATATTTTACTACGAAGCTTCCCCCTTTTTCTCAACGCCTGTTGCGGTTCTGAAACTGGTGAACGAAGTTAGAAAATGTGAAGATAATGTTAACCAATCAGCTCCGGTATCTTGCAAAGATCAAAAGTCAGCACGAATGACCAATGAAATAAGATCAGTAATAAAATGTACACATCGTTGGGAGTCCTCTTCTTTTTGATTAATCACTCATTGTCAGGATATTAATTATAAAATTCGAGAAGGATATTAACGCGTGGCCTCACTTATATCCGCCTCATCACGCTAAAATGACGTTTTATTCAATATTTTTAGAGACGTATTTGAAATCCTGGTTTGCTAATATCATCCAGCGGAAGTTATTGACCGAATCTCATAATCGTACCCATGACAGATTCAGCCATTGCCGGCCTCATCAATAGCCGAGCACGGTCGCCACCGCTGGCCTAGCAACCGGACCCTTAGGTGAGGGTTTCCTCACCAAACCTAGCAAGCGTGAACCTCGCCAAAGATTGAAGGAAGGAAAAAAGAAAAAAAAAAAAGAAAAATAAATAGAAGAAAAGAAATAAAATATAAAAAGTTTATAATTGAATTAACAAAAGTGTGATAGTTTTAAAACTTTTTGGACATTTTCCTTAACAAGACCTAGATATACCCTCGGAAGTTCTAACACTCTATAGGAGCTTTCATGTCGTATCGAATACTTCGGCATGTTTTCGACACTCTCAAATACTCTCAAACACTCTTTGACACTTAGTCAACATATATCGGAAAATCCGATAACTGGTCAACTTTTCCAACATTCTTTGACACTCAAGTTAGAATTACAACATGCGAATTTTTGATACGTGATTCTATACACGAGATCAATTTTAAAATTTTTCAATAAATAAGAGGTCAAATGTATATGTGTGTGTGTGAACAAAATAAAAAACAATAATAAAATTAATAAACGGAAAAAGAAGAAAAACTTAGTCTTTCTCTTCTTTTTTAACTCTCACTTTCCGTGATACACAATTCACCTCTCAAGTTTTTTTCTCTTTTATTCCAACACGTTTAACACGCGAGTTTAGAATGTAAATTGCTTATTTTTTTCTTCAAATTTTATGGATTATTGAAATAGAGTTAAATTTGTTAAATTAAAACAATGAATGAGATTAACAAATGGTGGATTAATGCTTTTAGTACAAATTCATTCTAGAATTTTTATTATTATTTATTTATCTATGAATTTGAATCAAATTAATTTGATTAAAATAATCATAATAATGATAATTTATTATGTATATATAAAAATATACATTTAATATATAATGTGTTCCAACGTGTTGGAATTATCTGTTTTTTTAAAAATGGCGTGTCGACGTGTCGTGTTATATTGTATCATGTTGTATCGTGTTGCGTATCGATGTCGGTATTACTTAGGATATACCTTTGGCTTTTGTTGGTTAAAAGGGTTTAATGGCTAGTTTCATGGCCTGGAATTTCGGAAAGAAGAACGGGAGATAAACAGTTCCTTTCTATTTTATTCACTCAATGAAAGGAATGGATAATTACCATGTACAATTGACTCTCTTTGGGGAACCCTTACATTCCCAAAAGGATTTGATTGTATTGATGACCAAATCTCACAGTAATTGTTTCCATAAATTCATAATGACTAATTGATTCTCTTGAAGATTATCCGATGGTTAATTTTTGGAAATTAATTACTATATATAAGAGAATCAGTGCACCCTAAAGGAGATAAAGGGGGAAGAGCAAGAAAGTTACGAACACTAATATAGTCACATTCTCTCTTATTATTGTGATCATGCTTATACTTACATGCCATACTCTTTTGAGAGTTGTTGCCGATTTTAATATGTTGTTTGAGAAGTGTACAAGTGTGTTAGCAGTGCTTGATTTTTATTTTTTTTGTCGGTCCTACTCTACGCCTATTCTAACGCTCACTCTCAAACTTTTGCCCTGCCTCCTTACAAGGTGTGGGAGTCGAAACCTACTCCTGAAATTAATTCGTCCCCACCCCAATCCTCCTGAGAAGGTGGAGATTTGAACCCCCACCTCCCCCTTCCATGTTGGAAGGGTGGCCACTGGGTACCCCAGTGGTTGTAGTGCTTGATTATTGATAATATGATCTATCAATTTTGGGTAGAAGCAGCATGTGCTAAGTTGTGACTACTCAAGATATTAGTTTGGGAGAGTGAATGTGGCTTAGTCTTAGCCGAACCATTATAAAGATTTGCATGCATCATTATTTGTCTCTTAACTTATTTTGATAATTATCTGATAAAAGTATACTGAGCAAGATACTATCGGTTTATTTCTGCACCTATCAAACTTAAGCCGAGTTATACCGTAAAAAAATATTAAGTTTCATAAATCAAGCTATTTACCCCCTTTAGATTGCATATTTAGCGAGAGAGAGAGAGATCCAAAGACCACGAAGGACCAATCGTGGTGAGTTTGGTTGGTATTCTCTAAATCATCGATTGTACATCGTTATGGGCACGTATCTTGGGCCCTTCCTTGGGTTCAATACCGTTGACATCTATAAAGTCGAATGATTCTTAGGGTTCAATAACGTTGACACGAAAAAAAAAAAAGTCAAATGAGGAAAAGGTCGCACGGAACAGTTGTTTCTTGCAGGGGTCGACCTCACGTAACGAGCCAATACGGAGAAACTTTGAGCGAAATCCACCTCAAATGATTCTCTTTTTAACATTTAAATAAGAAAAAATCAATTTAAACTCTGAATTCGTGCTATGTTTTGGATGTTCCATATCCCTCGGATTAGATATATACAACTCATATCAGGTGAGCTGCAAAAACCTTTTCTTTTCCCAAAAAGCAAACAAAAAACAACATTCTTATTAGAAAAAAACTCATAAAAAAAAAAAAAGTCCACGGCCTTTTCTTTTCCCTGAAAACAAGATAAATCAGGCGGTGTGCAATATTTATTTATGTTGAGGATGTTCTAATCTTACCTTTGCGATTCAAATTGATAATTCCCCACACACTTTAAAAGGTTATAATGCACCTTAAATTGAACTGACGAAAATAAAATTAAGAGTATTAATTGAACAAAATCACAAAGTGAAAAGAGTGAAAGTTGTCATTTATTGGAGACACAACTGCATGTTGTTATGATAATACAAAAGATGAGAACTTTTTCATAATGAGTTTGAACCTTGTTGGTAATCTTTATTGTTAATCATCCTATCTCAAGTGCAACTCATAATCATCTAAAGTTCACAACTTTAACAAAAGAATTCCATTCAGAAAAGAAGTTCAATCAAAGAATTTTTTATTGTAGGGAATTATTAGAGATTGAACTTTAAAGTGAGATTGTAAATGAATGTTCTGAATATCACCACTTTATAATATTGTTTTTTAATAGAATTCCGACAGTTAAGTTTATTAAAATACTGAAATTTTAGAGGATTTTTGTAAAAATGTAATGATTTATAAGTTTCTTTAAAAAACGATAGTTAAGGAAATATAGATAAAAAATCATTAAATTGATTGACCTAAGTTAAAGGTCTGTTTACCCTCTTTCATCGATCCTACCCTAATGAGGTTTCCGTGATGGTTATTTTACACCATTAAAATTTTAGGGGGTGTTAAAGTTATTTTAAAGGCATAAAGAGTGCGAGCCTTAGTTGAAATATCAAAATGATACGTAAATCCTCGTCAAAGGCTCATAATACCCTCCCTAATATGAGACTAATGGTTGGAGTGTGCAAATTTAATATCAGTGGATGAAATAATTTTTGAATCTTAGGGTCCGTTCGTTTCGCGGAAAATGACTTCCGGGAAAATGTTTTCCGGATTTTCCGGTGTTCGTTTCACGGAAAATAAACTAGTCAAGGAAAATGTTTTCCATCATTGGAAAACAACCTTTAAAGTGAGGAAAACGTTTTCCACTTTTGAAAAGTGGAAAACATTTTCCATGACTTCTTCCTTCTTACTTTTTTTATTAATACATTTTCATTTTATTTTTATACTTTCTTTTTTTTTTTTTTTAAATTGATTTTTTAATTTCTTTTCTTTTCTTTTTCTTTTATTTCTTTCCTATTCATCTTCTTCTTCTTTGGCCCGACCGGCCACGGCGGCGTCCGGCGACCAGCCGCGGCCGGCGACCGGCCGCAAGCCATCGGCCGACGACCGCCGCAAGCCAGCCGGCCGACGACCTCGCCCCAAGCCGGCGAGGCTTCGCCTAGCCCGATCCGGTGAAGCCGAGATCGGGCCTCGCCAAATCGGGCGAGGCGGAGCTCGCCGCCCGGGCGGAGCTCGCGGCTCGCCGATCCGGCGAGCCGGGCGGGGCTCGGGCCTCGCCCGAGCTCGCCGCGAGCTTCGCCGGCTCGGCGAGCCGCGAGCTCGCCGAATCCGGCGGCAGAGCTCGGGCTCGCCCGGATCGGGAACCCGAGCTCGCCGCCGATCCGGCGAGCTCGCGGCTCGCCAGAGCCTTGGCGGCTCAAGCGGCGAGCCTGGCGAGGCCCGAGCCCCGCCTGGGGCTCACGGACCACCACTGTGTGCCGCCATCGTCAAAGGGAAGGAGGTGGCGGCGGCGGAAGGAGGAGGAAGGAGGCGGCGGCGGAGGAAGGAGGAGGAGGAAGGAGGAAGGAGAAGAAAAAAAAAGAAAAAGAAAAAGAAAAATAAAAAAAAATAAAGAAAAATAAAAAAAATAAAAATTTCGATTTAAAAAAATATAAATAATTAAAAATTCATTTTTTAAAAAAATATAAAAAAATAAAATTATTTTTTTGGTCAATTAAAAATTTTAAAATTCAAATTTTGATAATTTTTCTTAAACAATTAAATGAGCTAACGAACGGTGGAAAATATTTTCCACTCAAATTTTAGGTTTTGGCCGAACACCGGAAAATAGAATCATTTTTCTGGAAAATGACTTCCAGGAAAATATTTTCCAGAAATGTGATATTTTCCGTGAAACGAACGGACCCTTAAGTTTTATATAGATGAGTAATTCGCACGATTGAGAAAAGAACCTGTAAATTATCGAACCCCAAACTTTTTACCCTCAAGCTGGTCGAAAATCAGATTTGATTTTGCTGTTTTATATTATCCTGCCTCCCATCATCAAGACAATAATTGATCTGCATCTAAGAAAAATCTATTATTTTACTACGACCAACATGCCATCTTTGTGGCTTTGCTATTTCTCTGTAGATCTCACATATTATCTCCGATTCGATTGGTCAAAGCCTAATTAAAATATGACTGGGAACATAATATCCGGGGAAGCTTGCACTGCCTTTGCAAGTAACATGGATTCTAGGATCTATTTTAGAAGACACGAACGTCCTCTACGAAGTCCTTTGTCCTATAAGAAATTGCATTAGGATATATGTAAGAAAGATCCTTCGAATACTGTCCGAGAAATACCATGTAGAATAAAAATTCCTTTAAAATATGGACGGCCAATAGGTGATGCAATAAAAGTCAGAGATAACCAATGATATTATTTCTCCTGCTTCTCTAGACTTACTAAATTAAACGGATTTCTTTTTCCATGATTAATCAAGAACAACGATTGATTAGCAAAAGGTTCGTAAGATGTGGAGCTAGCACATAACATATGATCATATCATATCGGAGACCACAAGCAATTTCATGTTTTAGGTCACTCACCTATAATCTAAATAACACCGACACTGACACGCGATACAACACGACACGACACGACACGCCGACACGTCATTTCTAAAAAAATAGAGAATTTCGACACGTTAAGACACGTTGTATATTAAATATATACATAATAAATTATCATTTTTATAATTATTTCAATCAAATTAATTTGAATCAAATTGATAAATAAATAAATAATTAAAAAAAGGCTTAGAATAAATATACACTAAAAATATTAATCCGCAATTTATTAATATCATTTATTGTTTCAATTTGACAAATTAATTTTTAAATTTGGAGAAAAAACAAACGATCCATATTATGGACTCGCATATTAGATATGTTGGAAGATGAGAAAAAAAACTTAAGAGGTGAATTGTGTATCACGAGAAGTAAGAGTCAGAAGAGAAGAGAATACTAGGTTTTTCTTCTTTCTCCATTTATTATTTTTATTATTGTGTTTTATTTTTTCATACATATATATTTTGATATCTCATTTATTGAATTTTTAAAATTGACATCAATATCGTAATCATGTGTCGGAAACTCGTGTGTGAGAATTCTAACTCGAGTGTCGGAGAGTATTGAAAAAGTTGACTAGGGGTCGACTGAGTGTCCGAGAGTGTTGGACACGTGTCAAAAGTGTACGACACGACACGAAAGCTCTTAAAAAGTGTCGATATTTCATAGCCTATAATTCATCATAAAAATACAAAAAAATCACATCAATTATCACAATCAGTATTGCCCTTTTACACTTGAGTTTTCGACTTATTTTTTCCCCTTAATTGCGATTATCATTTCTTTCTTTGGGATATATATATATATATATATATATATATATATATATATATATATATTATCAATTATCTCCATTGAGGTTATATTTATCTACTTTTCTCTGGGTGTGAATATTAGGAACGCCAGCCGTCTTCGCTTATCATTTCACACGGAAAGCAGAAGCAATGTCTCTAGGAAATCTTTCTGTCTTTATACTTCTATTGCTCTTTTTTTGTTATTTTCCAGCTGACGTAACGCGAAGGAGACGCTGCGAAATTCATGGGAAAATGCACATCGTTTGAGCTCACCCGTTTCCGAATTTATGAAAAAAAATGTCACCCGTTGACATTGAATTTTGAGGCATATGCCGGCAGATGCCCGTCCTGATTCTAGTTTTCTGCCGGCCAAAGAAGCATTTAAATACCCGACCATCCCTGCTCCCATTTCACTCACTCCATATCCAACCCAGCACCACCACCATTCATTCCTCTGAGCTAAGCTGAGCTGGTCAGTATCTCTCTCTCTCCGTGTCTCTCTCTCTCCATGAGTGGAGACTCCACTACAGGTTTTCCTTTCAGTGGTACTAAGTTCAGAGAGATCTCTGACTAAGAGTTTTCTGCTTTGCATGCACAATGATTTCTTTCCCCTTTTCTTTCAATAATTAAAGCTTGAAAGGTCATGAGATACAAGGATGGCTTTTCTAGCGACCATCATAGCACTCTTTGTGGCTCTCTGCGTGTTATAGCGTCTCATACTTTGAACTCAACGGGAGCATCTTGCATGGCATGAACAAATGATGGTTCTTGACTTCTAACATATGTAATCCTCATGCTTATTCCTTTTCTGAGATTAGAGATAAATATAGATCTGCTCATTTATGCTGAACTGTTGTTCCTCCTAACTCTGTCTTCTTCCCAGAAACCAACAGCAAACAAAAAGATAATTTTCTCTTCACCATACTTATATGGAATTAATTCCTCCTGCATAGATAGGTGGACTTTGGAATGCTTTGATTTTTACCTCTGTGCTCCCTTTAGAATCTTTCGATGCTTCGTTCATGGCAAATCCTTTTGTAGCAAACTCACCTTTTTACTCGGCTTTCTCAACAGTTTGAGAGAAATTTTCCTTTCAATTTTTCTGCTTCAGTGTAGTCTGAATTCTGAAACATATGGTAACTGTAGCTAAGGAACTATCTACATGGTCGACTTGAAACCTGCGTTTCCAGTTATCAAGCGTTTAATGGTATGTGTTGACAATAGTTCAAGACGGCGAGTTGTCAAAACATCGACTTCGAAGGTCGCATATACGAATGAAAACCATCTGGTTGGTTGGATTATCTTTCTTCATCTCGGAATAAATTGTACCGGACTTGTCAGAGTTCACTATTCTTTAATTGGATATCCCACCAATCAGTCTTTTTGATGATGCTAGTGTCCTTGGTCCCAATCGGTGGTATATTTTTTGACCGGTTGGTTTTTTCTCATCAAGAGTGTTCATCGATATAGCAACGGGAGAGAGGTTCCACGAATCTAACGCTCATTTAACACGTTAGCCTTTGTTCAAGCTTCGAAACAAGTGTCGAAAGTTTCACTCCTCTTCGATTTGGTTGACTTGGCTACTAATTTGAACCGTTGAAGCTGATAGCTCATGATTAACCTCTCGTTCTGTTACATTTTGACTAGACACGCGTTCGATTTCTTGTAATTCCGCTGCCGAAGTTACAGTAGGAGTACAGTGCATTCATTAAAGTGAGTTAAATGATCTTTCCTTCTACAGAGGTGAGATTGATTGCCAGTCATGGCTCGAAACAAACTGGACGTGCTTAACGCGCTCGATGTGGCCAAGACGCAATGGTATCATTTCACTGCCATCGTGATCGCGGGGATGGGATTCTTCACCGATGCATACGATCTCTTTTGCATATCTATCGTCACCAAGTTACTTGGCCGGATATACTACACTAAAGATCACCCTTCCAGCGTCGGCGCTTTGCCTATCGGCGTCAATGCTGGTGTAACCGGAGTCGCACTGGTTGGCACTTTGGCTGGGCAGCTCTTCTTCGGGTGGCTTGGTGACAAGTTGGGACGAAAACGAGTCTATGGCATAACCCTGGCCCTCATGTTCGTTTGCTCCATCGCCTCTGGGCTATCGTTAGGCAACGACCCCAAGGCCGTTATGACCACCCTCTGTTTCTTCCGGTTCTGGCTCGGGTTCGGCATCGGCGGTGACTACCCGTTGTCCGCGACCATCATGTCCGAATATGCCAACAAGAAGACCCGTGGTGCGTTCATTGCCGCAGTCTTCGCCATGCAAGGATTCGGGATATTGTTTGGAGGGATCGTGGCCCTCATCGTCTCGGCCGCATTCAATGGTAAGTACGGTGCTCCTCCGTTCAGTATCGCTAAGAAAGCCTCCACTGTTCCGGAAGCCGATTACGTGTGGAGGATCATTCTGATGTTTGGAGCGATCCCGGCCGCTATGACCTTCTACTGGCGAATGAAGATGCCCGAGACCGCTCGTTACACCGCCCTCGTGGCCAAGAACGCTAAGCAGGCGGCAGCCGACATGTCTACGGTGTTGAACGTTGACCTTGAGCCCGAGCAAGAGAAGGTGGAAAGGATTGCGGAGGAGAGATCCAACAACTTCGGCTTGTTCAGCACGGAATTCGCTCGCCGCCACGGGTTCCACCTCCTCGGGACTGCCATGACTTGGTTTTTGTTGGACATTTCTTACTACAGCTCCAACCTCTTCCAGAAGGACATTTTCACCAGCGTGGGTTGGCTTCCCGCCGCAACGGACATGAACGCGATATACGAAGTCTTCCGCATTGCCAAAGCGCAGACCTTGATTGCGCTCTGCGGCACCGTCCCTGGATACTGGTTCACAGTCGCTTTCATTGATCACATTGGAAGGTTCGCTATCCAATTGATGGGCTTCTTCTTCATGGCCGTGTTCATGTTGGGACTCGCGTTCCCTTACGATTACTGGAAGAAGCACAACACCGGTTTTCTGATCATGTACGCTTTGACCTTCTTCTTTTCCAACTTCGGGCCCAATGCCACAACATTTGTCGTGCCAGCGGAGATTTTCCCCGCAAGGCTCCGGTCGACTTGCCACGGCATATCAGCAGCGTGGGGAAAGGCAGGGGCAATCATCGGGGCCTTTGGGATTTTGTACGCTTCTCAGGATGCAAAGAATCCAACAGGCGGTTACCCAAAGGGCATTGGAATAAAGAACACGTTGATCCTGCTCGGTGCGATCAACTTCTTGGGGATGTTGTTTACTCTGTTAGTCCCTGAATCGAAAGGAAAGTCGCTTGAGGAGCTCACGGGTGAAAATGAGGACGATGAGGTGTCCACTGCTTGAACGGTCCCAGAAGGATTTTAACTCCTTGGTGACTTTGTGTTGAAAACTGAAGTAGTAGAAATTGAATGCTGAAGAAACTTCCCGTGTTGCCGAATATTACGGAATCGTCAAGCAGGGTGAATAATTTGCCAGTAAAAGTCCATGTTGCATTCGAGTAATAGCAAAAAGATGTGTCTATCAAGTCAATATATTATATATGAGTGGTTTGTTTTTCATGTTTTCAATCTTCTTATTTTCACACATATACTGTCTGATGCGTAGCAGATGAGATTAAGTTCCTACAACACCCTGCATTGGAAAAGGTAATGCGACATGAACCGGCATCCGAATTCAGTACTATGGCAATGAGGTACATCTTTTCAGTAATGTGACCTGTGCTCATCATTGCCATATCAGCAGATGAAATCCTGAAAACTAAACTCAGAACAGACTGAGATAGCTCAAAACCAGAACAGCATGCAGGGAAATGTTGATCCTGTCTTTGGCAAACTAAAGTTAGAGCCCAAATTGATCTTTGATTCGTTCTGTTTCACTTGAATTTGCCATTGAAACAAAGGATGAAATCCACCAAGGCCTTCAATCTCCCCATAGCTGCAGTATTGTCGATCGCTCTGGAGCTGTGGATCATTTGCTTTCCCCATTCGATCTCTCAAATTCTTCTTGCAGCTCCGGAATCTAAGTCGGTTTGATGTGTGATCCGCTGGATTCGATAAAGATAAAAAGGGTGCTTTGAATTATGAGAACAATCAATGCTGGATGGTCCTGAAGATGTGAAACTGCCCATTTGCGCTCGTGGCTCCGAAACAACTCCGGCAAAATAATGAAGCAGACCATCATGGGCTTGACTGAGATCGCATGCTTTGACAAAACAAGCGTACGCATCTGCATACCTTTTTATTCTTCTCAAAAGAACAAAAACATAAAAACCGGTAGACAAAATGGTCCTTTTCCAGAAGTAAAAACGGTTGGAAAGGAACGATTATCTAAACGTAGCTCGCATGAACCATGCTATCGACTGCTTAAACTGAGTCAGGCCAGGTAATGATTTCTCCAGCCATATAAATTTCTCTACACTTTAAACATCACAGAGTTCTTTCCACTGGCTTCTTTTATTTTAACCGGGACCGATGATTGCCATGTAAATGCGAGCTTGATTTTATAATTTTGCACCTGAACTCTTCTTCTCTCTGTTCAATACTTATTTTAATGGAAAGATTTCGCATGCACGTCCCAAGTTCACCCCAAAAATCTCACAGCAGCCTATTGCTTCTTATACCTTTTCTTTCCTCTTGATTCCTTGTGACCCACAAGAAGGAACATGGTGAGAGATGTGACATCCCCACCATTCCTCTCTCTCTCTCTCTCTCTCTCTCCCTCTCCCCCGTGCCACGGATCAAGTCGTATCACCGTCACAATCTCTGTCGATCTTCGCCTTGCCTCCTCCACGATCGACTGCCTTCTCCAGCTCCGAGCTCGCGATGGTGCAACCAAAGATCGAGGCCACCTGAGGTACGTGACATCTGATTAGAGGTAAAATCACAATTATGATCCACACACACACACATATATATTATAAATTATCATCATTGAGGTTATATTTCTCTACTTCTTTTCTCTGGGTGTGAATGTTAGGAACACCGGCCGTCCTTGTTTATCATTTCACACGGAAAGCAGAAGCAATGTCTCTAATAAATCTTTTGTCTTTATACTTTTACTGCTCTGTTTTTTGTTCTTTTCCAGCTGACGTAACGCGAAGGAGATACTTGCTGCGAAATCCCAGGGAAAATGCACATCGTCTGAGCTCACCCGTTTCCGATCCAATGAAAAGAAAGGTCACCCGTTGACATTGAATTTTGAGGCATCTGCCGGCATCTTCCGGCAGATGCCCGTCCTGATTCTAGTTTTCTGCCGGCCAAAGAAGCATAAATACCCGACCATCCCTGCTCCCATTTCACTCATTCCATATCCAACGCAGCAGCACCACCATTCATTTCTCTGAGCTAAGCTGAGCTGGTCAGTATCTCTCTCTCTCCATGTCTCTATCTCCATGAATGGAGACTCCACTACAAGTTTTCCTTTCGGTGGTACTAGGTTCAGAGAGATCTCTGCCTAGGAGCTTTCTGCTTTGCATGCACAATGATTTCTTTCCCCTTTTCTTTCAATAATTAAAGCTCGAAAGGTCATGAGATAAAAAGATGGCTTTTCTAGCGACCATCATAGCACTCTTTTTGGCTCTCTGCGTGTTATAGCGTCTCTTACTTTGAACTCAACGGGAGCATCTTGCATGGCATGAACAAATGATGGTTCTTGACTTCTAACATATGTAATCCTCATGCTTATTCCTTTTCTGAGATTAGAGATAAATATAGATCTGCTCATTTATGCTGAACTGTTGTTCCTCCTAACTCTGTCTTCTTCGCAGAAACCAACAGAAAACAAAAAGATAATTTTCTCTTCACCATACTCATATGGAAATAATTCCTCCTGCATAGATAGGTGGACTTTGGTATGCTTTGATTTTTGCCTCTGTGCTCCCTTTAGAGTCTTCCGATACTTTTCTCTTCACCATACTCATGGTAACTGTAGCTAAGGAACTATCTACATGGTGGACGTGAAACCTGGGTTTCCAGTTATCAAGCGTTTAATGGTATGTGTCGACAATAGTTCAAGACCGAGAGTTGTCAAAACATCGACTTCGAAGGTCACATATGCGAATGAATACCGTCTGGTTGGTTGGATTATCTTTCTTCATCTCGGAATAAACTGTACTAGACTTGTCAGAGTTCACTATTCTGTAATTGGAAATCCCACCAATATGTCTCTATCTTCTTATAGCTGCCTCTCATATTAAAAGGTTTAAGTGAAGTCTTTTTGATGATGCTAGTGTCCTTGGTCCCAATCAGTGGTATATTTTTTGACCGGTTGGTTTTTTCTCATCAAGGGCGTGTTTAGTAACCATTATGTTCCGAGAAATAGTTTTTGATAAAAATGATTTTTTTCTATTTCTGTTCTTGGGAACAATTTCTGAGCAAAAAACGTGTTTAATAACTTACAAAATTTTTTATTCTTGAGATAGAAATACGTTGGTAAAATTCTTAGAATTTTTTTTTTTCTTTTTTTAAATTTTTAATTATTTTATTATTTTTTCTTATTTTTGGTGGCCGGCAACCGTCTAGGCCACGTCCGGCGAGCTTGCCGGAGCCTCGCCAAGCTAGGGAAGAGGCTCGGTGAGCTCGCCGGAGGCTCGGCGAGCTTAGCCTTGCCAGATTTGAGCGAGGTCAACTTGGCCTAGCCTAGGCGAGGCAGAGCCTTACGCGGCCACGGTGAGGCTCGAGCCCGGTGAGGCTCGGGCTGACAAGCCTCGTCGTGGCTCGGCGTCTCCGAGGGCCGGCAACGCTCCGGCAAGGTCGCCGGCCCTTGTCTAGCCAGTCGTCGGTGCCGGCCATAGCTAAGGCCGACGACTGGCCAAAAGGAACAAGAAGAAGAAGAAAAGAAAGAGAAGAAGAAACGAGAAGGAAAAAAAAAAAGATAGAAAAATTGATTCTAAAAATTATTCTTGGGAACAAAAATTACTTTTTTCTACTTCTTATTTCTGTTTCAAATCTATTTCCGGGAACAAAAAAATAAATCTTTTGTTCCCGAGAATAAAAGTTTTATCAAACACGTTTTATTCTTTTTTCGTTCCCTAGAACAAAATAACAAAAATTTTTGTTCCGGATAATGGAAATAGATTTTACCAAACAGGCCAAAGAGTGTTCACCGAATATAGCAACGGGAGAGAGGTTCCACGATTCTGACGCTCATTTAACACGTTAGCCTTTGTCCAAGCTTCGAAACAAGCGCCGAAAGTTTCACTCCTCTTCGATTTGGTTGACTTGGCTACTAATTTGAACCGTTGCAGCTGATAGCTCATGATTAACCTCTCGTTCTGTTACATTTTGACTAGACACGCGTTCGATTTCTTGTAATTCCGCTGCTGAAGTTACAGTAGGAGTACAGTGTATTCATTAAAGTGAGTTAAATGACCTTTCCTTCTACAGAGGTGGGATTGATTGCCAGTCATGGCTCGAAACCAACTGGGGGTGCTTAACGCGCTCGATGTGGCAAAGACGCAATGGTATCATTTCACTGCCATCGTGATCGCGGGAATGGGATTCTTCACCGATGCATACGATCTCTTTTGCATATCTATCGTCACCAAGTTACTTGGCCGGATATACTACACTCCAGATAAACCTTCCGGCGTCGGCACTTTGCCTATCGAAATCAATGGTGCTGTAACCGGAGTCGCACTGGTTGGCACTTTGGCTGGGCAGCTCTTCTTCGGGTGGCTTGGTGACAAGATGGGACGAAAACGAGTCTATGGCGTAACCCTGATCCTCATGATCGTTTGCTCCATCGCCTCTGGGCTCTCGTTAGGCAAAGACACCGCGGCCGTTATGACCACCCTCTGTTTCTTCCGGTTCTGGCTCGGGTTCGGCATCGGCGGTGACTACCCGTTGTCCGCGACCATCATGTCCGAATATGCCAACAAGAAGACCCGTGGTGCGTTCATTGCCGCAGTCTTCGCCATGCAAGGATTCGGGATATTGTTTGGAGGGATCGTGGCCCTCATCGTCTCGGCCGCATTCAATGGTAAGTACGGTGCTCCTCCGTTCAGGATCGCTAAGAAAGCCTCCACTGTTTCGCAAGCCGATTACGTGTGGAGGATCATTCTGATGTTTGGAGCGATCCCGGCCGCTATGACCTTCTACTGGCGAATGAAGATGCCCGAGACCGCTCGTTACACCGCCCTCGTGGCCAAGAACGCTAAGCAGGCGGCAGCCGACATGTCTACGGTGTTGAACGTTGACCTGGAGCCCGAGCAAGAGAAGGTGGAAAGGATTGCGGAGGATAGAGCCAACAACTTCGGCTTGTTCACCACAGAATTCGCTCGCCGCCACGGGTTCCACCTCCTCGGGACTGCCATGACTTGGTTTTTGGTGGACATTTCTTACTACAGTTCCAACCTCACCCAGAAGGACATCTTCACCAGCGTGAATTGGCTTCCCAACGCAAAGGACATGAACGCGATTGACGAAGTCTACCGCATTGCCAAAGCGCAGACCTTGATTGCGCTCTGCGGCACCGTCCCTGGATACTGGTTCACAGTCGCTTTCATTGATCACATTGGAAGGTTCGCTATCCAATTGATGGGCTTCTTCTTCATGGGCGTGTTCATGTTGGGACTCGCGATCCCTTACGATTACTGGAAGAAGCACAACACCGGTTTTCTGATCATGTACGCTTTGACCTTCTTCTTTTCCAACTTCGGGCCCAATGCCACAACATTTATCGTGCCAGCGGAGATTTTCCCCGCAAGACTCCGGTCGACTTGCCACGGCATATCAGCAGCGTGGGGAAAGGCAGGGGCAATCGTCGGGGCCTTTGGGATTTTGTACGCTTCTCAGGATGCAAAGAATCCAACGGGCGGTTACCCAAAGGGCATTGGAATAAAGATCACGTTGATCCTGCTCGGTGCGATCAACTTCTTGGGGATGTTGTTTACTCTGTTAGTCCCTGAATCGAAAGGAAGGTCGCTTGAGGAGCTCACGGGTGAAAATGAGGACGATGAGGTGTCCACTGCTTGAACAGTCCCAGAATGATTTCAACTCCTAAGTGACTTTGTGTTGAAAAATGTAGTAGAAATTGAGTGCTGAAGAAACTTCCCGTGTTGCTGAATATTATGGAATCGTCGAGCAGGATGAATAAGCTTACTAGTAAAAGTCCATGTTGCATTCGAGTAATAGCAAAAAGATGTGTCTATCAAGTTCATATATGATATATGAGTGGTTTGATTTTCATGTTTTCAATGTTTGTATTTTTGCACATTTACCATCTCATGCGTAGCAGATGAGACACGCTTCTATAATCTTAAGTTCTTAAGACACTCTGCATCTACTAGAACATCGGAAAAGGTAACGTGGCATGAACTGGCATCCGAATTAAGTACTATGGCAATGAGGTGCATGTTTTCAGTGACACGGCCCTTTTTTTTGGTCAGAAATGGAAATATTTCATTTACTTGACAAAGATGAGAGGCCCATTAAATGGGCATCATTATATAAAAGCTCCCAAAGAGTTTGGGGAGGGGACAAGACCCAATTTAGAGGTAAGTAATTTTTCTTGTGGGCTTTGGCTATCTAGTTCTCTATAAGGTTGGCATCTCTAAAGCAATGCATAATTTGAATATTTGAGAAGGCCCTCAATCTGTCCTTGCACTTCGAGATAAGCGGTTGAGTGTTCCAACTAAACTGTTCTGAACTGTTCATGATTTTGACTCTTTGCAAG
This sequence comes from Eucalyptus cloeziana, assembly GCA_014182715.1. Classification (NCBI taxonomy): domain Eukaryota; kingdom Viridiplantae; phylum Streptophyta; class Magnoliopsida; order Myrtales; family Myrtaceae; genus Eucalyptus; species Eucalyptus cloeziana. The sequence goes on along the minus strand of CM024641.1, from coordinate 33,532,048 downwards.
TTGTCTGACTTAAGTACAAGTACTTCGTGCCTTTTAGAAATGAAGTGATTTAATAGCTTCCCATAAGGCTAGGGTAGACGTAAGCGATGGAACTCTCCACCGATCTAGTAATGTGACCTTTGCTCATCATTGCCATATCAGCAGATGAAATCCTGAAAACTACAACTCAGAACAGACTCAGATAGCTCAAAACCAGAACAGCATGCAGGGAAATGTTGATCCTGTCTTTGGCGAACTAAAGTTAGAGCCCAAATTAATCTTTGATTCGTTCTGTTTCGCTTGAATTTGCCATTGACTGAAACTAAGGATGAAATCCACCAACGCCTTCAATCGCCCAATAGCTGCAGTATTGCTTTCCCCATTTGAGCTCTCAAATTCTTCTTGCAGCTCCGGAATCTAAGTCGATTTAACCTGTTATCCGTTGGATTTGATAAAGATAAAAAAAGGTGCTTTGAATTATGAGAAGAATCAATGCTGGATGGTCCTGAAGATGTGAAACTCCCCCTTTGCGCTCGTGGCTCCGAAAAAAACTCGGGAAAAATAATGAAGCAGACCATCATGGACTTGACTGAGATCACATGCTTTGATAAAACAAGCGTACACATCTGCATACCTTTTTGTTCTTCTCAAAAGAACAAAAACATAAAAACCGGTAGACAAAATGGTCCTTTTCCAGAAGTAAAAACGGTTGGAAAGGTACAATTATCTAAACGTAGCTCGCATGAACCATGCTATCGACTGCTTAAACTGAGTCAGGTCAGGTAATGATTTCTCCAGCCATATAAATTTCTCTACACTTTAAACATCACAGAGTTCTTTCCACTGGCTTCTTTTATTTTAACCGGGACCGATGATTGCCATGTAAATGCGAGCTTAATTTTATAATTTTGCACCTGAACTCTTCTTCTCTCTGTTCAATACTTATTTTAATGGATAGATTTCGCATGCACGTCCCAAGTTCACCCCAAAAATCTTACAGCAACTTATTGCTTCTTATACCCTTTCTTTCCTCTTGATTCCTTGTGATCCACAAGAAGGAACATGGTGAGAGATGTGACATCCCCACCATTCTTCTCTCTCTCTTTCTCTCTCTCCCTGCCACGGCTCAAGTCGTATCACCATCACAATCTCTGTCGATCTTTGCCTTGCCTCCTCCACGATCGACTGCCGTCTCCAGCTCCGAGCTCACGATGGTGCAACCAAAGATCGAGGCCGCCGCTATATCCCGAAATTTAGTTTAGGGGCCTAGATGGCCTTAACCCAAGGTCTTGAGTACTCTGTGGCTATCACGGCAGAGCATGGAAGCATTTGAGAGAGAGAGTCGAACTCTAGGGGGATGCAACCGCAGCGAATCTAGAACTGAGGCGGAGACAAGACAGAAGGGCAGCACTGGCCATTGGGATGGTCGTGTCGGTGTCGGCTCGGGCTCCCATTATGAGCAAATTTGAAGGAATTCTGAAGTAAAATCCAGCTCGAATGGTTTTTTTCTCAAAGTTTTAAAGAAGAATATAAGTTGAAAAATACACAATATGTTTTGGAGATTTCATGTGTCGAAAAATACACAATATGTTTTGGAGATTTCATGTGTCTCGCATTAAATATACGACTCAAGTTAGGTGAGTTGAAAAAAAAAAAAAAAAAATGGTTCCTTAATTGAAAAACTCTCATAAGAAAGAAAGTCCATGGTCATTTTCGTGAAAAATTAGGCGATGTGCAATAATGTTTTTCATACTTACGATGTTTTGATCTTACCCTTGCGATCGAGATACATAATATTTTTAGATCTTATGTACTCGTCAGCATTCTTGCAGTTCATTTTTATGACTAGTCAAAGCTACTCTCTTTTTTCTTGATTTGTTTTTGAAAAATCATAATAATACAAAAATCCTCATTAAAGGCTCATAATAGTTTCTCCTAAGATTATGAATGATTGAACTGCGCGAAATTAATAGCTTTCCATGAAAGAACTCTCAAACTGGTCAAAAAAAGAAACAAAAGTCGACTTTGCTAATTTGTGAACTTTGCCTCCCATTATCAAGACAATAATTGATCATGTGTGACATGAGTGAGAGATTCCGAAGTTCGTTTTTTAGGTAAATTATATGTGAGAGTGTTTAATGAAAAGGATGATGGAAAGGTTTTAAATGGAAGTGTATGTATGGAAAAATGGCATCTGAATAGATTGAGTTCACCACCAAGGCCTAAAAATTCATACCACTAGCCAAGCTTAAAGGACTCAAGATGAAATTCGCCATTAACAAGCCATCCACCAAGGATAAAAGACTTTAGGATCTAGATAAAGTTCACTACTAAGGCATAAAGGATCACCACTAGTCAAGCATAAATAACATATGGTTCACCACCAAAGGAATTTGATAAGGAATCAAGATAAAAATTCACCAACATAGGAAAATCTCATATAATCATCAAATTCAAGTCTTCCCCTACGAAAAGGGATTGCACCTCTTTTTAATAGAGGGGCTATACTAAGCAAACGAAAATGACTTTTGAAATTCTATAATATCTTGATGACTATGGATAGTTACGTAATAATGACTCTTAAAACCATCAACACGCTTAAAACCGATAAAGTTAGGACTTTTAACCAACAATAGTATAAGACGCATGATAACTAGGACTGAATGTGTTTAACTAAGACTAAATAGATTTCAATTAAAAGTAGACCCTCCAAATTCGTCCACCAGCCTTGGAAGCTGAAGAGCCACATTCGAAGATCAAACAATATTGATGAAAATCAACCAGAACAGACTTCCATTGCTAGGTAATTCATTAACAGCCTCAAAGTCGACAGCAAACTTGTTAATGGACATGTTAGTAGTCAATCAACAACCATTAAATCGACAACTAGTCCATTGAATCAACAACTTCGTTCTAGAATAGATATCTTTAATCTTGGACCATCGAATCAAATTGTAGTCAAAATTAGCCTTTACTTGTAGGAGTACGGATTGGGTTAGATTGATTAACGAGACCTGAGTTGTGACATCCCAAATTTTCAATTCTGTCTTCTTCTGAATGAATTAGGCATTTCATTGACGTGTCGATAGGGCTATTATAAGAACTGATCATTCTTGAGATAACTAGACTATCTGGGGTAATTATTAAGAATTTTAAAGCAAATAGACTTAAGAATTTGACCAGGAATCTGTTTCTTGACCGTGTCCATCTTTAGAGGCCATTACGGCACAGTTAAAAAAATCGATTTGAAATCAGAGATAGACTGGATCGACGGTGATGTGTGGCTAATCGTGGGTGACACCACTAAATTAGAAAATTCATGTCGACCAGCACTAGGCTGATTTTCTTATTGTTTTGGTACCCTGTGTTCGTACTTGGATCTTTGGGATTTTCACGACAATCGAGAGTCGCCAATGAATCGAGTGGGTTCATAGTGGCTCGAAGAAAATTGACCATGAGTCAATTGCACTTAAAAATATCTAAAAGTTACCCGGTAGCTTAGGTCATGCTAAAAACGCGCCGAATTGAAACTAACCGCCAATTCGAGTTCGATTTCAGAAATTTTTGGCTTTAATATAAATTAATTGTGGAAATTTCAAGCTTGGAAAGTAATAGGAGACATCCATTTAATTAAGTGGATTAGGTTTGTTGACTTTACCTCAACCGTGGTGTCATCAACAAGCCTTGCCAACTGCCTTTGCGGTGCTTTCTTCATTTTCCTTGTCAAAATCCGCATGCCTAAAAACGCGCCGAATTGAAACTAACCGCCAATTCGAGTTCGATTTCAGAAATTTTTGGCTTCAATATAAATTAATTGTGGAAATTTCAAGCTTGGAAAGTAATAGGAGACATCCATTTAATTAAGTGGATTAGGTTTGTTGACTTTACCTCAACCATGGTGTCATCAACAAGCCTTGCCAGCTGCCTTGCGGTACTTTCTTCATTTTCCTTCGAAGCCAGCTCATCCGCACGCCTAAAAATTTCCACCGTCCGCCTATTCTTGCTTTTCTCTCGTTCTCGTCAAAGACGGCAGCTCCATTTTCTACCGATTTCCCTTTGAAGCAATGCCACTTGGCCACACCCAGCACCTACCGATTCTTCTTCTTGGTTCCATCGAAACACCCCACCCCCTCACCAAAGTTCTTTCCCCTCTCATGCGCTGCCACTTCCACCATTGCTTGCTTTCATTTTTTCATTTTCGGATCCCCTCAGCTGCTCCACTTCATTTGCACGAAGTCTTCCACCGAGGCTGACTTCATGCCTTGTTGACCGAAGCAGCCCCTACCATGTCTTCATGCGCCGTGCGTCCAAGTCCACCGATCTTCAAGTCTTCTTGTTGCCAATAGCACCAAGCAAAGCCAGCCCCAACGGTGATGCCAGCGTGACCGAAGCAGCAGTCTTCATGCTCGAGCGTCGCCAGCTCCATCGAAGACCAGGCCTGCCGAAGTCAGCCCACGCATATTTTTCTCCCGGCCCATGTCTTTGGCCCATTTCCATTGCAAGCTTGAGGCGCACTTGAATTGAAGCCCGAATTTCAGCTTTGAAGCCCAGCAAAATTAGAATCCCGCGAGGACAACCCATTCAAGGCCCGTTCAGTCAAGTGAAGCCTAGCCCGGTGCAAGAACAAATCTCAGTTGGGCTGAGATTTGTTGGGCCAAGCTTAAGCCCACCGGAGTTGTCAAAAGCTCGATTTCGGCCGCCATCGCGGTGATTCGGTCTCCACTTTTGCCAAGTGAGTTTTACTCACTAATGCTTTCTTAGTTTGCTAATTATACTTAGGGTTTGTTAGATTTAATTAAATGCAATTAGGTGGTTAGATTAATTTAGATAAATTAAATTAGAGACTTAATGATGCATGTTAGGTGGTTAGAAATAGATATTAGCAAGTAGACATGCCATGTTATTTATGGAACGAGTCTTAGTAATTTTCCGGGCTTGTCTCGACCTCCAATTTGGCATTATGGGCCTAAATTGGATTTTTAGTATTTATTTATTTAATTTTCGAAATTATTTATTTAATTATTTATTTTTCTGAAAATTCAACCGGGATGGCCGATGACCAGAATTTCATGTTGATCGTCGTGGTGCAGTGCAATCCGTTTATTTATTTGAGCTTTATTTGGTGCTAAAATAATTTATGAGTGAATTTAAGATTCATTCCTAAATTGAATCTTGAAAGGGTCGGGTGAGACTGTAAAGCCACTAGATCTTGAAAGGGTCGGGTGGGACCGTAAAGTCACTAGATCTTGAAATGGTCGAGTGGGACCATAAAGCCACTAGATTTAGAAAGGGTCGGGTGGGACTGTAAACCCACTAAATCTAAGAAAATTGCTTGGTGATGAATGAATGACCTAGAAATGGTCCGACTGACATGTAATCGACTAAGTCGATTTGATCGATGCTTCGATAGGTGATGTGATTGTTTGAATACCTATTGAACTGTACTAATATGCAGATGGAATCTGAGGCCAAGGTAAGTCCTCTGACTTGTGCTATGCTTAGGTAACCGAGTAGTGTATTAGTTTACTAATCGAGTCTTAGGGGGTAGAACTCGCTGAGACGTGATCTCATTGGTTATTGAATGACCATTTCAGGACCCTGAGGAGGAGCTGAGGAAGAGAAAGATTTATGAAGAAGAAGATGATCCAGAGAGGGATCTTGAGTACAACCTGGATGTGGATTGAGATCTCATCCTTTTTGTGAACCATGTCTTAGTGTAGATAGGTATGAGACTTATATGCTGTAAATAGTATTGTAAATATACTATGAGTTGTGCTGTTAATAAAAGTGTGGTTGTGAATTTCAATATGAAAAATATGGCCTGCTTTTTTATTCCATTATTTTATTGTCTGGGGATTCATAATTGCTTCCGCATGCGTAATAAAAAGAAAGGGTCGGTGATACTTAGTCCTGGGATATCGCACTTTAAAATCGACCAAGGTAAGGGATGGGCGCGTGCCCGAGGATCGAGGCGTGACATCCCCTTTTGTGGTATTAGAGCGAAGTTCAAGATTGGAGTGATAAGGAGCGTTGATCAGGGGATATGTGGCATCCTAGAATTTCATGATAGTCCCTAGATGTGCTATGAGCCATGTGGAGATGATGGAAGCACCACCAATTTATATTGTAACCTTTTGACCCATGATTTGCAATAAGATTTTGGCCGAAAATTTCAATGGACCATTATTTGATAGGAAAATTTTATTTTTGGCCGTGCGCTTTATAAGTTGGGAATTATTAAATATTGTTACATAACTTTATGGCCTTATAAATTTCAATTAAGTATTTGTTGTAAATGGGGATTAAGGATAGATTTTTAAGGAAGGGTGGGCTGAATTCTTAAGGCCCAAACCAGCCCACCACTCCCCATTTATTGGGTCGACCAAGGGCGGCCCAAGGAGCCCAATGGGCCGTCGACCAAGGGGCCCAAGCCCAGCCGGATAAAACCCCCCTCCCTTGCATGGAATTGCCAAGTGTTACCCTTTAGTAGCCAAGTGTAAGAGTCATGCAAAATCTAATGATGGTTAATCATGAAGGGGGAGGAAATTAGTGAGGGGGAGAGGGGCGGATTAAGCGAGGAAGGGGTGGGGGTGTCGCATGGTAGAGAGAGGAAAGAAAGAGAGAAAGGAGAGGAAGAGAGAAAGGAAAGGAAGAAAGGAAGAGAAGAAGGGAGACCGTGCGTGCGAGAGGGAAGAAGGAGGTCCATTCGCTGCCGTGTCCCGCCATCGAGCTGCCTTGCCCCTCCGATCGTAGCTTGCTGTGTTTGCTTGGACTAGAGGCAAGTAGAGTCCATTTATCTACCCTTTTTCTAGCTGTGATGTGAGTATGTTGGATGGTAAACGTTGGATGTGGTAGAAGTGAGGAAATTTCAGAGCATTGGGGAGAAGTGCCATGGTTTTGCATGCTGTTTTCTGGAAAATCAGTCCGACCCTCCATGAGTTCGTGTGCTGCATGTAACTTTTTATTTGGAATCTCACCTTGACCTCTTGATGAAAGTTGTAGAGGACATCTTGAGGAGTAAGATACAAAAAATTGAAATAAAATGGACAAGTATTGCTTGGTGAAATGATTTTCTTTTGGAGAAACTAGATCTGGAATTTGTTGTGCTGACCTTTAGTGATTTCGTGGACTGTAAAGTAGCTTTTTTGTTGAAATCTCACTTCGATTCCTTAATGAAAGTTGTAGAGGATTTCTTGAGGTATAACATATCAAAAATTTAGAGGAAATGAACAAGTATAGGTTGGTGAAATCGTTGTCCTTTGAAGAAACTGGATTTAGGAAAATGCTACCTCAACCTAGTGTGATTCTGTGATTTTTATAAACTCATCCAGTTGAAATTTGATCTTGTGTCTTTAATTAAAGTTGTAGCTAACATTTTGAGGAATAACATACTGAAAATTTAGAAGGAACGGACATGTGTAGATCGGTGAAACGAGTTTTCTTTGAAAGAAGTTAATCTGGAAAAACGACACCGAGAACATGAGGAATTAATCGTCTATATCCATTAATATAGAACGAATTGGATTTAGATTTATTCACGAAATATTTACCTTTAGGTCTTGTCTATAACATATCAAAATTTCAAAATTTTTGGAGTTCATTTGGGTATTTAATCGAAATTATTTCTGAAACTGTGCAAACTGAAATGTTGAAATTTTGAATGTTGTGATGCATAGTCCGTATTGATTTGTGTGAGAATATTTTTGTGACATCTTGAAATTCGAGTCCTCTGAAGGATGGATGAATGGGAATTTCGTCAATGCATTGTTGGTTGATCTCACTCGGAATTGATCACTCTTGAGATACTGACCTTGAGGGGAAAGGCTAATGAGGACGGAACTCGTACGGCTAAAGGACTCGACCTGGGAAAACGACTTGACCATGAGACTTGCGTGAGGACGATCCTGTAGATAGGCAGGCCGATTTCAAGGACGATTAGGAGTCGATTCGCGGACATAACATAATGGAACGACGGGTGATTCCGTTTGCCATTATCGAATCCGCGAACGACCCTATGTCGATCCTCAGTGATCGTGTACTTTGAAATAAGAATCTATCCTCCGTAATTTCATGTAGTCAATGACGTCGTCCATGAGTCGAGATGTCTTGAACGTGGTTTGGCACGAGCTGGTTACGCGTAAATCCTCAGAGCCGCCCGTCAGTCTGAGTGGTAACCGAATTGGCATTGGGCGAAATTGACATGGCAAGAGAACTTAGGATTGGACTTCGAATTATCGGAAATGTCCGGGACAGACTTTGGATGAAGCTACATCAATCAGTCGACAGAGCCAGTGAAGCCGAGCAATTGAAGAAGGGATTTTCGAGCCGAGGAGGTGAGCCCGTGAGGACATGGGCCGGGCCAAGTCAGTGTGGGCCTTAGGCCCAAGTTGGGCAGCCACCAAATGGGCCTATGTCAAGCAAATGAGCCCATTGGGCCAAACCAACTATTCATCTTTTAAGCCCATGGGCCAATTCTTGGCCATTTCAAGCCCAACAAATTCCTAAGCCCATTACTATTCATGGCCAAGCCCATTTCTTAGGCCCATCCACCAATTTCAGCCCAAGGTCGATGTGTAATTTGTGCAAGGTGGAAATGACCAATTTGCCCCTAAAAGCATTTGGATAAGGGCAAAGGAAGAGAGAGAAGATGATGTCATGTATGGGGACTTGAAGCAAGCATTTATGGGGCTCTTGAAAGCCCTCCCATCACTCTCTCTCCCCCCCATTCGGCCTCTCTCGAACGGAGCTCTCTCCCCTCGTTCTCCCTCTCTTCCAGGTTTACGCTCCACCGACCCTTCGGTGAAGAATCGAGTAAAAGGTGGTCTTCCCGGTTGAATCACAGAACGATCCACCTATCACCGTGACCAGGAGAGACAGACCGTTCCAACGAGACCAATTTCGTCCCGAACGGAGCCGCCGTCCGTCCTGTACGGCCGTCTCAAGCCGCCGGTCGCCGGTCCGTCGGTCCCGCCCCCGCAGCGGCTCGCACTTGTTTCGAGTTTTCGGCCATTTTCTTCCATTCCAGCCGTTCCTCCGCCCATCCCAACCTCTAGCAAGACCCCCAAGACCTCCTGGTGCCGCCGGTTGTCGGCCACCCCTCGCCGGAGCTCCGGCCAAGCCGTTCAACTTAGTTTCTCCTCCGGCGGGGCTGTTTTTCGATGTTTTCGGTGGGAGTCCGAGCTGTGGTTGCTGTGTTGAGCTTGGGACCGCCTTGGATTGTTGTGGTAGAGGTTCCGGTGCGTAGCCACCATCGTCGCCGCCGCGTCGGTGTCTCCGGCCCGCTTAACGGGTGAGTTTAGCTCCTAATCCTTCGATTAGTGCCTAAACTTGCTTAGGGTTGGTTTAGTTAGATTTAATTCTAGTTTATGTGATTTAATTAAGTTGTATTAGCCCTAAGATAGGTGGTTAAATGGATGGATTAGATTAATTTAGCTTAATCTTGCTTTATTTGCTTAATGTGACTTATGTGGTTAATTAAGCATGTTTAGCTTTAATTGATTGATTGTTTGCTTTAATTAATGTTTTGGTTAATTTCTGAATATAATTTATTATTTATTGAATTCTGGAAATTTACTGTTCACGAGGCACTGTTCACGATGTACTGTTCACGAGCACTGTTCACGCGGTATGCATTCCAGAGTACTGTTCATGAGAACTGTTCACCCGAGAGTGAAAAATTGCCTTGTTTCATGTGTGTTGATTTTATGAAGTGAATGGATGTGTAAATGTATGGGCATCCGCATGAATTGAGTGATGATTTGTGTAATTGTGTGATGATTGTGATATATAGGTATTTTTAATTAGAAAATACCGAGCGCCGGTTTACAACGCCAAAATGGATTTGTGGGCTGTTAAAGTTAGTGGAGCCGTGATGAACTTAACCTAAATTATGCCAGTGGGGCCGAGTTCTGCCACCGAATTTGGAATCGGTCGTGCCCGTTGGGCCGTAATTCGCCACCTATTAGAGGTCGCGCCCGTTGGGCCATAAATTGCCACCCGATAAGGGTCGCGCCTGATAAGGCCGTAACCTGCCACCTATTAAAGGTCGCGCCCACCGGGCCGTAATTTGCCACCTAAAGATAGGTTGTGTCCTTTGGATCGTAAATTGTTGCCAAGAAATTTGGTAGACCGTGCTCGTGGAGCCATGAGTAAGATTTGAGACTGAATACGGGAGACGACCGGGGAATGGTCGGATTGACATGGAATCGACTGAGTCGATTGATCGATGGCTCGATCTGAATTGATGCATTGATGTGTGAAATTGTTATATGCATTAATTATATGCACGAGTGAATCACATTGTTTATGGTATGCACACATGATTCGATAATGTGCGGGTGTGGCAATGGCCGTGAGATCGCTTATTATGCGACTCGTGTGTGATTGATGAACTGTATCATCTAATGGTCATGTGCTTTGTGTGTATTATGCTGAGTTATATCGTGCAGGGTATGGCATACCAGGTGAGGTTGTATGTGAATCGACTGTTGTTTGTTGGTTGTTGACTATTGGTTGTTGCTTGTGGTGGGGTAGTTCTGGATAGATACCCCGGGTTGAGTTGGTGTACTAACCGGGGCTTAGGGGTGTAACTCGCTAAGATTTATATCTCACTGGTTATTGAATAACCATTTTCAGGTCCCTTGTGTGAAGAACCCGGAGCTTGAAGCAGAAGGGTCAGGAGCATAGGTGGCTCAGTAGTTCTTTATGACATAGACCTTCTGTATAAGCTTGAAGTGTTTATAAAAGTGTATTTGATTTGAAATTGGTTGTCCTGCTTTTCTATCCCATATATGTTGTTGTCAGGGGATTAGTGAATTCGCTTTCGCATGTGCAATAAAACGGAAAGGGTCGGCGACAAGTCCTGGGAACGTCGCAAAATTCTATCGACCACCGAGGGATGTGCGCGTGCTCGAGGTTCGGGGCGTGACAATTTTGGTATGGTGTTCTTCATGAGATATCTGCCTTTAGGTCTCTTCTATAACGTGTCAAATTTTCAGAATTTATTAATGCCGTTTACTAATTTTTGCTAGAGTTTTAACTAAAGGAGTGCATTCTCTTTTATCCAAAAATTGATGCATTTTCAAAAATAAATGAATTTCTCTACGTGATGTATTGTCTTGAGTGGTTGCTTTTGCTGCACATGTGGTGAAATTTGGCATGTCATGTAACATCAAAAGTGGATCTAAACCTTTGACATCATTGCATCAAATGCCATGTTAAAAGTGAAGCACACATGTGATTATAAATTGTGAAAGTGATAATACCGTCGGACCCTTGAGTCGACGATGTCCTCGGGAGTTTCGAGATGCCCGGAGGTGTGTGTCGGATATCCTCGGGAGTTTCGAGATGCCCAGAGGTGTGTGCCGGATGTCCTCGGGAGTTTCGAGATGCCGGGAGGTGTGTGCCGGAGGCTCCTCGCGATGCCAGGTTAGGTGCGAGCGATAAATAGAGGGATGCAAACATTGATCCCTGGAAAGAAAAATGAAATGAGATCTGATTGAAATTGAAAATTGAATCATGTGCATGGGTGTATGCATGATGGCATGGTGATATATGCATGATTGCATGGTGATACATGTATGACTGCATGGAAATGTAAGCTTGATCGCATGGATGATATGCACCTTGCTCGTGATATCTTGTTTGTTCTACTTGTTGCATTGTGTAGTTTGATGGATCTTTACTGCTGAGTGGTTGTACTCACCTCTTTGGGGATTAACATTTCAGATTAAAAGATGCCTTCACCATTGGTCACGCGCGGTACCTTCTATGGCTTACCGTTTGACGTCGAGGTTGAGTGCGCGGAGCACATCTGTGTCAATGTTCCTGGTTTGGTGTTCGTTTGAGTCCGCATGCTGGTCATGTACGATGTGGGCCTGGCAGGGGGCCTGGTTGTCCAGGAGTTTCTATCTGTCCACGTCCGTCGTGATGGGGTGATGCTAGGGATGTTGCCGTCGCCACCGCCCGATGCACCGGGTTGGGTGTGATGGCACGTTTGACTGGTGGGAGCTGACACTTTTTGGGATAGTTGACGCTTGTAGATGGATGAGTATACATGTCAGATGTAGGGTCGAGATCTCTTTTGAGTCATAGCCAAGTATAGTTAAAATCTTGGCCTTTTGTTGTACCGACCCAAGATGTCCATCGTAAAATTTAAATAAGAGTGACTCAGCTTTATTTTTTCCCTTGGTGTGTAGTCGGTGTGCATTGCATTATCGTTTTTGGAGTAAGGGATGGTGAGACTCGTTTATGCTTCCGTTGATGAGCTGCGTTGGAACCTTTTGAAAAAAAAAATAATAATATAATTGAGTAACCCCTATGAACTATGGTTCCTTTTTAATTTAAAAAGGCATATAGACTGTTATATGATAGGATAAGGGATAGGTACCTGTGGCGACCCTAAAGGATTGAGGGTCGTGCCGAGGGGGTGCCATAGGATAGCTGTTAAGAAAGGCCTTTAAATTCATGCTGGTGCATGTCTGTGATAGCTGAGTGCTAAAATTGTTTGTTGTTTGAATCGATCTGTTTCTAATTCAGTGTTGAATTGGAAGCAGGTGTCAGTAGATTAAAGCGACACCATGAGTGATCAGGAGCCGAGAACTCCTAAGCAGAGGACCTTGTCCTCAGTGACTTGGGCCAGAACACCGACCAGAGGCAATGCCCGAGGCGGTCGTGGTAGAGCGCCAGCTGTGGCTAGTGCTAGTGGTGAAGCACCACCTCCTGTTGGTGTTGGGGTTGTAGCTCCTAATGATCCCAGGTTGGATGGGATCTTGTGTGCTCTGGAACTAATGGGAAATATAATGGATCAACAAGCCGCTACAGTTGAAGTCGCTATTCAGGCCGCCGCTACTGCTGTTGCTGCCGCCACCGCTAGAGCCGCCCATGCAGTTCCCCCTGCTGTTGCACCTGTCGCTGCCGTGAATGTTGAAGGTTTACCGGGGATTGTGGTTGCTGAAAGACCAATCCACAAGCTAGCGGAACAGTTCTTGAAGTTAAGTCCATTGAAATTTATGGGTATTGGAGACCCCGAGGCTGCCTCATAGTGGATACAGAATCTAGATAAGGCATTTGCACTTCTGAGGTGCACCGAAACAGAAAAGGTAACCTTGGCTGTTTATCAGTTGCAAGACAATGCCAACATCTGGTGGAGGGCCGCCAAGGATACAGTGTTCCCGAAAGGTGTAGTCCAGACATGGGACATCTTCCTAAGAGCTTTCAACGATCAATATTTTTCGGGTATGGCCCGAGAACAAAAGATGGAGGAGTTCCAACGCCTCCGTCAAGGATCGATGTTGGTCGACCAATATGGGGTCAAATTCACGGAGCTTTCACAATATGCTCCCAGGTTAGTAGAAGACCCTAAAGAGAAAGCTATAAGATTCAGAAATGGTCTTTGTTTTGAGTTGAAGCAACCCCTATTGCCATTGGATTTGACAACCTATCGAGAAGTCTACCATCGGGCTCAGATGATAGAGCGAGGATTGAATGAGTAAGCTACCTCGTCGAGGTCGAGATTTGGTGTTAACTAGGAAGTGATCAGGCAAGGAAAGAGGTTGATGTCAGGGAGCAGATTCCAAGGTCCGCCTAGCAAGAATGGTGGATTTGGTAGATCGATGGCCGATAGAATGGGACCGTGTCGCTCTTGTGGGAGATGACACGGGTCAGCACTGTGTCCAGCCAGGATAGGTGTGTGTTATGAATGTGGCCAACAAGGCCACAAAGCTACACATTGTCCCAAGAAGCCAAGGGGACAACCGCAACTACCGCCGCCACCGCCACGAGGACAGATAAGAGGGTAATGCCCCCACAGAACGCTCCACAAGGAGGATAGCAGAGACCTCTAGTTCAGGGCACCGTGTATGCGATTACCCAAGGTCAGGTAGAAGCTGCGCTTGACGTGATAACAGGTATGGTTTCGCTCAATGACCAACCTGCTTATACTTTGTTTGATCCGGGAGCAACCCACTCATTTATTGCCGAGCAGTATGTTAAGTTGATAGGAGTTAGTCCTATATTATTGGAGTCAGCCATGTGTATATCTACACTGTTGAAGATAAAGTTATTGCTGCTTTGAGTTGTTCAGGGTGCAAGTTAGTGATTGGTGAGCGAGTAGGGAAGATAGATCTTTTAGTCTTAGCCATATATGACTTTGATTTAATAATTGGCATGGATTGGCTCACCAATCAACGAGCTAAAATGGATTGCTATCGTAAGACGATTCAGTTTGACCCGTTAGAGGGTAAGAGCTTTGAGTTTGTTGGGAATCGAGGAGGACCCTCGATTGTCCTGATCTCGTCGCAAGAGACAACTCGTTTGCTTGACAAGGGTTGCCGAGGACACGTAGCCCAAGATGTCTTTCCAAAAGAATTGCCAGGATTACCGCCAGAAAGGGAGATTGAGTTTGTAATTGAGTTAGCACCAGGGACAGAACCAATCTTAAAGGCACCTTATAGAATGACGTTATTAGAGTTGAAAGAACTGAAAGTGCATATGCAAGAATTATTGGACAAAGGATTTATTCGTCCTAGTGCATCACCTTAGGGAGCACCAGTTCTATTTGTTAATAAGAAAGATGGATCATTGCGCCTATGCATTGACTACCGACAACTCAACTAGGTAACCATTAAGAACAAATATCCCCTCCCAAGGATCGATGATCTGTTTGATCAGTTGCAAGGAGCGTCAATATTCTCGAAGATTGACTTAAGGATAGGATACCATCAGCTGAGAATTAGGAAGGAAGACATTCTTAAGTCAGCATTTCGTACTCAGTATGGTCACTATGAGTTCACAGTGATGCCATTCGGGTTGACAAATGCTCCAACTGTTTTCATGGATATGATGAACCGGATATTCAAGGAATATTTAGATCAGTTTGTGATCGTGTTCATTGATGATATCTTGGTCCATTCAAGAAGTGATGAAGAGCATGAGAACCACTTAAGATTAGTGCTCCAGACTTTAAGGACGCATAAGTTGTATGCTAAGTTTAGCAAATGCGAGTTTTGGTTGACTTGTGTTGCGTTCTTAGGTCATGTGATTTCCGGAGAAGGAATCTCCGTCAACCCGAGTAAGATAGAAGCCATGATCAATTGGTAGAGACCGACTATAGTGACAGAGCTTAGAAGTTTTTTGGGATTGGTAGGTTATTACAGATGGTTTGTAGAAGGCTTCTCAGCATTAGCATCGCCTCTAACTAAGCTCACGAAGAAAGAAGAGAAATTTGTATGGTCAGACAAGTGTGAATGTAGTTTTCAAGAGCTGAAGGAAAAATTGACTACCGCACTTGTGCTGACAATTCCATATGGTCCTGGAGGATTCGAGATCTACAGTGATGCGTCTTTTAAAGGGTTGGGTTGCGTGTTGATGCAACATGGTAGGGCTGTTGCGTACGCTTCCTGTCAGTTGAGAACCCATGAGCAGAACTACCCAACGCATGACTTAGAGCTCGCAGCTATTATCTTTGCCTTGAAGATTTGGAGACACTATTTGTGTGCGGAAAAATTTCAAATCTTCACGGATCATTAGAGTCTCAAGTACTTGTTCTCTTAGAAGGAGTTGAACAAGAGACAGTGCCGATGGATGGAATTGTTGAAAGCTACGACTGTGATATCTAATATCACCCGGGGAAGGCGAACAAGGTCGTCGATGCATTGAGTCGGAAGTCTTCAGTAGCGCAGATCTTGATTAAAGAATGGAACTTAATCGAGAGAGCTCGGGATTCATAATTCAAATTTGAGGTAGGCCACTTTTCAAGTTTTATGGCCACCCTCAGAATTGAACCGAATATCCAGATGTACAGAAGATTCTTCAGGAGGACACAGAGAAAAGAAAGGCTGATTTTCAGATTTCTGATGAGAGAATTTTAAGGTTCCAAGGACGTTTGGTTGTACCTAACGATGTAGAGCTTAGAGAAGATATTTTATATGAAGCACATCGTAGCAATTACAACGTTCACCCTGGAAGCACCAAGATGTATCAGAATCTGCGTCAACACTATTGGTGGTCAGGTATAAAGGCAAACGTTGCCAAACATGTTGCCAAGTGTTTGACATGTCAGCAAGTAAAAGCCCAGCATTACAAGCTGGGAGAGCTTTTGTAACCTCTTCCAATCCTAGAATGGAAATGGGAGCATATCACGATGGACTTCGTGACTGGACTACCAAGAAGTCAGAGAGGAAGTGACTTGATCAGGGTAGTAGTCGATAGACTGACAAAGTCGGCTCACTTCATTGTAGTTCGAAATGACCTTAGTCTTGATAGGCACGCAGACCTGTACATGCGTCAGGTTGTTCGTATGCATGGAGTGCCGATTACGATAACCTCAGACAGAGACCCGAGGTTTACTATTGCTTTTTGGAAAAGCTTGCAGAGTGCTTTAGGTACAAAGCTTCAGTATAGTACGGCGTATCATCCTCAAACGGATGGCCAGTCTGAGAGGACAATTCAGACCCTCGAGGACATGCTGAGAGCTTGTGTAATAGATTTCAAAGGAAGTTGGGAAGCTCAGTTGCACTTGGTAGAATTTGCCTACAACAACAGTTACCAACAGAGTATCAAGATGGCTTCATTCGAAGCATTGTATGACAGAGTGTGCAGAACACTAGTGTGTTGGGATGAAGTCGGGGAAAGGAAGATCACAGGTCCAGAGTTGGTTCAGCAGTCAGTAGATGTCGTGACAGTGATCAGAAACAGCTTAAAGACCACGCAGAGCAGACAGAAAAGTTACGTCGATAAGCGCCGAAGATCTTTGGAATTCCAAGTTGGTGATCATGTTTTCCTAAAGGTGTCACCAATGAGAGGAACTTCGCGCTTCGGAAAGAAAGGCAAACTGAGTCCAAGGTACGTAGGTCCATTCGAGATTCTTGAGAGAATCAGGACCTTAGCGTATCGTCTTGCATTGCCATCAAGGTTGGCGCAAGTGCATGACGTCTTCCACGTGTCGATGTTGAGCAAGTACGAACCTGACCCGACACACGTGCTCAATTTTGAAGAATTGGACATAGATGACAGAGTGTCATATGTGGAGAGACCGGTCTAGATTGTAGACAGAAAGGAGCAAGTGATGTGTACAAAGATCATTCCATTGGTCAAAGTGGTATGGCAATACCACGGTACTGAAGGAGCAACTTGGGAGACTGAAGAGTCGATGAGAGAATTGTACCCCCACCTTTTTGCTTAAGTTGTAAGGTTTAAATTTCAAGGATGAAATTTTTATAAGAGGGGAAGAGTTGTGACATCCCAAATTTTCAATTTTGTTTTCTTCTGAATGAATCGGGCATTTCATTGACGTGTCTATAGGGCTATTCTCAGAACTGATCATTCTTGAGATAACTAGACTATCTGGGATAATTATTAAGAATTTTAAGGCAAATAGACTTGAGAATTCGACCAGGAATCGGTTTCTCGACCGTGTCCATCTTTAGAGGCCATTACGGCACAGTTAAAAAAATTGATTTGAAATCAAAGATAGACTGGATTGACAGTGATGTGTGGCTAATCGTGGGTGACACTACTAAATTAGAAAATTCATGTCGACCGGCACTAGGCTGATTTTCTTATTGTTTTGGTACCTTGTGTCCGTATTTGGATCCTCGGGATTTTCACGACAATCGAGTTGCTAATGAGTTGAGTGGGTTCATAGTGGCTCGAAGAAAATTGACCACGAGTCAATTGCACTGAAAAATATCTGAAAGTTATCCGGTAGCCTAGGTCATGCTAAAAACACGCCGAATTGAAATTAACCGCCAATTCAGTTTTGGTCATGTCACAATAAATTCTAGGAATGTCAACTCAATTTCAGAAAATTTTTCAGAGATTCCAAGACTTTTACGAAAAATCGTTGCGGACGTCATGGAAAATCAACAGAAATTCAATTGGGCTAAGTGAAGGAAATTTGGACTTCTAAGCTGAGCATTTGAGTGTCAAAAACTTACAGAAAATTGTACGGGATTTTTCTTTGTCAAAATTGGACGTTAATTTGGGAAATTGAGTGAAGAAATTGAACCCAAAAATGTGAAATTCGGATCTATGAGGAGATAGCAATTTTTGGCTTCAATATAAATTAATTGTGGAAATTTCTAGCTTGGAAAGTAATAGGAGACATCCATTTAATTAAGTGGATTAGGTTTGTTGACTTTACCTCAACCGTGGTGTCATCAACGATCCTTGCCAGCTGCCTTGTGGTGCTTTCTTCATTTTCCTTCGAAGCCAGCTCATCCGCACGCCTAAAAATTTCCACCGCCTACCTATTCTTGCTTTTCTCTCGTTCTCGTCAAAGATGGCAACTCCGTTTTCTACCGATTTCCCTTTGAAGCAACGCCACTTGGCCGCACCCAGCACCCACCGATTCTTCTTCTTGGTTCCATCGAAACACCCCACCCCCTCACCAAAGTTCTTTCCCCTCTCATGCGCTGCCACTTCCACCATTGCTTGCTTTCATTTTTTCATTTTCGGATCCCCTCAGTTGCTCCACTTCATCCACATGAAGTCTTCCACCAAGGCTGACTTCATGCCTTGTTGACCAAAGCAGCCCTTGCCGTGTCTTCGTGCGCTGCACGTCCAAGTCCACCAATCTTTAGGTCTTCTTGTCACCAACAGCACCAAGCGAAGCCAGCCCCAACAGTGATGCCGGCGTGGCCGAAGCAGCAGTCTTCACGCTCGAGCGTCACTAGCTCCATCAAAGACCAGGCCCGCTGAAGTCAGCCCACACATATTTTTCTCCCGGCCCATGTCTTTGGCCCATTTCCATTGCAAGCTTGAGGCCCACTTGAATTGAAGCCCAAATTTCAGCTCCGAAGCCCAGCAAAATTAGAAGCCCGCGAGGACAGCCCATTCAAGGCTCGTTCAATCAAGTGAAGCCCGGCCCGATGCAAGAACAAATCTCAATTGGGTTGAGATTTGTTAGGCCAAGCTTAAGGCTCGGCCCAAGCCTGCCGGTGTTGTCGAAAGCCCGATTTCGGCCACCGTCGCGTCGCCGATGCGGTGATTCGGTCTTCGCTTTTGCCAAGTGAGTTTTACTCACTAATGTTTTCTTAGTTTGCTAATTATACTTAGGTTGGTTAGATTTAATTAAATGCAATTAGGTGGTTAAATTAATTTAGATAAATTAAATTAAAGACTTAATTATGCATGTTAGGTGGTTAGAAATAGACATTAGCAAATAGACATGCCATGTTATTTATAGAACGAGTCTTAGTAATTTTCTAGGCTCGTCTCGGCCTCCAATTTGGCATTATGGGCCTAAATTGGATTTTTAGTATTTATTTATTTATTTTTCAAAATTATTTATTTTTTCGGAAATTCAACCGGATGGCCAATGATCGGAATTTCGTGCTAATTGTCGTGGTGCAATCCGTTTATTTATTTGAGCTTTATTTGGTGCTAAAGTAATTTATGAGTGAATTTAAGATTCATTCCTAAATTGAATCTTGAAAGGGTCGGGTGGGACCATAAAGCCACTAGATCTTGAAAGGGTCGACCACCATAAAACCACTAGATCTTGAAAGGGTCGGGTGGGACCGTAAAAAGGGTCGGTGGGACTAAACTAAATCTAAGAAAATTGCTTGGTGATGAATGAATGACCTAGAAATGGTCCAACTAACATGTAATCGACTAGGTCGATTTGATCGATGCTTCGATAGGTGATGTGATTGTTTGAATACCTATTGAACTGTACTAATATGCAGATGGAATCTGAGGCTAAGGTAAGTCCTCTGACTCGTGATGTGCTTAAGCAACCGAGTAGTGTATTAGTTTACTAATTGAGTTTTAGGGGGTAGAACTCGCTGAGACGTGGTCTCATTGGTTATTGAATAATCATTTCAGGACCCTAAGGAGGAGCTAAGGAGGAGGAACCTGAGGAAGAGAAAGATTTTTGAAGAAGAAGATGATCCAGAGAGGGATCTTGAGTACAACCCGGATGTGGATTGAGACCCCATCCCTTTTGTGAACCCTGTCTTAGTGTAGATATGCATGAGACTTATACGCTGTAAATAGTATTGTAAATATATTATGAGTTGTGTTGTTAATAAAAGTGTGGTTGTGAATTTTAATATAAAAAATATGGCCTGCTTTTCTATCACATTGTTTTATTGTTTGGGGATTCATAACTACTTCCGCATGCGTAATAAAAAGAAAGGGTCGTCGATACTTAGTCTTGGAATATCACACTTTAAAATCGACCAAGGTGAGGGATGGGTGCGTGCTCGAGGATCGGGGCGTGACATGAGTTGAGCTTAAGAGTTGTTTGATGGAATATGGCGTTCCTATATCAACCTCAAAGGTTAATTGACTCAAATTTGATAGGCCTTTATCTTCAAAATAAGCCAAAAGTCTCCCATTGAAAGTAGTTGAGATGCCAAAATCTTCGGGGGATCAAACTTCTATGCATTGTCACCAATTCTCATGAGTATTTTAAATAGGCCATTAGCTCTAGGGATGAGTTTGTTCTTTCTACAAGATAGAAACCTCTCTTTTCTCAAGTGTATCACACAAGATAACCTAGCTAAAATTGAGCCTTCTTTCTATATTTGTTTGCTTTTTTTTTTTTAAATTCATTTTCCTTTTCAATCTTGGATTAAATCTACTCATGAAGTTTCTCCTTCACCTTGGCTCTCTAATGGAAATCAAGTCAATAGGTGTGAGAGGGTTGATTCCATACACAACTTCAAAAGGTGATCAACCAATAATGTAACTTAGCGATCAATTTTAAGCAAATTAAGCATGCATAAGCTTTAACTCCCAATCCTTCAAAGTCTTATTCACCATACTTTGAAGAAGAGTTGTGAAGGGTGTGGTTTGTTACTTAGTTTGGCCATCTATTTGTGGATGACAAATGATGTTGAATAAGAGTTTAGTGCCAAGAATTCTCTTTAGGGTCTCCTAAAAGTAACCTAGGAACTTGGAATCTTGATTAAAGACTATGATCTTAGGAACTACGTCATCCGTCTTATGATACGGAATGAAATGTGTCATCTTCAAAAATTGATCAACTACCATCATGATGGTATCTTTCTTCCTCTGAGTTCTTGGGAGTGCCACAATAAAATCCATGCCTCCTCCCAAGGCTGTGGTGGAATTGGAATTAGAGTATAAAGCCCTTGATGGAAATGACTTTTTGCCCTTTGACATGTTGAACATCTGGAAATGATTACATATAAATCTCTATTCATTTTCGGCCAATAAAAATATTCTTGAAGGACTTCAAGAGTTTTATTGATTTAAAAGTAACATGCCAATTTTTGTCCTATGCTTCTCAAATTGATAACTCTTTGAAGAAACTCTTTGGCACAGATTTTTTTTTTTTTTTCCCGCTTAAAGAGGAACCTATCTGGAATCAAGTAAACACCATGAACTCCATTTTTGCAGTTGTCAATGATGATCAAGAACTCGATATCTTCAGCGTACAGTTCTTTCAATGAATTGAAGCCAAGAACCCTAAGGTTTATAACAATGAGCATTGAGTACCTTCTCGACAGGGCATCTGCCACTACATTAGTCTTACCAAGTTTATATTTTGAGACAAAGTAAAACAAATAAAGGGATTAAACCCATTTGGTGTATCTTGAGTTGAGTTTATGCTGACCACTAATATACTTTAGAGTTTCATTATCAGAATGGAGAATGAACTGTTTAGGCCTCGTATAGTGACTCCAACAATTGAGAGCCCTAACGATTGCATAAACTCATCATAGGTAGAATAATTCCTTCTTGACTGTTAATACCTAATTTTGGCAAATCTAGGGAAATAAAAAATAAAAATTACATCAAAACAAACAAAATGAAAAAATGGAAAAAAACTGGGGAAAATCGATTTGATTGATTATGTATGAAAGTTTGAAATTCTGATGAATATTCAGATTTTGATAAATATAGAAGCAATTTAAAAATCAGGTGAATAAATGGCAAGAATTTTTATAAAATAAAAAAATCGAAGTAAAATTGAGTTGATTGTGAAATCATGCTCGATTTGCAACCATGAATTAATGTAATAGAAGATGGAAGCTCGAAAATTGTCATGAAAAGCGGCCGTCCGGAGTCGCTATAAAAAGAGCAAATATTTTCATGTCGGGGTGGGGAACCAAAAAACTTTTCGAGAAAATTTGTGCAAGAAAAATTCGTGCGAAAAAAAAAAAATTCGTGAGAACTTTGTGAAAAAAGAAAGAGAAAAACCTCCTCCCCGTTTTCGTTCAAGAAGCAATCTAGTCTCTTCCTCTCTGACAAGCTGCCGAGAAAAGCAAAAAGGTCAGGAGGAGGTCAGCACAGCAGAAAATACAGCAGAGAGAGGGATGTGAGAGGGGGAAAAAAAAGAAAGAAAGAAAAGAAAAGGGGGCTACTGTTCATCTTCCTCGAAGAGTTGCCGATGTCGCTGCTGCCCACCGCGCCTCCACTGCTGCTGTTTCGCCAATCACAGCCACCGGTCACCACTGCTCTTGCATCCCTACGCCCCGCTTTGCCGACCTCCGTCCGTGAGCACCTGCGCCAACCCCGTCGTCGACACTTGCATCCAGGCCCCCGCCGTGCCTCACCCGCGCCTGCACCTGCGCTGTTGCAAGCACCGCTCGAGCAACGCCTCCGCGTCGCCGTCCCAGACATCTCACCCGTGCCTGCACCTCCATGAGCGACGCCCAGTCCACCTCCGTCTGTCCGTTGCTGCTTCGCCTCTGACCGCCCGACGCTAGCAACCCGACGCCGTCCCCACTCGCCACAGCCCAGACAGCCTCCGCTTGCGCACCTAGGGACTTCCGCGTCTTTGTGCCCAATAGCACCGAACGCCAGAAGCCTTGACGCCGACGCCCCTGCTCCGCCTCCACTGGCAGCGCTTGAAGACTCGCGCCGCCTCCGCTCCGCTCGACGCCGCGAGCAAGTGACCTGCTTGCCTTCACTTGCAGCGCTGCTCGAACGTTGCCCCTACCTGCGCCTCTGCCCGACGATCGTGCTTGCATCTCGCCCGCAATCCGATGCCCACGGCTAGCCTCCACCTTTGTCCTCGCGACCACCCAATGCTGCACCTCCGTTCTGCCGCAGTCCGTGCCGTCACCGCCGTCGCCTGCTGGTTCGCTCGACGCCCGCCGGTCTACCTTCGCCCGACGCCGCTCGAGCGCCGCGCACACCCCCGTCGTCTGCGTTTTTCCTTCCTGTACTACCATTTAGGTAGTTTTCTTTTTATTTTATTTTATTTTCTATTAGAAAAGTCAGGTTTCATTATTATTACTTGTTGGATGTCAATGTTAATTATTCATGCATTTTAGACATTATCCATAGAGTTCTTTTGTCCCAAAAATCTCTATAATTTCTAATTTTATCGTAAGATGGGATCATTTTTTTTTAATTATATTGGTTTTAAGGCATTTTGATAGTATCTTAACTCATTAAATCATTATAATGATTAATTTGATCCGTAAGACTTCGGATCAAATTTTTAATTATTTTGAAGCTTCTTATGTGTTGTGATGTTTAGGGTTAAAATAATTGTTAATTTAACCCGTGAGATGACGGATTATTTTTTTGATTTTTTTAATCTTTATTTTGATGAATATCTTGATTGTTTAGATGTAATATTTTTCGATAATTATTGTCTTGAAAAACACTAAAAAAATAAAAAAAAATCAAAAATCAAAACCTTGCATTGGAATTTGTCAATTTTGTAGATTAGGATTGTATTTTTTTTTTAAGATTGCATGTTAGGATAAATAGGGCTCCATTATTTAGCTTGAATAGGATTGCACATAGATTAGGGTTAGATCTAAATAACATTTTTTAGAGGGTTTTAGATAATGTTTGCACATCTTAATAATCTCATTTTTCTAAAAAAACATTGGTTTCTAAGATAGGATAGAGTTTAAGTCAAATTAATCCCTAAAATAAATTAGAAAATTATTCCTTTTTAGATAGTTTAATTAGGGTTTTTATTAATTCCGAATTTCAATAAAAAATACAAAAATATTAGGTGCATGTTAATTAGTTTGCATAATAGGTTCATTTAATTAGAATTTGTTTATTAGTAAAATTAGGTCATATAGTTCAAATGCATGTTTTAGAAAAAAATTCTAATTTCAAGAAAACCCAAAAAATAATTAATTGCTTTGTGTGTTTAATTCTTTTGATGCAATTTATTTATTTATTGTTTGAATGTTTAATAGTGGATGAGCATCCGTGTGGTCATCATATTTGCATGATAGTAATTTAGGTTAAAATAAATCTTAGCTGCCTGCAAAAACATTTAAAAAAAAAATAAAAAGAAATGGTACCGAAAAGGGCATTAGAGAAATTTAATGTAACCAAGTCCCCGTACCCAAAATCTCTAGTTCGTAGGAGTAAAATAATTCTCCCTTTATTTTACTAGATGTCTAATCGACCTACCATAAACTGATTAGTGATGACTCCTAGATAAAATCCACTTGCATGTTAAAAACTTGAATCTAAGTCGCGAATTGGTATGGGCTTGGGAGAGTTAGAGTTAAGTTTAAGACTTAGTAGTCCATTAGCCTAAATTCTAGGTGGTGCATCCGAAATTTAGGTCGCAACATTGATCCTGCTAGCTTTTTATAGAAATATGTTAGAGGTTTTGAGCTTCGATAAGAATAGCCTCAATACTGGCTCCACTTGCATTGCGCTCAATCTCAAACACTTTATCAAAATCTGGAACAACAAGGATAAGGGACTCGCAAAACTTGTGTTTTATGATTTCAAAGGCATTGTGGGCGGTGTTAGTCCACTCGAAAATTCCATTCTTCATGCATTTCATAATTGGAGCCATGATGCTAGTAAAGTTGTTCACAAATCATCGGAAGAAACAAGCAAGTCCATAGAAACTCCTTACATCGGTCGATTTTGGAACTGGCCAAGTCTTGATTGCCTCCAATTTGTCTAATTGATAGAGATCCTGTCCTTGGAACTACATGGCCAAGAATATGATACTTGTAAAAAAGAACTGTTATTTCTCCAATTTCACATAGAGTTTTTGCTTTCTCAAGACTTCAAAAACCTGTTGTAAATAAGATACATGCTCCTCCTCAATATTGCTATAAACAAGAATGTCGTTGTGACAAACAACTTCAAATCAACCAATAAAGGGACAAAGGATCTCATTCATCAACCAATAAAGGTGTTGGGAGCATTTGACAAATTAAATGGCATGACTAGCCACTCAAAAAGGCCCCCATTGGTCTTTACAACCGTTTTTCATTCATCTCATTCTATCATTCAAATCTATTGGTAGGCACTCCTTAGATAAATCTTGGAGAACACTTTTGAACCATGCAACTTGTTGAGCATATAATCTAGTCTAGGTATGGGTATTTATAATTGACCATTATGTTGTTGATGGCTTGGCTATTGACACACATTTGAAGGATCCATCCTTCTTCGGCATGAATAGGGATAGAACCAAACAAGGACTCATGCTGTCCCTTACATATCCTCTTGCAATCAGCTCATCGTCTTGTCATTGTAGATCCTTGGTTTTCTTGGGATTGTATTGATAAGCAGTTTTGTTGGGTAGAGAAGTACTAGGAAGCAAATCACTCTTATGGGAGGTAATCTATGTGGCAAATCTGATGGAAAAATATCTTAAAGCTCATTCATGAATGATGAAATTACATACCTTACCGTTAATGGTACAACATATTTGAAAAATATTTTCCTTTGCACCTCCACTTTTGGAAAAATTGTGGTATGCAAAGCTCTCCTAATAACAAGCGATTCTCACTCATCTGGTTGTTCTACATTCTCATCTTCCTCCTCAGATTCAAATTCAATGTGATCGATGTTATGTTTAGCTTCTTGAAACCCCATATTAATCTTCTTGATATCCTTAAAAGTCACAACCCGTCAATTAGGACAATCGGCTAGAAAATATTCATAACCGTGGCACTTGAAGCACTTTCGAATGCTGTTGTTAGTCTTTTTGGGGAGTTCGTTGATAATTCCGCGACTATCTATTTGTCTTTGTCCTTTCTTTGAGGTATAAAAGAAGCAATCACGAAGAGGGATGTCCTATTTATTGATGATTTGGTCGACAAACCCTTAACACATTTTAGTTGTTTCTCGACCTTCATGACTAGTTCACAAACTCTTCAAAGGAGCAATATAGTTGAAGTTCAACCAAATCGGCAATCTCCATATTCATACCACCAAGAAAACGAGCAATGGTCTACTTCTTGAATATCGCGCCTCATAAGGAGTTGCTGAAAATCTTGGATATATTCTTCAATGCTCATTTCCATGCTGCTTGACAGATTTCATCTTGAACGAGTCTTGCTTGTAGTTAGTGGGCAAGAACTCCTTCTTTATAAGCTTCTTGAGTTTTCCCAAATTTTAATTTGACTCCTCCCTTTCCAAAGTCTTTGATTCTTCAAGTTTTCTCAACTTGAAAACAACTTTTCATCTCTTTTCATCTGAGTATGAGTGGAACTCAACTCATTCAATAGTGTGTAAATAATCGTCAAAGTCATCTAGATTGAGGTTTCCCTCAGATCTAGTGTTTCCACTTTGACTTCAAGGTCATTCTCCTCATGCCTTCATTTTCTCCTCCTAACTCAGTAAATGGAATCACTAGAGTTGTCTCGGGATAAAAATAGCACAAGTGCTGCAACTTTTGTATGATGGTCACTTGAGTGCCATAACTTTTTTTTTTTTGATCATTTTGAGTGTCATGACTTCTAAAAGACGTTTATTTGAGTGTCATAACCTTCAATCGATCACTTGAGTACTATAACTTTTACAAAACGTTCATCCAAGTGTTGGAAATTCGATGTAGCATGACACTTGTCGTGTACCTTTTTTAAAAGTTATACCACTCAAATGACCATTAAAAATATATATGGCACTCAAGAGAAGTTATGGCACAAAAATGAGCATCGTACTAAAATTAAGACACTTAAGTGACAAAAAAAAATTATGGCACTTGAGTGAGCATTGAATGAAAGTTATGTTACTAGTGATGTCCTCTTCTTGAGTCGCCCCAAGTTTCGTTGGATTCATAACCATAGCTTCTACGAGGATCTGATCATCATGGCATGGTCGATGAATAGGAAGTCCTCTTGCTGCTCTTGTCTCATCGGATTCTCCAAAAGATTGAGAACTCACTCCATTTGTCTCTCTAGAGATCCTCTAAGGCGCTCTCTTGCCTTTTGTTGTGTGCTTGCTTCAAAGGCAAGCCTCTTCGAACCTAATTAGCCATTTCTTTTAAAGAGAGTAACAAACAGGGAACAAAAAAATCTCTCAAACTAGTTCAACTTATAGCTATGATACCAAATTGATATGTGATGGGATTGAGAGATTATGAAATTCGTTTTCTGGGCAAAGTGTATGGAAGAGTGTTTAATGGAAACGATTGATGGAAAGGTTTTGAATGGATGCATATGCATGAAATAATGGATTTGGAATTGAAGGATTCACCACCAAGGTCTAAAGGTTCACATCATCAACCAAGGATTAAGGACTCAAGATGAAGTTTACCACCTGGGTATAAACAAACAATCCACTTGCCAAGGATAAAGGATTTGGGATAGATAAAGTTTACCACAAAGATATAAAGGATCACCAGTAGTCAAGGATAAACAGCTTTTGGTGCACCACTAAAGGAATTGGATGAAGAACTAAAATATAAATTCACTCACTTGAGGAAAATCTCATATATTCATCAAATTCAAGTCTTCTCGTACAAAATGAGATTGCACCTTTATTTATAGAGGGATTGTACTAACTAAACAAAAATGACTATTGGAATTCTAGAAAACCTTAATGACTATGGATAGTTACGTAATTACGACTCTTGAAATCATCAACACATTTGAGACTCATAAAGTTAAAACTCGTAATGACAATACTATTAGGATGCATAATAACTAGTATTAAATATATTTAACTAGGACTAGATGCATTTTAATTAAGAGTAGACCCACCAAATTTGTCCACCAACCCTAAAATCGGAATAGCCACTTTGGAAGATCAACCAACAGCAATGGAAACTGATTAGAACAGCCTTCAGTTGATGGGTAGTCAATTAGCAGCCTCGAAGTCGATAGCAAACTTGTAGATGGACATATTGGTAGTCAATCAACGATCATGAAATTAACAACTAGTCCATTGAATCAATAGCTTCCATAATCAACCTTTAATCTTGAACCCATCAAATTAAATTGTAGCCGAAATTGACATTGGCTTGCACGAGTGAAGATTGGCTATCAACCAATGAGACCTGAGTTGAGCTTGAAAGTTGTTCAATAGAACCAATTCTTTTGCATCACTAAAATATACTCCCCATTCGCCACATTGCATCATTACCACAGGATATGTAGTCGATAATATTTATGCCAGGAATGTCCAAGAAAAGATCTCTTATTCTCCTGGGGAAAATTGTCCAAAAAATCCTAAACCTATTTTACACTTTTGCCAATTCAGTCCTAAACCTTTCAATCTTGCCGATTTTTGTTTTTTTTTTGGTCAGTCCTACGCTAATCCTACTCTAACACTCACTCTTAGACTTTTGCCCTACCTCCTTGCAGGGCGTGGGAGTCGAAACCCACTCCTAATGAAATATTCCCTACCCCCAATCCCCCCCGAGAAGGTGGGGATTTGAACCCCCAACCTCCCCCTTCCAATTCAGTCCTAAACCTTTTGTCAGTTTGCCAATTGAGTCCATCTGGCTAATTTATGCCGGAAAATGCTTATGTGGATATACAGTCAGCGTCGACCGTCCTATATGGCCGGACCAGCGCTGACGTGGACGCCGGACTTAAAAAATGAACTTTTTCCTCTTTTTTTTTTGGCTTTTTAGCTGTTTTGCTTACGGGGGAAAATTTCCACCAAACCCAGAAGCCTCCCCAAAATCAATCGAACCCTCGACAACCCTCGACAACCCTCGACAAGCTCTAACCCTAATTTGCTTGCCCAGTCCAAAAATCAAAACCCCGTAGCACTTGACTTCGAAAATTTTCTCGACGACGGCCATCAACGGCGCTCGACGACGCTTAGAGGAACAGGGGATTTCCACGAGCAGCTTTTGAGGGGACCCGATTTGACGCGAAGACCCGATCGAGACTCGATTTGTTCTCAAGATTCCTTAGCAAACTCGATATTTTATGGTCCCGATTTTCTCACGCTGTCGACACTTTAGCGAGCACGACAAAAGGTATGTTTTGTGTCCCCAATTAAGTGTGCGTAGTATAATCTGTTCGACTCATGATGTCGGAGAGAAATATTTTTCATTGCTTTTTATCTTTGAAAGAGAAAACACCGGTGGGCGTTTGGGGTTGACGGATTATCTTTGATGAGGAAAAAAGAGCAATTAGGTGCAAGGCAGTTGTTTCTTTAGGGTTGTGTTCCTAGTTCGAACGGGGACGCCTTCTGCCTTAGAGAAGGTGTCTGCGCTTTACAAGTGATATGGCCGATGTCGTCTGAAGACAATTTCCAATGGGGCCGTAAGCATGCATGTCCATTGCCTAATAATGCTTTTAGAATTATCGATGAAAATCTCATGTTCTCTCCAAACTGGGTTTTCTAGAAAGTCTCCTTCCTTTCTTTGCGTTCTAATGTCGAACCTGATAGGAAGGGGATAATCCTGTGTTTATTGAAAGTCGGAAGGACGAATCTAGAGTTTGATTTTTAGGGTCCAACACACTACAAAATAGAGATAATCACGAGTATCGTGAATATGAAAACTAAGTCCAAAAAGGTCCTAAATGTTTAGGGGTCGATCGACAACTTCAACTTGTTATACATTAACATAGATTAATCTAAAGGCTTATCGTGCGTTTGTTTATATATTGTCTTTAGTTTTAGAGGACTTGTGGGGCTGCTGTTTTAGTGAATTCACAGGCGTATAATTCATTTTTTATTTGATACACAGCAGATATATGAATTAGACAGCTCATGCTTTCCATGGTCTCTAAACTTTGGAAGAGTAAAACACCCTGCAACTTTGGTTCTAGAAGATAACATGTCTTTAACTTTATTTTGCTTTAAACATGTTACTTCTCTCTCAGAACATGTTGATTTCATGTATATATTGGCTTTAGTTTTAGAGGACTTGTGGGGCTACTATTTTAGTGAACTTGCATGTGTATAGTCCATTTTTTTTTTTTAAACACAGCAGATATATGAATTAGAAAGCTCATGTTTTTCATGGTCTCTGAACTTTGGAACTACTATAGTGGCATTGACTTTTGTTATCTTATTTCCTCTGTCCAGGTGTCATGGATCATTTTGAGAACTGTTTAGCATAGACGATGGCATCAGTCCCTCCAATTAGCAACGATACATCTGTGTTTTGCTATTGTGGCCTAAAATCTCCTCTACGAAGGGCAAGGACGAAGGACAATTGGGGAAGAAGATATCATGGTTGCCCAAAATACAACTACAAAAATAGAGTGGAAAATTGTGGATTTTTTATTTGGGTTGATGCGGAAACCAGTCAATTGACAATGAGTGTGTCTAAAATTTTTTATCAAAGCAATGTCAAAGAAGAACTAGTGTCAACCCATAATGAGGATGATGGCAATTCGATGGATGTTGAAGTCAAAGTTCTTAAGGCACAACTGAAACGTGAGAAACAAGACACGACAAAGCTGAAGAAAGAAAATTCCAGATTAAAGAAAATGTTGATTGTGTTGTCAATGTCTACAATAATATTAGCTCACATGTTATTTGGAAATTTGAAGGTCAAGGATGTGATGAGTTTTCCATAGTATGTTATCGTGAACATATTTTGTATTTGTTGACATGTTTTATATGAGGATGTGCACTCTCTTTGTGGAAATAAAGTGTGAGTTTTGTTTTCAGTAAATGAATTCCACTTTTGAGGTCTCAGTATTAGTTTCTTCAATTTGTATATATCTACAATCTTGATTTCAATGTTCCATACATGGACAGGAGATCATTTAGTTAAACATCACTTGACAGGAGATCGATTTGGTTTAAGCTTTCTTAGGAATCGGACCTTTCCCCATTTATTCCTAAAAATGAAAAAAAGTAGTGGTCTTCGTAAAATCGTAATGGATCAATCTGGTTCCGAGCAAAGATGGCACTCCCACATGAGAGTCGCCAATCATCTAAAACAGTCAGAGCATTCAGTCCGACTTTGCACAACTGAAATTGTTGCCGCAAAAAGATATGATTTTTCATTATCATTTCATCAAAAGAAAGTATCTTGTCTCTCTGTACATCTCTCTTCTATAATGACCGAATCGATAATCACAGTCACCGAAAAGGAAAAAGAAAAAGATTCAATTGAATCAGAACCCTCGGATTGAACAAAAAGAAATCATCCAAGACTCTGCTCTGTTCTTAGCATAGGCTAACTCAGCTTTCGGAACTGGGACGATTCCCATCATCTCACGGTCACCCAACCCCCGGAATCTTCCCAATTAGGCCTCTCCTGGCTCGCCAACTCGCCAATCCAATCAGTCACCGATGAAGAATCCAGCGAGATCTCCAGCGCAGCGTGCTCGCGCGAATGGCCGCCCTGCGGATACACGAGGATGCTCCGGTCGAAGCTTCCTCAGAGGAGGCGGTCTCAGTTCTCCCCTCTCCCTTGCTTCTCGCGCGACTCCGCCATCTCTGCTTCCGTGGATTCAAACTACTTGGACGGCGAGGTCTCTGTTGGGACAGTGGACCCGAAAAAGGAGAAGAAGAGCGCGAGCACTCAGAAGAGGCGATCCGATGCTGTCGGAGGAGGCGATTACGAGTTTAGGAGAGCGACGAGGTCCTCGTGCAAGCGACAACGGGAGGAGGAGGAGGACGATGACGACGACGAAGGCAGAGTTGCCGAAGTTGTTGCGGAGGTCTCGGTGTCGGAGTCGTGTTCCGGTTCGTCTTTCGACGTTGATTCCAAGGAGAAGAGCTCCGAGTTGAAAGACATCGGAACCTACCATGGTTTGAAGGAGTTCAGAGGAAATGCGGCTTTGAAGTCGATCGCCCGATCGGAGATCTCCTGCATCCACCAGCATTCGCCGGATAAGGGAGAAGCTATCAGTACTGTATCACTTCAACCAAAATAGAAGACTCTCTAAATATAATGAGTCCCTTCAACAATAAATACTCAACAAAGAAGTAAGTGATTGTATAACAAGTTCAGAAGAATGACTTATGGCATATAAATGTCCTAGAATTAGAGCAAGGGACTTGCATATAACATAATAATATGGCCATAAGATCTCAAACTTCAGATCTTACCATATCCTTCATGATCTTACCATATCGCTTTGAGGATGTCAATTCTTTGCACATTGGTGACACAATATCTGCAGATGCTCAACAACCAGAAAAATTGAGAAAAACAGCACCATTTGAAGCCAAGATGGCCTACAAATGGCCCAAGATGCCTACCGTAGACGCATGTAC
Organism: Eucalyptus cloeziana; assembly: GCA_014182715.1. Taxonomy (NCBI): domain Eukaryota; kingdom Viridiplantae; phylum Streptophyta; class Magnoliopsida; order Myrtales; family Myrtaceae; genus Eucalyptus; species Eucalyptus cloeziana. The sequence goes on along the minus strand of CM024641.1, from coordinate 33,499,723 downwards.
AAGAGATAAAGCAATACTTGCTGTAGATATATCTATAAACTTAAACATTAACATCGCACTGAATTCTACTAAGTAGAATAAAAAAAAAAAAAAAAACTGATTATTTGAATAACACAGCAAGTCAGCAACAAGTGACTACAATTTCAAATGGAGTAAATAAGATTGCCTGAACAATTATGGCCTATCGGATCACTTCATAAAAGGAAGCGAACAACAAGAGACATGGTGGTTTCATCCACACTAGGAACTGGACATTAGAAAAGAGCCATAACACAACTTCACTAAACCAAACCATCGTCAACAAAAAAAGATAAAAAAATCCACCAATGCTATATCAATAAACTTATCAATGACAACGAAAAGAAAAGAGCCACAACACCACTTCACTAAACCCGTCATTAACAAAAACAAAAGAGATAGCCACATCACTTCCCTCGGCTCATCATCACGAACAAAAAATAAAAACAGCCACGTCACTTGCTTGAACCCAACCACATAAATGGCTATCATTCTTATAGATTAGACTTGCTTCCTCTCAATATTTTTCTTCTTTCTTGATGGCCTTAGTACTTTAAGTGGCACTTCAATTGGAGCTTCTTGTGACGTTGATGCAACTTGTGCTCGTAAATCACTTCTTTGTCTCTTGTCTCGTTTGGCACTTTTACTCTTAACCTAGTAGTATTGAAATTCATTAGTTCGCAAATTTGTTCATAAAAATACAAATCTAACAAAATGGAAGTACTTACTGGAAGCGTTTGTGATGTCGCTAACCCAACCTTCTTAGTGGGGCATGTCAAACTATTATGTCCCGTCTTCTTGCAACTTCGACATGTCATCTTCATTCCTCTTCTCGACATTCTAATACCACTTGTGACCCTCTTGTCAAATTCTCTAATATTTTTCCTTCCTTCCATAAGGTCCACATCATCATCATCATCATCATTAGTCAAGATTCGTACATCGATGAGGACGTCTGTGTCTTCATCTTCTGAATAGATTTCTACATCATCATTATTATCATCATCAGTTGCTACCTCATTACCTAAATCAATGCCCTTACCATGACTAATACCCTCACCAGCACCCTCACCATTGCCAACACCTTGACTAACACCCTCACCAATATCCTGAACATCACATTGACAAGCTTTGTCACCTACCTCATCATCAACATATTCTCCATATATCTCAACTATGCCATTATGCAAATAATGGAAAACTAGATCGATAACAGTGCTATCATTCCATATGTATCTCAACCCATTTTCTATAGACTTCCCAGGAATTTTCAAATAAAGTTTTTCGAATTTACGATTTACCCCATCCTCAAGATCTCTAATGAACCTCTCATAGCTAATTGAATTGATATCAACATGTATGAAGTCCATATTTCCCCCGACATATTCCAACATTGGGCAACGAACAAGTTTTCCACCATGGAAAAGGCAAACCAATGCTGTCTTGTTGCTCATCTCAATCCTACAAAAAAGACATATATTATAAGTAAACACGTAATAGAGGGGTAACATAGTAACACACATGAAAGGAAGGAGACTTTCTAGATATTGCTGTCTTTTTAATGAGATTAACCACGATTTTGCTAACGGAATAAGTCTAAACAGTAACTTTGGTGCATCGTGTCTACATCTAAGAAGAATGTGACAAATGAATGTGGCTTGTTATGACTGTGCATGACCAGCTTGTTGGGTTTTCCGTGTTGTACTCAAATGAAAAAGAAGCCTACTTCCAAAACGATGGATCACGTGTCCCTCCCAATTCAAATTCAAAGATGCCAATCATGTGGTTTCGATCGATGTAGTCCCTCACATAGGACACACCCCACAACAGTTTCCCTTATGCCTTTCTTTCTAAGGGTCCCCCTTTCTCTTTCATGCTTGAGGACCTTTGCCCCTTTTTTTTTTGGGTAGGACCATTTACAAATTTATTAATTACTCAAGTATACAATGCAATATGAACATATAGTTCTACAAGCAGCTTCATCCATCTTCAGTTTGATGATTAATAAAAATACAAATAGTTACAATAGAGATAGTTACAATCTTTAAATTGATGGTAGATGGAGTCACTTGTGGAATCTTATTTTCTAATATTTTGATTTTGTTCTCTCTTCTTTTCTTTCGTTACTATGAGATGAACTTCATTTGTGTCATTTAGAAGCACTTGCAGAAAACCAAAGAGTTTGCATTAAGGGCACGTTTGGTAACTTTTGGTGGGGGTTTGTCACCTAGTGGGGAATGGGTACCACTAGGAGGGAACAATATAGGGTTTTCTCTCTTGGGATTCGTTGTTTGTATTGAAGATTTTCCATCCTGCCGACTTTCAATAAACACAAGGTTATCCCCTTCCTATCAGGTTCGACATTAGAACACAAAAAAAGGAATGAGACTTTCTAGAAAATCCAGTCTAGAGAGAACTTGAGATTTTCACTGATAATTCTAAAAGTATTATTAGGTAGTGACCATGCACGCTTACGACCCACTGGAAATTGTCTTCAAACGACATCGGCCATATCACTTGTAAAGCAGACACCTTCTCCGAGGCAGGAACGCATCCCTGTTCGAACTAGGAACACAACCCTAAAGGAACAGCTACCTCGCACCTAATTGCTCCTCTTCCACATCAAAAAAATCTGTCAACCCCAAACGCCCACTAGCGTTTTCTCTTTCCAGTATAAAAAAGCATTGAAAAATATTTCTCTCTAACATCATGAGTCGAACACATTATACTACACACACTTAATTGGGGACCACAAAACATACCTTTTTGTCGTGCTTGCTAAGTGTCGACAGTGTGAGAAATTCGGGACCACAAAAAATCGAGTTTGCTATGGAATCTTGAGAATGAATCGGGTCTTCGCGTCGAATTGAGTCGTCGTGTCGAATCAGGTCCCCTCAAAAGCTGCTCGCGGAAATCCCCTGTTCCTCCTGAGCGTCGTCGAGCGCCGTTGATGGCCGTTGTCAAGAAAATTTTCGGAGTCAAGTGCTACGTGGTTTTGATTTTGGAGTGGGCGAGCAAATTAGGGTTAGAGCTTGTCGAGGGTTGTCGAGGGTTCTGATTGATTTTGGGGAGGGTTCTGGTTTGGGGGAAATTTTCCCCCGTAAGCAAAAAAGCTATAAAAAAAAAGGAAAAAGTTATCAATTTTTAAGTCCCGCGTCCACGTCAGCGCCGGTTTGGCCATGTAGGACGGCCGACGCTAATTGTGTATCCACGTAAGTATTTTCCGGCATAAATTAGCCGGATGGACTCAATTGGCAAATTGACAAAAGGTTTAGGACTCAATCGGCAAGATTGAAAGGTTTAGGACTGAATTGGCAAAAGTGCAATAGGTTTAGGACTTTTTGGACAATTCTCCCCATTCTCCTGCCACAAACCATCATTGACTGGTTTTGCCATTTCTACGTAGATATCACATATTATCTATCAATTAATTTGTCAAGCCAAATTAAATATGATTAATTATATAATATCCGGGTAGCATGCCCTGCCTTTGCACGTAATATGGATTCTGGGGTTTATGTTTTACCAGACACGATTGTCCTTTTGTCCTATAGAAATTCCATTAGACTATGTGTCCGGAAGATCCTTCAAATACTGTCGGAGCAGCAATACGAGGTACAACATGAATTCTTTAGGATGAGAATGACGAATAGGTGATGGGATAAAGTCGACCAATGAATCTATTTCTCCTGCTTCTTTAGACTTCCTAATTAATTCAAGCAGATTAGGCACATGACACATGATGATATATCGATGACTGCATACCTACCAAGAGTTCATCATGAAAAAAAAAACATAACATCCATCTTCACAATTATTCACTTTCTGGCTTGATTGTCCCTTTGCCGTTGGATTCCCAACTTAGTTTTTCCCCTTCATTGCAATCATCTATATATATATATATATAGAGAGAGAGATTGGTTTCGAATTACAATGATCATATATATAATCAAATAATCCCCATTCAGGTATATATATATATATATATATATATATATATATATATATATATATTTGGGGTGTGAAAATTTGGAAGCACTATGGTCATCAATGAACACTATAGTCCTAGTTTATCGTTTCACACGGATAGCAGAACGAATATCTTTAATAAATATTTCTCTTTTTATTTTTTTCTCTCTATTTTTGTTCTTTTCCTTATGCCGTATAGTAAAGGGAACAGACATCTGCTGCAAAATCCCGCCGAAAATGCACATATGAGCTCACACATCAACTTTTAATAAAGGAAAGACCCGTAGATGCCGCTCAGGATTCTAGTTTTCTGCAGGCCAAAGAAGCATTTAAATACCCGACTATCTCTGCTCCCACTTCACTCTCTCCATTCCAACCCAGCAACAACACCATTCACATACTTCACCGAGCTGGTCAGTCTCTCTCTCTCTCTCTCTCTCTCTCTCTCTCTCTCTCCCTCTCCCCCCATGAGTGGATTAGGTTCAGAGAGATCTGCCTAGTAACATTCTGCTACTCTTTTTGCATTTCTTTCCCCTTTGCTTTTGATAATCAAAATGGACAATCATAAAAGACAAAGGCGGCTTTTTTTAGCAACCGTCATCGCCCATTTTCGCTCTCTGCGCGTTATCACATCTCCTACTTCTGAACTCAAACGGAGCATTATGCACTGCACAAACAAATAATCGTTCTCAAGCTCATCCCTTTTCTGAGATTAGAGACAGATATGGAACTGTTCATTATGCTGGGCTCTTCCTCCTAACTTTGTCTTCTTCTAAGAATCCAGGAAAAAACAAAAACAATTTTCTTCACCGAAATCAAATGGAAATTATCTTCTCTTTCACAAATAAGTGTGCGTTATGTGTGTTTTAATTTTTCCCTCGCACTCCTTTTGGTGTCTTTTGATGCTTGTTCCTGGCAAAACTCTTCTTTTAACTAAGCTTGGTAATTTTAGAATAGGTTGTTAACGGTTTAGTTCCTTAATATTTTCTGCTTCAGTTTAGTCTGAATTCTGAAACATCTGACAACCGTAGTTGAGAAACTATTAACTTGGTCGACATGAAACATGGGTTTCCAGTAATCAAGCGTTTAAATATACGTGTCTCCACAATAATTTAGGACCCAGACAATGAAACATCGAATTCAAAGGTCACACATTTGAATCTATGGTTTTGTTCATTCAAGTGTCCTTGGTCCCTATCAATGGTTTTGTTACCAATTGATTTTTTTCTCATTAACAGTCTGTGCTCGCAACGCAGAGAGAGAATCCACAAATCCAAAACTCATTTAATACGTTACCCTTCGTCTAAGCTTTGTAAGAAGTGTTATAAGTTCCAATCCTCCGCAATTTGGTTGAATTGGCTACTGAGAAGTAGAGGATACAGCATAAAAAATTTGGACCGTTGAAACCCATAGTTCATAATTGGCCTTTTGCCCGGACACGCGTTCAATTTCTTGTAAATCTGCTACTGAAGGTATAGTACTAGTATAATTTATCCACTGAGAACATTTAAATGATTGTTCATTCGATAGAGGTGGGATTGATTGCGAGTCATGGCTCGAAACCAACTGGGGGTGCTTGACGCACTCGATGTGGCCAAGACACAATGGTATCATTTCACAATGATTGTGATCGCAGGGAGGGGATTCTTCACCGACCCGTATGATCTCTTTAGTAAATCTCTTTCACCAAGTTTGTTTATTTTTTTTCTTTTGGTCGATCCTACTCTACTCCTATTCTAACTCTCACTCTCAAACTTTGCCCTGCCTCCTTACAGGGTGTGGGAGTCGAAACCTACTTCTAAAATTAATTCGTCCCCATCCTAGCTCCCTGAGAAGGTGGGGATTCGAACCCCCCACCTCCCCCTTCCATGTTGGGAGGGTGGCCACTCGGGTAAACCCCAGTGGTTTCTCGTCACCAAGTTACTTGGATGGATATACTACTTTAACCCAACTCTGAAAAGCCTGGCACTTTACCTCCTGAAGTCGCAGCTGCTGTTAACGGCGTCGCATTATGTGGCACTTTGACCGGGCAGCTCTTCTTTGGGTGGCTTGTTGACAAGTTGGGAGGGAAACGAGTCTATGGTATAACCCTGGTCCTCGTGGTCGTTTGCTCTCTCGCCTTCAGGCTCTCACTCGGTGACCAGCCCAAGGGCGTCATGGCTAAAGAAGTTTATGAACAGGAAGAGAGAAAACAGAGATGAAAAATGCTTCTTCTTTATTTCAACTTCTTGAGATCTTCCTCACGAGAGTTTTCCTTTTATACACATTAGCGCTCTCTCTAGAATCTGTTCTACAAGTATTGAGCAGTTGAAGAAAATACAACTGCCTAACAGAAAAAAGAAAACTAACTAACTAATTACAGGAAATACAAGGAGAAAAGCAGTACAAGTACGAGAGAGCTAAACAGAGCTCTAGCTCTCTTGGCTTTACAAGCTTTGCGGATTAACCATCCGTAGCAGCAGATTCTTCTATGTTATTTACTTGAGTTGTAGTCTTAACATCCCCCGCAAATTGGGCAAGGGTGAATAGCCAATGCCCAATTTGAGACGAAGAAAGAATGGGATAGCCTGGATAAAGACTTTGTAAAAATATCAGCAATTTGAGTATTGCTAGGAACATATCTAACACACAAGGATCCAGAGGCAACTTTTTCTCGAACGAAGTGAAAATCAACCTCAATATGTTTTGTACGAGCATGAAGTATAGGATTAGTTGTGAGGGATATTGCAGATTGATTATCACAGAATAGTAAAGTTGGAGAGTGTAGAGAGAGGCCAATATCTCTTAGCACAAATGTGATCCAAGTAAGATCAGCTGTTGTCGAAGCAAGTGCTCTATATTCTGCTTCAGTGGAAGAATGAGAAACAGTTGTTTGTTTCTTGGCTGCCCATGAGATGAGATTAGATCCGAGATAAGTACGAAAACCGTGGTAGATCATCTGGTTTGATCACAACTAGCCCAATCTGCATCGGAAAAACCATATAAATTGAGAGAACTTGAGTGAAGATAGATGCCAAGGTGAATTGTTCCTTTTACATAGCGAAGTACTCTCTTCAGTTTAAGGAAGTCACCAACAGTAGGTTGTTGCATTTTCTGACACAAGATATTTGTGGCAAATGCAAGATCAGGACGAGTAATTGTGAGATATTGTAAGCCACCTACTAAGCTTTTGTAGTCTTTGGGGTTTGGAAGAAGATCGGCATCTGTTTTTAGTGTGACTGGTTTAAGAGAAAGAGGTGTGGCAATAGGTTTGCAGTCAAACATATAAGCACGAGAGAGTAAGTCAAGAGCATATTTGGTTTGACGCAGAAATAACTCAGTGGATGTTCGTGTAGCTTCAATTCCAAGAAAATAATGGAGGTGGCCAAGGTCTTTGATATGGAATTGAATACTTAGAGAGTGAATAAGTGTCTGCAGCAACTTATCTGAGCTACCAGTCATGATGATATCGTCAACATATAGCAATAGAAGTACTGTCTCTTGACCTTGATGAAGTATGAACAAAGAAGGATCCTGAGCTGCAGGAAAAACCAGCTTCAAGCAAAAAATTGCCGAACTTGTCATACCAAGCACGCGGTGCTTGACGTAGTCCATAAAGTGATTTTTGAAGAAGGCATACATACTGAGAGTACTGTGGATGTACAAAGCCAGGGGGTTGCTCCATGTAAATTGTTTCATTTAAGGTGCCATGTAAAAAGGCATTCTTGACATCAAGTTGATGTATAGACCAAAGGTGTTTTATCATTGCCACGAGTATAATTCGAACAGTGGCATGTTTAATAACAGGACTAAAGGTTTCTGTGAAATCTATTCCTTCTTCCTGATGAAACCCCTTGGCTACTAGTCGAGCCTTCAATCTATCAAGGCTGCCATCTGATGTAAGTTTAGTCTTGAACACCCATTTAGAGCCTATGACATTCATGTTACTGGTACGGGGAACTAATAACCAAGTTTGATTTTGATGTAAAGCATCCATTTCCTCTTGCATTGCCTGATGCCATTCTGGATTTGTTAGAGTAGATTTTAGTGACTTTGGTTCTGGGGGAACTCGATATTCAACAAGACATACATATCGAGGATTGATTTTGATGATGCCCGATCTAGATCTAGTTTGCATAGGATGAGTAGATAGTGTACCTTGTAAGGTTGTCTGAATATGAGAAACAGCTTGTTCCATATCTGGTTCAGTTATTGTCTCTATTGTGGAACCAGGTAGATCTACTTGTTGTGAAATATTTTGAGAAGTAGAAGATGCTTGATCCATAGATAATTCAGCTGTGGAAACAGGAGCTGCTGGTTTCGTAGGACCAGTAAAGATTGTTTGCTCAGTTGTAGGGTCTTCTACATAACCTGTATGATGAGATACTGAAGTGTTTGTGGAATGTGTATTGGAAGGTTGTAAAAATTTCTCTTCTTTTGTCCATAGCTTATACAAATGTGTGTAAGTTGAATAGGTTGTTGCTAATTTCTGAGAGAAAGGGAAGAAGGTCTCATCAAATACCACATGTCGACTAATGTACACATGACCAGTGGTAGGAACAAGGCATCGATATCCCTTATGGTGAGTACTGTATCCTAGAAAAACACAGGTAAGGGATCGTGGATCAAGCTTGTGCTGTGCATAGGGTCGAAGGCAGGGATAGCAAGCACACCCAAACACTCTGAGATGATCATATCTTGGCTCATGCTTATATAACTTGCTAAAGGGAGACTGCATATTTAACTTTGGAGTGGGAAGAATATTGACAATATAATTGGTTGTCACAAATGCATCAACCCAGAATTTTAATGGGAGTTTTGCATGATACAGCATAGCCAGACCAAGTTCAACTATATGACGATGTTTTCTTTCAGATATTCCATTTTGTTCAGGTGTATATGGATAGGAGACATGATGTTGAATGCCACAGTTCTGTAAGTGAGTTCTGAACTTGTGACTAATAAACTCTCCTCCACCATCACATTGGAAACTCTTGATTTTACAGTTAAGTTGGTTTTCTACTAGTCTCTGAAACATGAAAAAAATATCATAGAAGTCTGATTTTAGCTTCAATGGATAGATCCAACTGAACCGAGAGAAGTTGTCAACAAAAATGACATAGTACTTGAAATTCTAAAAAGAGTTAACTGGAGAAGGTCCCTAGATATCACAATGAATTTGTTCTAGGGGTGTAGTAGCTGTAGAATTCGACAATGGGAAAGGTAGTGCAGTACTCTTAGCTAGTTGACAACTTCTACATACAAATTGTGGTTCTATAGAGCACTGAATTAGCTTTTGATGCTTCATATGCTTCAGGATATTCTGATTTGTATGAGCTAGACGCTGATGCCAGACATTTTCACCAGCAGTCCTTTGTCTTTGAGTAAAGAAGACTTCTGCAGCATAAGGATCTATTCTGTAAAGTCCTTTAACCTTCCTTCCTAGCATCTTGGTTATGTTGGTGATGCTGTCCTTTATGTACACCCCAGTTTTGTCAAAGACAAATGAACAGGGATAATCATCTGTTAGTTTAGAAACTGAAAGAAGGTTTTTCTTAATTTCTGGAACAATCAACACATCTTTTAGAGGTAAGACATTAGCAGCAGTATTCAGCAATGCATTACCAATGTATTTAACAGGTAAGCATGAACCATTGCCTATCATGACTGTATCAGTACCAGCATTCTTAAAAAAGTTATGAAGAATACAAGCATTAGCAGTAATGTGAGCTGTTGCTCCAGTGTCTGGATACCATTCATTACCATTTGCTTCCTTAATATGTAGTGCTGATAAAGCTGTTGGTATCTCCTCAGCTTGGTAGGAATTATCAAATCGATACCAACAGTGTAAAGCATCATGACTAGGTCTTCTGCAGATTTGACACTCCAACCGAGTGTTTTCTGTTGTTTTCTCCACCTGCAGACTGTTATGAGGAGTTAAATTTGAAGATGGATAGGTCTTGGTATTTGAATACCTTGTGCTGAGCTATTATATGGTCTGAATCCCTGATCAGAACCCAAAGCAGAGGAGGTATTATACTGCTTAGGCTGCTAACTTCCTTGTTCATAGTTTGAACTATTATTTCTGTAACTCATACTTCTTCGAGGATATCCAAAGTTTCTATATCTGTTATTGAATGACCTTCCTCTTTCATAATTTCTTCCTCCACGACTATTCCATCTTGAACTTCCAGGGTTATTAGTCTGTTGTACAAAGTCTCTGTTAAACTCCTCTTTATGTATAGCTTCAGTCTTCCTCTGGCCATAGTAGGCTAAATTTGGACTGAATTGATTCGAAGAATAGATTTGTAGCCTTGTTTCAAATCTTTATAAATGTGAGATTACTTCATCATATTTTGGTTGAGGCTTTAAACAATAAATTGTTGTTTTAAAGCTCTCATACTCAAACCCCAGACCTTCCAAAATACCAAACAGTTTTGTTATTTCATCCACTGGTTTCCCTATTGCATTCAATTGATCACATATTGATTTATACTCTCTGAGATATGTTGATAGCGTTTTATCACGCTTCTGACAAGCTTGTAGTTTTCCCCTTAACTCAAACTCCTTTGCCACAGATTTTTGTGTAAACCGATTGAGCAAAGTCTGCCAAATTTCATATGCAGTGTTTAAGCCAATTATTAAACTGAGTATATTTTCTGAAACAGCACCACTAATCCAAGAGGATATAAGTTGATTTGTCTTGATCCAATCATTATAATCAGGATTAGAAACCTCAGTATTTTGACCTCCTTCTTCAACCTACAATGTTTTTGCAGGTGGTGGAACTTCTCCATTAACAAAACCAAGTAGGTCTTGACTTCTTAAGAACCTATGAAATTGGGCTTGCCATAGAAGGAAATTATCCTCAGCTAATTTGATGGTAACAAAGTTCGAGATATTGACATGAATAGGAAATGGATATCTCAAACTTCTTGCTGCCATTCTACTCCTCCAGAACTTCGAACAATTGGAGTTGCAAACACAAACTCTACTAGTTTTGCAGTATGTTACTACGAGTATATTTCTGATGATGATTTAGATGTAGATGAGAAATATCAACTCACAGAACTTCAGCACGAATCTGAGCTTCGCGCTTCAAGCTCCCAATCAAGTAACCGATCGAGAAGAAGAGAACAAATCCGGCAGAGATCTTAATCGAGCCACAAAGCAGGAATCGCTGTCACCACCGCGGCCGATGTCACTGATGTCACCATCAGCTTCGGATCGAGTTAGATCCGTGTCGAAGACCATATCTAGCAAGCGAGAGAATCGCTTCTACATCTACAGCACCTTCGATTTGATTTCACAAGCGATCAAATGCTCATGATAACTATCCAATAAGGATGATCGACCAGTGCTCTGATACCATGAAAAAGTTTATGAACAGGAAGAGAGAAAACAGAGATGGAAAATGCTTCTTCTTTATTTCAACTTCTTGAGATCTTCCTCACGAGAGTTTTCCTTTTATACACATTAGCGCTCTCTCTAGAATCTATTCTACAAGTATTGAGCAGTTGAAGAAAATACAACTGCCTAACAGAAAAAAGAAAACTAACTAACTGATTACAGGAAATACAAGGAGAAAACATAGTACAAGAACAGAGAGCTAAACAGAGAGCTCTAGCTCTCTTGGCTTTATAAGCTTTGCAGATTAACCATCCGTAGCAGCAGATTCTTCTCTGCTATTTACTTGAGTTGTAGTCTTAACAACCACCCTCTGTTTCTTCCAGTTTTGGCTCGGGTTTGGCATCAGGGGTGACTACCCACTGTCTGCGACCATCATGTCTGAATATGCCAACAAGAAGACTCGCGGTGCATTTATCGCTGCCATCTTCGCCATGCAAGGATTTGGGATATTGGCCGGAGGGATCGTGGCCCTCATCGTCTCGAGTGCATTCGATCATGCATACAAGGCTACTCCATACTTAGCTGATAGGGCAGGATCCACCATTCCGGAAGCCGATTACATCTGGAGGATCATTTTGATGTTCGGCGAAATCCTGGCCGCTATGACCTACTACTGGTGAATGAAGATGCCTGAGACCGCTCGTTACACTGCCCTAGAGGCGAAGAATGCGAATTAGGCAGCTACCGACATGTCCAAGGTGTTGAACGTACGACCTTGAGGCCGAGGAAGAGAAGGTGGGAAAGATTATGCAAGAGAGATCCTACAACTTTGGCTTGTTCAGCAGAGAATTTGCTCACCGCCATGGGCTCCACCTCGTCGGGACCACCAGCATTTGGTCCTTGTTGGACATTGCCTATTATAGCTCCAACCTCTTCCAGAAGGACATCTTCAGCAAGGTGGGTTGGCTTCCCAAGCCAGCGACTATGAACGCGATTCATGAAGTCTTCTGCATAGCCAGAGCGCAGACCTTAATTGCACTCTGTGGTACAGTCCCTGGATACTGGTTTGCCGTCACTTTCATCGATCACATTGGAAGGTTTGCTATCCAATTGATGGGCCTCTTCTTCATGACCGTGTTCATGTTCGCTCTAGCAATCCCTTACCATCACTGGACTCTGAAAGCAAACCACATCGGCTTCGTGATCATGTACTTGCTGACCTTCTTCTTAGCCAACTTCCGGCCCAATGCCACAACATTTGTCGTGCCAGCGGAGATTTTCCCAGTGAGGCTCCGGTCAACTTGCCACGGTATATCAGCAGCATGCGGAAAGGCAGGGGCAATTGTCGGGGCCTTCGGGTTTCTCTATGCTGCGCAGGGGAAAGGATTAGCAGATAGAGACGCTGGGTATTGGTGTCAAGTACTCATTGATCATGCTTGGCGTCATCAACTTTTTTGGGATGTTGTTCACTCTGTTAGTCCCTGAATCAAAAGGAAAGTCACTCGAGGAGCTCACGGGCGAAAATGAGGACGAGCCCAGTCAGACGGAGCAGCCTCAGGAGGTGTCCGCTCCTAGAACAGACCCAGAATGATTTCAAACTCCTAAGTGACTTTGTGTTGAAGACTGTCGAAGTAGACAGCGAGTGCTAAAGAAACTTCCCGTGTTGCTGAATGTTAGGGAATCGTTGTGCATGATGAATAAGTTTGTTAGAGAAACTCCCATCTTGCATTAAAGAAACAGTAGGAGACGTGAATATGAAGTTCGTACAAGATATATGAAGGTTATAATACACATTCTTATAACCTTCGACGTTTCTATGACTTTGTGCCTCTATTAGTACATCGGAAAAGGTACCCCGCACTGAATCAGCATAAGGATTTATCCTGTTGGCAGATAACGAGACCTAACGTGTTTGGCGGAATCTGAGCTTGCTTATCATTGTCGTATTCGCAGATTCCTAAAAACTCCAACTCAGAGCGGACTGAGATAGCTCAACCAGCGTAGTATACGGGGAAATGCATATCATGTCTTCGGGAAACTAAAGTTCGACCCAAAATTAATCTGATGTCGTTCGTCTTGCTTCTAAATTTGTCGTGGAACTCAAACCAAGTATGAAATCCGTCAAGATTTTGAATTTTCCAATTAGGAGTAGTATTGTCGAGGATGGTGGAGCTCCAAGGCTGTGGGAACGTTTGCTTTGCTCATTCCAATTCTAAAATTCTTCTTGCGACTCCGGAAGCAATGTCGATTTCGACGACTTACTCCTTGGATTCCATAAAGGTGACAAGGGTGCTTTGAATTTTCACAAGAAAAAAATGCCACCTGGTCCCAATGATGTGAAATTGCACCTTTGCACTTGTGGCTCCGAAGCAACTCGCAAAAAATAACGAAGTAGACAATCGGTGACTTGACTGAGATAATGTGTGTTGGAACGATAAGGACGTCAAATCATCTTAATCCCATGGTAGGAGATCTGGCCAGGTTGTGCGATAGCCAGCAAATCATTGTATTGCTCCCTATTAGAGGATAACTTAATTGGGGATTTGCCTTTGTGGAGGTAAGCTTCCAAGGGAGAATTCTCTTGGTCATCTGATGAGGGATAAACATTGGGTATTTCTCTTCTTTTCTTTCATCTCTCTTCCATTCATGATCACAATTAAAACATGGTAATAGGACGAATCACGATCTTAAGGTCGGCATTATTATCAATGCTTTTGCTAGTCTATTGGTGACTGAGAATTCGAGCTCTTTATTATTGGCCAGCCCGTTGTGAATTTTTTTTTCTACAATCTTATTCTTTAGCCAATCACTCTAGGTGGTTCCAATAGCCTATGACGTTTTCTACCTTTTATGGATCTATTTTTGCAGTGGTTTTTGATTTGTAGAGGGCGATCATGGTTTGCTTGTCTCCATGGGATTTTAATTAACATAGTGCTCGGCTGTTTTTGCTCTCTGGGAAACTGCACTAGCGTGGCAACAAGTGCACTAGAGGATCATGGTTTGCTTGTCTCCATGGGATTTTAATTAACATAGTGCTCGGCTTTTTATCCCTCGTGTTGAGAAAAGGCGAGCGATCGAACAATAATATAGACAGAAGAAGAAAATGTATCGGACACAGAATTTACGTGGTTCAGTCGTAAAGACCTATGTCCACGAGAAGAGCATCATCGAATTTCATTATAGATCAAGCGATACAAGGAGATTACACACTCAAGTCACTCAAACACTCTCTCGGTGTTTCCCAAGCCCCAATTACACCAAATAACGCATGTAGTGTTTAGCCCCAAAATTCCTCAAGAAATAATCTCTCAATCTCACGAAGGAATTACACGCAAATCTTACCAAAAGATTTAATTAGCTTGAACACTAAATCTTCTTGGATGTAATTCATGGACAAGAACGACAAAGAAAAATCCCTCCCAAGCACTCGACGACTAGACGGCGCTTCAAGACCAACTCTTCATAATCAACAGCGGAACACCAAGCACTCACGCGGCGCTTCAAGACAATTTGTGATCCACTTCTACCACCCACGGCCACAAGTCTATATATATATATAAGTGAGACCCTTATTCTTTTACCAACTTCTCATAGGATTCTGTTTCCTATCTAAAACAATTTTATTCAAAACATATCTCTGTATGTTTTAAACAAAATCCAAATCCAAGTAAAAGTTGGACTTTCCTATTTTAGCGGTCAAATTCTCCAATGCAGATTCGAACTTTGGATAATTGATCTTCGGATCTTCTTTGCTTGATTTCGAATGTCCGCAACATATCCAATTCGGAATATTCGGAATTTCACATTGGACTCAAACTCGA
The DNA here is from genome assembly GCA_014182715.1 of Eucalyptus cloeziana. NCBI lineage: Eukaryota > Viridiplantae > Streptophyta > Magnoliopsida > Myrtales > Myrtaceae > Eucalyptus > Eucalyptus cloeziana. The sequence continues at coordinate 33,484,586 of CM024641.1, read as the reverse complement.
GACATATTTTAACGCCTCGAAAGGAAATAATTCTATAGACATTTGCTTCATCATTTGTTAAAAAGAATTTAAAGTACATTTGTGCCCCCAAAGATGAGATATTAGGAAAGCAACCTCATGAGCATATCGACTGTAGTTCGATGAATGTATTTGTTTAGAAGCTGCAATTTATGTGAATACAAAAACATGTACGGCTGCATTATAATCTTGGCACGTGGCACACTCGTATCTTCAACGCCATCTTCATGAGGGGAGGTGAAGGATTTAATTAAACTGATGATAATTGGTGGCATTGGCAGTATATATTGATGCTGTGTCTACATGATCCACAATTGACTTCTTTTCTTTTCTTGGATAATCCAGATGGGGACTGCTGATGTTATTTTGGACCTTGTAAGTAGTGGGACAACATTAAAGGAAAATAAGATAAAAGAAATCGAAGGTGGGACAGTGTTGGAAAGCCAGGTGGGTAACACGTATGCATTGGCAAGCTCGCCATTAGATCGTTTTCTTCATTCTGTCTTTTTCGAACTTCTCTTACCCTAAGGCTGAATATCCTTCAGGCTGTTCTTGTGGCAAGCAGGAAGTCACTAGTCCATCGGGAAGGTGTTCTTGACACAACTCACGAGAGGTTCTTAAAAGATTGGAGGCACGTCTTAAGGCAGTTGGCCAGTTCACGGTGCGTAGATTATTTTGTATATAATGATGAACTCTCTGTCCCGCATCCGGACGTACTTCTTGCTAGAGTTTACTACTATTATTAAGTTGCGCCTGACGTTGCCATCCCGTTTTCACTCATTTTACTGAGCTGCATAAATAAGATATATCAGTGCAATCATAAACAAAATACAAAATTTAACCAGGGGCCTTCCTTGGATCATTGGAGGGTTACCATGAACACTCACCAAGGAAGAGGCATGTCTGCCAAGAGCCGCTTTATTAATGCCTGTCCCGTAACTAGGTGGGCTGCTTGGATGGATATCTATCCTTTATTTAATGTCAGGCACCCACTTACCTGTCCCTCCCTCCGATTCCCTCCTCATCTTTTTCTTCTCAGGAGAGAGGGACTACGGTTCTCCTCCTGTTTCTTTTCTTCGAAGCTTTTAACAATTCGCTCAAATCCAAACAAAACCATTTGAAATAAGATATATCATTGTATTCATTAAAAAAATAATAATCAGGTGACTTATGTTAGTGCAAGTTTTCTGTTGAGGCCAATTTAGTAGTGTCATTCGGATATGACGTGGCTAGTACTCTATGTGGACATTATTGTACCTCGTCTCATTGTCAAGTGTGACTTGTTCAACATTTTCTCATTCAACAATCAAGTAGGAAATTCCTGCAATAAGAATTTGGGAAATAATATAGGAAATTCTATAAGCGCAATACAAAGCCTTTTAGAATACGAGCAAAGCCAGATACTGCCGGTACATATTTGTGATCGACTCCTTCATCCAAGTCTCGAAATGAATGCTTTATAATCGGCGCCAATTCTTGTTACAGGTGACAGCGAATATGAGGGGGAAGTCGCCAAGCGATTACTCAGTCAACCATCATTCTTTGGTTTGCAGGTCATGCTGTGAGCCCTTTTTTTCTCGTGCTCCAAGTTGAGCCCTAGCTCGATTTGAAGTTTTGAAGCTATCGATATCTTAGGCACTGTTTGGTAAGATTTGAAGTTTTGAAGTTTTCAACCATCCAAACAATACCTGATTCTGATTTTTTTGTTCCCGGAGCAGTTTGGGAATAGAATCGCGTTTGGTAAAATTTTTGTTCTCGGGAACAAATTTCTATTTTTTTGTTCTCAAAATTAGATTTGGAACAGAATCAAAAATAAAAAAAAAAAAAAAATTGATTCTTGTTCTAGGAACAAATCTATGAATCATATTTCTCTCCTCCAACCATTTTCTCTTCTTCTTCTTCTTCATCTACTGCCATCCTGCGATTGCTGTCCGCCATTCACCACCATCTACCGTCGTCGCCATCGTCCGCCGTCATCCGCCGCCGGTCGCTAGCAACCAATCCGACAAGCTTGCCGGAGGCTCACTAGGCCAAGGCGAGGTTCGGCGACCTCACCGGAGGCAAGCCCGACCATGAGCAAGGCTCACCCGGCCATTGGTAAGGCTCGCCCAGCCCCGCCGGTGGCCAAGCGAGCCTTGCCCACCCCGGCAAGGCCTACTTGGTCACCTTAGTGGGGCTGGGTGAGCCTCGCCGGTGGCTAGGCGGGCCTCGCCCAGCCCCACCGGTGGCCGGGCGAGCCTCGCCCGGCTCGGAGAGGTCGGCCTAGCCACCGGCGAGGCTCGGCCAACGAGGGCCAGAGACACTCTGGTGAGGTCGCCGGCCCTCGTTTGGCCGATCACTGGACCGACGACCGGCCACCGGAAGAAGAAGAACATGAGAGAGAAAGGAAAAATAGAAAAGAAAAAGGGAAAAAATTATTTTAAAATTAAAAGAAATTGATTTGGAACATAATCAATAAGCACGGTACTAAACACAATTTTATTCCAAAATCAGAAATTTTGGATAGTTACCAAAAACAGCTTAAAATGCTTAGAAATTATTTCCGGAAACAAAATAAAAAAGAATCATTTATGATCAGAATCTGTTCTCAGAAACAGAATCGTTACCAAACGCGTCCTTATTCTCACTCTCCAGAGTTTCTGATTCTCTTGTTCTTATATGCTAAGAGAGATCTACCGTAAGTCTAGTCTTTTGCAAACGTGATGGAGAATGAGGCGCAGAATCGTTACCAAACACGTTTTTATTCTCACTCTCCAAAGTTTCTGATTCTCTTGTTCTTATACGCTATGAGAGATCTACCGTAAGTCCAATCTTTTGCAAACGTGATGGAGAAGGAGGCACGGACTACCATGAAATAGTCACTTGCGCCCCAAAAAAGGCGCTTTATAGCTCTGTGCACCAGTTGGGAGCAGGAGTACGTCCTAATATTCGAAATAACTGATGCACAGCTGCTTTATGCAAAGGGTTATTTTCCCCCCGGTCACATCCCAAAAGATTCACCGTCAGATGTAACGGCTGATGACCGTTCACGCGTTCCTGTTGTTGCTGGGAAGCTTCCCCAGTCTCTCCATCAACGTATCGATGGGAAACGACGTTATTAGTGCAATTAATGTACGTCGAATGGTAAAAAGTAATGAGGACCATTAAAGTTAATTACGAAGACATCAGTAGGATAAGGTCCCCGCCAATGCGTCACGGGTCTCACTCGACCCTCGGCCCAACGCCAAGATTCCACATTGTATCTTCCTCGCATGCACATACTGGAGGGCATGGATTCTTTGCGTACGTAGCGTGTCCTAACCTTAAATTGTCATATGCTTAGGTTGTGCATGACAATCATTCTGTTCCAGAAATAGTTTTAGAACAGAAATAGATTTTTCTATTTCTATTTCTAGAAGAGTTTCTAAGCAAAAATAACCGTTTGATAACGATACAAAAATTTATACTCCGAAAATAGAAATTCGTTTGATAACGACACAAAATTTCTTTCTTTCAGCAGGTGACCGGTAGCGGCCGGCGGCTAACAGCAACGAGGGCCGGCGGGCGGGCAGCGACCGACAGACGGTTGTCGACGGCAACGGATAAAGGATCGGTTGACGAACGATAAGAAAAATTTTTATTTCTCATTTTTGTTCCAAAAATAGAGAAGTACTTCTGATTTTTATTCCAAACCTATTTTTGGAATAAAAATCTATTTCAGAAATAGAAAAACGGAATAAGTTTATCAAATGGATTTCTATTCCGAAAGCAGTGCCGGAATAGAAAAATTGTTTTTGGAACAGAAATTCCGGTTTGTCATACACCCCTTAGAATCTCAACAATTGTCCTCTTAATGTTTAATTTTTCGAAAAAAGCCTATCCATTTCCATCGTCATCATATGCACGTTGTTGAGTACCCGTGCGAGTATGCGAAAGAAATAGGCCCCACCTTAGGTGTTTAGAACTAAAAAAAAAAAAAAAAAAAAAAACTTGATTAATCTTGAACTCAAAGGCTTAAACTTCTAAGTGAACATTAATACAATTAGATTGTCCATGGGCTCAAGTTATGTGATCCCTATTGAATCTTTCCTATTACAAAGTTATGTGAAATTTGAGCATCTTTCCTAAGATACATCATGTGTTTTAAAATCAATAGGAAAAAGTATACTAGAAGTGTCAATATTCTTATGATGCTTGTTTAAGTGTCATAATTTTTTCATTGATCCCTTGAGTATTATAACTTTTATATAGAGTTCATTCAAGTGTCATGATTTCTCAAGCAATCATTTAAAAGTCATAACTTTTTAACAAAGTTCATTGTAAGTGTCGTGCCATGTCATATTTTTGGCATTGTTTAGGATTTTTTGGCCAAATTTCGCAATGGAGGCTGGTGGTGGTGATGGGGGACACTAGACCACAGGAGCATGGGGATGGAGGAAATGGATCTGCATGGGGAGCAAGTGAAAGGGAGGGTTAGGGCTGGGGGGATATACGTGGCGGACGACGCTATGAGTCTAACGCAACAAGATCGAGAGGCAATATTGCGATGAAGGCCGAGGCCAGAGAGTGGGGCGAGAGGATCATGGGGGAGGGGGTGCGGACAAATTCAAGAGCACAGGCATTGAGTCAACTGAAAGATCCTTTGGAGGAGAGATTATGATCCAAAATGAGGAAAAAGTGGGGAATGAGATTGAGGACTAGACGAATCTAGGGGAAAGTAGGGGGGACTATTGAGCCATGGGGCTTCCATTGGATTCAAGCAATCGATGGAGAGAGAGATGAAGATAGAAGAGGAAGAAAGAAAATAAAGCGGGAGAGGGAGAGGGAGAGGGAGGGGGAGGGGGAGAGAAGTGAATGAGAGGAGAGTAGCCAGTGAACAGTGAGAGTGAGGAAGAGAGAGGAACCGAACTGAACCGAACCATCAAATATCCAATTTTCTTAATTCATCACCTAAACTGAAAAATCTTGAAATTTTCGGCTTAGTTCGAATCAGGTCGGTTTGATTCGGTTCATATATTATAGACAGCCCTATGATTGAGAATATAATATGCGGGGTAGCGTGTTTCTGCCTTTGCAAGTAGCATGGATTCTAGGGTTTCTATTTTAGAAAACACAATTTTCCTCTTACGAAGTCCTTTGTCTATAAGCTATTCCATTAGAGTATACTAAATTAATTCAATGGATTTTCTATAATTAACCGTTAAAAATTTCATTTAAAAAAAAAAGGCTCAAGGATGCCATTGGTGATTAGCCAAAGGTTTGTACTTAAGGATTTGGTGCATAAGTTTGGACGTATCAGGGACCACAAGCAACCTCATGGTTTTGGCTATCCGCCAAGAGCTCATCATATAAATAAGAAAAATTCCACATTATCCTTGAGTTTTCGACTAATTTTTATACATATGTATCAATCAATAATCGCAATGCAGGTTATATTTTTCTTTGTTTTTTCCTCCTTTTGGGCGCGAAATTACCATAGATACATATATTTATGTAAATCTATATAATCAATTAATCTCCATCCAGGATATATTTCCCTCCCTCTTTTCGGGCGTGAGAATCAGGAAGCACCATTGTCATCAATGAACACCACAGTGCTCGTTTATCATTTCACACGGAGAGCAGAAGAAATATGTTTATTGAATTTGAATCTTGAGTGGCATATTCCGGTAGATGCCAGCCTGTGTTCTAACGTTGTGCGAGCCAAAGAAGCATTTAAATGCCGGACCATCCCTGCTCCCATTGCACTCTCTCCATATCCAAACCCTGCTGAAACACCGTTGAATCACCGAGCTGGTCAGTCTCTCTCTCTCTCCATGAGAGGAGACTCCACTCCTAGGTTCAGATAGATCTGCTTAGTAACTTTCTGTATGTACAATCATTTCTGTCCCCTTTCCTTTCATTAATTAAAATCGAGTCATAAAAGACAAAGGTGGCTGTTTTGAAAACAGTGGTTCTGATACATAGGATATATATTAGAAAAGATTAGAAAGACATGGAGCTGTTCATTATGCTGAACTGCTCTTCCTGACTTTTTCTTCTTCTAAAAACCTACAAAAACAGAGAAAACTTTGTCTTCACCAAACGCGCAGACAAGTGGACTCTGGTATGTTTTGATTTTCGCCTCTGCGGCTCCTTTTGGGGTCTTTTGATGCTTGTTCGTGGCAAATCCTTTTGTGGCAGTCTCACCTTTTAACTCAGCTACTGAAGGGAAAGTACGAGTATAATGTAAAACATTGAGGCTACTGAAATAAAATTTCATTTGACAGGGGGATTGATTGCCAGTCATGGCTCGAAACCAACTGGGGGTGCCTGACGCGCTCGATGCTGCCAAGACGCAATGGTATCGTTTCACCCCGATCATGATCATTGGGATGAGATTCTTCATCAATGCGTCTGATCTCTTTAGTAGATCTCCTGTCATCAAGTTAGTTATTTGGCCGGATATACTATTTCAACCCCAACTCTGCCAAGCCCAGCACTTTGCCTCCCAATGACGCAGCTGCTGCTAACGGCGTTGCACTGTGTGGCACTCTGGCCGGGCAGCTCTTCTTCGGGTGACTTGGTGACAAGTTGGGACCGAAATGAGTCTATGGCACAACCTTGGTCCTCATGGACGCTTGCTCCATCATCTCCGGGCTCTCGTTTGGGCAGCAGCACAAGGGCGTCATGGCAACCCTCTGTTTCTTCCGATTCTGCCTAGGGTTTGGCATCAGCAGCGACTGCCCGTTATCCGTGATCATCATGTCCAAATATGCCAACAAGAAAACCCATGGCACGTTCATTGCGGCAGTCTTCGCCATGCAAGGATTTGGGATATTGGCTGGAGGGATTGTGGCTCTCATCGTCTCAAGCGCATTTGATCATGCATATGAGGCTCGTCCGTTTTCAGTTTGTTGCAGAAAGCAAGCGATCAAACAATAAATAGACAAACAAAAAAATAAATCAAACACCAGATTTATATGGTTCGTTCGTAGAGATTTATGTCCATGCGGAGAGCAGTGACGAGTTCACTATGGATCAAGCGACACAATAGATCTTACACACTTGAGTTACTCAAACACACTCGGTGTTTTCCAAGCCTTAATTATACCAAATAACTCACACAGTGTTTAACCCCAAATTCCTCACTAAAATATATAACAATCTCATGAAGAAATTTACAAATCTTACCACAATATTTCATAGCTACAAACACTAAAAATTCTTGGTGTAATTGCACAAACAAGAACAACGAGATAACTCACGTCAAGCACTCGCTTGAGAATGGTGCTTCGATATTACTTCTGGATCTAACTTCGGAAAGACTGGAAAAATCCCTATATATATATAAAAGCCAAGAGAGACCAAGTCCAAAGCAGAAAGCCCAACATGGAGTAGAAATTGGAAACAAAGTCCAAAATCAAGACTTTCCTTTTTATTCTTCCCAATCCATAGCATGGCACAGAATAAGATAAGCCAGTCCAAATTTGGTTAGCAAAATTATGCCCAAGTTGACCGAACGAATTTTTGTCCAATTAAAGCTCACATTGGACTTTTCAATAATAGCCCAAAACAATCCGAATATAAATCCATTATAGTATTTCTTTCTCCATTTTCTTGGCTAATTCCAATTTGATATCAAGAAAGATCCAATTGAGCTTTATTGACAAAATAGGAAATATGTATCTTCATGGCACAAATTCGGATGTTTACAAACAACAATTCACCTCGGGTCAAGATTCGTATGTCTCAAACTTGAGACATATTTTAACAATCTTTACCTTGGCTCGATGTTTGAGTCAAGTAAAAATCTCTTTGCAAAAAACGAACTCTATTGCTACTCTCTCTCGATGGGCTCAAATGCTACATATATTTTTGAAGTCCAAGCCTTGCTTGAACTTTGCCATAACCGAGGACTTCATCAGAATATGAACTCCACATGCACCTTTAACTGCTCCGCAAGGATTTTTCGATGCAACTACTTAACCGTAGATAAAACAAAACTATTGTTGCATCTATATCCGTCAAGAGATAGAATACATACCTTATCAATATCAGCAGTTACAGCAACCATTGGCTCTATAGGCTCTACCTTGCTATAAGCATAATTTGTGTTGATTACCACATTAGTACTCGTATCCCCTATCTCAGGAATTTTTGGTTGCAACTCCACCTTAAGCTGAACATTGTTCAGATTCATTTGAACACTACTATAAACATGCCTAACTAAAATATTGGAGACTTGTCAAAAGTAACTTCTCTACTAATAATAGGTGAATTTAATTCTGAACAACATAACCAATAACCCCTCTCACTTTGTGCATAACCTAGGAACATGTACTTTCTTACCCTTCCATCGAGCTTACCATTACTTATTCAAATATAATATGGGCAACCAAATACTCTAATAATAGAATAATCAATAATGTTGTCTGGAATTAAATTCAGCGTTGATCCCCAACTGCACTTTACTATTATTCATGCATTGTTAAGTAGTAAACCAGTTTTTATTTGATGTAGAATGAAAATAACAACCAAAATCCATAATCCATCCATCAAATGATGAATAATTAATGACAAATAGGAAATAATCAACACTTTCAGTTACAATTGCAACATTATCTGTAGAATCAACTATAATTCTCTTACCATTCTCATTTTCAACTTAAGACAATTCATTTTAAGATTCCATCTCTTGCCAAAACTCCAATAGACAGCATTACCAATCCTAGATTGACTATATCTATTCATATTAGTACTACTCTTACTAACATATGTTTTAGATATTCCTCTATTTTCACCTAGCAGATACAAATTCGTTAGATTCTCTTCTATGGACGTCCTCACTCAAAATCAAATTTGAAACCTCGTAAAAAATTAAGCTTGTTGACCCGGATGAATTACTAATAGTAGTAACAGTAGTATTTCAACTATCATGCAATGGAATAATAGAATTAAAGCACATACATCATCTTCAAAGTCAATATCAATTCAACTCAATTGACTAACAATCACATTGAATTCCTTGATCAGATCTGCAACTAACGCACCTTCACTTATCTTCATATTAAACATACATCGCATCATGTAGATCTTGTTGATCGCAGAGGGCTTCTCATACATACCCATTGGGGCTTGCATCAAATTAGCAGTGGTCTTCTCATTCACAATGTTAAACATGATGTTACAAGTCAACAATAGTAAAAAAACACTCATAGTTCATCTATCTAGCAAATCCTCATCAGCTTGCTTCATCGACTCTAGTTTCTCTCTAGATAGGGTCAAGTGCACTTTTATTTGGTAGAGATAATTTTCAATCCGTACCTTCCAAAAATTAAAATCATTTTCATCAAATCCGTCGATTTTCACTTTTCCTTCTTTTATCGTCATCGATTTGCTTCACCTCGGCCAAGTTTGGCTCTGCTACCAATTGTTGAGGAAAGTGAGTGATTAAATAATAAATAAATAGAACAAGAAAATAAACCGAACATCAAATTTACATTATTTGATTGTAGAGACCTACGTCCACAAGGAAAGCAGCGACGAATTCACTCTAGATCAAGTGATACAACGGAGATTACACACTCGAGTCACTCAAATACACTTAGTAATTCCTAGACCCCAATTACACCTAATAACTCATGCAATGTTTAGTCCTAAATATCTTGCTAAATAATCTCTCATCTCATGAAGAAATTCACAAATTTTTCCACAAGATTTCACGGCTACAAACACTAAAATTTCTTGGTGTAATTGCACAAACAAGAACAACGAGATAACCCACGTCAAGCACTCACTTGAGAACGATGCTTCGATTTTTCTTGATCAACTTCGAAGAGACTGGAAAAATCCCACAATCCAATATATATGCGCCAAGAGTGATCAAATCCAAAATAGAAAACCAACATGGAGTAGAAATTGGAAACAAAGTTCAAATTTGAGACTTTCATTTTTATTCTTTCCAATCCACAACATGGTGCACAATAAGATAAGCCACATGAAAGTCCAAATTCGGTTAGCAAAATTATGCCCAAGTTGACCGACCAAATTTCTGTCCAATTAAAGCTCACATTGGACTTTCCAATAATAGTCCAAAAACAATTAGAATTTAAATCTATTATAGTATTTATTTCTCTATTTTCTTGGCCGATTCCAATTTGATATCAAGAAAGATCCAATTAAACTTTATCGCCAAAATACGAAATATGTATCTTCGTGGCACAAATTCAGATGTTCACAAACAACAATTCACCTTGGGTCAAGATTCATATATCGTGCTCAAGCTCGACATATTTTAACACAGGTGATAGGGAAGGCTCCACTGTTCTGGAAGCTGATCACGTATGGAGTATCATCCTGATCTTCGGAGCGATCCTGGCCACTATGACCTACTACTGGCGAATGAAGATGCCTGAGACCACTCATTACACTGCTCTAGTGGCCAAGAAAGCGAAGTAAGCGGCAACCACCGACATGTCTAAGGTGTTGAACGTCGACCTTGAGGCCTAGGAAGAGAAGGTGGAAAGGATTGCGCAAGAGAGATCCAACAACTTCGGCTTGTTCAGCAGAGAATTCTCTGTCTGGTGGCACAACGAACGTTGTGGCATTCCGAAGTTGGTGAAGAAGATGGTCACCGAGTACATGATCATGAAGCCAATATGGTTTGGCTTCAGGGTCCAGTATCTGCTGACACCTTCCCCTGAGCAGCATACAATAACCCAAAGGCCCCGATGATCGCCCCTGCCTTTCCACAAGCTGCTGATATGCTCTGGCAAGTCGACCAGAGCCTCGTGGGGAAAATCTCCGCTGGCACAACGAATGTTGTGGCATTGGGCCCAAAGTTGGCGAAGAAGAAGGTCAATGAGTACATGATCACGAAGCCGTGTGGTTTGGCTTCAGGTTCTAGTGATGGTAAGGGATCCTAGCCCGAACATGAATTCGGTCATGAAGAAGAAGCGCATCAATTTGCGCTTGCGAACACTTACCATCACTGGACCCTGAAGCCAGACCACATTGGCTTCATGGTCATGTAATCGCTGACCTTCTTTGCCAACTTCAGGCCCAATGCCACAACGTACGTTGTGCCAGCAGAGATTTTCCCTGCGAGGTTTCCGTCAACTTGCCAAGGCATATCAGCAGCTTGTGGAAAGGCAGGGGCGATCATCGGGGCCTTTGGGTTTTTGTACGCTGCTCAGGGGAAGGTGTTAGCAGATAGAGACGCTGGTTACCCACCAGGCACTAAGGTCAATAACTCGTTGATCATGCTCGGCGTGATCAACTTCTGAGGGATGTTGTTCACTCTGTTAGTCCCTGAATCGAAAGGAAAGTCGCTTCAGGAGCTCACGGTGGGAAAATGAGGTTGAGCCCGGTCAGGCCCAGCAGCCTCAGGAGGTGTCGGCTGCTAGAACAGTCCCAGAATGGTTTCAACTCCTAAGTGACTTCATGTTGAAGAAATTGAGTGCTCAAGAAACTTCCTGTGTTGCTGAATTTTGTGGAATCCCTTGCACGATAAATAAGTTTAGCATTTTTTTTTTTTTTTTTGGTCAGAAATAAGTTTAGCATTAAACAGTAGAAGATGTGTATGGGAAGCTGATAAATGATACATGAGTGGTTTGGTTCACACTTTTTCAATCTTGGCATTTCCACTTTTATTTTCTGACGCCTAGCAGATGAGACATGTTCCGATAACCTTTGACATTTTTATGACACTGTATGTTTGTTAGAACATCGGAAAAGGTAACGCAAAATGACTCAGCATCCGAATTCAGTACTATGCCATTGAGGCACATTTTTTCGGTAATTAGACCTTTGCTCATCATTGGCATATCTCTGCAGATTAAATCCTAAAAACCCCAACTAACAGATTGAAATAGCTCGAAACCAGAAAAGAATACAAAGAAATGTCGATCATGTTTTTGGCAAACTAAAGTTGGAACCGAAATTAATCTGGATTCTTTAGTTTTGCTCGTGAATTTTTCATGGACCGAAACTAAGGATGAAATCCGCCAAGTTCTTAAATTGTCCGATTAGCTGCATTGTTGTCGATTGTTCGAGGCCTGTGGATCATCTGCTTTCCCCATTCAAATTCTCAAATTCTTCTTGCAGTTCTGGAATCTAAGCTGACTTGATGTCTTATCCCTCGGATTCCATAAAGGTGAAAAGGGTGCTTTAAATTTCTCAGAAAATTCAATGCTACATGGTCCTGAAGATGTGAAATTGCACCTTTGCTTTTGTGGCACCGAAACATCTCAGCAGAACATGAAGTAGACCATCATTGACCTACTGAGATGATGTGCTTGGACAAAACAAGTCAACACAAGGATGTTTTCGCTCACGGCAGTTTCTTGCTTCTCACCCTTTCTTTCTTTCTATCTTTTTGATTCCTTCTTACCCACAAAAAGATACATTGCGCAAAGACAAATTGATCAATGTAAGCGATGTGACATCCCCACCAAAGAGAAGAGAAAGAACTTCCATCAGGTCCAAAGCCACAACACCATCACTCACATTACTTAACTGCCTAAGTCAAGATTGCAAGAAACACTCGCATCCCTTAAACATGATGCATAATGTCTCTTCTCATCCTGTGGACTCCACATGGTGGATAACTCTACATTTGTTTCACTGGCGCAGCAAAGACGGCAGATTCGAAGAGTCCCATCCGTCTGCTACAAAAAATCTTTTTTTATTTGCATACCGTTCGCTGGTATTGATTGCTCTATGCGCTTTTAGGGAGGAAGTCGACAATGGGCCATACGTGTATACTTGAATGCACGGTCAGTTCATTGGTTCATCTCTTTGTAACCATCTTGGCAGATTCTTCGCAAAGCTCTCGGACTCGAGAATGACGCTGACACCTTATTGTCTTCGTTAATGGTTACTCTTCGCTTCAAGTTGCTGGCAAGATGTCCGAGAATATATGACAACGACAATATTTTGTTCTGGCCCACTGCTATTAACGTAATACAGTGAAATGTGTTTGTGGGGTTTCGCCCTTTTTTGAAATTTCTTCTATGCCCACTAAGGATGATCGGTTCCTCATCCACTTTAATCCCAGGCCAGGTGCGGAAATCGGACCAGAGGACCAGTTTTTGGGTGGTCAATGGAACCGGTTGATTTCAAAGGAGAGAATGCCTCCAACTCCGTGAGAGATAAAGGAGACCAAGAGAAAGGGAAAGACCAAAAAGGAGAGTAAGTGTAATCATCAAGGAGTAAAAAGGAAAGGTAAAAATATGAGAGGAGGTATGAGTGAGACATTTACAAAATAAAATAAATAAATAAAAATAATTGATTTGATTTGGTCAAGTTCTTCCTTGGGATCGGGAACCAAACTGCCCAAATACTGATTCAACTTTTAGGAACTTAGGATCAAACCACGACTTTCAAAAATCGAACCAAACTAACTGATTCAGTCAATCCATCTTGCTCACGCCTAATGCCTACATCATAATTATATAATCATCTCTCAAGGCCGTCTCCTCATTAGAGTTGTGTTTTGCTTTCTTGGATAGTTCTTCTGGAATAAGTTTCTCTTGCAATTTTCTTTTTTGGTTCCCTCTTAGATTTCTTTTTCCCTCTCAATAATTTACATCAATCTAATCTTCTCTCGAAATTTTTATTTGCTTTTACTTCCTTCCGTCTCACTTTCCTATACGGAAAAGATCTATGGGATGTTTAATTCACCGGAGCCAATAATTCATATGAACGAAAGGATGCTTGCGTGATTTATTAGTAAATATATCGACGGTGGATTTTTGTTAAGATATTGATAGATACATCAGCAAGATAGTGGATATTCATCCCAGACATTACTGACTCATGCCCGTTCGGCTTAAAATTGGAGTTTGCCGATGGAGTGTCACTTCATTCATGCCTTCTTTTCCATCTCTTTTTGTCCCATGAAAATTCATTTTGGATTGATGGATTTTAAACCAATAAATTACCAGTTCGGTTGGGACTGTGTTGAATGAAAATAAGAGAAACACAAGAAATCGTAAGACGCGAAGGAAACTGGAAATTACGAGTGGATAGTCTAAAGATTGGGATCCACATTTTGGTCATGTTAAAAATAATGTATTTTATCTACCAGGTGCCTAGTCTAATAATACGCATAGGCTTGAGTAAATAGCACGATTTATAGATAATATTGATTTGATGTGATCCAAAGAATCTTCCCACTTGGGTTAGGGCTTAGGCTTATTTAGAAAGCGCAACCTACTACCGATCTGTACTGGCTAAAGTTCCTCAATAGGGAAGTTGGATCCATTCATCCATGCATGAATCGACTTGATGGCATGATTTTACTAAAGCTAAGCATGGTAGTGCACGGTTGGACGGTTTTGACGGTTTTAGAAATTTGATAATGCTTTGCTAGCTAAGTTGGCCTCGAGGTTATCTAGAGGCATGCGGCCTTGCTAGTAAAGGGATTGGGGGATGGGGCCAGAGTGTATGAAGTTCGCAGTTCCATCTTCCGCAAGTAACTTACGCACGTGTAAATAGAAAAGAGAAGTAAGCAAAAAACAAAAAGTTGGCCCTGAGGTTCATCCATTCACCTTATACCTTATGGGTGTCGGGTAAAAATTTCTTTTTATTATTTTCTGTCTCCTACATGATATTTTTTTATTACTTTTTTCTCTTAAATTAAATTTGGGAGAAACAAACTTAAGCGACCTCGTTCACCCTCGCCTAGGATCAACGAGGCCTTACTTGGGGTTGGCAAGCCGGCCACCCTCACCTAGGGTCGGCGATGGGCAATGATGGCACCCCATAGGTGAGGCTCCTAGCAATTCTTTTATTTTTTTTTTCCAGTTTCATTTTTTAAAAGAAAATTTTCCCTTTTTCATATTTTTAAAATCTAATTTAAGTAATATTTTGAGAAGAGAATAAAAAATACCTCGTAGAAGAGAGAAAGTAATTAAAAAATGTTACATCCGCATTTTCCATTAGCTAAATCGATGATGTTAATAGGAATACTTGATCGCATTAATTTAACAAATTTTAGGACTTTATTACATTTTTTAGAAGTTTTGAGAATAAATTGCAATTTTGTGATAAGTTTTAGGAACTTCTAGTGCGTTCTTAAATTTTTATATAGACTGAAGTTTAGGCCCCAAACCCGGACATCACCAGATCAGTTTAATTCAATCTTGGCCTTTTCTTGTATGACCGAGCCTGATCTACTCGGGCGGGGCCAAAAAATATCTTGTTGCTTGACTCATCTGGCCTATGCTCACCCATTAACCACATGAAGAAAGAATTCTAGCGTTGAAGGTTAGTCAATTGATCGATACGGAGAGGGGGTACTTGCCCAAAATGGCTATCTTGAGCAGACCGTTGACTTTTAGAAGGAATCAAGGTTAGCTGGTGTGGCCTTATGTGCATAGCGGGAGATCAATTCTGAAATCTGCATATTGCTTCAAGAGCTGACTGAGAATCTACCATATAAGGTCCTTTTCTTCTAGTTTTATTGATGGGAACCTCTGGAAATGGATTGGGGCCATCGATTGGTCTTAAATTCAATCATTCATCCGAAGAGTCCAGTCTAACACTATGGCCTGTGTGTGTTCGGATTCGTGGAAAGGGAAACAAGGTTGTGTTTCAAGACTGTTTGCAAGGGCAATGGTCTTGATTAGTAGAATCAAGAAGGCCATAACGGAGTGTGCTCAAGCAAGAGTATTGTTAGGATATATGTGTGAGTAAGCTGTGTTATAGAAATCCCACATCAAAATGTGGTGTTGAGTAAGTTTTTAAGTGAAAGTGAGTTCAATTGAATATATTGACAGGTTCGGACTTAAGCTCTCTCTTGGTAATCTCCTCGGGCGAAAGGTATCACAGCTCTCGTTGTGCACTCCCAACAAACATTATGCTAATGGGAAAGGAATCAACAACAAAAGTGACAAAGGCCAATGTCAAACACCTTAGAGATCAAACTAAGATGGAGCTTTTGAGCGTAAACATAAGGAGACAGCGTAGGTGTTGCCGTTGGAGACCACCACGAAGAGATTGTTGTCGGAATCGGCAGGTCAGTTTATGATGCTGATGTGGAGGCTACATAGGCTTGGCAATTGACAAGGCTTACTATTTGCTGGGGGCAAAGGGTTACAACATGTTGCACTGGTGTTGGCACCAGAATTTGGCAGGGGGAGGCGAGAAAAGCGTCTAATATCAGCACAGCCAGATGGAAAACAAGAGAGGAGCCTTGCCCGGTGGGAATGATCAATCTACATAGAACATCAAGGAAGGGCTGTACCACAATGTGGAGAAGCGGCTGGACATGATTTTCTGAAGCTGAGGTTGTACCCTCCATCATTGACGAAGGCAGCTTTTCTTGGTATGAAAAATTGATCGCCCGATTCTATCGTACCTTGCTAGAAATGGAAAAACAGCTTCGTTTTCAATTTTATAAGACTGAGCTTGTGATCTCAGCGACGGACTTGGCCAGGATGGCGTTCGGACCTGATGAGTTGGTGGAGCAAATTGTTGCTAAATTCAAACAAGCTAGGACCAGTTGTTACGTTTCTTTTGCATTTGATTTTCCTTAACATGAAGGATATCCCACCATGAATCGGGTCGTTTTCTTTGTACGTACTATGGTCTGTAGATGAACTTCACTATCTATTGGCCAAACAAAACTTGTCCTCCTTTGCCAATTAGAATTACGGGTTTTACGCTCCGTTGATGCCGTTCACGAGTTAAAAGAGTGAGTAAAGAGAGGGGTTTTGGGTTCTTCAAGCGCCCTAGATCATATGTCGCTGGTCATTACACTATACAGCCACCCTTAAGCTACCAACATCTCCTACTTTGGCGACGATAGACTTGATCTTGCACTTTTCATCCTTATATTTTATGACAGAACAAGTATGATCAGATCTGGGACAATTAATAAAACATTTAATCGTAAAATTGAATCTCAATTTTCTACCAAAAGTTATGATTGAAAATACAAATTTGTTTTATAAATAAATGAATATCAAAGGGATTTAAAAAAAAAAAAAGTAATAATATGGAACGTTGACTTTTTAGGTTTCATATTCCCTTTTTTAAGACATGATTCGACGACTACCAGCTGATGCTTTGTAGTAGTGATCAACTAGGAACGCTAATTGCGATCCACGACGATCAAAACGGCAAACCAACAAGGTCTGATCATCACATTGCTTATCATATCCCATTTGACTATCGCCACACGGTCTGATTCGCTTGAATTGGAATGTGAAATGCGAAAGTTGGACTTTTCATTAATTCTATTTTTGGAAGAGTGTATAAGTTCTATGACTTATCGTGAATATGTGATTAAATCTTAAATTTTTCAAAAAAAAAATACCATGAAGTTTTAAATCTTGTTAAATTTGGGACATTTGAGTTTATCTAATTTGACAACTAATCGAACTAACTAAAAATGTTGATATGACATTTCCTTTTAATACTTTTTTAATGCACGTGCTGATGTGGAGATAATTAGGTCTTGTTTGATAACGCTTCTCCTCCTCTATTTTCTTGTTCTTTTGTTCCCTGAACTAGAAAAAGAAAATAAATTCATTTAATAACATCAGCTAATTTTTCTATTTTCTTGTTCTTTTGTTCCCTGAACTTTTCAGCCTCATTTTTTGTATTGATAAAAAGTAGGAGGAAAACCGTAATGTTTTAGTCATTGTTGCGCTTTTTATTAACATAATGGCTATGTAGAAAAACAGTAATAGGAAAACAATCATGTTAGCATATTTCATTTGCCTAATTGGACAGAGTTAACGAAAGGACTTAATTACATCAATTTGACAAACTTTAAGATATTATCATACATTTTGAAAATTTTGAAACTCAATTGTATTTTATATAAATTTATGGATTAATTGTTAATTTTAGAGAGTGTGAGCCACTCCATGTTTAAGAGGAGATTAGAAAATATGAAACCGCTTTTGAGCTGATCAATAATATCCTTGCTACCGCAGCATGGCCCACGGAATAAAATGCATGCAAAAGTCAACAATTTGATGACGTGATTTGTTGCATAAACAAGCCATCAGATATCGAATTTGCGGCAGTTGAAAAAAAAATACAATAATGAACAAAATAAAAAATACCAAATATTGAATTTACATCGTTCACTTGATCAAACCAGCGTTTACGAAAAAGTTGCACAGGATTTCCTATTGATCTGGCGGCACAATAGAAACTAAAATCCACTATCCTACAATTTTATTTTATTTTTTGGTCGGTCACTATCCTACAATTACACCTGATAATCCAATAGATCTTATCCCTCACAATTTTTTATGAAATTATCTTTCAATCTAACATATAAATACTAAAAAATCCTTGCATGAGATTTCTTACTACCAAACAAAGAACTTGGCGAAGTTCCACTGCCGCACAGTTTTTACGCCTCATCATTTCTAGAGAAAACGATTCCATCTCGGTTGTTTCTTTTTTCCCCCTTTTCTATTTAGCTTGATTAGTTAATGCTGGTATAAATTTTAAACCGAAGAACTTAAATAAAGATTTTAATTAATTAAGAAAGCGACAAACTAGATTGACATGTTCCCATTTTCTATTTAATGCAGCCAACTCTCTAAACTTGCTAGAGATCGTGTATCGTGCTCCGGATGATGCGGCTGGCTGACCTAAGATCAAATCATTTTTTTTTCTCCAACTTGCCCTTAAAGTTTTCCGTAATTCCTCCATTGACTACTCGTACTTGAGATTGATAAATCAGCGCGGAATTACGTCAGGTTCTTGATTTTTATCATTATGAACAAAATAGCCATTTAAACGAAAAGTTATATGCCACTGGTGTAATTATATAATCCGAAGTTTTGTTTGTTGGTGCAAGGACCGGTGGTGCTTTCCCTTCAATGAATCTCGAAATGGGCTTTTCGAAGATACAAAATGGTAGGGCAACGGTTGACTTTTGGTAATGTCAACTCTCCAACTTAAAGCGTGATGACCGAGTCGGGGGGCGTCCCCGGGAATGTCATTGCATGCAAAGCTCACGACTCTTAGGTCAGCCATTTCACTTCTGCTGTCCCGATCGAATAAATTCGATCGTTCTCGGATAAGAAATAAGGAAAAGGAAAAGAAGAAAGAACAGTGATAGGATGAGAACAGATGGTACACTAAATGTCACACCTGGACGACCAATTTCTTGTTTAAACTTGAAATTGCTATACTAGTATTATGACGTCAAGATAACACACGATATCTCTATTACATACGATAATGTTCTGATGAGTGATTTGAACATGGAATAAACCATGAGGAAAGGAGTAATGATAGGTTTAATCCGCGTATCTGGACATCTAAACGAGCCCTACGTATCTGTTGGAGGTATGCAAGGGTCAAACCAAAGATTGTGATTGACATCAATCCAAGATTGCAGGAGATTATAATTGATAAATTATATTAATCCGTGATTGAATTTGATTTAATGTATCTTCCTTTATTTTTCCTTAGTTAGACATTCAATGTACATTGTACTATAAATAGAAGCTTGTCCAATGTAACATGCACAATCGACTATGCAAAAATTATAAGTTGTTCTCTCATTTTTGGCCAATTCTTCAAACTCTACAGTATCCAAGCAAATTAATATTTTCTTTTCCCAATTGATGTAGAAAGCACTACTTGCCAAATATTTTATGAAGGGCCAGCTAAGAACCCCAAAGTGGAAAGCTGTACGGAAAAGATCAAGTCCTCATATTCTCGAGTTGACTTTTTTTATTTTTTATTTTTTTATACATATTGAGAAAGATTCAGGAGAGGGTATATGCCCTCAAGATGCCCGATCAATCACATAAATAACTGACACTCCGCGCCACCTTTCCCCATTCTCATCACCATCTTCTTCTTCTTCAGCGCTTCACCTGCCTCTGCCATTAGAGGGTTTTAGAGACTGAGGGAAGCAGGTGAATCTCTCACTGTACTTGTGCTCCTCATTCTGCCATATAAGGCTCCTTGCTAGTGGATTTTACTAAATTCGTTGATAATAGCGTGCCTTCGATCACATTCTCATGTTGATGTTCAATCAACAATTTTAGAAGATGTTTTCCATGATTATGAATTTCATGTATGGATTGACGAAGTTTGCATCGATTGTATTACTCTTTTCGGGCACGCATGTAACACCTCACATCAATAGTAGTAATAAAATGTTATATATATACTCGCGAAGTCATCTTTATCCCTTAAAAACCTTTTTTCACGAAATTATTGATGCATTACATCCCCCAATATATGTTCCGGGATTAGAAGTTATCACACTTGATTCCTCCATAATTGATGCTTCTACACATGCTGCATAGCCCATATCAAATGAAATATTAGATGCTATCTTTTCGACTTAGAACTCGCGGATCCAAATAGACTTATGCCAGATGAGACGTACAAATTATTCGAAGTCATCCTCTGTCATACATTTTGATGATAACTTCAACTGCAATTTACATATAGACGCATCAAACCATGGCTGGGAATCAATTGATAGTGCTTAACGCACTCGATGTCGCAAAGACGCAATTGTACCATTTCACTGCCATCGTCATTGCTGGAATGGGCTTCTTCACCGATGCGTACGATCTGTTCTGCATCTCCCTCGTCACCAAACTCCTCGGGCGGATATATTATCATGTGGATGGTGCGACGAAGCCCGGTTCGTTGCCTCCAAATGTCTCTGCCGCTGTCAATGGCGTGGCATTCTGCGGCACTCTGGCAGGCCAGCTCTTCTTTGGCTGGCTCGGCGACAAAATGGGGCGGAAGCGCGTCTACGGCTTAACCCTAATTCTTATGGTCGTTTGCTCCATCGCCTCAGGACTTTCGTTTGGGGATTCGCCTAAGGGCGTCATGGCAACCCTCTGTTTCTTCAGGTTCTGGCTCGGTTTTGGCATTGGCGGCGACTATCCTCTTTCTGCCACCATCATGTCTGAATACGCAAACAAGAAGACTCGAGGGGCTTTCATCGCGGCAGTTTTCGCCATGCAGGGTTTCGGGATTCTTGGTGGCGGGATAGTTGCTCTCATCGTGGCGAGCGCGTTCGACCATAAATACAAGGCTCCTACATACGAGGTTGACCCCATCGGCTCCACTGTGCACCAAGCTGACTATGTCTGGCGGATAATCTTGATGTTCGGAGCTCTCCCCGCTGCGGTCACCTACTACTGGCGGATGAAGATGCCGGAAACCGCCCGTTACACCGCACTAGTGGCCATGAATGCAAAGCAGGCAGCTACAGACATGTCCAAGGTAGTTTAACTTCTCATCAGGCTTAGTATTTTATAGCCTCATAAAATTAGGCTGGCAATTAGCGGGTCGGGTATTTTCCTGCCATCACAAAAATATTCCACCGTGATTATAGTGTTTTCCATTATGATGAGTGAAAACACGTCGTTTTGGATCAGTTTCGTCATGTTGAATTAGAGTCTCTTTTTATAAATTAGTATATATGCGAGGCGTGTTTTCATATCGTGTTGGGAGCTGTCATCCCTAACTACAATAGATCTATGAAATGACGCAGAAAACATCAAATGGGTGCGTATGTAATTAATAAAATGCATGCACAAAGTAGTCGGCATGTTTAAACGCACCAGATAAGATACTCTTATTAAGTTTTAGCAAATTTTTAATTTGTCAATCATTGTTAAAGTATTTGCATCATCACCAGTCCCCCTTTGACCTTGATTTACTCATACGTGATTCTAAGTCACTTGGCAATTCTATTTAACATCTGTTACAGGTACTGCAAGTAGATATTGAAGCTGAGCAGGAAAAGGTAGATCGGCTCGTCCGCAAGAAAAATTCCTATGGCTTGTTCTCGAAGGAATTCGCCCGCCGCCACGGCCTTCCTCTCCTCGGCACAGCCAGCACTTGGTTCCTACTGGACATTGCCTTCTACAGCCAAAACCTCTTCCAAAAGGACATCTTCACCGCAATCGGTTGGATCCCACCGGCTAAAACGATGAACGCAATCCATGAAGTGTACAAGATCGCAAGGGCGCAGACTCTCATCGCCCTATGCAGCACGGTGCCAGGGTACTGGTTCACCGTGGCTTTCATCGACATCCTCGGCCGGTTCTTCATCCAAGTCATGGGCTTCGCCTTCATGACAGTCTTCATGTTCGCACTTGCAATACCGTACGATCATTGGACGAAAAAGGAAAACCACATCAGTTTCGTGGTTCTGTACTCGTTCGCCTTCTTCTTCGCAAACTTCGGGCCGAACGCAACCACGTTCGTGGTGCCGGCTGAGATCTTCCCAGCAAGGCTGCGGTCGACATGCCATGGGATCTCGGCGGCTGCCGGGAAGGCCGGGGCAATAGTCGGGGCATTTGGGTTCTTGTACGCGGCGCAAAACAAGGACCCAAAAAAGACCGACGCTGGATACCCTGCTGGCATCGGAATTAAGAACTCCTTGATCATGCTCGGAGTCATAAACTTTGCTGGGATGTTGCTGACTTTCTTAGTTCCTGAATCAAAGGGCAAGTCCTTGGAGGATTTGACCGGCGAAAATGAGGAAGAGACAGCTGAAACAGAACTGCCAAATGCTCAAATCATATGATTCAACATCGAGTGATCGTAAGGAAAATATAAGAACCTATTTGATTGTCATCTATGTTTGGGGATTGTATTCGAAAGTTTGTTCAATTTGTTGTTAAAGGTGTTTAATTGTACGTCTATCAAACGTGGAATTTGTGTGTAAAGCTGGTTTTTGATTTACTTTTGCGAGGATCACTTTTTTCGGTTTTCTTGTTATTTCTTAAGTACTTAATTTATTATTCTAATAGTAATGCAATTTATAGTTTTCTCTATTAATCATAATGATTGTACTTTCATTTTTATCCGAAGTACTTTGCTGTCCCACATGAAAAACCTGCTGTTCAGCTCATTCAATTACTTAATCTCCCCAGAAAATTTACTAATCTTTCATTTTAGTTTTAAATCCATTGAAGTCCTTTAACAACGATAGGTCAACGGAATATTCAGTTGAATTTCTTTCGAAATCTCAATGTTGGCCATCATCCTATTTCTTGTTTGTTTGTTTGTGCTTTTGAAAGAACCAAACGGGAACAAACTTGTTCCAAGAATTATATCTTCTAATGCTTGTTGCCTAACTACATCAAAAGAGAATACTTAATCTCAATCAAATATGCACTAGCGAGATCATCACCTTGAGCAAAAACAAATCTTATTTAGAGATTATTAATCTTGCCGATTGTAATATTACGAGGAGATGCTTCGTGTGAAATGATGCTAGCCCTCTTATTTACATAAAAAAAAAAAGGATTGTTTTATCTTGGGCCACGCTTTATTCACTCACTCTTTAGTTTAGATACTCCCATTTCTTTGTATTTTGACCATACTATCTCTTGTATAGCCCATCACTTTTATTAAAAACTCTACAAAAGTTGTTGTGTTGTTTTTTTTTTTTTTTTTTTAAGTCGGTAAAGTGGTTTTGTTTGGTCAACTCTTTTTATTTTGTTTCTTCTTTTTTTCTTGCAGGTCTCACTTTCCTTCTTGTTTCTTTTTGGGTAGTTCATGTTTGGTCCCTCCACACTTTATAATGAATTCATCTCATTATGAGGGGAAATTACTTGAAAAATGTTTAAATATATTGTATGACAGCTAATTCAAACTTAAACATTTGATTGTACTAATTTATTCCTAAGCATTTTGATGATTTGCCAATTTAATCATAAAATTTTCAATTATGCGAATTTAATTATAAACTTTCTGACATTCTAAGAATTTAGTCCTAAACTATCCTATGTGGCACAGCTGAATGGCCAACGTTAATATTTTTTAAAATTTTTATTCTTTATTTCTTTATTTCTTCTTTTCATTTTTTTCTCTTTTTTTCCTAACCCTAGGCCACTAAGTTTGCCGATCGATCCTCACCTAGTCGAGACAAGGGCATTGGCCGTCACCCAGATCCAAGAGAGGGCCGCAACGCCCTCACCAGCCAATAGGCGAGGGCCTAAGGTTAGAAGAAAAAAGAAAAAGAAAAGAAAAGAATAATTCAAAAATTCAAAACATTCTACAAAAAACTAAAATTTATAAAATAATCAATCTCAGTACCAACCATGTCTCATAAAATAGTCAATGTTGTCTAGATCAGAAGGACTAAATTGAAGAAAGTAAAAAAAGTTTTATGATTAAATTGATAAATCATCAAAAAATTTATGATTAAATTGGCGTAAATGCTAAATTTATAGTTGAATTGGCAAATCGTCAAAAAATTTAAGGTTAAATCGACTTGATTAAAAGGTTTAAAACTGAATTTATATAAGCACAATAAATTTAGAGTTTTGTTGGTAATTTTCTCAATAATATCTTATGATTGTGTGCGAAGACCCTACACTTACATTTGTATTGAAACAACATGCAGATACTTGATTTGATTTGAGTTGGGTTCACTACAGAACATTTGAAAAGTGAGAAAAGGATCACTCACGCTTTTGGCTCCGATCATTCGATCGACCATCTATCAATTTACCTCGCTAGGGATACTCTAGCCTACTTGAGCGAAGATGTTTCGAGAACCGTACGTGCGGATTTTCTATTGTTTCTTGCAACAGTAAAGGGGGTCTAAAATGATTTGAATCATGTAAAGACTTGAATTCTAGCATTCAAATACCAGGATTTGCAACTCCAGAGTTTGTTCAGCCACTCATTTATATATGTAAACAGAAGTTATGGAGAGAAATTGTTATGAAACAAGAACCTTCCGTAACTATTTGAGATATTTACTCAACAACAACCTCAATAAGACAATGAAAGCACACAGAGCGGATTCAAAAGGAATAATGACGCCAATATTTATGTGGACAGTGTTAGAATATTTAAATAATAAATCACGCATTCATCTAACAATTTAAGCTTTTAAAACAATTGGCAGTGATCCTACAAAATCTCACATGGTATCAGAGTTAGGAGATCCTGAATTCGAATCTTTCAGGCCCCTATTTGCCTGCCCAATTAAATTTCCACACTTAGTACTAGGTAAAAGACCAAACTAAGCGTGAGGGGGAGTGTTAGAATATTTAAATAATAAAACACCAAAAAAAACAAAAACAAAAATAGAAAAACAAAACAAAACAAAAGCATAAAGGAAGAAGCAACCTCCGCATGGGCCCTCGGCCCATTTCCTCCTCAGCTCGAACCAGCCGAGTCTTCTTCTTCCTTGCGCCTCTGCAACGTACACGCAAGGGCACGACTCCGAATCGGCTGACGGACGGCGACGTGGGGGGAGCTGCTGGTGTCGGATGGGACACTAGTCCGGCAGTCAGGAGTCACTCGACGCGCGAGGGGGACCGACAGTCGAAGTTCCGCCGACCGGCCACCCCCTCGCCTATAAATACCAAGGCACTGCCTCCGTCGAAGCGCACGCAGCAGCCGGCGAAGCTCCGAGCATCCACTGAGAGACTTTGGGGAACTCAGAGCAAGCAAGGGTGAGGCGATTGGGTCGCGAGCTCACCGACCTCCCTTCGAGAGACTTCGAGGGAGACCGGTGGCAAGCGAGCCCAGATCCGCAAGCTTGCGGCCGAGAGAGAGAGAGAGAGAGAGAGAGAGAGTCGAAGGGGAAGGGGTGCGCCCTCTGCCGTCTCTACCGCTCACTGCCTACCACCTCGCCACAGGTAGGTGCCGCCGTCGCCATCCCCCCCCCCCCAATCACTGCTGTCGCCACCGTCGCCGCCATCGCCGTCGTTGCCGCCACGTCGATCCACCCCACCTCCTCGTCAGCGCCGCAAATCGGGAACCCTAGGGTTCCCAATTTTTTCGGGTCACGACCCGGGTCGTCGGGTCGGACTCGGGTCGGGGGAACCGGGTAGGGTTTCGCGGTTCCCCCGCCCCCAAAATGACGCGGTGTCGTTTTAAATTTTTTTTTTTTAAATCAAGCCCACTACACAAGCCCGTCTACGTTTTGGGCTGGCCCGAGTTGGTTTTTTTATTTTAAATAATTTTTTAATAAAAAATAAATAACTTTAAAAAAATGGTTTATTTTCGAAAAATATTAAATTAGTAAAAAAAATCAAAAAAATCAAAAAATCAAAAATACTTTATTTTCCAAAAAAATATTTTAAAATATTAAAAGAATATATTTTATTTTCCAAAAAAATCAAAAATCAAAAATATTCCATAGTTTCCAAAAAATGCCAAAAATCCAAAAAAAAGGGTCAAAGTTCATAAAAAGCCAAAAAGACTTGTATTTTTTCCCAAAAAAAAAAAATACCAAAAGATCCAAAAATCCCTTTTATGTCCAAAAAATAGAAAAAGACCCCAAAAATGTTTTTTCTCCCCAAAAAATGCATGGAAAATCCCTAAAGCATCCAAAAAACCTCAAGGTTTAAACAAGATTAGATTCCAAAAGGGCATTAGTGATTAACTAGTGTAATCAAGTCCCCGATCCTAATTTCTTTGGTTGCGCAGGAGCGAATATTTCTCCTAATATTTCGCATGGGTTTCTAATCAACCCACCCCAAATTGATTAGTGGCGACTCCGTTTTAAAAATTAACTTACATGTTAAATACTTAGACTATTAAAGTCGTGAATTGGTGGGCTTGGGAGAGTCCAGGTTTAATAAATTTAGCCGAGCCATTAGCCTCTACTAGACGCTCAACCCGATCGAGCGCCGAAAAAAAGAGAGGTCACGACAGCTTGGCGACTCCGCTGGGGACTTTGAGGACTTAAGCCTTTTTGTCTTGTTTAATTTCTTTACTGACTTAGGTTTTTTTTTATGCAGGTCAGTAGCTTAGAAAATTATTTTAATTTTGCTTAAAATAGATTATCTTGTGATTATAAACTGTTGTGCATATTTTACTGTTTTAACACTACACATGGCACACACAACCCGGCCGCCGAACCTGGGCCGCCATAGGATATTTATGATGGTGTCAAGAAAGATACGACCTCGAACGCGAGACTGCAATGTAGAGGTTGCCTTTCTTTTCCCCGAATTTCTCTAGCCGAGGTTAGGAGGGTATGCTGCTAACGCGAGACTGCAACGAGAGGATACCCTTTTAATTTCAATAAGCATTTTCAGTTAGAAATCGAGCCACACATCTCATGTGCATGTCTTTGTGCTTGCCATTTTCTTTAAAAGCAAAGTAATTTATTTACTTTTACTCAGTTTTTTTATTGGCCCATGGCAATTTAGGGTAAGTTTTTCGAGTCCCAGTTTATATGTGATGGGAGAAGATGACATCCAACTTATTCCCACTCCCAAGGCAGAGCTCTTCAGGTGGTGGGGTCA
Organism: Eucalyptus cloeziana; assembly: GCA_014182715.1. Lineage (NCBI taxonomy): Eukaryota > Viridiplantae > Streptophyta > Magnoliopsida > Myrtales > Myrtaceae > Eucalyptus > Eucalyptus cloeziana. The sequence goes on along the minus strand of CM024641.1, from coordinate 33,457,368 downwards.
ATTGGACTAATATGCCCAAGAGCGCGTGAAAACCAAAGTTGGTCATCTTCTATCGTTGATCCAAGTCTGTGTTCATCCCGAAGTCATACAAGCCATGGCACATTTCTGGTGCCTAAAGACGACTACTTTTTTGGTGGGTTCGAACTAACCCCGACTCTGGAAGAATACAGCATCATCACTGGAATGCCTCTCGAGAAAAAACTTCTTAGGCCATCAACAGGCGTTATCCCATTGCATGGGTTAGCACGACTGTTAGGAACTAAAGTCCATGTTATGAGGCAAATTCTTGAAAACAACCATAATACCTGCCCCCTAGCATTTTTGATTGCCTGTTTTGAAAATCAACTCATGACCCAGAAAAGCGAGATTTTCCTCTTTGCCTTCTTCGGGTTCATCATTTTCTCCCATCAAAGAAATGTCATAAGTCCAAAGATGGCATGGATGGTTGATCAGATCTCAAGGGGGCAAAATTATGTCAACATGATTTTAGTTGAAACATTCTTGTCCCTCAATCGTTTTAAAGAAAACACGGAAAAAGTCATGCGAGTCTCCCCAGAAATTTTACAAGTCTGGTTCTTCTCTCATTTAAGCGAATTTCGATACTTCATGCAATCGTTTGAAATAAATGATTTCGAAAATCCATTTCAGAAATTTATAGTTTTAGGACCATACATTCCTAACCAAAGCTGTTTAAATTGGATAAACTTTCTAAGAGACCCAGCTCCTGAGGCGTTCCAATGGTGTGCTGGTTGGTTCCATGAAAAGAGAGGTTACTTTGCTTACAGACGCCGCCATCCAATTCCGTTGCTTGGTTTCACCGGCACCATTTCTTATTTCCCATATCGGGTGGCACGACAGTATAGAGCCCTTCAAGAGATCCCACCGCCTTTCAAGAGGAAGGCCCCTCCACTCTTTTTCACCCACCAAAGTCGTGAATACACATTCGAGATTGACTTTATTGAGGAAACATGGAGCATGTGTCATCGTAAAAGAATTGTGATACTTGAAGAGCTTGAGGGACAAGAAAAAGCTCACCACACCTCTGAATCCTACATCCACAACCATCGTATCCCGACAAAGTGGAAGCCATCTATCCCGCACCCAATCAGCGAAATCAGCCAGCATGAGCAAGTAGAACTTATACAAGGGGATTTGGGAATGGGCTGGATACACATCTCAGAGCCAGTTCAAGAAAGCAAGCATCTGCGCAAGAACAAAGCTCCTCGTCGCATATAAAATAGCAATCATGTGTCCCTTAGTGTTGATATCATGAAAATTCCGTCCCATTGTTTAGGTACTTTTGTTTAATACATAGTATTTCCTTCTGTCATTTTAATTTCGAGTTTTAAATGTCAGAAGTCTGTGGTCTATAAATCCTCTTTTGATAAATAAAAAAGCAGTTAGACCATTGCCATGGATTAATCTTTGTTTACTTTCATGCTCATTCATGATTTTTGCGACACAGGTAATTATGAACCGTCAACTATCAGCCACCCACGAATGGCCTCATGTGATAGGACCCAATCAGAATGATGTACAAAATCGCCTCACCAACATTGAAGACAGCATAGGATAGAGTCCATTGTCCTTCGACAACTCTCAAGACAAATGGAATCCACTCAAGCTAAACCCAACCCCGTAACTGCTTTAAGCACACTCCTGGCACCTGCAAATTTACTAGAGGATAACCAACAAGATAAACAGCTTGCAAAGATCATGAAAAAGTTGAGACATCTGCAAGGGTAGGATCCTATGGACTTGTCTAAGTACGCCGGCATTAAAATCCCCGAGGAGCTCAAAACACCGGAATGCGAAAGGTATGTTGATACCTCCCACCCAGAAACCTAGTTACAAGCCTACCTGGTCCGAAAGATGGTTCAATCATACCAATCAAACCTGACCGGCCCTGCCTTGCGATGGTACATCGTCAAGAAGATTAGTCCCCTTAAAACCTGGAGGGAACTAATCCATGTTTTCCACCAAGAATATAATATTGACATCATCCCTGGCATCGCCTTGCCCTACGATGAACCAATGATCCCGGAGCACAAGGAGCCGTTGGTTGTTGAGATAGGGGAAGAAGATGTCAATAAAGCCTTGCATGATAAATGGGCGACTGGGCAACATCATATTACTGAAAAGTTTCCCACTCGGAAAGGCAAGGAACCTATGTACAAGATCACAGACACGGAGCCTGTTCAAGACCGGGGCACGACAGGACAACTCCCCAAGCTTACTACAAGAGCTAGGGTTCAAAGAATACCGACCCCTATCAACATTGAAAGTGAAGCAAAGAGTGAAGCTTTAGTATCTCTCATTCCCCTTTACAAAATCAAACTAGCAAAACGAATGGCCTTACTCAAAAGGTCTAGACCAGGAGCCAAGAAAAGAAAGCCTAAACAAATCAATTCAACACTTACTACTGAGTACAGGTGAAATTTGATAACTGGTGAGCCGCTGCACCAAAACTTCGAGCATTCTTTGGAATACAACTCCGAAGGCTACCGCCCTCTAAAGTACGACCCTGATGACTTCCAGTCCCTAGAATACAATCCCAAGGACTTCCAGCATTATTTTGATGAAACTGACGACTCATCGTATAACTGTTTCCTACTCTCACCCAGGGATGAAGGCCCGTCAGAAGAGGAAATGTACTTCTTTATTCGCTACGATCCTAACGAACTACTAAACTCGTCCTCTAACCATGAGGATAACTTTAATACTTCATCCTCATTCGGAAATTTTGACCCAGAAGAAAGCAATGGAGTAATCTTGGTAGAGTCCAACTTCCCTGAAACAGAAAAATTCACCACTATAACGAATATGTAGTGGGAAAACCAGTGGCCTAACCAAGACATGTTAGGCCCGTTTTGCCCTCATATGATCATGACCCCCAACAAAGTGTGGATACCTAATTTCCGCAAGTATAACGGCACGACTTGCCCTATGGCTCATTTGCAATATCTCCACACTGAAATGAGTCAGTACTATGGCCCGATGCCATTCACAACTCAAGCATTTCAAGAAACTCTTACGGGGTCTGCATTGCAATGGTTCGTCACAGCAAGTATTTACCTCATAAAGGATTGGAATGAGCTGTCTTCCACATTCTTGCATCAATACCAAAACTAAATTGGAACTAAGCTGCCTTGCGAGAGTTTGGCCCACTTCAGAAGGAGACCAATGGAGGATTTCCGAGCATATGCAGGAAGGTGGAGGGCTTTTATGATATAAACCCACCCTCAACTAACCGAAGAATAATTGATAACGCAATTCATAGAAGCTTTGCCCCCACGAACATCGCTGTTGGCTGCATGGGTTACACTTCCATAGCTTCAACGAAATAGTCATCGCAAGCGAATACTTCGAGTCTACTGGAGGCGAGAAATTCAAAGACGCTTGACTTCAGGACCAACACTATCAAAGCGCTCCTTTTCATAGGAGTTTTCATTAGTTTTGCTTGTTTTTATGTTTCTTATCTAGTGTGCTACTATTGTATTTTTCATTCCAGTACTTTAATGTACAGTTATAATATTTTGTTTTGAAAGCATGAGGCGGTATTCCAAACCAGCCCAGTGATGCTATCCAACCATGAAAAGAAAATAGCATCCAAGGAGAATACTGAGGGCTGGGCTTCCTCATGCTTTTTCTCCCCCAAAGACATATTCTGAAAATAAAAAATTTCATCACCAAGAGCTTTCGTCAAAATAAGATGATAAATTTAACTATGTTTGTCTTTCTGACTCTCTCACTTTATGTCTCAGAATATCATCCCCTTTGACTTAGTGTAACAGAAGGCATTTGAAACTGGCACATCGTGTGAATAGACCAAATTCGAAGACACCCTGTCAAGGAAGCAGGGGCAAACAAAAAGGATCATCCTGTTTCAAAGAAGGTACGTCTTATTCACTGAACATAATTTTGAAAATGATGTCCCCTTTCTTCTGTGTACAGGAAACGAAAGATAGGAGGTAATAGGCATAGGCATAGGGTTAAACTCGAAGCATGCACATCATGGTAGCTCAAGGCAGGATAACCTCCCCCATGCTGCTTTCGACCTTCCTATTTTTGCAAGCCGTCCTTAGGAGCTATGTGCACTCCACCTCACTCCTATCCAACTCTTCTCAAGACAGAGCAATATCTTCTCCCCCCGACATGCCCAAACAATTAAACGGTACAGTTTCATTAAATGGATTTCCAGCTTCGACAAACCAAGAAGCACAAGGAAGAAATTTCTTCTCTTCCTTTGAACTCATTACTGTCAATAGGGAGAAAATCCAGACAGTCAAGGCAATCTATAGCCCCCACTCCAGACAATGACTCTAGAGTCTGGGAGTTTCACTCCATGTTCCAGACACGTATTCTTCCAAAAAATAATCGTCATAAGAAAACTGGAGGTATTTTTTATCTCAGATTCCATAGAAGCTTGAGGTACGTGACTTTTTGCTCAATGCAGCTATAGTCAAAGACAGAAGAAAAATTCCACAAAAATAAGGCGTTGAAGATGAATCAACAACCAGTAATCATGCATACAGGGCCACAAATGAGGAGGGCCAATCAAAAGAGACATTGAACTGTGTCAAAGACAAAAGGCCGTCATTGACACTCAAATATCCCTAGGAGTCAACAAATATAAACTCTAGGAAGAGTAATTTGGTATCGTTTCCAATACTCCCAGTATCTGAACTCATTTTTGACACATTTCCTCTTATTGACAAGAAGCCTAGGATTCAAGAAACAAGCTTAATGGTTAATTTGGGCAAATCAAGTGACTCATATTGATTTACCTAACTTGGTATGAAAGGATGTGCCGTCCAAAAGCCGATTTGGTTAAAAGAAAAAAGAAGTGCCCTACAGACACCGTCAGCACCTTTGGTCGAGTGGTACCTGGGAAGAAGCAAAATGGTCCAAAGTCAAGGGTTTGAATCCCCGACGAGACAGTTAACCGCTTGAAAAAAATATAATAAAAAAAATTTTGCTTCTTTTGCACCTGCAAATTACAAAGAGAGCAAATGACCTAACGAAGTGAAAATTACAGGAATCCATATCCTCCTCGTACTTCAGATCCATTCAAACATCTGTAAACCGATGAAGGGTAATGTTGTATCACTTCCAAGTTATTCGACTCTTGAAAGAGCTTCTGACTAACATGATTCCTCTCGTCGGTTGCAGGATCACCTGATCTTCAAAGATGCAAAAAGCAAATCAATGAGAGGCACATCAAACCATGATAAACTCTCCCAAGCCAAATGGCGTCTCAAGTATCACCGAAGTAGATGACAGAAACCTTTCAGGCCTCAAATCACGTGTGATTTTGGCCCTACTAATTGATCTATTTCCACATCTTCTCCTCTGCAGGGGCAAAAGCAAGAGGGCCCATCAAATCAATGATCAACTCCCTAACCCCAGTTGATCCTTCTTGTGTCATTTCCCTACTTAATAAGGACAATCCATGGACGCCTCTTTGTGAATAACTCTTTTGATGTTCAAAATTCAACACATTTGTAAATACAATTTCACCAAGTAAACACCTCTAAAGTTGTCAATAAGGTTTCTTGAGTAAAAATCATTCATTTGTTTTAAGAGTACAAACTCTCTCGTATTTAAAAAATGATGCATGCCTTTCTCCAAATGATTTTTGCATGATGATTTTGTCTATCTAAATCACTGATTCCATTGAGGATTACTAGAATAGACAGCTAAGTGAAGGATACAAGATTAGTTGAGCATGCTGGATGAGGTGTGTCAGAATGATAACAGGCAAGCCATATCCTACACACAATCCCCCATCTATACACTTGTGAGATGAGTGCAAAAAATTCCATGACTGCAGGGTAAAGAGTTCTCTCGCGAATAGTACGATAACCAAAATAGTGAGAGGCATTTCATTGCTCACCCCCCTTTTTGAGCGCCATACACTAGTGAAGCTTCTCTCATCAAGAATCACCCCATACTGGAGCATGTCAAAGACAAGACAAATCAGTATCACAAGGTGAGAAGAGGGATAGAAATTTTCTTGCTCGCACTTGCATCAATCTTCGAGTGTCTTTATTGCATATGAACACTCGCGTTAATTTAAGTGCCTTAGAATGACGAAGAGCAATTCTTTTTCTATGCATTTGTATACATTGTACAACCCAAGTGAGTCTATAATTTTACCCTCACATTGAGACAAAGCAGAAGTCATTGCCATAGCCTAGAGCGCTGGCTGAAGATGAAGACTCAAAGTCTAAATAATTGTGCTTCGATTGAACTCGCGTAGATCAGTTCCTCAAGCAACAAAAATGAAAAAGCTAGGGGCATAAAAAAGCAGTGTACCTGGTAAAAGCAATGTCAAATGCCCATAATTGAAAAGTTGGGATAAAAAATAGGGGCATGAAAAAGCAGTGTGCCTGGTAAAAGCAAGGCCGATGCCCCCAAACAGAAAATACAGCCATTTGTATTCCCAAGAGAAGTTGCTGTTGTGGTTCAATTGATAGAACCTTCATCTGATCATGAGAAGAAATACCAGTGACGAATGCCGAAACAGTCACCAACTCTCACCCTTCTACATGTGAGCCGAGTCTACGTTATATTCCCATTGTAAAAAGTCTCTTCATACTAGGGGCACTTCAATTAACGTAAAATTTCATATGTGCATAAATATCGCTCGAAGAAGTACGAGCAAGATTACTCTATTTCTTTTCGCTGGATTCCTAACTTGTAAACCCGGAGAGGATCGTGCAACATTTTCGTCCATCAACTTCAACCTTGATGGTCCCCTTTGATGAGCTGCTAACCAAGTCTACATCACAATTTCAACAAAGACCTCTCACATTGGTAAAGTCATGCCACTTACGAGAATACTCGGACCCCTGCTGACATGATGACAGTGAGAAGTGTGATCCTTATAAATCCTGCATCAATGGTCAGGATAAAATAGCCTTTCCATGAGAGTGAGTGAAAAGTCCTTTCAGACTAAAAGTCCCTCATCTGGCATGCTCAAAACATCTACATTCTAAATGAGGGTTGTCTTTCAAAATCTTCCCCAGTGGAATTCAAGTGGTACAAAACTGACAAAATTGTCATGCATAAATCACATTTGAATTTACAGCATATACAATCATTGTGTACATGTCTGCATGTTGTGTAAATAGTAACATACTCTCAGTAATAAGAAATATTGCCAGGTAAGCATATCCCTATCCCCATTTGTCTTAAAGTACCTACCACTATCCTGGTACTCTCTTCTTGTCACTCGACCTATTCGAGTCGTCCCCTGAGTTCGGGTGCTTGCAACGGTCTAAGTATCCCCTTGTCTTTGAATACCCACCATTTGCCGGGTACTCCCTCTTATCGACACTCGACCTGTTCGAGTTGTCCCCAGAGTATTGATATTTGCAACTGTCCAGATATCCCCCTGTTTTTTTAGTGCATGCCATTACTCAGGTACTCCCTCTGTTGACACTCGACCTGTTCGAGTTGTCCTTAAAGTTTGGATACTCATGACTGTCCAAATATCCTCTTGTCTTTGAGTACCGACCACTGTTCGGATGCTCCATTTCCGTGACATTCGACCTGTCCGAGTTGTCCTCAAAATTACGCCATTGAATACTAGCAGCTAGCTACTCAAGTATTCCACCACATTATGCGCCTGCAATCACGCAGGTATGCTTTCTTACACTTGGACCAGTTGAGTGGTTCCTAATCATATCATTAAATATTTGTGTTCATCCAAATATTCCTCTACTTTGTACACATGTGTGCCTGCGGCCATCCAGGTAAGCCTGGTGCTACATTCAAATTCTCAATTACCAGGAGGTGAGAAACCACTACGAATATCCTAGGAATGTCCTCGATGTTCCCTAATTATCAAGAGGTGAGAGACCTTCACGAATATGCGAGGTACGTCCTCGACATTCCCCATACCGAGAGGTGAGAGACCTTCACGAATATCCAAGGTACGTCCTTGATATTCCCAATTTCCAAGAGGTGGGAGACCCCTCACGAATATGCGAGGTACGTCCTCGATATTCCCCATACCGGGAGGTGAGAGACCTTCATGAATATTCCAGGTACGTCCTCAATATTCCCTAATTGCCAGGAGGTGGGAGACCTTCATGAATATGCGAGGTACGTCCTCGATATTCCCAATTTCCAGGAGGTGGGAGACCTTCATTAATATGCGAGATATGTCATCGATATTCCCAATTTTCAGGAGGTGAGAAACCTTCACGAATATCTCAGGTACGTCCTCGATATTCCCCAATTGCCAAGAGGTGAGAGACCTTCATGAATATCTCAGGTACGTCCTCGATATTCCCATTGCCAGGAGATGAGAGACCTTCACGAATATCCCAGCTACGTCTTTGATATTCCCATTGCCAGGAGGTGAGAGACCTTCATGAATATGCAAGGTACGTCCTCGATATCCCCCTTATTAGGAGGTGAAAGACCTCCACGAATATGCGAGACCCATCCCCGATATTCCGTCTGCCAGGTATCCTTTAGAAATTCGTACTTGTGATCATCCAAGTACCTTTTCAATGCCTGTGAACATTCAGACATCCTTCAAAGTCCGTACTTGTTAACATCCAAGTACTCTTTCAACACTTGCAAGCAATCAGGTATTTTCCAACATCTAGTACTTGTAATCATACAAGTACCCCTTCGATATCTGCAAACATCCAGGTATCCTCTAAGAGTTTATACTTGTGATTATCAAAGTACCCCTTCGACGCCTGCGAAGGCCTAAATATCCTCCAGGTTAGTACTTGTGAATGTCCAGGTACTCTTTTAATGCTTGTGAATGTCCAGGTATCTTCCACAAACCAAGGCCTTGAGAAAGGTCGGTGCATCCTCCCGAGAAAAGTCGAGTTCCAACTGGTGTCCCTGACAGAGGTCAGGCACCCCACAAATCGATGCTCTGAGAAAGGTCGGCGCATCTCCCGAGAAAGGTCGAGTACCAACTGGTGTCCTTGAGTGAGATCAGGCACCCCACAAATCAATGCTCTAAGAAAGGTCGGCGCATCTCCCGAGAAAGGTCGGGTACCAACAAATGTCCTTGACGAAGATCAGGCACCCCACAAATTGATGCCCTGAGAAAAGTCGGTGCATCCTCTTGAGAAAGGTCGGGTTCCAACTGGTGTCCTCGACAAAGATCAGGTACCCCACAAATCAATGCCCTAAGAAAGGTTAGCGCATCCCCCGAGAAAGATTGGGTTCCAATAAGTGTCCTTAACAAAGATCAGACACCCCACAAAGCTGATGCCATGAGAAAAGTGTGCGCACCTCCCAAGAAAGGTCAGGTACTAACTGGTGTCCTCAATACAAATCAGGCACCCACAAATAGATGCCTTGAGAAAGGTCGGTGCATCTCCCGTCACGGCAACTACAGAAAGGTCCAGGTCCAAGACAAACTACTGATTGCTTTAACAGGCGACCGAAGAATAATTCGGGTCCTAAAGAAACAACATTCTCATATCACCAGATAAGATGACGCCTTGATACTTGCCAAAACTCGGGGTTCACACCCTATCTTACTCATTCCCAGTAAAGTAACTCAAGGTATCTTCTTATCTGTCTTAGTATATGTAAAGTTATATTGCTCTTTTTTCTGCATAGAATAATAGGTCCCAAATAAAGTATAATCTGCTACGCTTGTATGGATAAAATTTAGGCATCAGTTTGTCTTTGAATGCAACATCTGCAAGCTCACCTTCAAAGAGGGGCAGCTGTTGACGCCTAAAATTCATTTTAATTAATTAGGTTTTACTTTATTTTAGTTTATTTTATTTTATTTCATCTTTTTCGGATAATTAAAAAAACACCAAAAAAAAACAAAAACAGAAACAGAAAAACAAAACAAAAGCAAAAAGGAAGAAGCAGCCTTCGCATGGGCCCTCGGCCCATTTCCTCCTCAACCCGGCCTAGCCGGGTCCTCTTCTTCCTCGCGCCTCTGCAACGCACGTGCGAGGGCGCGACGCCGGATCGGCAGACGGACGGCGACGTGGGGGGAGCAGCTGGCGGCGGATGGGACACCGATCCGGCCGTCAGGAGTCGCTCAGCGCGCGAGGGGGACCGGCGGTCGAACTTCCGCCGATCGGCCACCCCCTCGCCTATAAATACCGAGGCACTGCCTCCGTCGAAGCGCACGCAACAGCCAACGAAGCTCCGAGCATCCCCTGAGAGACTTCGGGGAACTCAGAGCAAGCAAAGGCGAGGCGATTGGGTCGCAAGCTCACCGACCTCCCTCCGAGAGACTTCGGGGGAGACCAGTGGCGAGCGAGCCCAGATCCGCAAGCTCGCGGCCAGAGAGAGAGAAGTCGAAGGGGAAAGGGGGCGCGCCCTCTGCCATCTCCGCCGCTCACCGCCTACCATCTCGCCACGAGTAGCCGCCGCCGTCGCCATCCCCCCGGTCGCCGCCGTCGCCGTTGCCGCCTCGTCGATCCACCCCACCTCCTCCTCAATCCGCGAATCGGGAACCCTAAGGTTCCCGATTTTTTCGGGTTGTGACCCGGGTCGTCGGGTCGGACCCGGGTCGGGAACCGAGTAGGGTTTCGCCAATTGCTCCCCCCCAAAAAAAACAACAAGGTGTCGTTTTAAATTTAAAAAAAAAAAAAAAAAAACCCGTCTCAAGCGTTTTGGGCGTGGCCCGAGTTGGTTTTTTATTTTAAATAATGTTTTAATAAAAAATAAATAACTTTAAAAGAAATGGTTTATTTTCGAAAAATATTAAAATAGTAAAAAAAATTAAAAAAATCAAAAAATCAAAAATACTTTATTTTCCAAAAATATTTAAAAATATTAAAAGAATATATTTTATTTTCCAAAAAATCAAAAATAAAAATATTCCATATTTTCCAAAAATGCCAAAAATCCAAAAAAAGGGTCAAAGTTCATAAAAAGCCAAAAAGAATTGTATTTTTCCCAAAAAAAAAATACCAAAAAAATCCAAAAATCCCTTTTATGTCCAAAAATAGAAAAAGACCCCAAAAATGTTTTTTTCTCCCCAAAAATGCATGGAAAATCCCTAAAGCATCCAAAAAACCTCAGGATTTAAACAAGATTAGGTACCAAAAGGGCATTAGTGATTAACTAGTGTAATCAAGTCCCCGATCCTAATTTCTCTGGTTGCGTAGGAACGAATATTTCTCCCAATATTTCTCATGGGTTTCTAATCAACCCACTCCAAATTGATTAGTGGCAACTCCGTTTTAAAAATTAACTTACATGTTAAATACTTAGACTATTAAAGTCGTGAATTGGTGGGCTTGGGAGAGTCCGGACTTAATAAATTTAGCCGAGCCATTAGCCTCCGCTAGACGCTCGACCCGATCGGGTGTCGAAAAAAAAGAGGCCACGACACAGTTACACGTGCAAGGCTCCATAATTTGTTATTTCATCTTGAAGTTTTGAATGTCTTGTTAATGATGGTTGATGATATTGTCATTTGAGGGCTTAAAGATTTGCGTCGAAGATTAACTCCTAAAGCTCGGACGATTTCATATAAAAACATAAGTTCTCTCCCTACCTTCTATATACGATGAGGATGAAATTGTCTAGAGCTAATCCATGATGAACTTATAGTGGAAGTAGTCCCTTCACCCATTATAATTGATCCATTTGATTCAATGATATAGCCCAATATAGCTTTTTTATTATTTTTTATTTATTTTTAACCATCGGTGGATGAATCACTCTTATACGTCGTATCTAATAGGAACAGCGCCACTGATAGTTTTGAAACTGTAATAAAATCATACGCACATAAAATAGTCATGATTGTCACAGTTTGCAAGAATGACGTTAGGGTACTTAGATTTTACTAAATTTTCTTTATTGAATCATATGAGGCCATGTATTGACATTTGTTCATCAGTGTACCCAAAATTCATGAATGATATATAAATTGACGCTTTCGTATTCACTTTCGTCAACGTGCACGTGGAATCCTAGACTTACATTTGAGTAGAAGCAACGTGCACGGTGTCATACTCGATTTGATTTAATTCGTGGCCACTACCAAACATTTGAAAAATGAGAAAAAGGAAAACTCGCTCTTTTGGCTCCAATCATTCAATCAATCGTCAATCAACTCACTTCCTTAGTGGCATTTTACCCAACTCGAGCTCAGAAGTTTTGAGAATCGTGCACGTGGATTTTCCATTATTTCTTGCAAAATCTGTGCCTACAATGAGTGAGGGAAGTTTTGAGAACCGGGCAGGTGGATTTTCCATTATGTCTTGCAAAATCAGGGGTCTAGAATGAGTTGGGGAAGTTTTGAGAACCGGGCATGTGGATTTTCCATTATATCTTACAAAATCAGGGGTCTAGAATGAGTTAGGGAAGTTTTGAGAAGCAAGAGTTAGGTCAGCCATAAAAAGGTCTTTTCCACCATCAGTCCCGAATTACGAACAGCTTCTCCACTCTCATTATTCAATTCCTCTCTTCTTTTGATACTCGATCTCACCACTTATACTCTTGGCCTCGTGTCTTGCTCCTTTCATTCCCTTTATGCCTCGGCCGTTGAAGGAGCTTCCTCAACCCCATTTGGTCTTTATCATAATCATTACATGTGATTTGATATCATGATGCGAACTTTACCCACCGCTTCTTGCCGGCACCGCACTTGTGGCTTGCCTTTGCGGGAATGAGACTACTCATCATAGGCAACATCCCGAGAGCACTAATTTTACTCTAATAGCAGAACTCTTTACTTCTTGGTAAAATTTTGTAGTGAGTTAGAAAAGGAAAAAAAAAATAGGTATTGATGATATAGAGGTGATGTTAGAGAAATCTGGAAAATAAACTTGATTGCAAATCACAATTCTACCCGATTGCTTTGTTCATCAACCTCTATTTGTCAAGAAAAATTATCACCTTAAATGCTCAGCACCTAATGCCCTAGGTCCGGATTGGCTTAAATGGGCTGTTCTATCATCACCACTGAGACATTATACAAGAGGGTATTTTCCAAACAGTGCACAGATTTTTCATAACAAGGGTGCTACCTATGGAAATAAACTGTACCTCAATATCTCTAATCCCAAAGATTCCAAATCCCGAGAGGTTAGATCAGTTTCGCTCGATTAGTTTATGCAATTTTCTGTATAAAATCATATCCAAAGTTTTAGCCAACCGCTTGAAACAATGCCTACCTCAGTTAATTTCAAAAGAACAAAGTGCCTTTGTGGCAGGCAGGCAAATACAAGATAATATTCTCTTAGTTCAGGAAGTAATCATCAAGTAAAGACTCGAAATAGAAAGAAGAAGTTTCAGGCGATCTTGAAATTGGATATGAAAAAAGCCTACGACAGGGTGGAATGGGATTTCTTGGATGCTTACCTCCGCCAAATGGGATTTCATGATCAATGGGTAAAGTAGATTATGCACTGTGTCTCCTCTTCTTCTCTTAGTATCAAGCTAAATGGCGAACGGTTACTTTATTTCCATCCGTCTAAGGGACTTCGACAAGGCGACCCTCTATCCCCCTATTTATTTATCCCAGTGCCCAATATGCTCTCTACTCTTATTAACCAAGCTGTCGATACGAACTCTCTTAAGGGCATTAAGCTAAACAGGTGGTGTCCCATCTTATCCCATCTCCTTTTTGCTGATGACGTAATCTTTTTCTTGGAGGGTAGAACTAATGAATGTCAAAATCTAGCTAATCTCCTAAACTAGTATTGTCTAACTACAGGTCAAGAAATCAACCAGAATAAATCCGGTCTGTTCTTGGGGAAACACTGCCCACAGCCACTGAAGCTAAATTTGGCCAACGAACTACGGGTGTCCATTCTGGATAAAACAGGTAAATACCTAGGTATGCCTTCTAATTGGGGTTCATCAAAAAAGGATATGTTTTCTTGGGTCCTTGAAAGAGTACACTCGAAATTGGAAGGGTGGAAAGAAAACTTCATTTCAAAAGGGGGAAAGGAGATTATGCTAAAAACAGTGGTTCAAGCATTACCGCAGTATGCAATGTCAATATTTAAGGTCCCAGTATCTATATGCAGATCTATCGAACAGAAAATCTCTAGGTTTTGGTGGAAAAATAACAACAGATCTGGCATACACTGGAAAAACTGGGATCCACTGAAAGAGAAAAAAGAAAATGGCGGAATAGGGTTCCGAGACCTACTTGCGTTCAATAATGCCCTCCCGGGAAAGCAAGCTTGGCGACTCTTTTAAGATCCATCATCGTTGTGTAGTCGAGTGTTCAAAGCTCTGTACTTTAACTCAAAGAACTTCTGGCATGCAGACAGGGGGCATAGACCTTCCTGGGTTGGCTAAGCATCTTGTTAGGCAGAGACTCGATTATAAAACAACTTCAATGGTCAGTGGGTAATGGCAACTCAATCAAGGTTAGAGACGATAAATGGTTACCTGTCGGAATCCTTGGCAGCCCCGAACCAGAAATGAACCCCAAACAGTGGCCGGCTTCATTTGTCCCAAGCAGAATTCATGGAATGTGGACCTCCTGTATCGCACCTTTGATGAACCCATTGTGCAGCACATACTTAAGTTAAAACTCTGGCCAACATCAACGACAAACAAACTGATCTGGAAAGGGACATGGGATGGCAATTACACAGTCAAGAGCGGATATAACTTCATTAAACAGACAGCTAAACAAAAGTCCCCCCCCCCAAGCCTCTTCTTCGTATCAGACTCCCAAGAATGTTTGGAAACAGATATGGAAAGTCAAAACAGCCTCAAAAATACACAATTTTCTTTGTTTTATATGCCAAAACGCATTACCAACTAAGGACAATCTCTTTCGACAACGTATTATTGACAACCCAGTATGTACACTCTGTTCCTCAACCTCCATAGAAACCACTGAACACTTATTTTTGTTTTGCCCATGGACACAAGGTATATGGAACCATTCCCAAGTACAGATCAATATTTTCGCTTACAATACTAACCGGATGGATTCATGGATAGCAAACTTACTCAATCAGGAAAGGGACATTCCAGCCTTTGAGTACACTGCAGGTCTCCTATGGGAAATTTGGAAGGCTCGGAACTACTTCGTGTTTCATCACCAACGCATACTCCTGGATCAGCTTGTCGAAATTGCTTTCGCCTTCGCAAAACTCCAGATCAGCACACAAAAACAGGAATCGACAGGTAACTCCGCTTGGCTGAACCCAAATCGCATATGGCTTCCTCCGCTGCAGGGATCGGTGAAGATAAATGTGGATGGAGCCTTCCCCACAGCAAATCAAAGGGGCGCCATAGCTAGCATCACTCGCGATCACACGGGCTGCTTGATCGGAGGTTTCACCCACACCGTATCCACTTCCTCTGCTCTAGAAACAGAGATCCAAGCATTGATACATACTCTAAAGGATCTGCTAAAGCAACACCAGACCGAATCTCACCTGTTGTTGGAGTCTGATAGCCTCATATTAGTAGAAACCATCAATCGGAGCCGTCTGCCGTCGTGGGAGTGTCGTGCCCTCTTTGCCAAAACCGAAGAGCTGCTGCGAAGCTTCTAAAACCTCAAGGTTCTCCATTGCCGTCGAGAAGCAAATGCCCTAGCTGATTGGGCCGCCAAAGCCCACGGACGAGGGTCCATTTCGCCAACTTGGATTAACTCTCCCCCCTAACTCATGTTAGACATGCTTTGTAATGAAGCCCTAGTGAAGGGTTGTTCCTATTTTCCTACTTGAAGTTTGAATGTTAATATATTATCTTTTCAGACCAAAAATAAATGCTCAGCACCTTTTTTTGAATGGAGTTCAGAATTCTAACAATTATTACGTATCACCTGTGAAAAAACATTGGTGATGCTCACCTTGAAGAGAGAATATTGATCGTATTGACAGAAGATCAAGTGAAACTTGCAAGGGCTTAATCCATCGTTAATGTTCTTACATGAGATGGCACATTAAACAGTGATTAGGCCATATAGTGATACTTGGTCAAGCCATTTTGTGAAGAGCACTACTACAATTACCGAAAGTGTCGCTAAAGAGTTCTCGTTAAACGGTGTTTGTAATTTCCACGACCTTAGACAAAGAAACGATGAAGGAACCAATGAAGAGGATGACGATCTAGGATTTTTTTTTTTTTTTTTTTTGGGGGGCGGTGTGGGGGTGGTGGGGGCGTTGCGGGAAGAGAAGCCCCATTTGTTTTCAAATTTTTAAAATATGGCTAATTGAAGAAATAAAGAGGGTGTTATGGATTTCTACTAAAACTTGTCACGTCAATTAAGTTATTACTATATGTAATTCAATTAGGCAATTTTATGATAAAATTTGATGGAAGTTAATAGTGGATAAATGTGTCGCACATATACTAATTTGGGAAGAGAAGCCCCATTTGTTTTCAAATTTTTAAAATATGGCTAATTGAAGAAATAAAGAGAGTGCTATGGATTTCTACTAAAACTTGTCACGTCAATTAAGTTATTACTATATGTAATTCAATTAAGCAATTTTACGATAAAATTTGATGGAAGTTAATAGTGGATAAATGTATCGCACATATACTAATTTGGAGTTTTTGATGACTCCAAAAATTAGTTTAGAAAAAATTTGTCATAAATGGGGAAGAGAAGCCCCATTTGTTTTCAAATTTTTAAAATATGGCTAATTGAAAAATAAAGAGAGTGTTATGGATTTCTACTAAGACTTGTCATGTCAATTAAGTTATTACTATATGTAATTCAATTAAGCAATTTTATGATAAAATTTGACAGAAGTTAATAGTGGATACATGTGTCACACATATACTAATTTGGAGTTTTTGATGACTCCAAAAATTAGTTTAGAAAAAATTTGTCATATATGTACCAATTGTGAGTTTTTCATGATACTAACTTTATAAATTCCCATGTGAACTTGTCACGTCAACTGTCATATATCATCCAACTCAACAATTTAACAATAAAATTTGACGGAAGTTAATGGAGGGTAAATATGTCATGCATATACCAATTTTGGATTTTTGATGACCTACAAAATTAATTTGTCGTAAATTTGTCACAAGGACTAGTTGAATATTTCATAGTATTAATCCACTAGCTTATTATTGTGAACCGTTTATTCGATCAAAGCCATTCAGCAACTCATGCAAGAAGCGTCGTCGAAGTCCAAAAGGGGGCATCCCGTTCCCAAGTCACAATTGAAATTTGAACGAGCTCTTGGTTTTCACTGATCAGCAAAATGGTTTTTCGCTTATTCAACTAAAGGCTCAAAACACGACGCCATCGCGTTTTTCAGAATCGATGCCCCCTCCTACCGCTACTCCTCGCGAAAAACCATGAGTCAAAGTGCGGAGACATCTTTGACCTAACGTAATCCCTGATTAGGACAGGCTTTGCCCTGGAGTCGTCAGCTGTTTCAGCTTACTCGTTGAAATTGAGGGCATGGTAAATTCCGTTCTCATTTTACATCCATCAGGGAATTAAAATTCAGCATGCTTGTCCTACAGCTCCTGAACAAAATGGACTCTTTGAGCGTTAACACGGTTGTTTCATGGTGAAGTTACGGATAGAATTTGAGTGAAACCCTTTGGGACCGTGGTTTGGGCTGATTAATGGGTTACCTTCGCAGAAACTTTCTTGTAGAAGTTCATTTGAGGCGCTATTACATATAATACCAGATTATCGAAGCCTTTTGGACTTTTGGGGACTAAATGTTTTGCTTCCGTAAGGGATTACACGAAAGATAGAGATCGACCCGCGATCGAGCCTAGTGTTTTCTCGGGTACAGGGAGCGAGTTTCATGAGGGGTATCGCTGATACTATCCAAAGTTCGGTTGAACATATATCTGTCCTTATGTTGTATTTCATTTCCCACCCATTCAAGGAGCTTGGGTCGTTATTTGAAAATTCTCATGCAGATGAATCAACGAAAGTTCCATGAGTTTCTTGCAGGAGAATGTGAATTGAATCTGATATCGGATCCATATCCATGCACTTCGTTGTCTCCACCCAAGGAAGACGTACATGATGAGATAGAACCAGGAGCAACCCTGTGATGTGATCGTGCAAAAAATGAAGATGTGGGGAACATCGTGTCCAAGCAAGAAAGCGCTCCAATCACTTCATATGGAGCTGACCCGTCTATCTACTGTGATTCAAACGAGCGTGCTTTTCCGCCGGACGACAAGAGTGCAAGTTCCCCCACCAGATACACTTGAGATGAATACAGAGAATTCCCCTTCTGTGGCAACACAAGCTGAAAGTCTTCTTGATCGTGCAAAACCTGGGAGGCTGCAACCTTGTAGCTAGGCCAATGTTCATCGATAGGTTTGGAAAGAATCAAATCAGTTTAGCGATCATCAATCTTATCGAGATGTTTTCGGCGGACTTTCAGGATGCGACTTTCGTTGAGAATTGGATCGATGGGGCTTAAAATGAAGGAAAAATCCCGACTCTAAATCTGAGTCAAAATTTTTCTTAGAAAGAGAGAGAGAGATAAAACAAACAAAAAACGGGTGGGTCTCGGGACTTTGTTTTGAGGCTGATCCGGGTTTGGTCACCTGAGTCGTCCAACATCAGGCCGGCCCCTCATTTAGAATCCCAATTTTGGGATTGTGATTTGAGTGTGTCTTAAAACTAGAAACCACAAACTTTCCAAAGTACCATAATCACACGAATTCGATTCGAAAGATGTTGACATATAAATTTTAGCTATTCTGTATAATCATTAATTGCATAAGAAAAATAGGTTGGTCCGATCCCCTAAATAAAAATATTGAAATATTGCACGGCATTGCATTTAGAATTATTGATTTGCATCAAGCATATTGCAGGATAGCAAAAGCGGATAATTTCACAGGATATTTTGGCATCGGGAGTTTTAATCATTTGAAACAGATGGCCAATTAGGAGATAAAATAAATTCAAAGGAAGAATGCTTTGCGGATAAAAGATTGCATTTCAGGTAAAAGCGTAGAAGATTGGATTTGTTGTCCTCGTGCGGGCATACATTGAGAGAGAGAGAGAGAGAGAGGACATTGTGAACGCCCTGAGAGAGAGACGAAGACCCTATTGCCGTAGCCGTGCGATTTCATCCTACTGAGAGTCTGAGACCGTGCCTCCTTGTTTCGGCGTTCACACCTAGTGAGGCCAGCGCAAGGACGTACTCGTTTGCTGCTGCGTTGCTGTCCTTTGCTGCTGTTTGTCACTGTTCACAGCCGCTGCGTCACTGCTGTTCGTCGTCTTTTGTCGCTGCTGTGTTGCTGTTGTTTGTCGCTGTTCACCACTGCAGTTTGTTGTCTTTCACCGCTGCTGCTCGTGGTCAGTTTGCTGTCCAGTTTTGCCGCTGTTGCCGATTGTTGTTGGCTGTCCAGTTTAGTAGCCGCCGCTCGCCACCACTGTTTTCCGAAGATCATTTGCTGGTTCCTGTTGCCCTAGGGTTACCGTCCAATTTTGTGTCAGCTCGGTGGTTTCGTTGACCGATTTTTATCACTTTTGTTACTGGACGAACCAATGTTGCTGTGAGTTTGACGTGGCTGCTCCGATACGGGTTCTCTGTTGTCGTTCACCCTCGGCCAAATTACACCCCACATCGGGACATGATTTTTTCTTGGGGCTGTTCTCTAATTTCTCTTTGTGCAGGTGCTGTCGGACTAGCTTTTTAGTTGGTTATTTCATGTTTAGGATGACGTAGAAACTTAGGAAATTTCATAAGTTGAAACAGATTTTAATTATTCCTCAGCCCAGATTAGGCCATGATATATATGAAGTAATTTCTTATTTTAATCATAAAAAATTAAAAAATTAAAAAATTAAAAATCATAAAAAGAGCATGCATATGCATATAGCTTCACTATGTCATTCATCTCGCGTCATGAGCACTTGCGTATTTAGGGCCATGTAAATCAAATTGCATACATATTGCGATGGTTTCTTAATTAGTGTTTATCTTTAGAGTTATGTCATACGAATTGCATGTCACACATCATTAGAATAAAAATCATGCATATTAAATTTAGATTAAAATTGCACATATTTACTTTTTTTTATAAATAAATAAATAAAGAATTAGATCTCGTATCATTTATAAATCATGTATAGGGCATGCATTTTTTAATAAAGTTGTAGTTTGTTTTGCTATAAGGTTAGTCATAATTTTTACAATTTATCGTTTAGGTTTATTGGATTTTATTTTATTGATTGTGCTAGCCACCCTTTGCAAGTAAGTGACTTTGGTTAAAATCAACCAAACTGCCTACATAATTCTTTTGAAAATAAACAAAAATTTACCAAAATGGCGTCAAATTATTTAGCGTAACCATGTTCCTAAACTTATTAAATCTCTGGTTCGTAGAAGTAAAGTTTTCATCCATACTTTACTTGGGTTTTTAATCAACCCTAATTGATTAGTGGCAGCTACTGATTGAATAAAATTGCATGTTTAAATGGTTTATTTTTTTAGTAACAAGTTGCAATTGATAGGGCTTAGGAGGGTCCATGCTAAGTTTTCGGACTTAGTGATCCATTATCTTGGGTGATTCACCTCCAAGAAGGTTGCGACAAAACAAAAAATGAAAAATCGGGAAAAAAAAATTCCTTCTCAACCACCTCAGCCACTCCAGCTCACCTCGATCTAGATTGCAGGAACTCGTGTCAGGTTGAGTCGAGAGAAAGGTTTAAATTGACCTCATTATTGACACTTGAACTTTTGCCCATAATTCAAATATGCATTTTTCTGATAGAAAATTAATAAAGCAACTAAGAAAATCAATAATAAAATGAAAAAAAAAAAAAAAAAAAAAGCTTCAGCCCATCAAAAGGAAATTGGCTCTGACTCTCCTTTGCCGTTCACTTTCTTCGCTCACCAGAGACCAGCGAAGGGCAGTTGACCGAGTACGCTCGGTCAACTGAGTTAGGAAACGTAACATAGTCAAGTGGTGGGATGACAGAAAAGGAAGATGGCTGGGGGTGCTCCCTTTTCCAGAGCAAATATACTGGTTTTGTCAACGAAAAATGAGATAATGAGTTGGGAGTTCGATAAATTGGGGATGAACAAATTAACAACCTCACCCACCCCGCGATGGACGCACTGGTTCGCGTCCTGCCCCCTCATCCGAGAGGGGAGGGATTCAAAACTCTACGCCCTATCAAGGCGACTTAAGCTGGGAGTGCCGTGAGAGCCGCCCACGCTACTGCTTCCCTTGATTTGCGTTATCAGTACGCGGTGATTTAAGGGTTATCAAAAAAAAAAAAAATCAAATTAACAACCTCCAAGAAAAAGAGGGGGACAGATGAATCAGAGTCACTTTCTCTCAAATAAGACTATAACAAGAAAGCTTTCGCTCTATAAATTAACATCTAGGCAACAGCCTCAAAAACAAATTCCATTCCTCAATTCTAGATAATCACACCCCTTCTAGACCATAACATGGCCACCGTCAATGAGAGGGACTTTTGATACCAACCCCTCCTCCATGCAATCAAAACCAGGCTCCGATCCGCAGAGCAAGAACGGACGAAGCGATTGCCCGGGAGACCACTCGCACGTGACGTCGTTGTCACATGGCGTCACCGTCAATGCTCTCCCACGGAAGATCATCGTCCACATCCTCTCGAGGTTCCCCACGTCGTCTTTGTTTTGAGCCCAGTTCACGTGCCTGCCGTGGCGAGCCCTAGCGCGAGACCCATTTGTCCTCCAGCTCCACCTACATTGCGTGGCATCCTCCCACGGCCCCATCCTTATCTTCCACTGCCACCGCCCCCTTGGGAATCAGCTCTACTTCATCGACGATGTCCCAACGACGGCAGAAGGTCCTGACGGGGAAATTCCACCCTTCGTTCGGCGAGGACTTCATGAGAGGACAAGAAATTGAGAGGGAATAAAAGAAAGCTTGGCAAAAAAACTCACATAAATCCTTCTCATTTTCTTGCCGTCGGGAGACTTATGTGTTATTATAGCTATATCCGCTGTATAATGCTTTTCGGCGTTGGAATTATCCTGTGAGATTCCTCTCAATGGATTCATCCTCGCTTGAAAGGCCATAGTGGCAAGTAATATGGCCACTAGCATGACAGACTTCTGCATAAATTTTTGCCAAACTCTATTTTCATCCCTATCATCTTCTTGTTGTCCACGTGAATGGAAGTCCCTCTCATTAGCAGTAGCCATGTTTTGGTTAGAATGGGTTGTAATTATCTAGAATTGAATAATGGAATTTGCTTTTGAGGCTGCTTGCTTTTCGCCTTGATGTTAATTGATAGGATGAGTCCTTTCTTGTTATATAGCTTTAGTTGAGAAAATGAGACTTTTTCTTAGTGGTTGTTAATTTGTTCATCCCCAATTTGCTAAACACTGCTCATTATCTCATTCTTTGACTAACAAACCAGTATATTTGCTTTGGAAAAGTGGGCACTATTGACACCTAAATTTTTGCTAGGTCCTTTTAATTAGGCTTTAATTTCTTTTTGCATCCATTAATCTCTACTTTCTTTTTTCACTTTTTTTTTTTTTGGTATAATAATAATAATAATAATAATAATAATAATAATAATAATAATAATAATAATAATAATAATAATAATAATAATAATAATAATAATAATAATAACCCAAAAAAAAAAAAAAGCAGCCCATCGAGCCTGGGCCTTCGCACCCAGCCCCTCTTTTTTTTTTTCCTCCCCGCGCGAGTCCCCGAGCCCATCCCAGCCTTTTCTATCCTTTAGCGCCCCCTTTTCTTCCTTCTTCTTCCTTCTTCTTCTTCCTTCCTCCTTCCTTTTCCTCCTCTGTAGGTCACGCGTAGTAACGACGACGCGCTCGAGGACAGAAAGAGGAAAAGTAGACTAGCAACAAACGAGACGCACAAGTGGGCAGCTGAGGAGACGCTAGTTCGGCTGCACCCAAGGCCAATCGGCGTGCAAGGACCGACGGCCGAACCTTTGTCAACCAGCCTTCCCCTCGCCTATAAATAGGGCCTTCGACAAAGGCCAAAGACAGACGACACCAAGGAAGATCGAAGGCACCCAAGCTCCGCAAGCTTCCCCCAAGAGACTTCGAGGGAGGCCCGAGTGCGAGTGAGAGAGATTGGGGAGTGAGCGAGGTTTGGGAAGGAGAAATCAGAGCTTAGAAGGGGGGATCTGAGTCTACAGGAGAAACTCGAGACTCATCCCGATCCCCATTGCCCGTCGTTAGCCACGAGCCTCTTTGTGCTGGGCTCGTTGGCCTGTCGATGTCACCTCCATCTCAATGCCATCCCCAACGCAGCCGTCCCTATTGCTGCCCATCTCCGTCGTGTTGTCTCCGAAAATGTAGCCGCCATCCCCCAGTGCCATCCCCGTCAAGCTACTCTTTTCGCAAACCAAAGTCGAATCAGCGACTATGAATCAAGCTACTCACTGTTGAACTCGCTACCGTCGAACCGCACCTCCAAACGTGTCCCCGTCGAGCTATAGTCCACCACTAGAGTCCTTGGTTGGTCGTCGACCTACAGCGTCTCGCCAGCAATCACTAGCACCATTTGTCTTAGCTAGCCTCATCAGCGTCGCAAAGACGTGAGTAGGAAGACAAGTATTTGACAGGTCAAAGGCTAGTCGGGCAGGAGTCTCCAATCGAGTAGGGTTTGGTCCCAAACTGGGTTTGACTTGGGTCACTCTTCGGGCTAGGTTTTTTGGATTTGCGTTTTTTGGGCCGATTGCACATGGGCTAGTCTCGCATGGGCTTAGGGAATGGGTGGGCCTTTTGCTTTCTTATTTGTGGGCCTTGATTAAAATACCAAAAAAGAGAGGGAGTTTTGGATTGGGCCAGCACTTCGGGCCCACCCGGGCCTGCCGCCGTTGATCTGGGTCGGTCCTTGACCCAGGGTTCCAACCCGGGTCGTTTTTATATAATATTTATATTTTTATAATTTAAAATTAATATTTTAATAAAAAAATCAAAAAAATATTTTAAAAAATCAAAAAATAAATTATTTTTAGAAGAATCAGAAAAATCCAAAAATATCTCACAATTTTCCAAAAATCCAAAAATGCCTTTTTATGTTCGAAAAAGAAGAAGAAAAAGGCCAAAAAAATGTTTTTCCTTCACAAATGCATGGGAAACCCCTTGAAAATCCAAAAGCCTTAGGGTTTAAACAAAATTAGGTACCGGAATGGCATTAGTAATTAACTAATGTAATCAAGTCCCCAAACCTAGTTTCTCTGGTTGCGTAGGAGCGAATATTCCTCTCAATATTTCTCTTGGATTTCTAATCAACCCATCTCAAATTGATTAGTGACGACTCATTTTTAAGATTAACTTATAGGTTAAATATCAAATCATTAAGTCGTGAATTGGTGGGCTTGAGAGAGCCTAGGCTAAACCTAATAGACCTAGCCAAACCATTAGCTTCCGTAAGGTGCCCAACCCCAATCGGGCGTCGAAAAAATAGGTCGCGACAACTTGGCGACTCTACTAGGGAATTTTTTAGGACTTAGGCCATTTTTATCTTGTCTAAACACTTCACTAATTGTTTTTTTTTTTTTTTTTTATGCAGGTTAGTAGCTTAGAGTTTTGTTAAAATAAAGTGCTTTGTGATTATAAATTGCTATGCATGCTTTACTATTTTAACATTGCACGTGGCACACACATCCCGGCTGCGGACCTAGGCCACCATAGAATATTTAGATGGTGTTTAAAAACATACGGCCTTAAACGCGCGACTGTGATGTAGAGGTTGCCTTTTTTTTTTCCCCAAATTTCTTTAGGTAGAGTCGAGGTTAAGAGGATATGATGCCAATGAACCCATCATGTAAGGTATGAATCTCATGGACTCACCATAAATTCAATAGACTCAATGTAGTAGTCTAAAAGAATGAAGTGATGTTATCTTTTTGGGCGAAAGTACTATCAAGAGAGCTATCATGGTAAAAATGCCCCTAAATTTGTTTTTCACACCTGATCTCATTCTTTGAGGTGTACCATGCATTTGCAAGCAAATCACAACACCTTTCCGCCATCTCATGGGATATGGATTTGGGAGAACTGGGCATTTGTGTAGACCTCAAACTCAATGGGCCGAAATTGAAGACGAGGATGACTTCTTTGATAGACATGACCTCGAGTGTGAACTCACGAGCAAATATCCCTTATTGCCTTCCCTCCCCAACGAGGCATGCGAAGGGTGGGTCATGACACTAACTTGAAAAGAAATTCTTAAGGCTGCATGGGCTATTCCATGGCCAAGAAACTCTTGGCCCATAACACATGTATCTTCCATACTATGATATGACTGATTCTACTACCTAGGCACCAGCAATATATACCAAAAGCTTCTATCCTTATTTCAGCATGCATCACGTCAAGATCACATTTGCACCCAAAAACTGAAGTTGACTGAAAATTTCGCCAATATCTTTACATGGATTGAAATGTAGCATGTAACTCTATCAAAAAAAAAAAAAATTACACTCCGGAAGCACAATCAAAGTGCATGCGCCATTTTATTTTATCAGTTGTTGTGAATATGCACTTTTGTGAAGGGTACCTTCCTTCCCAAAATTAGCAGAAACTATGGGTGATCGGGTCCAGGGTGGGTAGGGTCTAGACCTGGACCTTGTACCCGACCCTGTTATAATCGGTTCTCTTTTTTTGGACCATGTTCCTGACCCTATTTGCATTGGACCCTGTTCCTGACCCACCCTGTTTTTCTGGTCCAGGAACAGGGTTAACCCTGTTTATATTGGAACCTGTTTTGCATAAAAATTGTTGTATCTTTATATTAACCTTAGAGAAGCAAGTCTGGATGAGTTCTTAAATTCCCTTTGATTATTACTAGGTCAATGTCCATTTCTTAACTTAAGTTCTTTTATATATCCATGATTTCTTAACTTAACTGCTTTCATATATCCATAATTTCTCAACTTAACTAAACTTTCAATACCTGAGCATTTCTCGTACCATTTCCACTTATTTTGAATTAAATTACGTTGAAGACTCTCTCCCTCAAACTTTGGCGGAATGGTCTTTTATGAGCATCAAAATGAGATTGAATTTGATATAGCTTGGCTGTGATTTATTCACCACTGATGTATAGTGACTTACTGTTATACCAGACGACAATTTAGTTACACAACTGAAGGAAACAAGGTAAACCGAAGCAGCGTCAGCGCTCGGATGGAACCAGGATCGGCGAACGGGCGGAGGTCGCGAGCTCGGGGAAGTCTGCGGGCATGAGAGCCTGAGAGGTAAAAATATAAAGTAAAAACAAATTAAGGTTTTGTGTTTTGGTCTTTTTGGGGTGGCTTACAAACCAGTTCTCAAATCAGTTCCCAAACCGGTCCGGTCGATCCGGTTCCCGGGTGGGTAATCCCTTGGACCCGGTTCCCGGACCGATTTCAACTGGAACCGGTTCCCGACCCTGTTTTCCGGGTGGGCCGATCCGAGAACCGGGTTGACCCATTCCGGTTGCACACCCCTAGCAAAAACTGTCAAGAGGTTAGATACCACCACATCATAGGCTAACATGGCATATATTTTTGTATTGAAAGCCAATAAAAATTCAACATGTGTTCATGACGTGGCAAGTAAATGAAAAAAATCAAAAACTTAATTTTCATTTTTTTTCTCTCTCCTCGTCGTCCTCCATCTAAGGCAGTCTCCTTCGTACAGTCTGGCGACTGACCAGTGCTGCATCGAAGCCGACCACTACTGCTCGTGGAACGAGCTGTCATCACTCACGGCATTAAATCCACAGAGCACCACCCCGTCCATAGCTCCGTCTTCTTTCTTGTCCATGGCGTTGCTTGATCTGGCCTCGTGGAATTCGTCGCTAGCCTCAATCTTCCCAACGAAGAGCTCCATCTCCAGATAAGGAGGAAGTCGCCGATGATCCATATCTAGGACAAACTTCAAATCTGATGCTATGGCTCATCGAGAAAACCCAAAAGTTTCATCGTACCCACTAAGGAAGCTTCATTTTGAGCAAAGAAAAACTAAGGAAGGTCGATGGTCCATCTCCAGGATGAACTCCAAATCTATGGCCTTGGCTTGTCGAGAAAACCCAAAAGTTTAATGCCCACTGAACCTTCATTTAGAACCCAAAAAAAAAAAAAAAAAAAAAAAAAAAAAACAGGGGACATTTATGTACGCGGCGGTGCTCTACGGATCGAAGGCCACCAGCGACAACGGCTCATTTGATGAGCAGAGCAGTAGTGGTCGGCTTTAACGCAGCGCCAATGAGTCGTTGGTGACTGAACGAAGGAGACGGCCGTAGATGGAGGAAGAGGAGAGAGAAAAATAAAAACTAAGTTTTTATATTTTTTATTTACTTGTCACATCATTAACATGTACCGATTTTTTATTCATTTTGGATATACAAATATATGTTATGTCAACCACCAGCTCAGGTAGCTCAGGTGGCTCCGCTGGGTAGACTCTACAACATTCTCCTCAGAGAGGTCGAGAGTTCGAAGCCCCTGCAGGGAGGCTGGCAGATCATTAGGCAATTTAAGGGTGGCATCGAGGTGGTGGTTTCCTCAAGCAAGATCACGCTAAGAGGTTCTTACAACACACTATCAGTCTGGTCTGTTCTGCTCCTCCTCCAAAAATATATATATATATATATATATATAAAGTGTCATGTCAAATGTGATGATATCTAACCACTAGATACTTTCTCTTTGAATTCGCTTCGCCTACCTACTTTTTTTTTTTTGCGAGAGTGCTCAGTCGACCGCCCGTCGTTGGTCTCTGGCGAGCGAAAAAGTGGATGGCAAGGGAGAGTCGAGGCCAATTTTCCTTTTCATGGGCTGAAGCCTTTCATTCATTTTCTTGTTCATTTTCTTGGTTGCTTTATTAATTCTGTATCACAAAAATTGCATATTTGAATCATTGGCAAAGATTCAGGTGTCAACGACTTGAAATATCATTAATTTCACTCTCGACAAGTGACCTCATCATTTGATTGATGGTGAGCTCTCCATCTCTCTTGTCCTTAAGGGCGGTTGTTAGTCACTTATCATAGTCACTATCTTTAGAAAAAAATATATAATTTAGGTAGTTATAATGCCTATATATATTGTTATTACATCAAATTAGTACTCGAATTTGTGACGACACTCTTGAAGCGAACCCCAAGAGGGCTGATGGATTACTAGGCACCATAATCCTCTCATGAAGTGGCGCTTGCACTTCACATGGACTCTCTTAGATCCTAACGATTACAATTGGTTTATGTCATTAATTTGGTATTGTCTTAAAATTGCCACTAACCTATTTACTGAGTAGAGGAGATTGCTTTACCCTTGCGAATTAGAAATACTGAGTATAGTGATTTGTCACACTATATTAAGTTAGTGCCCAACCATTGGTTTTTTTCTTTTTATGGAAAAGGTTTTTCATGCAATCTTGGTTGATTTTATTCTCTATCTGTAATTCTAAATGATCTTGCATAAGTGCACAAATAGTGGATTAAAAAATCAGTGTTAATTATAATGAAGCAACAAATAAATAAATAAATTCTTCCCAAGCCATCCCTCCCCCCTTGCCCGCCCCCTAAAAAATGGAAATCATTTCGAGCCGTCTAGGGTAGTAAGTAAACACCGCCTCGTTATTATGCTTGTATCAATTGAAATTATTCAATGGAAATTTTTACATTATCCACTATAATTTATATCTAAATATTTTTACAAACGATAAAAAAATTTTCGTTTATTTAATTTTGTAAGTGATACAAACGATCTTTTAAAAAAAAAAATGTTGTCCAAATTATTCATTTTATGTGCAAGAATCACACCCTTAAATAATGTAATATACACAGTTATATCTCGTATGCCAATGCAATGTTAAAGATACTCTGAATGTGATCTAAAGCTACTCATATGAAAAATAATTTTTCTATATGACAATCCAAAATGAGGCATGTAAACACTTGTTCATGAATATTCTAATTTTTCTATCATGATAATCCCCGCGATGCAAAAATATAACGTGAAGAACGTGGATGGTCGCGTGCAGAGGTGGAGCAGAGCAGACAAGTGAAGTGCGATGAAATGGGGAAAAGACACAGAAATATCATTTTGTCAAGAGAAGGATGATGGCGAATGGTGAAGCGGCTAGAAAAGACACAGGAGAGAGAGAGAAGCGCACGAGAGCGCTGCTAAATTGCTAACAAGTGGACGAAGATCGAGTGCGAATGGAGAACGGAGGAAGACGAAGACGTGAACCACAGAAAGTGATGCAGCTGTGCGTGGGTTTGATTTTCCTCTCGGATCTCTCCATGTGGAATGTCCGATCACAAAGTTACAGAGAGCATACGGTATTTATGAATAACTCCTAGGGTTGCTAAATATACTTCATAAAAAGGAATTACTCGACAGGTCCAAGATGAAACCAAGCAAGTCCCGCGCCACATCAATTGAACCGATTTGGGAAACTCATCTGTTTCCGGATCTTAGAAAATTGATTCTTTTAAATTCCTATGGATCTAGAACCCGGGCAGGCCCCTAATTTCACGAAGCGTTACAAGGTTGATGATACTTTGGTTAATGTGATTGTCTCCAAAAAAAAAAAGGTGGCTCATTGATCAAAGATAAGGCTTTTTTTCAATCTCGTAAAAGAAAAAAAGACATGATGATTAAAGTTGAATCTCCTTTGTCATTTTGCTTAACTGGCAACTTTAGAGAGTCTCTCTCTCCTTTTGTCATGTTCGTGTTCTCATTGAATATCTTCACAACCCCCATGCCCCATTTCATCATTCTATTTGTAACTTATTTTGATTTAAACAATAACCTTTTTCAATCCATATAGAAAAGGATATTTTGGATATATAATATAAGAAGTAAACATATCGTGACTTTAAAAAATGTATATATCTATTATATCAAGTATCATATATAGTCATTTACATATTTATTTATTCAAAATATCGTGTATTGATTTATATTTGTACAAGTAAAGTCTTTATGCATAAACTTCCGTGTAGACACGCCAACCTAAACCTAGGTTTAGTAGATTCGGGAATAATTCCCAATATGAAAGCCATGGAAGCATGCAAAAGGAGGGAATAGAAGCTATAGAACGAAATGACATTTGAAGAAAACAAAGATATTGTCGAATATTCCTCTGAAAAATTGAAAAAGATTCGTTTCGGACCTCCTGAGAGAGAGAGAGAGAGAGAGAGGGTCCGTTGCCTTTATATACGGAGGCCTCCTTCCCTGGCTACGTACGCCCCCCTCAATCTCTCTCTCTCTCTCTCTCTCTTATTCATGAATGCAACGGACGAAAGAGTCAAAGCCACCTCCCCTCTCCTTTTTCGAGCTGCATGTATTTATGAATCTTGACTCCTTGAACTGCCCCTGCTCATTTCCTCCACCTTCAACCGAAGAAAGTTACAGAACAGAAGTCGAATCGTCTCTCTGAAGCTCTCTTCTGTAGAGAAGCAAGAAGCAGAGGAGGCAACCATTTTCGCCAGTACTTAACCCTCCGAGGCTGTTCAGGTTCGTTGCCCTGTTCGCAGACCGTTCTTTAGGACTGCCGTTCTTTTTCTTCTTCTTTTGGGGTCCCCTAATATTCGATTCGACGAACTTGCGTACCCGTTCGAGTCTTGAGAAGCTTCTCAAAAAGGTGAAAAAAATCATCAGGAGATACGGCTAGAGAGAATATACGGCCACGCGTTTTTTTTTTTTATTCGATTTTCGTGTGATTAACATCAGAGTTTCGGTTCTTGATTCTGAAGCATCGCGAGAGATCTTTGTCGTGAGAAGTGACTTCCCGATTCGGGCGTATGATTTTTGAGGATTTCACTGTTTTTCTTTTTCCTCCTTTGTCGTTCGCATCTTCGCTCGAGTGTTCTGGAGTTTGGCTCGGTTGAAGTGTCTTCAGCTCACCATAAAGATCTTTTATTATAATAATTACGGCCTCACCTTTTCGTGGTTTTCATGTGATTATTTTAAAGGTAGCTTCGGTTTTTTGCGTTCAGACGCTAAGGTCAAGCCAAACAGCCGATGAGATCAGGATGACGTATGACCCCGTGACCGTGCGAAAGATAAATAAAAAAGAATTGATCATTCGAAATAATTATTGTGGTCTCGCTTTGTTGTCCTACGATTTTCTAGGATGCTGCTCCAACGTCACTTTCTCGCTTCGCTTTCGCTTGTCGCCTCTTTTGGCTCCCTCATTTAACGCTAGGACCCCCCAAAAATGTACAGTTCACATGCCTGTGATCCCACAAATTATGTGCTCTTGTTCGCTATATCTTTACATGTGATCTGTTTCCTAGCCTAACGTGAAGTGCGGTACTAGCATTATTCACTTTCGATTTTGGTCATTGCGCAAAAGTTGCAGAGAAATTGCTCCATGGCAAGGGAACAACTGCAAGTCCTAAACGCTCTCGATGTGGCCAAGACGCAATGGTACCATTTCACGGCGATCGTGATCGCCGGGATGGGATTCTTCACAGACGCGTACGACCTCTTCTGCATCTCCCTCGTCACCAAACTGCTCGGCCGCATCTACTACACGACACCGGGCTCCGCCAACCCAGGAAGCCTCCCCTCGAACGTGTCGGCCGCGGTCAACGGCGTCGCCTTCTGCGGCACCCTCACCGGCCAGCTCTTCTTTGGTTGGCTCGGTGACAAGATGGGCAGGAAGCGAGCCTACGGCATGACCCTTATGCTCATGGTCCTATGCTCCATCGCCTCGGGGCTCTCCTTTGGCCACAACCCGACAGGGGTCATGGCCACTCTGTGCTTCTTCAGGTTCTGGCTCGGGTTCGGCATCGGAGGGGACTACCCTCTCTCGGCCACGATCATGTCCGAGTATGCCAACAAGAAGACCCGGGGTGCATTCATCGCCGCGGTCTTCGCGATGCAGGGTTTCGGGATTCTGGCGGGCGGAATGGTCGCCATCATAGTCTCCTCGGCTTTCGATTCGAAATACCCTGCTCCGGCGTACGAAGTTGACTCGGCACGCTCCACCGTGCCTGAGGCTGACTACGTGTGGCGGATCATCCTGATGTTCGGTGCCCTCCCTGCTCTGCTCACTTACTATTGGCGCATGAAGATGCCCGAGACAGCCCGCTACACAGCCCTGGTCGCCAAGAACGCCAAGAAGGCCGCTGCCGACATGTCGAAAGTCCTCCTTGTCGACCTCGAGGTGGAGCAAGAGAAGGTGGAGCGCGTGCAGAGGAACGACTTCGGCCTCTTCTCACGGCAGTTCCTCCACCGCCACGGCCTCCACTTGCTTGGGACGATGAGCACGTGGTTCTTGCTCGACATCGCCTTCTACAGCCAAAACCTATTCCAAAAGGACGTCTTCACTGCCATCGGGTGGATCCCCAAGGCAAAGACCATGAACGCGATTGAGGAGGTATTCCGGATCGGCCGGGCGCAGACCTTGATAGCCCTGTGCAGCACGGTCCCTGGGTACTGGTTCACCGTGGCGTTGATCGACCGGATGGGTCGGTTCGCGATCCAGCTGATGGGCTTCTTCTTCATGACGGTGTTCATGTTCGCCCTGGCGATCCCGTACCACCACTGGACGCTGCCCGACCACCGGATCGGCTTCGTGGTCATTTACTCGCTCACCTTCTTCTTCGCCAACTTTGGGCCGAACGCGACCACGTTCGTGGTGCCTGCTGAGATATTCCCGGCGAGGCTCCGGTCGACGTGCCACGGGATATCGGCGGCGGCTGGGAAGGCCGGGGCGATGGTGGGGGCTTTTGGGTTCTTGTACGCGGCTAACGGGATCGGCGTGAGGAAGACACTGATCATACTTGGGGTGGTCAACTTTTTCGGCATGGTGTTCACGTTGCTGGTGCCCGAGTCCAAGGGTCGCTCGCTCGAGGAAATGTCCGGCGAGAACAGGGGAGAAGATGAACCTGAGTCGAGCCGTCGAGATGGTGTGTAGAAAATTAGAACAGTGCTTCGGTTAAACTTAACTAATTAGGTCTCTACTTTGATATAAGCTTAAGAAACTATGTACTCAATGAAGGAAGTGGCAAGATAGTTGTTGTGGTTTTATTTTTATGTGCTTATGATGAAAAAGTAATATATAATGTAAATATTTGGTAATTTTTTAGCCCTTTTTCGAAGCATGATGCATTACATGTGCTCCTTGAAACGAAAGAATTTGGGATTGTTATTTAGTAACTGGGTAAATGTTAATCTTGTCCCAATGACGGATCAGTGCATTGGCTGTCTGTCACCAAATTATATTTTTGCATTCGTTGACTGAAGGCAGGGCAACTGTTGGTCAACAAATTGACTAAAGTCCAAATTTGAAGACACTTAATAGGGAGTCGGTTGACTTGTATTCTTCAATAGTCACGTCATCCCACCCACGACATTTTAGTGCGCGTGATCCATAAGATTATTGATTTTCTCCTGCTTAGCTCGAAAAAAAGAAGTCAAACAAGAAATGAGAACATGCTTTTTTGCACGCATGGCTTTTCGCTATATTATTTGGACTGCTATGTCTGTCAAACTCATGACCAAAAGTCAATGGTTATCTCCTTGTCCTTAGACCCGATGTCTTTTAAACGGTTTGTTTTACGTAAGTGGGTCGACCATTCGCGAGATGGTGGGTTTGTTCAAATATTTAATGAATGTCAGTCATATTTGGTAGACTATATTTGGTATCCGGATATCCTTGATGCATTCCCTGAGGGCTTTTGGCACAGTTTTTGACAATAGAATTTGACCCTATAAAATCATTAACGAAATATAAATACGTTCGATAAAGCAATTTGAAAGCTCATATAGCAAATGCAATGCATTTTCATAAACCTTTTCTATCAAGGTCAGTGTGGACCAGTGACATTCCAGCATTTTCAAAATGGCGGAGATTAGAATTAATGAAATATTTTATTCCAATCTTGCTCTCATTAATTTTTCGTATTCCTCTTTTATGCTAGAATATTTCATTGCTTATTGTTCTTTCCTTACAATGGCTGACTGGCTATTCTCATGGCTCGAGTGATGGTCATCAAAAGTTGCAGCGGTTGCCTAAGGTAGTGCGACCTCGCAACGGCGATTGCTGCTGCCTTGTCTACTTTGCCTCTAGTTTAGATTTGGCTCATCTGAGGTCCTACAACCCAAGCATTGCTTGGGGTTGCACAGCCTCAAGGATGGCTATCGCCGAAGTTGAGGGTCACCACAGGTGTCTTTTGCCTGAGTGACGAGGGTTTGCAATATATATAAACAAAATTCCCTTACACAAATCGTATTTATCATATATTGTTTTAAATATTATTTGCATTTTGGGAAAACCCTTCAACCTAGATGAAAATAGTGTTTTGCATTTCACAAAAATACTTTAACTCACGGTCCTTCATGCAATAAATTTGGGATTCTCTCCTCGACACACCTTTAATAAGAAGTATTTCGATTTTTCAAAATTCAATTTAGTATATTCTCACGATGTAGAATATCCCTATACCCATTACAAAATTCAATTTAGTATATTCTCACGATGTAGAATATCCCTATCATTGTTTTACGTTATTAGTTCGCGGTGATTTAATGTGAACACTGAACCAAGTTTTCTTTAAAGCCACCGGCATCTTGCTCTGCTTTCTATCCATGCTTTTGGTGATCTAGTAAAAAGTTACTTGTGGTGTCACGTTGCCATTGAAGTTTCTTGCTTTCATTCAGTGTAAACTGTAAAGTGCCCTTTTCACATTTCCACATTGCCAAATAGTCCTAGAGAGAGAGAGAGAGAGAGAAGGAAATCCATCTTTCTCGTCGCTGGATGAGCAGAATCTTTGGCTTTATCAGCTGATTCTTCTTCAACTTTATGTCCCACTTTGGACCTGCGGGTCTTCGGCCGGCCGTCTGTCGTTTCGCTTGTCCATCCACTTTGACGTTTTCCCACACGATACACGCAATCGCCTTGGTTTCCAGGAAGTTTCTGTGGGGCGAATCTTGACATTATTTCGATGCTTGTCTTTCTCTCCTTTGTTTATTTTGAGATAATTACACAAATAATTTATAAATCTTGATCTAATATATAATATCATTTCGAAACTTTTAATTTATTTGATATGATTCATAAATTTTAGTCTAATATATAATATCGTTTATGAATAATATGATCCATCAACTTTTCATCTTAATTCCTAAATTATTATATCTCTGAATTCAATATAATTCTTGAATTATTCTAGTTTAGAGACTAGATGTAACGTATACAAAAAAATTCATGAAACATATTAAACATATTAAAAATTAAGAATTATATTGCACATCTAATCAAAATTTATGGATTTTGTATCATTTTCCCAACGACAATCAACAAAAGTGAGAGGAGACGTAGTCTTTTTTGTGTGTCGTTTGGTTGGGCGATCAACTCTCGATAGGCGCATTTTAACCTTTGCCCTTGTTTTGTTGCTTGGATGCATCTCGAGGGGCCCACTTGACTTTGACTCCTACCAAAAAAAGACATACTCAGTACTGTTCTGGATGTAATTTTTCTGGGCCATACATAAATTATTTGACTTAAAGTGTGAAAGCAACCTTTTTGTGCTCTGGACGGATCAAGATGCCATCACTTCAAATCAATAAGTTTTTGTTTTTGGGTTTAATATCCTAATAATAGCACCAACTTGTACTTATTATAATAAAAATGATAGAAAAGGATGCACAAAACCTCAAGAAGTGTTCGGGAGATGCAGAAACCTATCTTAAAGTATGTGGAGTATTTTATATTTATTCAGTACTAGGCACAGCAAATCTTTAAAGAGATGCAGAAACCTATCTTAAAGTATGTGGAGTATTTTATACTTATTCAGTACTAGCCACACCAAACCTTTAAAGACATAAACACTATATTCATTAAAAGTCACTCAAGTATGCTAAATCTTTCCTTGACCCCCAAAAAAAAAAAAAAAAAAAACTAAATCTTTTGTAATTTTAATATAATTAAAAATATTACTTTTATCTTTGAAGGGAAAGGCAAATATAATTAAACAATCTCTTTCTAGGCTGTGCCCAATCAAATGAAGGAAAAAGTAAATGACGTGACTTAGTAAGTTTCTGAGTTGCTTGGCCCAAGACATTCACCATAGTGATAGTAGATGGATGGACAGCATAAATTTTATATGCACGTACGCATGTTATAGGCCTGAAGATCACATCTCTACTGATTAGAAAAGTGGATGATATGAAATCAATGCATAATAACCAATAACCTTTCACCGCACTTGCATAATCCAAAAATATGTACTTCTTCACTCTCATATTAAGCTTACCATTACATGCATGAGCATAGACAAAACATTTGAATAATAAAGCAATCTTCTCCATGGCTACTTCTATTTGGGTTCAATATGATTGTACTTTTGCCCTCTTCATTAACTCATCCTTATCATCATTTTTCAACGTTTCCAGCAACTTGGCCCCCTTGGCCTAATCGTGAGTTGCTAATAATGCTCGCATCTTTAATGCTCCACAACCCCAAATCATTCCTCCTATGAAACATTTTGATTTCTACTTTTGCTCGAAACATAATTGCAAATAGTAAATTATCCAAATAACGTCAAAAAAAAAAAAAAAAAGAGCCTCAACTCAAATTGACAAATTCTTATCCCTAACTATGATAACGATTGTTGTAAAATAATTTGAAAGTTAATGGATCTTGCAATTGTATTAATGCGAGAGACTTAACTCACTAGACAAACAAATCGAAGAACAATAAAGAGCACAAGATTTATGTGGTTAAATTAAAGTGTCTGCACCTTATCTACAAGGAGGGCAAACCGTAAATAATTCACTAATCAATTAGATAATTACAAAGTTAAAATTACTCACATGCTCAGGTGTCTCCTAACCCTAGTTTACACTCAAATTTATACTGTTTACAAAGAAAACAAGTCAATTGAATGCAAGACTCACCCCACAAATTCACTCCAGCCCAAGCTATGCATGGGGCCAAAAAGTGTGGCTTCTCTTCAGGAATCAAAACAAAAGAGTAAAAAAATTCCATTTTATTTTGGTGTTAATATAAAAAAAAAATCTCAAACTACGTCCACTATGAAATAAATATCCCAAAATTTATTTTGTGTCACCAAACCTTAAACTTGTCCATCGTGACATAAATATCTAAAATTGTTGTTTTATCATAAAAACCTTGAACTTATATTAGTGTGATAAATTTAGGTTTTTTTGTGACTAAAAAAAATTAAGGGTATTTGTGTCATAGTAGACAAGTTTAGGGTTTTTTTTTTTACAAAAAAAAAATTGAGGTAATTATCTCAGGGTGGGCATAACTGGAATTTTCTTCTTCTTTTTTGGGTAGTATTTGTCTTTTATTTTGTCACGCTGAAGCACTATGCGACTAACCCAATAAGCATCCCACCATAGTTTTCCTTATGTGTATTTTATATAAATAAGAGCCCTCCTGGTCAAACCTGGTATAAGACCCACAAAAAATCTCAATGTAACTAGTATATATTTGAAATTCAAGATAAGAAGTCTAATCTTAATAGGAAAGTGATTGGTCGACATTTCTCTCATAATTGATTCTTTAACAAACTGATTTATACTCACCGATGGAATGGGGTTTCGTATTCAGCTCAAACTCCCTTCACAATTTCCCACGGCATTGCCAGATAGTCTTGGATAGAAAAAATCGATTTTCCTTGTCACCGATAAGTAGATTCTTCAAACTCTATTGCCTGTCATTTCGCTTGTCCTGTTGATGTTTTCCCACAATACCCGCAACTGCCGTCGTCCCCAAGAAGTCGAGGAGAGGGAATCAGGACATTTTCTCGTTGACTTTAATTCTTTTTTTTCTTTTTTAAAGTGGCGTAAGGTTTCTCCTTATATTTCTCTTCGATGACAGCAATCAGCAAAAGTGAGAGGAGACGTAGCTTTTGCCATTTGGTATTCGTCATTGTGTTGGGGATCCCGACATGCATATTTTAACCTTTGCTCTTGTTTTGTTGCTTGGATTAATTTCGATGGGCCAGTAGACTTCGACTCCAATCAATAGCGCAACATCCTTAGTACTGTTTGAGAAATAATTTCGCTTTTTTTTGGGCCCAAATATAAATGATTTCACCTAAAGATTAAGAGCAATCTCTTTCTCTTTCTCTTTCTTTTTTCTTTTTTTGCTTTGGACGTGTTAAGATGCCATTTAAATTCAATAAGTGGGTGAACTTGATCTTTGGGTCAAATATCCTAAAGTAGCACCGAAGCGTACTTCTTATAATAAAATTGAAATTAAAGGAAAAAGTAAACGACGTGGGCATTAGTAAGTTTCAGTGTTATTTGGCCCAAGACATTCATCATAGTAATGACGGATGGACTGCAATTGCATAGACATTCTGTGCGCATGAACATATTATAGGGCCCGAAGATACGAATTAACTAGAGATTTAGCGACATAGTAAACGCAACTCAATTTGATGGACTCTACTATGGCTTCCATGTAATTCTCAGGTGATGAAATCCAACGGTGGTGAACCAAACACAATGAGGTCCGACGAGGTCGCAGACAGGTCAACACATGTGGTGAATTGAAGCAACAACTAAGGCATTGGTACTTTTCTAAGAATGGAGAGCAATACCCTTAAGAACATTGCATAGGCTGAAATGCAGTAACGACATTTGAAAGTATATGTGGGAGTTTTTGGAACCTGATCTAAACATTAGTAGAAAGGTCGATTCCAAAGTTTAATTGAGAACCAGACCCGTCCTTTCCGAAAACATTTTGGCAAGACCCACTCGGTTTGATTCCCGAGTTCAATTGGCTTATTGATCATCCCTATTGGTGATTAATTTAAGCTTAAAATATGTGTTTGAGGGGTTTATATTTTCTTAGAGAGAGAGAGAGAGAGAGAGAGAGAGAGAGAGAGAGAGAGAGAGAGAGAGATTTTGTTGGCTCTTGTTATAATAACTTAAAGAATAATAATAACACATAGCAAAAGCAAGCCTAAAATAATAATACTAAAGCATAAAATCAATAGTTTGTCTAGGCGCAGTGCAACATTGGGGATTTATCAATTTTGTGCAAACTACTTTGTGTTAAAATCACCTATATTGCCTAAAGTTTTGGATTTAATTTCCTTATAACACTTGTAGAATGTTTTACGAGCTTTTGAACAGTTAGACCCCTCCGCTCATGGCTTTCATATTATAGATAAATATATAAAAATTATGTATGTGGTAATATATATTTGGAATAATTACACAAATAGTTCTTGAATTTGACCAAATATGTAATATCATCCTTAAATTTTTAATCTGTTTAATATGGTCCCTAACGTTTGACCAAATATACAATATTGTCCCTAAATTTTTAATTTGTTTAATGCGATACTTAAACTTTTAGTTAACATGAAAATAATCATTATTTGTCTTTGAATATGAAAGAACAACATTAAATATGACATGTGCTAGAAGTGTATAGCCCATATATAATAAATTAGAAATTCATAGATGACATTGTACTTAAAGACTAAAGTTCTAAGGATCGTGTTTTACTTTTGATTATAGTTTATAGGTTATTTTGTCATCTTCTTTAGAGCGGCGGCTCAAATTACTATGGAAAAACCGTGCAAACAGAATCGAAATAATTCTATCTCTACATCCAACTGCGAGAGGAAACGAAGTGAGAAAGTCCTGACGGAGGAAAGCGACGATTACGGAACAGGCGTGCGACGGAAGAGCCTTAGAGAAAGTCTCGCTGCAGACCCTCTCTCTATCCAAAAAATTCATTCATATTTGCGTTTGCGCAACCGAGTCCAGATCAACTTTATTAGTACGTTGGTCCAACGATGCTACACTTACCTTTTAATGAGTGAGATTTTTTTTTTTTTTTTTTTGAAGCGGCACACTGGAGGCCTATCTCTAATCTGAGCGGCTTTTTATGGGGAAAAAAGATTTTCATGAAAAATATATAAGTTTAAAAAATATTTTATTAAAAGTAATTGCTTGTGTTACTTACAAAAAATGAATAAATGAAAAAATATTTCCATCATCCACGAAAATGTCAAAATATAAATCGTTGCCGAGCATGTTTTCAACCCCCGTTCGAGATGGAGATTTGGAATTGGCCAACTAAGATTACAATTGTTCTTAGGCATTGATATTTGGCAACTTCGATTCGTTAGGGGCATTTGAAGAGATCCTATCTTGAGAGTATATCAAAGAATACAGGATAATAAGATGATAAAAGTGTCGAAATTGGCAGTTGAAAGGTAAATACATGTGTGAAATAGATTCAAAATCGAATCGGTAGGATCATATCATTCATGATCTTCTCGTCCACCTGAATTGTAACATTCCATAGATCTATTCCTTTCTCAAGTTTCAGATGGCAGTATCATAATTTCTACAATACAAATAAAAAATATTGGAAATCATGTGTCCTCAGTAGTCATTATTACAAGAATCAAGTTAGAAACGTTGATTGTCTTGGACGTGCAATTCAGCTGGCATAGAGTTCATTAACGTATACATATGCATTTTCAATTCTTAGAGCAATAACAAAGGAGATAGAAAATTTACAGTAG
Source organism: Eucalyptus cloeziana (assembly GCA_014182715.1). Classification (NCBI taxonomy): domain Eukaryota; kingdom Viridiplantae; phylum Streptophyta; class Magnoliopsida; order Myrtales; family Myrtaceae; genus Eucalyptus; species Eucalyptus cloeziana. The sequence continues at coordinate 33,416,964 of CM024641.1, read as the reverse complement.
GAAACGGTAATCATATGATGTAGTTCATTGACAAATAGGCGTATGGATGAGCAAATGATTAACACGTTTCTCTCTCTCGTTTTGTCGAGCTCTATCTACCATCCATGGTAGTTTTGGTCACCCAAACTCAAACCCTAAACATGGTCTCTCAGTGCCCTCTTTCTGTTTATCATCTCAATTCCCCTCCGCTTGCTGATTTCCCTTGGCTTGTTTCTCTTCGCTCCTGATTTTCTTTCCCCCAAACCCACTTACACTTTGCTCCATCTTTAATCTTTCACCGACCCCTCTGTTCTTTCTTCCCCAAATTGTCTCTGCATTTGCTTCCCAGTACTCCGACTCTATCGCCATCTGCATGCAAGGGTACAGCTGTTATCAACGAGAGTAATGGTTCCCTCTGTACTGAAATGAAGTTCGTGAGAATTTTCGAATGGAAACTTGAATTGGGAAATTCACACTTACTCGCACCCTCTGTTTTGGGTCTTGTTTTGCTGTTTGTTGGGATTTCTTTACATGGCGGCTCCAGGACAGTCTACCGAAAACCCCGATGAGGTACGCCTCGTTGCTCTGTGTCATCACCTTGGCCGATTGTGGGCAGAACAGAACATTGAAGTGTGCGATGAGGCTCCTTCAACAGCAAAACTAGAAGAATGTCAGCTCAGCCTTGTGGGTAAGATTTTCTCTAATACCTCCATTAATCTTCAAGCCTTTCAGAATACTATGCGGCGAGCTTGGCGCACGGATCAGGTTGATATCTCGCAACATGATGCAGGATTGTATGTAATTAAATTTAGAAATGAAACATAAAAGAAGCGAGTCCTAGATTTCGGACCTTGGCTGTTTGCAAACCATTTAGTAATTCTGAAACCTTGGATGCCGAATACACCTTTGCAATGCTATGATTTCTCAACTTGCGCCTTTTGGGTCCAAGTGTTTGGTCTTCCTTTGGAACGCTGCACAGAGGAAATGGTTAGAAAAGTTGTTCGCCATGTGGGCAAGGTTCTAGAAGTCAGAGTTGATAGTAAAGATGGTACATTACTTCGCATGGGCCGCGCACGGGTCGAAATAAGCCTGCTGGAACCCCTGAAGACGAGCCAACTCCTCCGCCTAGAGGGCAAAAACTTTTGGTTAGATTTCATATATGAACGACTTTCCCACTTCTGCTATTCATGTGGAAAGCTCGGCCATTATGCAATGACTTGCAAAGATATCCCTTATGATGAGGAGCAATTTGAAAAAAGGGAAAACATGTACTACGGTCAATGGCTTCAGGCTGAGGTACGGGAGCCAAGTCCGTTTTGGCTTACCTTCTATGCCCCCCTGTCGTAGCAAGCTGAGGCTGAAAAATCAGTCTCGGAGACGCCCCTGGTGCACACACCAAACTTACTTGAACACCAACCACAAAGAAACAAAGGAAAAGAAATTATGCAGGTCTTTGAGGAGGGTCAGTCTTTTACTGTGGCAAAGCCAATCAGTTGGAAACCTCAACCCGACAACCTTGTGAATCCTCAAGCTCCGCTACTCCCACTTCCTGCATCCACTCACATATCCATATTAGCCGATGGGTCAGCAACTACAACTAGAACAAAAAACCTCAGAAGCAGCAAGTTAAGTACTAAAGCAGGCCCAATCAAGAAGGCGAAATGATACAATCCTTTGAAAGAAGGGATAGATGAATCCCACCTGATGGAAACTCCAGTTTTTGAAGTCGGCGGTACAAATAGTTGGGCTTTGGTGGCTGGCCCTAATAAGCCACCAGCAGACAAATGAAGATACTGAGTTGGAACTGTCAGGGTTTGGGCAATACCTTGACAGTTCAAGCCCTTAGGGCGTTGGTTGCCCGAGAACAGCCGGACGTTCTCTTTTGGATGGAAACAAAAAATAAAGAACCGGTCCTTAGGAAAATACAAAAGAGACTCAGGTATTTGCATAGCGTTTTGGAACACCCGATCGGCCTTGTAGGGGGTCTTGCGGTATTTTGGACAGATCAAGTTTCTCTAGCGGTGGACCAACAGACACCAGACTTTGTGGATTTTCTTTGTACATAAGGGGCAAGTGGACCAATGATGCGCCTCACGTGTCTTCATGCGCCGGCAGTTCTTCAGTTATGTCAACGGTTATGGGAAGTTCTAAAGCTTATCAGAAATTTTAATACTTTACCTTGGTTATGCATTGGTGATTTCAATGAAATCATATACCCTTAGGAGAAAGAAGGTAAACAGCTAGCCTCTACACAGCGCATGACTTCATTTAGAGAGATGTTGAGTGATTGTTTACTGATGGACTTGGACAGTAAGGGGTGTTTTTTCACATGGAGTAATCATAGAGAAGGGGAGGATCTAATTAGAGAGAGACTTGATAGGGCCTTCTGCTCTATGGAATGGCGACTTATCTTCCCAATAGCTGAAGTTTTCGCCCTACCATCTATAGGCTCTGACCACAGCCCACTTCTTTTGAAGACAACTGTCACCCAACCTAAGAGACGACGAGCCTTTATTTTTTAATCTTTTTGGCTGCAAGACCAAGAATGTCACTCGGTAGTCTGGGATACATGGCAAGCTCCTCAGCATCAACTACTACCTTTACCACAAAAGCTTTCAAGAGTTTCGGCAGCCCTCTCAAAGTGGAGCAGGTCAAAATTCTCCAATAGCAAATGACAACTCACTGACCTACAGCAACAACTTCAATTCCTTACAAACAAACCACCCACTCAACTCGGTACATCCAGGATGGAAGCTTTAAGGAAGTAAATCTAGCACTTATGGCAACAAGAGGAAGAATACAAGGCCCTAAGATCTCGAGTGAACTGGTTAAAATGGGGCGACAAAAATACTACTTTCTTTCATGCCACCACCATCCAGAGATGCCAGCGAAACAGAATTAGTATGCTACAAAAGGATGATCAGCAATGAGTTCGTGACCCTCACTCTTTACAGGAAATGGCACAGGTTTTCTTTAGGGATTTATACTCCTCGGCGGGACAGCGAGACTATGGCCCAATCTTGGCCCAATGTCCAGTAATGGTGTCAGATACTATGAATGCCTCTCTTATAGCTAACTTAACAAAGGAGGAAGTCCGTACAGCCACTTTTCAATTGGGCGCTACAAAGGCTCCTGGCCCAGACGGTTTAAATGGTCAGTTCTACCATGCTCACTGGGATATCTTACAAGATGATATTTTTAGCTCAGTACAAGAGTTTTTTTCCTCAGGTGTCCTCAACCCTAAATTTAATACGACTTACATCACTTTGATTCCAAAGACTTCTAACCTAGAATGATTAGACCAATATAGACCAATTAGCCTTTGTAATTTTTCTTATAAAATCATCTCCAAGGTCCTAGCCAACCGTTTAAAACCTTGCCTACCGGATCTCATCTCTACATAACAAAGTGCTTTTGTTGGTGGACGCCAAATCCAAGATAATATTTTAATGGTCCAAGAAGTTCTGCATCAACTGAGAATACGGAAATTGAAGCACAAGATTAAGGCTGTCCTGAAACTTGATATGCAAAAAGCCTATGATCGTGTAGAATGGGATTTCCTACGAGATTATCTCATTCTGATGGGTTTCAATGATATCTAGGTAAAAGGGTGATGGAGTGTGTAACTTCGGCTTCGATGAGTATTAAATTCAATGGTGAATCTCTTCCTCCTTTTCATATGAAGAGAGGCTTAAGGCAGGGCGACCCCCTTTCCCCATATTTATTCATCTTGGTGGCAAACGCCCTCTCAACCCTCATACACCAAGCTCTGGACATGGGAAACCTCAAAGGTATTAGATTAAACCACATGTGCCCTACTTTATCCCACTTATTTTTCGCTGATGATGCCATTTTCTTTATAGAAGGGACACTGCTAGAATTGTCAAAACCTAGCCAATATATTAAACTAATACTGCTTGGCCACAGGGCAGGCTATGAATCGCAATAAATCCGGTATTTTTTTCAGTAGTGCCTGTCCTATAGCTTTACAGGAAAACCTTGCTAGAGAATTCAGAGTCCCGGTGATGACAAAGACTAGGAAATACCTAGGCATCTCATATGACTGGGGAAAGTCTAAAAAGGAAATGTTTTCCTGGATTCTAGCGAAAGTGAATTCGAAATTGGATGGCTGGAAGGAACGGTTATTTTCAAAAGGCGGTAAGGAAGTTCTGATCAAGGTGGTGGTGCAAGCTATTCCTCAATACGCCATGTCTATATTTAAGATTCCGATCTCCCCATGCAAATCCATTGAACAAAAGGTGGCTAGATTTTGGTGGCAATCACAAGGAACTAAGTCGGGCATCCATTGGCGAAGCTGGGAAACCTTGAAGAGTCGCAAAGATGTAGGTGGCCTGGGCTTCCGGGATCTCATTACTTTTAATAAAGACCTTTTGGCCAAACAGGCATGGCGCCTAATCCAACAGCTTAACTCATTATGGAGTAGGATCTTCAAAGGGCTTTACTTCCCTTTTAAAGATTTCGGGCATGCAGATAGAGGCGCCCGACCCTCTTGGGGATGGCAAAGCATTTTGCTTGGCCGGGATTCCATTTCCCACCAGTTACAATGGTCCGTAGGAGATGGACAGCAGATATGGGTTCCGGAGGACAAGTGGCTTCCTATCGGAGTAATTGGCGGACCTGCCCCTAGGGATGAACCTAAACTAGTAACTGATTTCATTGACCATGAACGACAATTGTGGAAACTTCCCCTGCTATGTGACCGTTTTGATGATAGCATAGTTAAGGAAATCCTCAACATTCAGATCAAGCCACAATACACACAAGATCAACTGATTTGGAAAGGGTGTTTAAATGGCACTTATACTGTCAAAAGTGGCTATAATCAGATCAGATTAAGCGACAGCAGTAGCAAGCACAATCAGGCTTCATCCTCTTTTCAACCGCCAAGACAACTCTGGAGTAACATCTGGCAGGTGCCGACTACTCCAAAGCTGCGCATATTTTTATGGTCTTTGTGTCACAATGCAATAGCAACTGCTGAAAACCTCTACAATCGCCATGTCCTATCAAATCCAATATGTCGTTTATGCCAACACAGAAGCAGTTCTCTAGTTCCAGAATCTACTGAACATCTATTTTTACAATGCCCTTGGACTACTCAAGTTTGGTCTAACCAGCAGCTGCCTTTCACAATTCAGAATTTGCACACTCGTCGGTTTGATACCTGGCCACTACAACTATTAGATGAGGTCAAAAACTTACAGGTTCTGGCGATCACGGTTGCTGTTTTGTGGCACATCTGGAAAGCCAGGAGCCATTTTGTTTTTTGTCGCTAGATCCCCAATCCCGACCAGGTTGTTGCTGCTGCCCTCGCCTTTGCCCAATCATACTGGAATTTCTATGAGATCTGCCTGCATCAAGGCCCGCAAAAACATATCCCAGTCAACACCCACAGACGAGCTCCTGATATAGCTAGCCAAGGAAGTTTTACCGCCAACCATTCTGCTCGACCAGACTTCGGATCGTCATTGAATCGCCACCCTCGTTGTCACCCTTTACATCAATGCTGGCGTCCCTCCGATCCAGGCATACTGAAGGTCAATGTCGACGCTTCCTTCAACACAGCCTTGCCCAAAAGTTCTATTGCCTGTGTGTGTCGAGACTCCTCTGGTAAGTTGCTGGATGGTTATGCGAGTCACACCTCCTCTGTCTCTCCCCTGCAAACCGAGATCCAAGCTGTCAGTCTAACACTCCAGTATTTGCTCAACAAAGGATGGAATCAGCATCATCTCCTACTTGAATCCAACTGTCTCACCGTGGTAGAAGCTTTCAACGATCCCAGTCGCATTCCATGGATGCACAGAGCCCTCTTTGCTGAGGCGGTGGCGCTGCTCTTTTGTTTCTCTAACTTGCGGATAAAGGGAGATGAACTTTGTTGCCAACTGGGCCGCAAAGGCCCATGCCCATCATCTGCTCCCTTCCAACTGGGCCGAGTCCCCCCCTCCTGTGCTTTTTGATCTAATTTGTACTGAAGCGATGAACTCGTGCTTTTTTGCTGATCGTATATGAAAGTTATGGTTTTCTGACCAAAAAAAAAAAAAAAAAAAAAATTAGGCGTATGGACAAAATCACGATATATAAAAACTCAATTCCCTCTGCACCAGCTTTCTAGTAGAGAAAAAGTATGTGATATGGGAGAAATGGATCACCGTGGACTAGACAAAAAAGAGGACATCACAGAAGTACTAGCGCCAAATTCAACATCCTCTTGCTCAATTCTTACAATTGCATTTGTCAAGATGGAATATGAGAAATTTTAATCCAAGTCATATGGGGCTTCGATCACTCTTTCCAAGACTTTGATGACCATCCAAATGGAAGGCCTTTTTTGGAATCAACTTGCAAGCACTACTCGGCAAGCCTCATCGTGTTGATCACGTGAGGTCCATTTAGTTGCACATCCTCACTATTCTTATCGATCATATCCAATAGCCATCCTTTCCTCTTTCTCTTAAAAGCTCCTAACAAGTGCATGTCTTCTTAATTTTGAGATTCATCGAAAACTTTCCTTCTACAAACTATCTCCAGAATTACCACACCAAAACTATAGACGTCCACTTTCTTAGTATTTGCTGCATGTAACCATTCTCGGGCCAAATACCGGAGAGTTCCCCTCATTGTGGTCACAAGTTGGCTTTGGTCCCTATCAACTTAGCTCAGACAAACCAAAATCTACAACCTTAGCATTACAATTTTTGTCCAAGAGAATATTTTGGGGCTTAATATCCATGTGGACTATGTTCCATCTACTTTCTTCATGGAGATAACATAGGTCCTCGGTCACATCACAAGTGATCTTCCTCCTCAGTTGCCAATCAAGCATGAATGACTCGTCTAGTTTATGAAACATCCATTTATCTAACGACCCCTTGGACATGTATTCATAAACAAGCAACCTATGAAAGTCCTCGGCACAAAATCTAACTGAGTTGTACCAAGTTGACATGATGGACATTGCCAGTGCTCTCAACCTTGGCAAGAAAAGATCTCTTAGAATGGCACAAACCATTGAGGTGCTTGACGGCGGCTTTTGTGCAGTTAGCTAGAGTGCCTTGATAAACAACGCTAAATCCACCCTCACCAAGTCTCTTATAGAAATCCTCAGTAATTGCTTTTAAATCATTATAGGTGAATCTCTTTGGTGCTCCAGGTATCTGATCAAGATAGTCCTCCTCGGTCCCATCAGCGCCTTTTTTTCTAAATCGGTATTTTACGACCACGACAAGAAAGATGAAGGCTAGAAGAGATTGTTGCTGTCAGAACGGTATATGCCATTTTCCTGTTTGGATAATCAGGAGGCTCACTTATATTGGGAGGGACAGGAGGTCCATTTATATTGGAAGAAACAGGAGGTTCGCTTAGAATGAGGAATCTGAATTTCTTTCGGGGGATTCTGCACTTTAAGGGCAATTATCAATGGCGAATCTACCAAGTTTGTAATCGAAAATACCTGAGATGCTAAGTAGCAAGAACCTGAATAGTCATAGTAAACGGCCGCTGGAACAGTAGTTGGCACAAGCCTTCATGCAAATTCTCCTGATCTGTATTTCGGAGATCCGGGGCGTCTGCCCTGCTGGTGAAGTAAGCAATCCCCTCGAGCTCTGAAAAGCTTTGAGATTGTGCAGCTTCACAAGACAAATGAACAATTTTGGAGCACCCAGCTCTAGGATCGATATCAACACTTGACTTGAAGTAGGGATCCAGACAACTGCACCTCCCATGTCCTATACAAATTCTGTAATTCCCACAAACCATGGGATAACGGCAATCCCCAGTGAAGTCTGTTAGAATATCACGTTCCACGATCAACTCACTTTGACGCTGCTGATACACCCTCAGATGTCCATCAGATTCAAAGTTTCATAGCAGACGAGTTAAAATCGGAAAACAAAGAACCGTTTCTCGCGAAATTCACAAACAATGCAAAATGTCCTTGGGTGAATTCGACATAACTAGAGTCGTTGCTTGTGTTTGGAAAACTTATGCTCAAATGGTAATAGACCTGCGGAGAGCTCTCCATTTGAGCGAATAAACCGTGAGCGGTCAAACCAATCGAAAGTAGACCATATATGCTCATATTTGTCGCGGAATCACTGAGGGTCAATTTCTGCCCCACCCTCAATTTTATCCTGGCAGTAGCGTGTCCGTAGGATGATCAGACGACTGTCACACTGCATTTTTGTTCTCATCGAACAGCACAAGGTCTTCGGTGTCTGTAAAGTTGATGCCTAATTGCCCATCAACCAAATATAGAGCTATTAGATTTGGAAGATTTAGAATCTTATCTTTAGAAATTATCAATCAAATATAGCGTTATCAAATTTCGAAGTTTTATATTCTTATCTTTAGAATGTATTTCTTTTCTTGAAAGGGGATTTTCTAAAATGTATTCTTGGGCATATAAATACGCTTAATGGAAATAAGCAATAATTTCTGTTTCAACAATGCCAAAAACGGACTTACCATAAGTTTGGGTTGACCACACGACGGACCGTCGGCATCTTTCAATACTAAATCTCCTCCTCTCGTGATCTCTACGGTGGCCTGACTTTCAACAGGATGGTCTCGATTAGCAGAACACACCACCGCTGAAGCCACGCTGCTGGTGATAATAGGATGCGGGTCAGTATGAACGATGGAAACCATGAAAATGTAACTTCCATCAAAGCCTTGGGTAAAGAAGCCACAGGCAAATGCCGAGCCATTACAGCTCCGAAGAAGAATGGGGATCGGGCCAGTGTCGTCTGAATAACACCCAATACAATCGCCAGAACTTGTGACTATCCATGTGGTGTTAAGGCTGGTGGTTGGATAGACGTCCCTTCGGGCGCTGATCAAACTGAAAAAAATTGTTATGGCAAAGAGGCTGGAGGGTGTGAACATAGTGTGATATTACCAGAAACAAGAAGCAGGAGAGGAATGCGGACCAGGAGAGGGAGGGAAACAAGAAACTGAATTCCAAGTATAGGGTGATACGGCCGTCATTGTAAGCACCTTTGGGAAGTCCAAAGTAACTAAAGCATGCCCTCAGCCTTGAAAGCCGAAGGCATCCGTACTCAGTAAGGGAACAAGAAACTAAATTCCAAGCTACCTAGAGAGCCAAGTGATATTGTCGGCTATGATTGCTTCGAAAACGAGAGCGCCTGACGTGAAGACGCTAACATTGGTTTGTCCAAGCGCCATCATCAACTTTGAAATGGACAATGAAGGCGCATAGTTCTGCAACTCGTTCAAAGATGCAGATAGAATCTTAGGGCAGCCGACTTCGTTAGATGTTACAAATTGCTTTTTCGATGGAATGACCAGCAGTGGTAAGTGCCTGCTTTCTCTTGCTACAAGCAAATTTAATGTGCTTTTAGTTGTTAGTTTTAGGATGTTAGAACACGATCAGCTTTATTCCGACATGTGGCTACCGAGAGCAGCAAACAGAAGACACGGATTTTATGTTATATTTTGTCCCTTGATCCATAAAATTGACATCGACCCATGACGTCGATCTACTAATATACAGTTCGGTCTATGACATCATTCACAGTAAACACAATACCAAATGTTTTGCATGCATGTACAAGTCACTATAGGGGTGATCGATTCAGGGTGATCCGGTTCTTGCCTAGGAGTCAAACCGGTGGAACCTGTTTCTCATTTTCTGAAACCACAAACCGGACCATGAGGCCTTAGAACCGAACTGGACCAGATTGGTCGGTCCTGTCCGGTCCAGTTCCCAAGTGGGTAATATTGTTTCATGAGTATATCAACATCCACGCCCTTCTCCTCGGCCTTTATTCTTGTTCCCCTTCAAAGTCTCTTTCCTGTTCCCGACTGAAGTGGTCTTTAATTAAACTGTACAATCTTAAATAAGTACTTGTAGTGCTTTTGGAACACGAATCCCACTTGGCCGCCTGAAAGTAAACAGAAACATGATGTGTCCATATCATCTTATTGACTCCGGTGAAGTTGCTGGTTCATAGACAAAGAATAAAGACATACCGAACAACTCCATCCACGTCTAATAGGTCATTCCTAGGGGTAATTTGACTAAAAACAAACAGAGTGATGATGTGCGAAAATAGAGCAAGATATGTACCTCTATGGTGGCAGGCCAGCTACGAGCGACTCAGGGCCAAGAACAGAGCGAGAGGGACGCGATGCGCAAGCAGCTCAGAGCCTAAGGCGCGATTAGGGCTCGGAGTTGGAGGCACGAGCGACTCCGATCGAGGAAGAGGGTCTAGCAAGAAGACTGAAGAGTGACTCAGATGAGGCCACGAGGCCGGACTTGGGCTTGGAGTTGCCGAGTTTGAGGCGCGATTTACTGAACTGTAGAGCATGCGTGAGAATAGGGCTTGGAGGTGGAGCAAGAAGACTCAACACTGAACTGAAGTCTGAAGAGTGAAGATTCAAAGACAGTGAAGAGCCATGCGTGAGAGACAGAACGAGCCGTGCATCAAATTAGGTTTACTTTTTTTATTTTTAGTACTTTACATATTTGTAAAAATTAAATAATAATAATAATAATAATCGGTCTAAAATTAACAGAATTTTCTGGAACCAAGAATTAGGAACCAAACCAAAATTAACTGGTTTCATTTTCATGGAACCAAGAATTAGACCAATGACCTAAGAACCAAGCCCTACCAATCGCGACTTGATACTAAGAAAAGACCCATTAAAATATGCAATTATATTTCAAGTTGGAGCCGCCACTAACCAATTAGGGTTGATTAGAAACCCAGGTAAAGTATGGGAGAATACTTTACCTTTTACAAACTAGAGATTTAATGGATTCGGGGACATGGTTACGCTAGATTAATCTAACGCCCTTTCGGTACCGTTTAAAAAAAAATTTTTTTTGCGGGCCTTGATTAATTTTAACCTAAGTTACTAACATGCAAATGGTGGTCATGCGGGTACACAATCAATGAAATAACATTCAATAAACCAAAATGCTAAGAAATTATAAACCACAACTTTATTAAAGTCCACTCTCTAAGAATACATTTAAAAAAATGCTAATAAAAATGCATGCCCTAAACATGATTTTCTAAATGACATGATATCTAATTAAATGCATGATATCTAATTAGATGCAATCTTAATTTAAACTTAATATGCATGAATTTTACTTTAACGATATGTGAAATGCAATTTATATGGCCTAATTTGAACTATATGTATGCAATCTAATTTATACAATCCTAAATGTGCATATACTACATGACATGGGATGCATGACATAACAATTCTGTATGCATGTTCTTTTTGTGATTTTTTTTAATGATTCTTTTTTAATGTGTGCAACCTACACTAAACAATGATGATATGAAATGGGATTAATTATGAACTAATTTATTAATTAACCAAGAAAATAACTTTTATGTTTTCTCTTTTTATTTTTTTTTTTTTTTAAAATGACCGAATAATTTTTATTAGAAAAACGTAATGATGCAATGCTAACTTTTTTTTTATTTTTTATCTAAATCAAAGAACTAATTAAGCTATTCAAAATGGAACAATTTCCTAATTCAACTTCGGGATTAATTTGATTTAAACCCCATTTGTTTTAGAAAATCATTACTCTTTTTAATTTTTTTATTATCTTTTTATATTATGAAAACATGCAAACTTTCCTAAATACTTTTTTTTTAAAAAAAAATTGTTTGAATCCAATCCTAACTAAAAAAATAACTAAAGATGAAATCCTAAAAAAAACTAAAAGTCAATTTATTAAGCCTACGTGTCTAAATTAATAACCCTATATGACCTATATGCTCATGCAAGATTTTAGTATTTCACTATTCTTTTTTTAAATTTTTTTCATTTTTCAAACAAGTAATTATTTTACATAAAAACTAAGATAAGAGTTAAAATAATCAAAAAGATAATCCGTTGTCTCACGGATTAAGTTAATAATTATTTTAACTCTACAATCACAATTAGGAAATCAAAATAATTAAAAATTTAGTCCGAAGTCTTACGGACTAAATTAAATAATTATTGTGATTTAACAATGAAATTCTAACAAAACAAACTCAAAATTAGTATAATTAAAAAAAATGACCCGATGTCTCTCGGATCAAATTAATAACTATAGTAATTTGAGGTAAAACCTTCGGATAATGCATATAGAAATTGCAAATATTAACACCCAACATTTAAATAATTAAACTAAACATGCTATCAAATGAAATAAATAGTAAAATTAACCTAAAAGATGAAACAAATAATGAAATAGACTAAACTACAAAGAAATGAAAAGTAAAAGTAAAAATAAAACTACCCAAGGGCTAAAACCGAAGGAGAGCGTCGGGCGATTGTCGGAGAGGAAGGGGGCAGCAAGTGGTGTCCGGTGCAGGCTCTGATAGCTGTTATGGGTGAGCGACAATAGGAAGGAAGCAGCAACGGCAGCGGAGCAAGGCCTCGGCGCGGCGAGCGTGGGGTGGAGCAAGGCTGGAGGCGTCGCGACGGTCGCGGCCGACTTCACGGGGCGCGGAGGCGGATCAGTGAGCATCGGGTCGCGTGGTGATGGGCGTCACGGGCATTGCGGTGGTGGCTCCGAGCGGTGGTGCGATGGTGGTCGGCGCTGGTGAGTGGAGGAGGTAGGCGCCGGCAAGAACTCCACAAAGAAGATGAACAGTTGTTGCTGCTTTTCTTTTCTTTTCTTTTTTTCTTTTGCTTTCTCTGAACTGACTTTTTCTTTTTGCTACAATGTTCTTTCTTTTCCTTCTACTGCACGTCCCTCCACGCGACCTGTCTCTTTCCGTGCGAACTCCCAGCTTTGCTTTTCAGTAGAAGGAAAAAACTTTGTTGACTTCTCTCTCACAAAAACTCCATTCCCTTTGAGTGTTTTGAAAATTGAGTCAAGAAGCCCCCCAAACGACAGAATTTTTATTTGCTCTGAATTTTTTTGAATTTCACCCCCCAGGTTACGAAAAATAAAGCTCTCTTTCATACTGATTCCAAACGCTACTTTGTATGGCATATTTCAAACTTCCATATTTTGTTGCATTAAATCAAGCCCGCAAATCGAAACGCGATTTCGTAATCGCCGATTTTACTGATTCCTTCCATTTTATCAAAATCCCTACCCTTTGTTCACCTGATTTTTAATTGTTTCTGCATTTATCAAAATCTGAATATTCATCAGAATTTCAAATTTCCATACATAATCAATCAAATCAATTTCTTCCATTTTTTTTTTATTTTTCCTTTTATTTGTTCAAAATGCAATTTTATTTTTCTAAAATTAGGTGTCAAATCAGAATTTCAAATTTCCATACATAATCAATCAAATCAATTTCTTCCATTTTTTTTAATTTTCCTTTTATTTGTTCAAAATGTAATTTTATTTTTCTAAAATTAGGACATTAGCCTATAACGTTGATCTACTAATATGCAGTTTGGTCTTTGACATCATTCGGAATAAACACAATATCAAATGTTTAGCGTGCATGTACAAGTTACTAAGGGTGCGTTTGGTAACACTTCGTTTAAAAATTGTTCCAGGGGAACGAAATAGAAAAAAATGTTTCTATTCCGGGGAACAATTTTTGAACAAAAAAACGCGTTTGATAAACTTGTTCCGGGAATAAAAAATGAACAGAAACATGTTTGGTAAATTTGTATTCTTTTTTTATTTCTTTTATTTTTTTAATATTTTTATTTTTATTTTCTTTTTTTTTTCTTTTTCTTTTTTTCTTCTTTTGGCTCGGTCGCCGCCGCCTCGGCCATGGCCGGCGACCGGCCGACGAGGGCCGGCGGCCTCGCCCGGCCACGCGAGGCTCGCCAGCCCGGCGAGGCCGAGCCTCGCCTTGGCCGGGCGAGCTCGGGCTCGCCGAGCTCGCCCAGGCGAGCTCGAGCTCGCCCGCCTTGCCTCCGCGAGGCGAGCTCTCCGCTCGCTCGGGCTCGCACGGATCCGGCGAGCCCGAGCCTCGCCCGGGGAGGCCGACCGCCAGGGCCGGGCGACGCTTGGCCTCGCCCGGGCCGGCGATGCCCCTAAGGCAAGGTCGCCGGCCATGGCCGAGGCCGGTGACCGGCCAAATAAAAAAGAGAAAGAAAAAAAATAAAAGAGAAGAAAAAGAGAGGAGAGAGAAAATGTGTTTTTAATTTTTGTTCCGAAACAAGAAACAAGTTTTTGTTTCTGTTTCCAAAAGTGTTCCGGAACAAAAAATAGATTTGGAACAAAAACGCAAACAAACGCGTTTCGTTTCTTTTTTTGTTCCCTAGAACAAAAAAACACAAAATCTGTTTATAAAAAAAAAAAAAAGAACATTAACAAACGCAGCCTAAGGCTCCATTTGGTAATGTTTCTATTTCTCCCAATTTTGTTATTTTGTTTCCTGGAGTAAAAAAAGAACATAAATCTATTTAGTAATGTCAATTAATTTTTCTATTCCCAGAAATAGAAAAGTGGCTGGGGAATAGATTTGGAATAAAAATAAGAAGTAGAAAAAAATAGTTTCTTATTTCCGGGAATAATTTCTAGAATTAAATTATTTTCTCTTTAATTTTCTTCTTCTTTATCAGCTGCCACCCCTCACTACCGCCTGTTGTCGATTGACCGCCGCTTGCCACTGCTCATCAACAAGTAGACGGCCACCGCCGGTCGACCGCTGATCACCACCACCTATCGTCGCCAACCGCCAACGGTCGCCAATGGCCACCGACGCTACCGCCCATCGGCTGGCCAAACGCCACTGTCAGCCGACAGCCACTTGTTGCCCGCCACCTCTGCCCACCATTGATGACCACTGACGCCACCGCCCATCGACTAGTTAACTGTTGCTACCGATTGACCGTCGCCACCGCCTACCACCAATGACCATCCACAACACCGCTCGTCACCACCCGCCATCAACCGCCGCTATCAACTGCCAGAGGCTAGTAAGGAATAAGAAAATAAATTAAAAGAAATTTTACATTACAAAAAATTATATGTATTGTACTAAACGCATTCCTATTCTTTTTTCTATTCCGAGAATGTAAATTTTGTGTAATTACTAAACGTATTCTTTTTATTGAGAAATTGTTCTAGGAAATAGAAATAGAAAAAAACTACTTTTGAAAAAAAAATTGTTCTTCACAATAGAATCGTTACCAAAGGGATCCTAAATGACCTATATGATAATCCAAAAGCAATCAGAATATATAATTAACTTTTTGGTCAACAAGAGATCTGTAGTTGAAATTAAATGCAAAGAAATGTTAATTGACACAGAAATTCCATGGCCTAATACTTGTACATGTTCGAACTAAATTTCTACATATATCAATATATTATCCACACTGATAATCCAAAATTAAGCTATCACTAGACATATTGCTAGCAACATTTTTTGACAAAAATTGATCAGAAAGATTATATTGGAATTTCGCATAAATGTTTGCAACTAAATTGACATAATTAAAAAGTACTTTCTTAGAGAAGGTTTAGGACTGATCGGATGATTTCTTGATATAGAAATTGACAATCTTCATACAGGAATTTTCTCAAACCATGTAATAATAGTTATTCCACTATCATTAAGTAACACGGTCTCCTCAACTATGTATTCAAATCGAGTCTAATTGTATCTAATTTTTATCACATAGAATTAGGTTTTACATATTAACCCAAATAAAAGTTTTCGAACAACACGAAGTAAAAACAGAATATGTAATTAGTAGAAATTAATATTCCAGGGTAATGCATGACCCATTGGAGGAGGGAACCTGGAGAGACTTTGAATCTGCAAATCTTAATATCTATGGCACGATTAAAAGGATGTGGAATCAAATTCTGATTGTCATAATAAAAATATACATTTAGACTCAATTCGTTTCGTAAAGATATGATATTTCCACGAAACTATTTTTCGGAAAAATAATAATATTTTCTGATGTTAAGCTAAAATTTAAAAATGAACTAGTTTCCGTCGTCCGATAAGAAAAATCTTTTTCTGCATACACCCATTTTCAATAATGTTTTATTATCTATTTTTTTAAATCGATTTTAAAATTTAAAATTTAAAATTTTTTTTTTTTTTTTTTTAAATTTTCTTGTTCTTCCTTGGTCTTGGCCGATTGCTTGCGACGGACCACAGGCCAACTCGGTCCAAACCTCTAACAACTCGTGGACACCAAGAAGTCACAAACGTTTGAATTTGACTCGAGAAATTGAGCCCAGTTATGTTGTACAGCATTGAATAGATGGGCTGATAAGAATATTTGTCCATCTATAATGGAAATTACATTAGTAGGAATATAAGCCAAAACATCTCCTGACTTGGTCTCCACTACTAATAAGGCAATCATATTTCCTTCACCTAAAAGAGAACTTAATTAACTAAATGCTCAAGACCCAAATAAACTTACAAAGTTCATCATGATCATGTGTTTTTTGGGTCACCTCAGACCTTGCAATTGAACTTTATCCCCCAAATATTATGTTTGGAGCGTGTTGTGTACTTCTTGTACTCACGTCGAAGGACATTTGTATGGAAATCAGAGACGCGCCAAAAAGGGCCTCATCCATAACTTCGGCTCCGGCTCATGGCAGTTCGACTCTCGTGATGAGACCTGAGCAAGCAGCGAGCCGTTCGATGCGCCGAAGGATGCCGCGGCCGCGCGGGTGTCGAGGGCAAGATCGATCGAAATTTTCTCTGGCGACCGTTCGGAGAAAAAGGAAGAGAGAGAAAGAGAGTACGGTAGAATACAGTTAACGGGAAAGAGTGAAAGGGAGAGGATGGCGAAGAAAGAGAGGAGAATCTGGAAAATCTGAAGAGGGAGGACGTCGGCAAACGTGTCGATCAAACTACGGATTCAGGTTGGCACGCTTGACACTTGGCAGGAGTGCAATCTAAGAAAAGCGATAATTACGGAACAGTGGTACGGTACGGAGAGTGATTGAGTCAAATTTGTCTCCATCTGCAAAGACACTAACTGCACTGCACATCGAGAGAGAGAGGGAGAGAGGGAGAGGGTCTATCAGCCAGACGAGTCTTCTTTACTGTGAAATTTACAAACGCAATCCCCTCAAAGAAAGGAAGAGGAAACAGTGGCTTCCTTCCTTCCTTCCAGGAAAATCCACCCGGTGCTCTCACTTTCCCTCCTTACTTCATGGCTATATTTACATTCGCACCAAGCCACTCCTTCACAGACTATTCACAGCAGCACGCATGCCTTACTAATGCTAACAGCGACAAAAGACAAGAACGAAGAGCTGTTCATTCACTCAGTTTAAGATTTGTTGATCGGTCGCTTCTTCTCCTCCGAAGCTGGTCACCCATGGCTGCCCTGCATCGTCATCACTTATCCAGTTAAAAAACATAAACAATTACAAATCATGGGGATTTTAGCTACGATTGCAATGGGTCCAGATGAGTTTCTATAGTACACATTGTCCCCACAGACACTGTGCTTATCTTTCATGAGTGAAGTTTTCTTTTTTGCTTTTGAAGCAGCATATTTGAAGTTTTTCTCAATTCTGTCTGAGTTTTTCTGGGAAAAAAGAAACAACCCAGATGGATAGATGGTCCTGAGTATCACCAAAATACCAAGCTGAAGGTGAATCTAAGAAACTGATGCCGCTCCAAGATCGGATTTTTCAGTTCATTCAAACGCTTGATGAGTAATTACAACAAGAACAGAACTCGAATGATTCAAATTGACCCAAAAGGGAAAGGAAAAAGAGAACTCACTCAGGACTTGATCGGCAGAGAATCTCCTGGAAACGTCCCTGCACAGCATCTTCCTGAGCAGATCCTTCGCGGTGGCCGACACCGACCGGAAGACCCGAGGCGGGAACCTCAGGTTCGCCCTCCGCACCGCCCCGAAGATCTCCGCCGCGCTCTCGCCGTAGAACGGCGGGAACCCCGCCAGCATCACGTACAGCACCACCCCGGCGCTCCACACGTCCACCTTCTCCCCGTACTCCCTCCCCTCCACCACCTCCGGCGCCACGTAGTACGGCGTCCCCACGATCCCCCTCAACCCCGCCCCCGACTCTCCCCCGATCACCTCCGCGGAGCCAAAGTCCGCGAGCCTCAGCCGCCCCCGGGAGTCGAAGAGTATGTTGTCGGGCTTGATGTCCCGGTGGACGACGCCGTGGCGGTGGCAGTGGGCGACGGCGCGCATCAGCTGGGCAAGGATCCGGGCGGACTCGGCCTCCGGGAGCGAGCCGGCGGAGGCGACGGCGCGGTGGAGGTCGGGGGAGTCGCAGAGGTCGAGGACGAGGTGGAGGTGGGAGGAGTCCTCGTAGGCATTGTGGAGGCGGAGGAGGTTCGGGTGCGGGGAGAGGAGGGACAGCACCTTGGGCTCCATGAGGAGGCAGTGGGAGTCGAGGTCGTCGCCGGAGACGGCGGACTTGTCGATGGACTTGACGGCGAGGGCGGAGTCGGAGGAGGGCGCGGCGGAGGTGCGGAGGGGCTCGCACCGGCGGACGACGCCGAAGCGGCCGCGCCCGATCTCCTCGCAGATTCGGTAGTCTCGCTTCAGCGCTTCGGTCATTCCTCTCTCTCTCTCTCTCTGCTTTCTGCGAAAATTGTGGGGTTTAGTTATCTGTTGGCTTTCGGGTACGGCAAGCAAGGGAAAAATGGAGGCAAAGATTTGGACGTCGAAGGGAATATTCTTGATTCCTGCTTCTTCCTTCTTCTATTGAGGCGACCAGCATTAGCGATTTCCTAACTCGATACGAAATATATTGGAGCCCGGCTTTCTATATCGCTGGAGAAAAGCTCATCTCATTGGTATATCTAACCGGAGTGAGCCAATAAAAGACAAGGATTCGAAAATTTAAATACTAAAGTTGATTGATGACTCTTGTGCGAAGAATGTGATTGGCCTGCACATCACATCATATGGAGCTATTGTTCTACTAGTCACTTTAAAAGTCTAAATTATTAGATCAGAATGCGATCTTATATTTGAAATAGGATAAGGGCCACAACATATCTTAGATAATGCTTACTATGGAGATATATTTAGTCACACCAAAAACCAAAAATTTGTACTCGCGTGACACATTCATTTAAGAATCTCAGACTATATCTCTCAGACAGATTTAATTCTTTTTTATGATAAAAAAAATCTCAAACTTAGATCCTAACATTTACCCTCCATCATGCATTTTTTATTTCCTCCTTCGCCGCCACCACTGCCCTTGCTGTTGCCATCACCAACATCGTCACCATTGCCTAATGAAGCAAGAAAACGAAGGTGGAAGTGAAAAAGAAAACAAGAAGAGAAAACATAAAATGAGTTCAATACGTCTGCCACGTGAGCGCTACATTAGCACTATTTGCTTTTGATGTCCATGTAAATAGATTTTTAGTGAGTTCATTAATAGAATTTTGAAGGAAGTAAATTTGTTATGTAAGTACAAGTTTTGGGTAGGCATGTTATACTAGTACAAATTTAAGATTTTTGGTATCGCAAAATTTTTTTTGGGGGAAAATGTGTTATAGAGGTACAAGTTTGAATTTATGGTATCACAAAAATTTTATTTAAGGTGAATATGTCATAATGAATAAATACTTCTTTCCCTTCAAAATATTATAATACTTCTGTCGCACATCTTCTATTTTGTACTGTGTGAAAGTTTATCGTTTCCTCCCTGTTCCAAGAGTTTGATGTGTACTTTAATATGTCAAAAAGAAAAGATTCTTAGGTTGCGTAGATTAGTGCCTCGTCCGCCGAACCAAATCTCATGACTTCTAATAATAATCTGTGCATAATCTTGCACAGGCTCAATGCATTCCGACAATTGAATCACATGGATCTTATACGGAGGCCATGCAATCCGTTATACTATACAAAAACAGAGCACGTTCATTTGAATTCACATGATGATAACATTAGAAGCACTTGTTTATGTCCGCAGTAAGCGTACATTAAAATAACGGTGTGTGTTTTATGAAAAATGAATGATTCGAAAAATATTTTTTCAAATTTCATCGCTTGTATCACTTAAAATAATTAGTTAATGAAAAATATCTTGATTATCGACAATAATTTATCTTTAAATATTTTCATGGAGGTGAAATGTAAGTGATATTCGACTTCTTTTTTATATAAATGCTGATAAAACCATTTATTTTTTGCAAAACAAACAAAGTTCAAGTCCATCACAATCAGCTTTGACAATGGACCTTGTACACAAATTCCACTTAACGGATAGTGGTCTGCGTCAAGGCAAGAAGCTTCCCAAGAACACGATTCTTCGATTGGGTCCAGTCGTGTGATAAGCTGTTGATTTGACAGCTAAAAATGGACTCGATAATGAGCTTACAAGATAGGGAATAGTCTTTCGGCTTTAAAATAGAATTATGAGAATAACTTTGTTAGCATAACTGTCTTTGATCACCATGAGAGTAATTATGTTGTGAGTCATAAATTTTTGAAGCAATAAATCTCACAATAATTTTTAATTATTTATTATTTATTTTCTTGTTATTCGAAATAGATTATTTATATTATAAAAAATTAAGGATAATAACGTAGACATTTTTCTTGCGAGAGTGCTCATCTCTCATTTCAAGTGACGTTCCAATCTAATTTCCTTTCCCAAAAGAAAAACGTTTTTGGCTATGATGTGAATTACGTACGAACAACCTGTCTTATCCTCTAGCGTGCAAGAGGAACAGACCGTGGAAAATGGCAAAATAGACGCCAAGACAAGAGGCCTTTGGCTTTCTTTCTGGCTTTTGGGGCAAGGAAAGGGGTCGATTTCCGAAGACTTACGTGCGAGGCGACCGCAATGTTTGAGGGGGCGGGAGGCACGAGCGAGTATTTCTCCTTCCATTCCTACTTGCCAATTTTTCAATCCCAAGCTTTCACCCAAACGTCATAATTAGATGAAATATATTAGAAAACATCTTTAAAGCATTTAGAACACGTATGATAAACACTTTATATCTCTATTTTTCTATTTTATAATCTCCAAAACAGATTTAGAACAGAAATTCTTTTAGTATGAGATAAATTTTATACCTAAAAATAAGTTAGGAATATATATGAGAAGTATAAATTTTCTATTTTTCTATTTTTGGGATAGAAACATAAATAAAAATCGAGTGCATTCTTCCATGAGAAAACCACCTCCTCCTCCTCCTCGAGACTCTCTCCATCCTAGACCCCTAGATTGATCTCTGCCTCCTTTGCCCCATCTACCTCCACGTCAGCGGTGGCTACTACAGGTCCGCTTGATAATGTTTATGTTCTGCGGAATAATTTCTTTTTTTAGAAATAATCTTTTTCTATTTCTATTTCCCGTAACAATTTCTGAATAAAAGAATACATTTGGTAATTAACAAAATTTCTATTATTGAAATGGAAAAAGAATAAGTTTGCGTTTGGTACAATTCACAATTTTTTTGTAACATAGAATTTCTTTTTAATTTTTTAATAATTTTTTAAGATTTTTTTATTTTTTTCTTTTGTTATTCTTCTTTGCCGCCTCTGCAGTGACGGTAGTTAGTGGCAACCAGCGGTGGTCGAACAACAGTGGGCGATGATGGGGGCCAAGGAGGAAGAAAACAAAAAAGCAAAAAGAAAAAATAACTTTTTTAAAAAAAAATTGTTCCTGAAAATAAGAAGCTATTTTTTCTACTTCTTGTTTTTATTTCAAATCTATTCCCTAGCACTTTTGTATTCCAAGAAATAAAAAATTAATTGACGTTATCAAATGGATTTCTATTCTTTTTTTTTTTTTGTTCGGGAAACCAAAAAAAGGAAATCGAGAGAAATAAAAATGTTACCAAATAGGCACTACATCTCCACCTCCTTACCCAACTCTCCTCCATCATTGGCACCGGCACCAACACCTCACCCCTCTTTGGTTTTCACCACTCCCCCACGGACAATCTCGTAATCTATGACTTCTCCAAGCTCCACTCTGCCACCAACAACTTCCTTGCCAAGCCTCGCTACTCCTCATCCTCCTCTTCCTAGCATTGCTCTCTCCACAGCAAGGACATTGTCATTTTCCAGCGCAAGTTCAAGGGCAAGATTGACATGAGCCACCTCAAGGACCTCCTCAAGATGATCTGCCAGAGCCACCTGGTTAGCTTCGCAAATTTGCTTAGCGCCTCCGCCTCTCAAATTGCTTGGGAAACCTAAAAATGCCCTCTTTCACAGCCCTCGGGACCTAGATATCAAGGATGTATATCTCCGCCAACATTGCGCATGGCCTCAATTACATCCACAATAACACCCGCCTCAACATGATTCTCATCCACAACCACATCAAGAGCAGCCGTATCATGGTAATGGAGCCACTGTTTGAAGCCAAGATCTGCCACTTCGAGACTGCTTGGCTATGTGGCAAGGTGGCTGTTGCCTAGATCTAGGGAAGGCTTGCAATCCTTACCAGCAGCCGACAAGCAACATGGCCAAAATGAAAGGAAAAAAAGGAAACGAAAGAAAAAAAAATGAATAAATTTCAAATTTTTTTAATTTGTGAAAATTATCGATGTTAATATTGGTCATTCCACGTCGGTTGATCATTGTCCACATCAACAATTTTCGACCAAGGACTCCTTTGGCAAATTGGGAAAAAGGTTCAAGGTTTAATTGGTACAATTGAAAAGTTTATGACTGAATTAACACGATCATGTGTCCACGTGTATGTCAACTGCCTCTACACATACCTATCTCTGTGTCCCACCTAGATACCGGCCGGCTATCCATGCTGAACATGCCGAATCTTGATGCCAACATTGGCCAATACCAATCTCGCACATGCCAATCCTCGTATTGGCCAAACTTGCGCCACTCATGATCTCATTCGCAATCTATCTGATATCTTATAAAATTTAAAGTTTATATCTTAATCAACATGTCGATGTCTCCCTAAATCAATGTTCTCCATACAATTCTGTGGGCAATACCACCAAGCTTACCACATGGTCAGCTTACTTCGAATCTCATATTCCCCCTGTTTTTATTTTTTTGGGTGTTTGCCTTACTCATATTCTATAAGTACGATTGTCTTCTTTATATTACAATATTTTGGTTTCCGATGTAATATAGAAGAGAATATTCTTGTTTGTCTAAGTGAGAAGGTCGCTTGGGGTTGCTTTCATTCACGGCCAAACTCATGGAGACCAACGAAGCAAATACGAGGGCTTTTGCTTCCCATGTATTTTCAACCCAAAAAAGAAAAAAAAAAGAAAAAAACCAGCTTGAACACGTACGTGACGTGACGATTTTTGCATAGGTACGAGATCGACTTGTTCATTTGTCCTGATGAATTCCAAAGCGGTCATGGTCGTATAGAATAAGTTGTATCATCTTTGCTTATTTAAATTCAGCTGATAAATCTTGTGAATTGAGTGTGCATAGACATGGGACAAGCGTCTTTACTATCTTCAAAATCGAAATTTGTTTGCTAATCGAATGTAACTCTAGCTAAATGTATATTGCTAGGGCGTGTCCTTCTAATAACATATCGTTGGTGTCTAATCAGCAAAAAATGAGATCATCCCAAGTGAGCTTGTAGTCTAACAAGACGAGCATAGTCATTGTTATGGAAAGTTAGGCTTTGAGCATATCGTGCAATAGACTAACGAATGACAATCGAGATAGTTCTAAAGAAAAGTAAGAAGGAAATAGTAAATAAATATAGAAGAGTTTCATGTGATTCTATTCAAATCAGTATTTACATTAATGAGGACTATGATATAGGGAAGTACGAGTACCAATGGCACGATCTCTCAGGTATTTCTTGACACCCGATTAACCCAAGCAATCCCGAGAAGTGTTTTTTTCCTTCCAATTCTCATAGTTATTGCGCCAAGAAATATCAAAGAGAAAACCCTAGCACTCCTCTTCAATGAGTTTCCCAATGCATTTTAGTGTTTGGTTAAATATCTCAATGAAAGAATCTCTTAACCTATGTGGTTTAGGAAGCTACCCTTACTCGATTTCACTTGATGAGTGAGAGCTTTAAAGCATCTATTAACAAACATGTAAAGTTACGAAACTTTCACCACACAATTTATGTTACAATTGTATCGAGCAAGATCTAGCTTGGTAGATATTTTACCCACTTATGCAAGTTTCAAAACCAAAGAATTAAGTTCTCCCAAAAATCTACAAATTCAGTCCAAAGTTTTGACTTGTATTGATTTTTAAGTTGGACGAATAATGGGAATTATGGATCTCGCATTTTCCTCCATTTATAGCCAAAGGAAACTCATCCAAGCCAAATGTAAATTCCATTCAACCAGTTTTTTGATGTGTGAACTCTAGTCATAAATGCCATTCAAATTTATATTCAGTTTAATTTGCACACATCATCAACCATGTGGTCTATCGATTGTGACTCATTAATTAAATGCAACACGCCATGAAATTTGAAATTACCATCCAAGATTTTCAAAACCTATTTTTTTTAACGACCTCATTTAAAACGTACTAAGGCTAAGGCTAGTACTCTCTCTCTCTCTGATGGTAACGTCATAACTGCCCTTGCATTTTCTATCGCAAATTCACCATCCAGGGAGGACCGTCCTTGTACGGAAAATTATAAAGGGCATTCTCGTCATTCGATTCGAAAAATGGACCCACGGCCATGAGCGCATCTCCCCGTCAAATCCATCCCACAGCCGTCGGATTCCCCCATCTCCTCTCAAGAATATTCCTTCCCAGTGGCCCCCACCACCCAAGCCCTTTATCATATCATGATAAATAGGTCTTCCCTGTGCGTCCATATTTCACGGAGCCGAGAGAGAAAGTAGAGAGAGAAGAAGCAGCAGCAAGCAGCGAGAGAGAGAAATGACCGAGGCATTGGCGCGAGACTACCGACTCTGCGAGGAGCTCGGACGCGGCCGCTTCGGCGTCGTCCGCCGCTGCGAGCCCCTCGACCCCTCCACCGCGCCCTCCTCCGCCGCCCCATCCCTCGCCGTCAAGTCCATCGACAAGTCCGCCGTCTCCGGCGACGACCTCGACTCCCACTGCCTCCTCACGGAGCCCAAGGTGCTGTCCCTCCTCTCCCCGCACCCGAACCTCCTCCGCATCCACAACGCCTACGAGGACTCCTCCCACCTCCATCTCGTCCTCGACCTCTGCGACTCCCCCGATCTCCACCGCGCCGTCGCCTCCGCCGGCCCCCTCCCGGAGCCCGAGGCCGCCCGGATCCTCGCCCAGCTGATGCGCGCCGTCGCCCACTGCCACCGCCACGGTGTCGTCCACCGGGACATCAAGCCCGAGAACATACTCTTCGACTCCCGTGGGCGGCTGAGGCTCGCGGACTTTGGCTCCGCAGAGGTGATCGGGGGAGGGGAGCAGGCGGCGGCGCTGAGGGGGGTGGTGGGGACACCGCACTACGTGGCGCCGGAGGTGGTGGCGGGGAGGGAGTACGGGGAGAAGGTGGACGTGTGGAGCGCGGGGGTGGTGCTGTACGTGATGCTCGCGGGGTTCCCGCCGTTCCGCGGGGAGAGCGCCGTGGAGATATTCGGGGCGGTACTGAGGGCGAACCTGAGGTTCCCGCCGCGGGTCTTCCGGGCGGTGTCGGCGGCGGCGAAGGATCTGCTCAGGAAGATGCTGTGCAGGGACGCTTCCCGAAGGCTCTCTGCCGATCAAGTCCTCAGTGAGTTCACCATTTCGTCAACTTCTTGTTTTTTGAGGGGGTTCTAGGTCTTAAGTGAGAACCAATCTTGAAGCTCCATTTTTGCAGAGATCCGCCTTCAATTAGTGATCTTTTAAAGCATCCGATCCGGTAAATCCATGTCGTATTCATCAAGCTAGCT
The DNA here is from genome assembly GCA_014182715.1 of Eucalyptus cloeziana. Lineage (NCBI taxonomy): Eukaryota > Viridiplantae > Streptophyta > Magnoliopsida > Myrtales > Myrtaceae > Eucalyptus > Eucalyptus cloeziana. The sequence continues at coordinate 33,391,240 of CM024641.1, read as the reverse complement.
TTAAATCTACGACCCATTACGATTCATCTAATCCTAGCTCCGATCATAACATCCTAAAAATTTTCCACATTCGAAACGATGCTCGATGCAGGGCATCCATGGGTGACCAGCTATGGAGGAGCACAAGCGACAGAGCTCGTCATCTAACTTCAAGACTTCTGCTGCGTCTACGTTGTGAAGGGCACGTCGCGTTCATGCCCTGTGCATAAGCCCCTCGTGCAACTGCAACTGCAACTGCAAGTGCTAAGTTCTGTGGTAGCTTTCTGCGATTTTGTCAGATGATTCTCCTGAAGCAGCGGAGATCTTTTCCATCTGAGCGGATCGAACGATGACGTGAACTACGAAGGGGCGATACAGTTAGGATCGCGCTTGTTGTGGTCGGGATCTGATTTCGTTCGGTTCTTGTTTTTTCTTTGTAATCGGGTCGTTTCGACATTCTTAAGGTTGCGAAGAGATATGCAGTTTAAGGTGCGCCAACGTTTGGAGATACTAGTGATTTTTAATAAATGTTTATAGTTTTTCATTTTCGATGCATGAAAGGAAATGCTTTTTACCAGCCGGTTTTTGGGAGCGGGATGAAGACAAGAAACGGACATCGCGGGCTCCGTACTCTGCTCCGTCGTTATCGCCACCTTCCTTCCCCGGAAAATTTTCCGCCTGGTGTTGTTTCCCACCACCATGAAAGTAAAGCCATTCCCATGAGAAATGAAAAGAAAGTGACAGCCTCCTTTTTAGGAAATTTATTTGAGGGAAAATTCCAAATAAAGACCCGAAGTAAATCTATTTTCTCAAATAAGAACCTAAAATGAACTTTGTGTCATATAAGGACCCGAAGTGGACCCATTGTTTCAAATAAGAACCCGTGAATTTTGTGTCAAATAAGGACTGAAGTGATCAAGTTAATCTCTATTGAGGACTTTAGCTCGCCGGTAAACATTTTCCGACAATTAAAATAGGGGCAATTTTGTTAGAAATTTGTGATTGGAAAAAAATGGAAAATTCTATATTAATTAAGTTTAGGTTATCTATTTAGATGTTTACGTTTTCTTCTTTCTTCTCCCTCGTTGCTCCTCACCTTGCTTGACCGATAGAGAATTTTGGTCTCCACAAAAAAAAAAAAAAAAAAAAAAAAAGAGAGAGAGAAAAAAAGAAGCGTTTGGTTTTCTTCTTGTTTTTGAATTCGTGCCTCAACCGACGGAGAATTTGAGTCTTCGACTTTGCGGAGGATGGGTACAAGGAACGGGGAGACCGTAGAAAACCTAGGGTTTTTTTTTTAATTTTTTTTTTTTTCTGTTTTAGGATTTGTTAATTTTCCCTATATTTTTTTTGGACAAAATTGCCCAAACTTTGGTCGTCGGAAATGTCACATGCTTGATAGCCGGCGAATATTTGGTTGACCAATAAGCTCAAGTTTTTATTTAGAATTGAGGTCCTTATTTGAGACAATGGGTCCACTTTAGATTTTTATCTGACACAAAGTTTATTTCGGGTCATTATTTGAGAAAATTGGCTAACTTCGAGTCCTTATTTGAGACGATGGATCCACTTTAGGTCTTTATTTGACACTAAGTTCATTTCGGGTCCTTATTTGAGAAAATTGGTCAACTTCGGGTCCTTATTTGGAATTTTCCCTTTATTTGATAAACCTAACCTCCCCTACTCTATTGGGTTTGGATCATTAGAAATGATGCGACTCACCTAAGATCCACATAAAATTTATTAGATTTAACAATAGAAATTCAATTAATATATATTGCTATATTCGTTTACTAATCTTATTGCAATGTAGGAGTGTAATGACACCTTAATTTTTCATTCCTTTTAAACGGAAAATAGTAAACACAATTAATTGAATGGTTAAGTGCATGTGCTGTATTTGTTTACTAATCTTATTGCAACGTGAGTGTGTAACAACACCTTAGTTTTTCATTCTTTTTAAAAAGAAAATAGTAAACATGATTAGTTGAATGATTAAATGCTTTTTTTTTTTTTATAATTGTAAAAGGAGCTAGCGGCATGTCGATGAGGCTTTGGACTAGTGGCTAGGGATTGAGGTGGGGACGTCAAATTCTAGGGTTCAGAACCCTGACAAAGTGAAGAATAAAATAACTCATGGCATTTTTACATAATGCTGATGGCAACGAGTAGACCCTTCGTGGGTGCCACAGAATTGTGAGGTTACTTCTCCTCCATGCTCAAATGAAATTTGGGGGAGAGGAATCGAACTCACACAAATTGTATAGCCAAAACAACTTCAACTATTGATTATAGACATCTCGTGAGGTAAATAATTAAGTGTTTGGTTCCAATTCGATTTGAATTTATTGCAGGCGTCGTGCCGATCAATCTCCGAACATGTCTTCCATGTTACTCGATGCATATGTATGGGATAATTTACATCTATTTATTGAAATTAATGAAAGAGTTGATAAAATGGAATGGATCCTTTTCCATATCCCAAGGTACGCAAATGGTATGTCTTGTCTGGTAAAAAAATAAAAAAATAGACTAAGGTATGTTGTGACATTGTATGAAAGAAACTTAGATGAAATAATTTTAAGTCATACAAATCATAAATTTCTTTGATAGTGACATCCGACCTTTGTCTTTAATCATTTCCTCATTAATTTATTATAGTCGGCGTCATCGTTGTTAATTATGTTTTACCAGTTAAACTATATATCAGGTCATCGATTAAGAAAATCCTTTCGCGGGCCGGAGGTACCTAATCGAGCATTACCATCATAATTCTGTGGCCAAACACCACCATGCTTGGAACAAAAAGTTATAGATGATCACATCATCACACGGCAAGTGACTGGGAATCTCAGTACATCATCCTAACCTCCGCCTTATCAAAGCTACTAAAAAACTACACTTGTTTTGGGGTTTGCTTTCGTTCACGAGATGGAGTCCAACGAAGCATTCACGGAATCTTCTGTACCCTAATCAAATTCCTTGATCACAAAATCATGCATGCATGCTAGATTCTAAAATTCAAGACGACTTTGGTCTGGCCGTTCCATTAGCGGTTACAATATGTCTCGTATTGTTGGAGCCGTCCAATAATTGCATCATTGGAAACCATCTAACAAAATTTAATGAAGACATTTTAGGAGGCACTAGGGTATGTTGTGTTCTTTTCTTTTCATCGCTTTACTTTAGAAAATTGGGATTCCTACTTGTAGACTTGTAGATTACTCGAGCTCGATTAACTCGAGTCAAGCAAAGCCCGTTCAAATCCCGTTCGTTCGGTCCAAATTACAGGGGTGTGGACAATATCCATGCACCATACAATATACATGACCCTTTTATGTTTCTCATATTTTATTTCGCTCTACTTTCGTTTGGCAAAACATACTAAAAAGAACAGAAAGAAGCGATGACCTATCAAAAAAGTGACGGGAACCTAAGAATTAGGTAGAAACTTCTTTAGGAGCTCTCGTCCAAAGTCAAAGTGTGGTTCAACTTATCTTTCTGGACGAGGACGTTGATGGAAATTGATGGAATCATCGATCAAGTGTTGGTTATCGATGGTTCCTTGCTTTCTCACTCCTTGCGTGGCCTACCTCGTACCTAATTTTCAAATGATCAAGAGAGAGACTTTAGTTAGCAGAACAAAACAAAGGGACTCATGTCAAGATTTGGGTCCACGAGGATACATCATCGAATGATGCAAGCACTACGGGGACGGTCCTGTCGAGTGACTTATGAAGAAAATCAAAGGACTTAGCAGGTGCTAAGGATTCGACACTACTCGCACAGTCACACTGCCCTCAAAAAGATATTGATAGTTTGTTTGCAAAACAAATAAAGAGGTGTATTGTCACAACCAAACAAATATAAGTGTATGGATCAATAAGTAGAAGGCTTCTAAACTTACAATTGAAGATCATTGACTAAGTGGATTAGATCCTGTAGTATTCACGTGCAGTGCGAGATTATTATGCGCACTTAGCACTTTGTGCTCCGAGACCAAAATTGGCATTAAACAACTTTTTTTTAATTCAAATTTATAGTTTTTTTTTTTTTTGTTAAATATGGAAAGTTGTGTTCTTTTGAAATAGTATGTCTGTCCATGATATACTTTCAAAAGGATGCAATGTTTCAAAAGGCTGGTCAAACATAATTTCTTATTATTATAAATTCAACGTTTCCTATTCAATAATTTTCACTTTTCAATTTTCTTTCTTTCTTTAAAAAAGTGCAGCATTTATTCTCCAATTGTTTCATTTTTAGAGTTTTTAGAAAAATACCAGAATTGCTATCTAGGATTCTTTTTTTGAGACTTTATTGTATCCTAAATGATTTTTACTAGTAACCATTAGCAAGCTTATTGGGCAAACAATTCCTTAAAGATAGTGTATTCATGTCTCAAAGTCTTATTCCATTCTTCATTATTATTTTGTCTAACATAAGATACACTTGACGGCAACCCGATGCAAATACATGATCTTCTTGGCATGAATTCTTCTCGCATATCGCCTGTCCAAGACGAAAGTTGGTGAAGAATAGTGTCCCTTTCTCAAAGTGAACTTGGTCTTGACTTCTTCCTAATAAAGATGTCAAGAATCGAATTGCAACCATGTGTTGCGGTGGCTATTCGACAGGCTCAGGTGATCACTTCACCTTGCAGGACGCAAATAATTGTCGACGTCCCACTAACCCATGAGGTCAGGCACTGCAGATCTTATAGACAAACCAAACCCCATAATTCGATCATCCAAGACTTGTTCAGAATATATCTCAAACTTCAATCTTTGGAGTCAATCTCATACATGAAAATCCTGAATTAATATCGATACACGTGTAATTTCTCAAACAAAATTCCTCTCTCTATCTCTGTTACTCCGACTATCGGGAGGGTTTAGGTCTAAATTGAAGTGAAAACCAATATTGAAGCTTCATTTTTGCAGAGATTCACCTTTAGTTAGTGATCTTTTAAAGCATCTAAATCGGTAAATCCATGTCATAGAAATCGAGCTATCTTTAAATCTACAACCCATTACGATTCTTCTAATCCTAGCTCGAATTATAAAATCCTTAATTTTCCACATCCGAAACGGTGCTTGACGCAGGGGATCCATGGGTGACCAGCTACGGAGGAGCGGAAGCGACGAATCTCATCATCTAACTCAAGACTTCTACTACTGATTTTTAATGGTTTTTATTTTAAAAAATGGCCTTTAAATATTTATCGAGTAATCAGATAATTTTATATCAATAGTTTTTCATTTTCGATGCATTAAAAAAAAATGACTTTTTACCTGCGAGTTTTTGGGAGTCAGATGAAGACGAAAATGGACCTTGCGGGCTCCGTACTCCTGCTACGTAGTTATCACCAGTTCACCACCATCATTCCCGGAAAACTTTCCCCTTGGTGTCGTTCCCCACCACCGTGGAAGAAGACCGTCAAAATGTTCTAACGCATAATTAAAAAATTCCATTGTGATATAAATTAATTATATTTAGTAAATGAGTTATGAATGAGTTTAAAATGATAATATCCAAAGTATGGGTATTAAATGAATTTACAACTTACTTAGACCCAACCCAACTTTATGACTATTGATTTTACTAAATTTAGCCCTTGTCCACTACTTTTAACTTCAAATTGGATATTGATTTTCCCAAATTTGTTTAGATACAGAAGTATTTTAGCAGTGCATGTTATGAATGAGTCGAGTCAAATATGAATTGCTAAATTTATATTGCATAAATTGAGTTAATTTAGATTGGACTATTTTTCACTCAACCCAAACCCGATTTGATTAATCTGTTTGACAAGTCTACATGAAAATGATGCCATCCCCACAAGAAACGAAAAGAAAGTGATAGTCTTTTCCTTTCTAGGAAAGTTATTTGATAAACCTAACACACCCAATCTATTGAGTTTAGATCTTTGGAAACAATGGAACTCATATAAGATCCTCATAGAACTTTTCAGATTTGATGATCAAATTTCAGCTGATATATATGCTATATTCATTTAACTAATCTTATTGCAACATGGGAATTATATCAGATTTGAATCTTATCTTTTTTTTGGTCGACGTTAACTAATCTTATTGCAACGTGGAAATTATATCAGATTTGATGATCAAAATTCAGCTAATATATATACTGTATTCCTTAACTAATCTTATTGCAATGTGGGAATATAATGGCACCCTAGTCTTCTCTTTCTTTTAAAAAGAACATAGTGAACACAATTAGTTGAACGATTATGTACCTATTTTTATGACTGTAAAAGAAGCTTGCGACATGCCAATGTGGTATCTGACCCAGTGGTTGGGAGGTTGGGAGATTGGGCTGGGGACATTAAAGTCTAGGATTCAAAACCCTAGCAAACCAAACAAAAAAAGATACTTGAGGCATTTTCACGTACACTTATCGCAGCGAGTACACACTCCGTGGGTGCCTCGGAAGCAACCATTGATTATAAACATCCTATGGGGGTAAATAATCAAGTGTTTGGTTCCAATTCGATATGAATTAATTGCATATTGCCACCCTCCAAATTTTTTCTAATTTTCCACGACAGTGGATACAACAAGGATATATGCACCTTCACTTTGGTGACTCCGAACGGTGTCTTCCACATTGCTCGATGCATATATGTACAGGTGGATTTGCATCTATTTATCGGAAATTAATGACAGAGAAAAAAAAAAAAAATTGTTTCAAAACTTGCCAAAAGAAAAAAAAGAAGTAAAGGAAAAATAGTGATACATTGTCAAGTAGTTGCGATCATGCCATCAATATTTTTAATCATGGAATTATCTTTTTCAAGGTTTTTTTTTTTTTGGTCGGTTTTTCAAGGTTGAATCCATCGTTTCCTATTTATTCTCAATTTTCTCGAATTAATGAATACATAATGATGAAGTCTCCTTCATTCCTACTACTTGCCGTTCATTTGTACCAATAAAATGGACCGGATCCTTTTCTATATCTCAATGTACGCAAAACCAACGTATGTCTTGTCCGGTAAAAAAAAAAAAAAAAAGACTTAAGGTGTGTTTTCAAATTGTATTAAACAAAATTAGACGAACTAATTTTAAGTGATACAAATTGTGAATTTCTTAGATAGGGATGTCCAATCTTTGTCTTTAATCATTTCTCTATTAATTTATCATCGCCATCGCCGTTGTCGTCCTTGTCGTCATTATTGTTCTGCCTTACTAATTAAACTACGTTTCAGGTTGTCAATTGAGAATCCTTTCGTAGGCCGGAGGTACCTAATCAAGCATTACCATTATAATTCTGTGGGCAAATACCACTATCCTTGAAACCAAAAAATAAAATAAAATTAGAGATGATCACATCATCACATGGCCAAGTGACTAGGAATCTCAATAACATTATCCTAACCTCCGATTAATCAAAGCTATTAAAAAAAACGACATGTTTTGGGGTCGCCTTCTTTCACCTGGTGGAGTCCAACGAAGCATTCATGGAATCTTCTGTGCCCTAATCAAATACCTTGATCACAAAATTTCTTGTGGATAGGGACTAAACTGAAAGATTAAAGAAAACGATGATGCGAATCGTTATAACTTCCAATTTGCCGCAGAAGTATAGACATCAAATGACAAAATTGCTCCATAAGCAAACATATTAAACTATTTTTTGCTCATTTCTGTAGGTATTATTTAGGGCATGAACATAAGACAAAGTTTCCTCCATCGCTTATCTTCCAAAAAATAATTTACAAATCATCATACCTTGCATGCACCTGTCGAGAGACAAAAAACGTTACTTATTTTAATCCGAATTTATTAATTATTATTATTTGCGCATGCATGGTAGATTCCAAAATTCATGACGACTTTGGTCAAGGGGTCTTCAGAAAACCCTAATGCTTGATTCGGCTCAAACGTATTTATCACGTCATATTGTTTTGGACTGTTTCAAGAAGACAAATAGGTAGGTTTGATTCTCCTTGACGAGTGATTATCGACCAAACGTCACATTAGCAGTCAGAATAGTTATGTTTCGTACTGTTGGAGCCGTCCGATAATTGCATCATTGGAAACCATACGATAAAATTTAATTGAAGACATTTTGGGAGGCACCAGGGCATGTCGTGTTCTTTTCTTTTCATCGCTTTACTTCAGAAATTTGGGATTCCTTCTTATCACTTGGAAATTGAAAAGAATATGCCGAATCGACTTGTAGATTACTCGAGCTCGATAAATTTGAGTCGAGCAAAGCTCGTTCAAATCCCATCCGTTGCATCTAATTACAGCGTTGCGGACCTGCTGGTAACCATCCCTACACACACATATAATACGCATAATATGACTCATTTATGTTTCGTGTCCTATGGAGGGTGGTTTCTTATCTTTCTTTCGCTTTACTTTCATTCGGCAAAACGTACTAAAAATGACGATGGGATGATCTATCAATAGCGTGATGGGAGGGAGCCTAAGAATTAGGTATAAACTTCTTTGGCAGCTCTCGCCTAAATTCAAAGTGCGGTTCAACTTATCTTTCCAGATATCGAGCGTTGGTTATCGACGGTTTCATGCTTTCTCAGTCTTTGCATGGCCTACCACCTGCCTATTTTTCAAATGATCGGGAGAAAGAGAGACTTTAGCAGAACAAAACAAAGGGAGTCATGTCAAGATTTGGGTCCACGATAATTGATCATCAAATGATGCAAGCACAACAGGAACGGTTCTGTCAAGTGACTTTTGGAGAAAATCAAAGGACTTAGCGAGTGCTAAGGATTCAACACTACTCATAGTCGCACTACGCTCGCCAACCAGAGGATAAATATACAAAAGGATATTGATAGTTTGTTTGTAAAACAAGCAAAGAGATGGATTGTTTCTCAACAAAAAGATACAAGTGTGTGTATCAATATATAAATGGAAGGTTTTTAGCCTTATAATTGAAGATCATTGGCTAACTGGACTAGACCCTAAAGTCTCACTTGTGGTGCATGATTAGTTTACTCACTTAGCACTTTGTGTGCCAAGGATCAAAATTGGCACTAATCAATAGTTATTTTTTTTTTTTAAATTCCAATTTATAGTTTTTTAAAAATATGAACACTTGTGTTCTTTTGAAATAGTATGTTTGCTCACAAAATATTTCTAAAAGGTTGCAACATTTTAGAAGGCTGTTCAAACATAATTTCTCACTATTATAAATTCAACATTTTCGGTTCATCATTATTATTTCCGCTTTATTTTCAGGTTGGTATTATTGTTTCTGCTCTACCCGCTAAACTATATATTGAGTCGTCAATTAAGAAAATCCTTTCTTTGGCCGGGGGTACCTAATCAAGCATTACCATCATAATTCTGTGGGCAAATACCACCATGCTTGTAACAAAAAATTAAAGATGATCGCATCATAACATGGTCAAGTGACTAGGAACCTCAATAACATTATCCTAACCTCCGATTATCCATGCTATTAAAAAAACGAAAGTTGTTTTGGAGGTTTGCCTTCATTCACCTGATGGAGTCCGACGAAGCATTCACGGAATCTTCTGTGCCTTAATCAAATACCTTGATCACAAAATTTCTTGGGGGCAGGAGCTAAATGAAAGATTAAAGAAAACGATGGCGCGAATCATTGTAATTTCCGGTCATTTTCCAGGTCGATTTGCCCCAAATAGTATAGACATCAAATGACAAAATTGCCCCATAAGCAAATATATTAAACTATTTTTTGCTCGTTTCTGTAAATATTATTTAGGGAATGAGCATAAGACAAGGTTTCCATCCATCACTTATCTTCCAAAAATAATTTACAAATCATAGTGACGTGCATACTGAGGTGTATACACACGTCGGGAGACAAACAACATTACCTATTTTAATCTGGGTTTTTTAATGATTATAATTCACGCATGCATGCTAGATTCCAAATTCAAGACCACTTTGGTCCAACAGTAAGGGTGGTCGGTTCCTGATCTGGTCCCATAGAACCAGTCACTATTTTTTTTTTTTTTTTTTGTTCCCATTCGGAAATCTTATTGTTCAAAGTATAACTAAGAACAAATTCAAAGCTAGATCATATGCTTCCATCCGGATATATGATTGTCCAATTATAGGCTCCTATTTCCTTGGAAATAATAAACTAAACCCACAAACATTTTTGAAGAAATAAAAATAATAATAAAAAGTATATGTAGTAGGTTTGGTCCGATCTGGTTCTTCTTTGAAATTAGGAATCAAATTGTGTGGGATTGGACTGTCCAGACACTAATTCCACTTTTAGGAATCAGGAACCAGACCAACACTCCTTAGAACTGGGCAACCATCTGATTTGGTCCGATCCGAGTAGTTCCCAGTTGGGGCGGCCTATTTTGCACATTCTATCAATCAGTATTAAAAAAAACCCTAATGTTTGATTCAACTCAAACGAATTTATGACGTCATTTTTGTTTTGGACTGTTTCATGAAGACAATTACGTAACTTTGATTCTCTTTGACGAGTGATTAGCGACCAACCGTCACATTAGCGGTCAGAACGATTATGCCTCGTATTGTTGGAGCCGTCCGATAATTGCATCATTGGAAACCATACGATAAAATTTAATTGAAGACATTTTGGGAGGCACTAGGGCATGTCGTGTTCTTTTCTTTTCATCACTTTACTTCATAAATTTGGGATTCCTTCTTATCACTGGAAATTGAAAAGAATATGCCAAATCGAGTTGTAGATCAATTCGAGCTCAATTAACTTGAGTCAAGGAAAGCTCGTTCAAATCCCGTTCGTTGCATCCTAATTACAAGGCTATAGACTGTCGGTAACCGGTCCTCTATGTCCATGCACCACACACACATACAGATGCGTATATAATCCATTTTTTTATATTTCGTCTACAATGGGGGTTTTCTCATAGTTTTTTTGCTATGCTTTGGTTTGGCAAAACATACTAAAAAATAACGATGGATGACCTATCAATGGTGTCATGGGGACCCCAGAGTTAGGTAGAAATTTTCTTTAGCAGCTCTCCTCTAAATTCAAAAGGCGGTTCAACTTATCTTTCCGGATGAGGACGTAGATGGAAATTGATGGAATCAGCTATCTAGTGCTGGTTATCAATCGTTCCTTGCTTTCTCACTCTTTGCGTGGCCTACCGCCTACCTATTTTTCAAATGAGAGAGAGAGAGAGAGAGAGAGAGAGAGAGAGAGAGAGAGACTTTAGCTAAGCAAAACAAAGGGACTCATGTCAAGATCTGGGTCCACGAGGATTGATCATGAAATGATGCAACCCATACAGGAACGTTCTGTCCGAGTGACTTTTGGAGAAAATGAAAGGACTTAGCAAGTGCTAAGGATTCGATGGTCCTCATACAGTCACGCTGCGCTCGCCGACAGGAGGATCAATACGCAAAAAGATATTGATAGTTTGCTTGTAAAATGAATAGAAAGGTGCATTGTCTCACAACAAAAAAATAAAGTGCGAGGATCAATGTATAAGTGAAAGGATTTTTTAGTCCTACAATTGAAGATCATTGGGTAAGTGGACTGGATCCTAGAGTATTTGCGTGTGGGGCGCTAATAACAGCCTTTGTGTGTAGAGGACCAAAATTGGCACTATACAACACTTGGTTTTTCAATAAAAAATTTGAATTTATAGTTTTTTTTAGATATGAAAAGTTGTATTCTTTTGAAACTGCATGTCTACTCACGGTATTTTATCAAAAGGATGCAATGTTTCAGAGGGCTATTCAAACATGAGTTTTCACTATTATAAATTCAACGTGTCAATAATTTTCACTTTTCATTTTTCTTTCTTTCTTAAAAAATACAACCATTATTTTTAAATTGTTTCCTTTTAAGAGTACTTAGAGAAATACCATTATTGTTACATAGTATTCTTACTTTGTGACTTTATTGTATCTCGGAGAATTTTGGCCTGTAATTTTTAGCAATCTTGAGCGGCAAACAATTCTTTAAAGGCACTATATTAATGCCTCAAAGTCTGCTTCCATTCTTTCCAATTACTTTCTCTAGCGTAAAACACAATTGACGGCAACTTGATGCAGATACATGATCTTCTTGGCATGAATTCTTCTCGTAGGTCATTCTGATTGGGTTGGTGATCATTTATTACAGCTTCTGGTCGCAGCAAAGATGACAAAAGGATACGGGTCGGTCTTGTTGTCCATGGGAGTGATCCGGCGTGACCAAGAAGACAAGCAAGAATAATGTCCCTCTCAAAGTAAACTTGGACTTGACTTCTTCCTATTAAAAATGTCAAGAATCGACTTGCGACCGTGCATTGAGGCTGCTTTTCGACAAGTTCGAGTAATCACTTCACCTCCTGGGATGCGGAAAATTGAAAATGTCGCACTAGCATATGAGATGAGGCACTGCAAATCTTATTGACTATGTAAATGCCGTAATCCGACCATCCAACACTTGTTCAAAATGTATCTCAAACTTCAATCTTTAGAATCATTCTTGTACGTGAAAATCTTGGATAAGTATCGGTATACGTAAAATGTCTCTATGAATATTCATCTCTCTATTTCTGTTATTCCAACTATCAAGAGGGTTTAGTTTAAAGTGAAGTGAAAACCAATATTGAAGCTCCATTTTATAGAGATTCTCTTTCAAATAGCAATCTTTTAAATCATTTAAATCAATAAATTCATTCCATATTTATCAAAATAGCTTTAAATCTACGATACTATCTGGGTGCGTTTGGTTCAACATTCCCAAGGGGCTTTTAGCCTCCAAAGCCCCTTGGGGAAATGCTGGATTGTTTGGCAACAATTTTGAAGTAGCTTTCAAGTGAAAGTCAACATTGGGAATGTTAAAAGCCGAATACTAGTAGGACTATAACTTTGAGTTTTCAACATTTGGCTAAATGCTAAAACTTAGTTTTTTCTTCCAAAACTATCCTCACTCATTCTTCAAATTTTTGATTTTGCCTCATTATTTTTTTTTTTTTAAATGTAAAAAAAAAAAAACAAAATCAAATATATATATATATAAATGCTAAAAAATTAAATATATTTTGGTATTTAAAAAAATATTTATATATTTTATTTTTTTAGCATTATTGTCAAATTTATATTTAAAAAGTTGCATACATTATTTTTTTTCAATTTTAAAAAAATAAAAATTTAAAAATCCGACGAAGGATTTGGTTTTAAAAAATATATATATATATATATATATGTATTTGATTTCTTAGCATTATTTTAAATTTATATTTTAAAAATCACATACATTATTTTTTCAAATTTTAAAAATAAAAATTAAAAAATTTCGACGAAGGATTTGGTCTTTTTTTATATATATATATATATATATATATATATATATATATATATAGTATTATTGTCACAATTTATATTTAAAAAGTTGTATACATTATTTTTTCAATTTTAAACAATTAAAAATTTAAAAATTTTGATGAAGGGTTTGGTTTTTTTTTTTTAAAAAAATTATATATATATGTATGTATTTGATTTTTTAGCATTATTTTCAAATTTATATTTAAAAAGTTGCATATATTATTTTTTCAATTTTAAACAAATAAAAATTAATAAATTTCCACGATGGATTTGTTCTATATATATGGTATTTGATTTTTTTTTTTTTAGCATTATTGTGAAAATTTATATTTAAAAAGTTGCATTCATCATTTTTTTTTCAATTATTAGCAAATAAAAAATTAAAAATTCTGATGAAGGGTTTGGTCTTTAAAAAAAAAAAATTTATATCTGTATTCAATTTTTTTAGTATTATTGTCAAATTTATATTTAAAAATTTGCATACATTATTTTTTTCAATTTTAAACAAATAAAATTTAAAAACTAATATTAATCACCCAAAGAGTTTTTCAAATATGTTTTCTACTAAACAACATTTCTCTCAAAATTGCTTCTCAAAACATAGTTTACCAAATGGCCTTTGCACTTGCCTAAAATCCTTTAGGCTGAATTGCTTTGCATTTTCCTAATGGTTTTTCAAAATGCTAAACTAAACACACCCATGTGAGTCATCTAGTCCTTGCTCCAATCATAAAATCCTTACTTTTTCACACTTGAAACGATGCTTGATGCAGGGCATCCATGGGTGATCATATACGGAGGAGCGGAAGCGACAGATCTCATCATCTAACTCAATACTTCTACTATTGATTTTTAATTGTTTTTATTTAAAAAATGCTCATTAAATATTTCTCAAGTAATCAAATATTTTTATATCAATAGTTTTTCATTTTCAATGCATGATAAAAATAACTTTTTACCTGCCGGTTTTTGGGAGTGGAATGAAGACAAAAATGCACCTTGCAGGGTCCGTACTCCTGCTCCGCAGTTTTCACCACCTTCGTTTCCCGGAAAACTTCCCAGCGGGTGTTGTTCCCCACCGCCACCGTGAAAGTGAAGTCACTCCCATTAGAAATGAAAAGAAAGTGATAACCTCTTTCTTTTTAGGAAACTTGCTCGATAAACCTAACAGGCCTACAGTATTGGGTTCGGATTGTTAGATATGAATGAATATCTTGTAAGATCCACATGAAATTTATTAGATTTCAACAATTAAAAATTTAGTTAATATCAGTTCTATATTCGCTTACCAATCTTATTGCAACGGGATAGTGTAACAATATCCTAATCTTCCATTCCCTTTCAAAGAAGATAATAAGTATGATTAGTTGAATGGTTAAATACATTTTCATAACTATAAAAGGAGTTCATAGCATGCCAATGAGGCATCCGACCTAGTGGCTAGGAGGTCAGAAGAGTGAAGACGTCAAAGTCTAGGGGTTCAAAACCCTTACTCAATGCATATATGTATGGGCTGATTTGCATCTATTTATCGGAATTAATGAAAGAGCTGATAAAAATTTGTTTCAAAATTTGCCAAAAGGAACAAGAAGAAAAGGAAAAATAGCGACAAATCATAGTGTAGTTGCGGTGGTGCCATAAATATTTTCATTCATGGAATTACCTTTTCCAAGGTCAAATTCATCGTTTCCTATGTATTCTCACTTTTCTCGAATTAATGAAATTATAATGAGAGAGTCTCTTTCATTCCTCCTACTTGCCATTCATTTGTACCAATAAAATGGTCCGGATCCTTCTTTATATCCCGACGTACACAAAACCAACCTATGTCGGGTCTGGTATAAAGAAATAGACTAAGGGCGTGTTTGATAACGATTCTGTTTCCGAGAACAAATTCGATTAGAAATTATTTTTTTTTATTTTGTTCCCAGGAACAATTTCTAAGTATTTTAAGCCGTTTAGTAACTGTTCAAAATTTCTAATTTTGGAATAGAATTGCGTTTAGTACCATACTCATTGATTTTGTTCTAAATCAATTTCTTTTAATTTTTAAATATTTTTTTTTTTTTTTTTTTTACTTTTTTACTTTTCTTTACATTTCTTTTCTTTTCCTTTTGTCTCCTAATCTTCTTCTTCTTCTTGTGGCCACTGACCTCACTAGAGCGTTGCCGGCCCTTGTCGGTGGCTAGGCTGACCTCATCGGGGCTGGGCGAGGCCCGCCTGGCCACCGGTAGGGCTAGGCGAGCCTTGCTGGGGTTGGGCGAGGCCCACCTAGCCACCGGCGAGGTTGGGCGTCGTGAGGCTTACTCAGCCCTGGTGAGCTCGTCGGACCGGTTGCTGGCAACCGGCAGCGACAGCGGTGAACGGCGGCGGACGGTGGCAGATGGCGGTGGATAGTGGCGGACAATGAAGAAGAAGAAAAGAGAAGAAAAATAAGAGAAAAGGGAAGAAGAAGAGTTGGTTTTGATTCTTAAATTTGTTATCGGAACAAAAATCAACTTTTTTTTTTATTCTTGATTTTATTCCAAATCTAATTCCAGGAACAAAAAAATAGAAATTTGTTCCTGAAAACAAAAATTTTACCAAACGCGATTCTATTTCCAAACTACTTTCGGGAACAAAAAATCAAAATCAGATACTATTTGGATGGTTACCAAACAGGGCCTAAGATATGTTGTGAAATTGTATAAAACAAAATTTGGCGAAATAATTTTAACCAATACAAAACGTGAACTTCTTAAATATTGATATCCAACCTTTGTCTTTAGTCATTGACTCATTGGGTTAATGCAATGAAAAATCTTAAATTGATATATATGTTTTATCTTAAACTAATTTTTTTACTACCAAAAATCTTAAATTCTTATAATAATGACAAATTTACTCCAAACTAATTTTTAGATTACAAGAATCTCAAACCATTACATTTTAAAAAAAAATATTCTTTGTTCATTTCCATTAAATATGATTAATGTCACGAAAAATTACAAACCGGTATACTCGTGACAAATAGAAAGTAAAATCTTAAACTAGTGTTATCCAACTCAGTAATATAATGACAAAATTTAACAGAAACTAACGAATGATAAATTTATCATATATGTACCAATTTGAATTTTTTCATGATATTAACCCTTAATCATTTCTCTATTAATTTATCATCCTCGTCGTTGTCCTCCTCATTATTGATTTTTCTTGACAAGCTAGACTATATATCGGGTCGTCAATCGAGAAAATCCTTTCTTAAGCGGGAGGTACCTAATCGAGCATCACTATCATAATTCTGTGGGCAACTACCACCATGCTTGGAACAAAAAATTAGGGATGATCCCATCATCACATGGTCAAGTGACTAGGAATCTCACTACATTATCCTAGCCTCCGCTTATCAAAGCTATTAAAAAAGGAAACTTGTTTTTCGTTCACCTGATGGAGTCCAACGAAGCATTCATGGAATCGTCTGCGCCCAAATATCTAGATCAGAAAAATTTATTGCGGGTAGGAGCTACATTGAATGATTAACGAAAACTGCGGTGCGAATTATTATAATTTCCAGGTCGATTCGCCGCATAAGCATGGGCATTAAATGACAACGTTGCCCCGTAAGCATGATCGTGACTGATCCACTTGCCCTGTACGTATATTAGTAGGTATTGTTTAGGCCTTGACCATGAGACAAAGTCTCCTCCCATCATGTAAAAATAAAATAAAATTAAAATTATCATAACATGCATGCACCAATCGGATGACAAACACCTTTACTTATTTTAAGCCGAGTATTAATTATTATTATCACGTATGCATGCTAATTCTAAAATTCAAGACGACTATGGCCAGATGGTCTTCAGAAAATCTTTAATGTTTGATTCAACTCAAACGAATTTATGGCGTCGCTTTGTTTTGGACTGTTTCATGAAGATAAATACAGAGGCTTGTTTTTCTTTCACGAGTGATTATCAACCAACCGTCACATTAATGGTTAGAACAGTTATGTCCCGCTTTGTTGAAGCCATCCAATAATCGAATCATTGAGATTATTCTATTCAGTATATTAATAAAAAATTTTATGGGAGGCACTAGGGTTCGTCGCGTTTGTTTTTTTCTCAACATTTTGCTTCAGAAGATAACATAGAGAAATCGAAGTTGCGACCTGACAAATAAATTTTTGATTTCCTTCTTTGTTATTGGAAATTAAAAAGAAATTGCCAAATGAACTTGTAGATCACTCGAGCTTGATTATGAATATTTATTTTCAAGCTTAAGTAGTGAATTAATGTGGTCAAGTTCGAGCCCGTACCTCTTGTGCTTCACCAACTTAATAAAATAACTAGCTACATTTCCTTTTTCTGTTGCTTTCATATATGGAAAACATACATAACCTATAAACTTTCACTTTTTTCATAATTTGGAACTATATTTGAGCCTGAGTTTGGATTGGAATATACTAATTGACGATTGACTCGAGTCAAATATAGTTTGAGCTTGAATATTCCTACTCGTCCAAATCTCACTTGCTGCATGCAAATTGTAAGACAATGGGTCTATAAATAACCCAGCCCTCTATACGCAGGCCACTAATATTTAGGAAAAAAAAAATGCATGATTTACGTATGTCTAAACATATATTGAGGCTTTTTTCTCATTTATTCAATACGCTCTCGTTTGGCAAAAAATACTAAAAGATAAGGATGGGATGACCTATCAACAATGTGATTAGGACCTAAGATTAGGTAGGAACTTACTTGGCAGCTCTCGTTTAAATTCAAAGTGTGGTTAAAACTCATCTTTCTAGATAGGGACATGGATTGAAATAGATGGTATCAGCTGTCAAGCGTTGGCTATTGATGGTTCCTTGCTTTCTCACTCTTTGCACAGCCTACCTCCTGCCAAATTTCCAAATAATCTTCTTGCTCGGAATCTTTCCGTAGATCATTATGATCGGGTTGCTATCACATCACTGTCCAAGACGAAAGTTAGTTGATCACTCATTACAGCTTCTGGTCGCAATAAAGGCAAAAGGATTGGATCGGTCCTGCTGTCCATGGGAGTTATCCAAAGCGACCTAGAAGACAAAGCTAGAACGTTGTTTCCCTCTCTCAAAGTAAGCTTGGTCTTGATTTCTTCCTTCTAAAGATGGTCAAGCATCTAATTGCAATCGCAACAATGCGTTGCGGTGGCTTTTCGACAGATTCAGTTGATCACTTCACCTTGCGAGATGCAGAAAATTGAAAATGTCGCACTAACACATGAGAACCAGGACTGCAGATCTCACTGGCTAAGCAAACTGACCATCCAAGACTTGTTCAATATGTACCTCAAACTTCACACTTTGTGGCCAAACTTGTATAAGAAAATCCTGAACTAGTAGGCGCTTTCATCTCTCTACCTCTCTTCGACTATTGGAAGGGCTCTCATACTGCTAGGAGGCGCTTTCAATGTAAATGGAGTATCATCTTCCTTTTAAAATTATCCATTTAAACCGTCTCTTTCAGATGACTTAACGATTCTCTAGGAAAAATTCCATCGCTATTTCTTTTAGCATGAATATCTTTGAGAAGATATACTAGTTAACTGAGCTAGTGTTTCTGGAATCAGGGATGAATGGTGGTTGTAGATGTTGCATGTCTTTCATTGAAGAAACTATGGCTTCTAGGAGTCCCTGTCGTAATCACTAAAAACCTAACACAAAGCCGATGACAATGTACCATCTCATTTGCATAAATATCAAGCAAAGCCATATCATTTGCCATCGATAATATCGCACAACCAATTTTCACCCGAGAAGCATCACGGCTACAGAAGCTCGCATTTCCCCATAACTCAGGGTGTATCCTGGAGCAGCACCTAGTCAGTCTTCCCGGGTGCGGATTATTTAGAGAGTTAGTTGTTTGTCTTACATATACTTTTAGTGTCGGAGAGATATCCCACATGATCAGAAACTATGGGTTGCAGAAAGTAAACAATAACCCCTTACTTTTCTTTCTTTTGCACGAGAGCAAAGCGACCCCTAGTTCGCCCGTTCTCTGAGAACTTCAAGATCCATTTCAGTAGGGTCGGTCGCTTGGATCTCATAATGAATACCCTCGAGCTCCCTTCGGAACCTGTCCTTGGATGTTGCATACAACATCTTGGCGCGAATACGAGACACAGAAGGGGACCTAAATGGGAAGAGTAGACTTTTAGTATTGACTGGCAACGTATATGGTTTAGATTATGAACATGGCATCACAGAAACCGAGACATTAATGACAAGTCTGCTCTGAACAGAATCCAAAGGCAGGAATGTAGAAATATTCTGAAAAATAAAACAGAACAAGAGAAAAATATTTGCTAAAAAACCTGACGTGAGTACATGTTACCATAGAAAACAAGCATATCTTATCAGATGCATATGCAACGCAGCGCAACTGCTCAAAAGGCAGAGTCATCGGAAAATGATCAACATAGAAACAAAATGGATTTTGGCCAATCTAGAAGGTGAAACAATTGAGCAGTAATTTGAAGAAGAGAACAGCAAATCGACTGTAAAAACAGATTGACACTGCCAAACCAAAATAACTAAAAATTATGGACAAATAATTCTGACACTTGAGTAAGCTGCTGTCTAATAACCTGGACAGATTTAGAAATTTACGTACTCAACATCACTCTAGTACAGATTTAGATGCATACGGCGAATCTACTCTAAAAGTACCTCATCTACAAATCATTCAGCATATAGTAGCAAAATCAAGAAAAAGCTAGTACCAGACCCATACAAATCAAGACTAATAAATTATATATGTTCGACAAGAATGTATCTTACATGGCAAGCAACAAAAATCGAATGAGATTACAGATCCAAACTATTTCTTCCACACGCAGATCGTCGCCCTACTGAAATTTACACCAATTAAGATGCACTGATATATAAATACGATTTGATTGAGCACAGAACATTTGAAATCTCTAACACCTACGCAGACACAAAGCAGATCAGAATATGAGCCAATAAATGCAGATCAGAAAAATGCCTGAGAAACAATGATTTACATGCTTAGACAATCCATGCAGGAATGAAAATGTGCACGAATTTTCAGTACTTTCAGTCCAAAAAACCAATGACATCAACCTAAAACCATGTATCGTCATTGTGGCCCACGGAAAGGCTGGAAGGGCAACATAGTGAATGCACGGCCATAAAAATCTAATAAGTAGTCCATCTATAACATATCAAGCAGCTGGACATAAGGAAGAAACTCACCACGCGATGAAAAAGATCTTGCTCTTTTGACAGTTTTCAGGAGTTACAAAGTCGAAGTCATAGACAGCATATCGGCAGTCATTCTCCGGCAAAGCGGAGGTGAAATCTTCATAGCTTTCAGCTGGACCTCCAGTCTTCTCAACCACAACCTCTTTTTTCTTCTCATCGATCTTAAAAATCACATAGCGGTGAACCTTCTTCCTCTGCAGTTCCAGATAAGTGGTTTTGCTGTGTTCATCAACACCCATTCCCGATGAAGCATTGGTCTGATCAGCACAGATCATCAGTTTTCCCCCTCTTCAATAGCCATTTAACAAAAACTCCAAACAAGACACCTAAATATCTTCCTTATAAATTCTAAGAAGACCAAAATCCCGAAAGATAAGTTCGCACCAATTTACATGCAAATGCATAGAAATCGTCTTACTGATGGTCCTAGCAAGAACCGTCAACGGCTTCGCAGCTTCCTTTTTTTTTTTTTTTTTTCCAGCTTTTACAGAGTTAACGCAGGCAAAACGAATAAGAACAAAAGGGCCCTTCGATTTCAAGACCCCTTCCATGCTACCAAAAGGGATCCTGTTTCTGAGAAAGAAAGCCATTCCAAGCTAAAAGATTTTGCCCAGCAAAGTTCAGAAGCCAACCAGCATTCCCAGACCCAAATCAACAAAATCAGGACACAGCCCAGCAAAACCATGCTCCACGTGATCGCAGCAGAAGCCACAAACCAAAGCAAAACCAAGGGCAGCTTACAAATTTCAAGAAGCAAACGAACTAGATCTAACAAGAGAAACCCACATGGCGAAAGAGCAGAGCAAGCAAAATCAAACGAACCAGCGAAAACCGAGCTTACCCCTCTGAACGACATGGCTGATCTTACCACACTGTAGCTACAGAGAGATAGAGAGAGAGAGGAGAGAGAGAGAGCGTATGGAAGAGAAATGGGGAGGAAGATCAGCGACCACCGGGAAGGCGAGAAATTATCAACGGGAAAAATGAGAAAAGGCGAAAGAGATTCGTTGGAAGGTGGGGTGGTGGTGCGGTGGTGGTGTGGGCGAGAGGAAAAGGGGAGCGGAGAGATTCGAGTTTTTTCAGAAGTGAAAGAGGAGAGAGAAAGGAAAAAGGAAAAAAGGAAAAGGAGAGTACGACCTGTCGTGTCGTGTCGACATTCCTTTCGGACCGAAGGCAAGGGCGGGCGGTTATCCGGTGCGGTCGAAGCGGAATCGCCGGTTCGTCCTCGGCCGTCGGATTGATCTCTTGCATCGGATGAGACGAGTTTGGAAATCAAAATCGTATCCAAACCAGCTTGGTCCCCGTGGCTGGTGCAATTACTTCAGCTGTTGTAAGATTTCTAGCTAAAAAACTGTACTTCATCCTTTCGACTCTTACCAATTATATGCAAGCTGCTCTATAAATTAAAGCCACATGTTTAGCTCAAAAGCCTGAAACTAATCGATCAATGATGCTTGCAAGGTGTTTGCTAAGCATTTAAGGATCTGCATGGTAACAAATCTATTCTTCTGGATTTCTGTTCTTTTGTTTCCCGAAAAAAAAAATTCATTTGGTAAAACATTTGTTCCGGGAACAATTTCTCTATTTTTTTGTTCTCAGGAATAAATTTGGAGCAGAAACGAAAAACAAAAAAAAGTCATTTTTTATTCCCGGGAACAATTTCTAGAAATAAGCTAATTTTCTTTTTTATTTTTCTTTTGTTCCTCTCTTTTATTGCGGCCACCTCCAACAGCCCGAAACCATTGCTGCCATCGCCACCGTTGTCGCCTGCTGCTGACCACCGCTCGCCGCCGACTGCCGCAGACTGCCGCTGCCGCCCACCATTGACCGCCGACTGCCGCCGTTGCCCACCATCGACCATCGGCCGCTGTCGCCGCCGCCTGTCGCCAGCCATCGCTGCCGCTGCACGACCGCCGACCTCCGACTACTGCCGCACTGCCCATCAATGGTCGACAGCGGCTAATGGGCAGTGCGGTGGTCGATGGTGACGGTCGAAGGCCGCCAGCCGTGCGATGGCGGCGGCGGGCGGCGATGGGCGGCGGTCGACGATCGCGATCCATGACCAAGAATAAAAACGAATAAATACAAAAAAAGAAACTGTTTCATATCAAACGCATTTTTATTCTTTTTTTATTTCAAGAGTAAAAATTTTATATAGTTACCAAACGCCTTATTTTACTAAGAAATTATTCTCCAGAGTAAAAATATAAAAGAACTATTTCTGAAAAGAAATTGTTTCCCAGTCAAGAAGCGTTATCATGCACACCCTAAATAATCGACATCCGTGTTCTAAGATTATTAAAAAGAAAACGGGTCTAATTTGGGATGATTAGGAATAAAGATAGAGATAAAAAAAAAAAAAAAAAGAAGAAGTAAAGTCCAAGGTTTGTGTGGGTTCATAAGATCCACAATTTACCCCTTTCGCTAAAAAAAAAAAAAATTACTCCGTAACCTATGGTGAAATTTCTAACTATGTATGGACATCATTTTTCTATGGAAACTTCTTAATTTTAAGAATACTTATGTTATGACTATTAGATGTTTTTTGCTTTATGACTGATGAAATCATGTAGATCAACAATCAATCAACATTCAATGAATCACAAACTCGTTACTGCAGCTTAATTTACACACTGTTCTAACATCAATATTATATTATAAGTTATTCTGTCTCCTTTTGTCCTTATTATTGCTAAATTTTTGTTTCATGAAATCGCATTATGGGGCATGTATTGGGTGGAATTTGGTATCCCACACACTAAAAGGGATTTTATGTGATAGGAACATGACTAGCATGACGTAATTGTAATTGGTAATATTTGTAGAGAATTTTCGTAAAAGAGTTCCCTAGAAAAATAATTTAACGATATTTTAAAGGTGTTTCCTTGAATTTAATCGAAATATATAATTTTCTATCAAATAATATTCCCGAAAGACATTTGTCGGGTTCTAAGTTAACATGAAAAGCAGATGAACGAACAAATTACTTTTTAAAGAATGATAGAGTTCCGATTACATGGCTATGATAATAAGCAATAGGATGTTACTTCACATTTTCTTTTGTTTTTTTTTTTTTTTCACGTTTTTAATTTGCGTAGAAAATGGAACTTTTCCAATGAAGAAAGAATACAATGTGATTTAAATTATTTTAGGAAATTATATTAAATTGCTATAATAATATATAGACTTTTCAGAAATCAATTAGGAGTGAAAAGGCTTGGCCAACGTGATTTTGTTGGCCCATCATTTTAAGATTCTAAAAGTGGAATTTAAATTACGTTACTCTTTTTTCTCCTTCTTGTTATAGTTTTGAGTTTACTATATATTGTACTTTTTCTCTGATTTGCAAGCGAATTGTCACCTATATTGAATCTCCAATCAAAACCCAACCTGACCGGTTTTTCAGAAAAAAAAAATCAACAAGCCAACGATCATTTCTAGCAGATGCATAGAGGAGATTGACTTTGAGCATTGACTTTCAGAATTTGCCAAGAAAAAAAAAAAAATTTCAATCTTTGACTTATCATCAGAAATTATTGGGGGAGAAATTACCCATAATTTGGTGATGGGCCTGAATTTAGAAGATCATGGGCCTTTGAAATCAGATGCCATAAATTGTTCACCAGAATATTCCACAAAAAGGAGGGTCTTGATTTATCTAATGTGATGGGCTAAATATAGATTGAACCCTTAAATGATTTTTAGCTTTTGGAATTTCAGCTAAAAAGCGAAGCGATTTGCAAATTTGGGCACAATCAAAACGAGCCCAGGCCCATCTAGTCAGCCCGACCGTATCGACCACATGGATTTTCCAAATCAGCACCAAAAGGTACGTACGAAAATGTTTCTTTTTTTTTTTTTTTTTCCCGTCTCGATTCAACTAACACTCGTAAATGGTCGTGATTGGACACCACCTGACCCACAGATACTGAAGGTGAATGTCGATGCGTCTTGGTGCAGCTCGACATTGGAGGGCTCGGTCATGGGAGTCTGCTAGACTGCTGTTGGGCTCCTTGTCGTCGGTTTCACAAAGAAAATCTCTGCTCCAACCGCCTGGGTTGCAGAAACCCTCGCCGTGAGAGAAGCCCTCTTGTTGGTAAAGGAAGAACGGAAAGCACAAACTGATCTCCAACTTGAACTCCTTGCTGCAACTGATGTGCAAGTGCACGTATCTTCTGATAGCCTCTCTCTGGTTGAGTGCTTATTGGGCCGAGAAGAGCCCCCTTGACAGGCCCATTCGATTGTAGCTGATTGTACAAGTCTTTCGGCCCAGATAAGTGGCATTTCTGTCTTCTTTGAGTCAAGGGAGTTCAACAAGGCCGGGGATTGGGTCGCTAAAGTCCACCGAGCCAATTCCCTTCCTAGCAATTGGGTTTATTGTCCACCTCAAACCTTAATCTCCTTACTATGTTTAGACTTTCCAAGTAATGGTGCCCTTTTTACGAGCTAGTAATGATATTCACTATCTTCCGACAAAAAAAGAAAAGAAAAAGAATCGCCCGTCCATGCACATCGAGCAAAACTATGCCACGGAATGGCAGGCATGGCTCCATGCACATGGAGTGGTTCTTGATGTTACATTGGCTAGCTTGATCACCAGCAGAAAAACACATGTAATGAAGTGTCGAAGAATATAATATAATTATAATTTTTGCAATTCGATGACAGGCTCATAACCTGAAAGACAATGGAGGAGGGGTAGGAGGAGAAGAGAAGTAGGAGACGGATGGAACGATCTTTTTGCAATACTCTCACCCAAAAGTAAGAAAAAGAAGAATGTCTATTCAAGCCATTTTACCAAAGTGTATTGTCAATCATATCTATTTTAAAAATCCCCACACGCAAATAGCACTTGTTTGAGAAACACTCAAATATAAAATTGATGTATAAGCAGGACTTGCGCCAAATATTAGACCATGGAAATATATTTGGGGAGGCCAATAAAGAAGGCCCAAAAGATTTGATCTCACAATCTTTTTATTTTTTCGTCGTAAAATTCACAATCTAATACCGCGTGAAATTTTGCAAGATAAATAATGACTTTTTTATTATTTGGAAGTGGGAGTGTAAATTGTAAAGGAACTCGGACAAAGACAATAAAAAGAGAGAAAAAAAGCTAAAATTGATAAATCAACTTACATATGAGAAGGTCAATTTAGTTAGTATTTAGTAAAAAAAATTTGCATCTAGAAAGTATTCAAGAAGTCATACCCAATTTCTATATCAAAACCGTCCTTGCACGGATATCGCATTTACTGTATCCAAAGTAAAAAAAAAAAAAAAAAAAAAAAAGGTATGGCTGACGTTTGATTAATTCGCAAATCGCCAATTTTTACCAACCCAGGCAAATGTCATCCTCTCATTCATTACGACAAGTAATTGAATCTCATGAAATCTGCCCTTATTATAGTGAAAAGATGTTGACAAATCACGGACATAAGTAAACGCAAAATTTCATTCGGTCTTATTTATGTCTCTATTTTCTTACCTGGGCGATAAAATAATTGAATTTTATGAAATCCGCAATTATTATAATAAAATGAAATCTGCGCTTATTATAGTGAAAAGATGTTGACAAATCACGAACCATTAGTCAACGCAAAGATTCATTCGTTCTTGTATGTGCCTCTATTTCTTATTATAGTAAAAAGATGTTGACAAATCACAGATCATAAATCAAGGCAAATATTCCAAAATAAAGACGAGATTCACTAATTTTGTACTTGAAAACTATTTTCTCCAAGATACTTTATTCCCCAATAAATTTTATAATTGATTTATATTGGACCCCGTCGTCAATGCTCAAAGAGTCAAAATTTTCACCTCAAAAGTTTGCGCCTCTTTAATTGAACACGTTTCAAAATGAGATATTACGCAAAATCCTTCTAAACTTTTAGAAGGGAAAATTACCAAAACAATTTTAAATCTATTGTAATTTTTTCATTCAGTCCTAAACCCCTTTTTTTGGCCACTTCAATCTTAGACCTTTTGTAACTACGCTAATTCAGTCCATCTAGCTAAATTTGACCATTTGATATTAATGTGACAAATTTTTAATGATATTTTATTTTTTTCAATGTTTTAATTAATTTTTTTTTTTGTTTTTTCTTCTTCTTTTGGCTTGTCGCTTTAGCTAGATGGCCAGAAGAAGAAGAAGAAAATAAAAAAAAGAAAAAAAAATTATTAAAAAATTTTGAAAAAAATATTATTAAAAAATTACTACGTCGGCGTCGGTATTCACCTTAATGTCAACACGTCAAATCTGGCTCGATGGCTTGAATTGGCATAGTTGTAAAAGGTTTGGGATTGAATTGATCAAAGAAAAAAGTTTATGACTGAATTGGAAAAAAATACAATAGGTTTATGATTATTTTAGTAATTTCACCTTGTACAAAGGTGCATGTTCATCTTTGACAATTTGATTCTCTTTATTTTAATGGCCGAAAGTTCGGGATGAACATGAGGCATCTTGAATTTCATTTAGGAAAATTTTGTGTAATTTCCTCAATTATAAATTTTACTAACTGATGAAAGGTCACTATTTCTTTCCCGACCGCCATTTTTTTTCTTATCAACTAGTGTTGAAGCATCGTTCAGAGCAAAAATAGGAGGTAATCAAATAGCTGTTTTCTGCTAAAGAAACACAGATTAGGTTGGGAAATCTATTTTCCAATAAAGGAAATCTAAGTCACAAAAACTACGAGGTAAAGAAAATGAGTGATTAAAGTTAAATTTGTTAGTATTTGACGATAATTTAGGAGGTAAAGAAAATGCCGGTCTATAAAATATAGGTATAGAGAAAGGATTTGAAGAAAATAAGTGAAGAATTAAATTTGTCAGGAATAAAATGTTTGTTTGGTAAATGACACGTTTGCCCCTTCCATGTAAACCTTGGTTAGGAGAGGTGTGAACACTAAAAATAACCTTTCTAATAAGACATGACAAAATTGACTGACTGCAATATGTATATCGTGTGTCTTTTAGATGTTGCTCCACGTCCACAAGGAAAAAGACGTTTGGTTGGATGTGTCGATAATGTGTTTTTGGAGAAGGGTGGTATTTTCGACCACCAAAAAAAGATAAGGGCGGTATGGGAATGGGCCACATTTCCATTAAGACTGTACATGACAACGTTTCTTGGTTGGAGAAGAGTTTTTTTTTTTTCCAGAAATAATTCTTTTCATTTCTATTTCGGGAAACAATTTCTGAGTAAAATAACGTGTTTGGTAACTACACAAAAATTTTACTATTGGAATAGAAAAAGAATAGAAATGTGTTTGGTAACACAACAGTTTCTTTTTTGTATTTATCTATTTTTTTATTCTTCTCATGGATCTCCGACCGCCAACCGTTGCTCGCCGTAGCTTGCCGCCGCCGTCGTTGCACAACCATCGGCTGCTGACCATCACCACTAACCGTCGCCGCACAGCCCATTGGCCGCTAATGACTGTCGGCGGTTGGCGGCGGCCGGTGATTGGCGACGGTGGCCGGCAACCGGCGGCAGCTACAGCAGGCGGCGGTGGCGAGCGGCGATTATGGGGAATAAAAAAAAAACTTGGCGTTACCAAATGGATTTTTGTTCTTTTTTTGTTCCGAGGAACAAAAGAACAGAAATTCAGAAGAATAAACGTTACCGTGAGCTGCCTAATTCTCCCGCTTTTCTTTAGAAATTGGAGTTGGTCCTTGGGGTTCCATGGTGAGAACCGGGAACCAAAAGGGTCATTTCCCAATTTGAGGAACTAGGAATCGGTCCACTTGTTTTTGGAAATAGTGAGAATATCTTCTTCTTCTTTTTTCCTATGTAGGAAAAAAAAGAGTGTGTTCACTCGTCAACCAGCACATTCTTGAACCCTGTGAAACCCCCATAAATAGAAATAGACCTCCTCCCAACTCTCTCATCCTTTGCGACTTCGCTGACCAGCAATAATGTTCTTTAGAACATTAATCTCCATTGGAATTTCCAATCTTAGAAAATTAAAGAAAAATGTGCATAACAGAACAAGCACTGAATGAGGGAGGCGCGTGACCGCGTGAGACTGAGAGTGAGAAGTGAGAGGCATGAGATTGAAAGAGAGCATAGAGGAATGAATGACGAGAGGGAATGGAAAATAAGGATTTTGTGAAATATTTTATATTAATAAAAATTATATAAATAATTTATCAATTCGCTTTGGGTGGGTGGGTCCACACCTGGTACTAGGAACCGGACTAATAATCACCGATTCCACATTTGAGGAGCCACCTAGAATCTACTGGTTCGGTTTTGTTGGCGGCCATTTTTGGTGGGCCCTTGCGATCAATTTCTCTAATAAATCTTCACCTAATGAGGAAAAATGGAATATATGCCACTGATGTAAAAACAATTATTTACAAAATATCCTTATCCATAATTGATTTGAGAATTATAACTAACTTCAATTGTGTATGTTGGTTGTTTGTTTGTATAACAAATAAAATGTACTTTTTCTAATCCCACGTAGGAAAGTTAGGAGGAGATGTGCTAATTTATAAGTATGAGTTTTTTTATAATATGTTCAAAGAAGAGATTGGGGTGTGGGCTAGGCCCCTCAATATCTACGTGTGGGTGTGCGATTATTAGGTGCACTTAGTACACGTGTGGTTTAATTAGCACTAACTCATTTATTTATTTTTTATTTTGTACTATTATCTTATTAATCTTTATTAGTTGAAAGGTTTTTTTTTTTTTTTTTGTTTATTAAGTGTTTTTGAAAATTATAAAATTTGGAATTTTCTTTAAAAATATTTTTTTTTTGCTATTTTTATTAGTCCAAATTTTATATATGTTTTTTCAAAATAACCTTTGAAATTATACTTGTTCAATTTGCAACATTTCACAAAAGGTTGCATTTGTTCATTTTGTAATTTCTTCCAAAAAGATACCTTTATTCACTTTACTACTTCTTTTGAAGGGATATCTTTTTTCACTTTGCAACTTTTCACGAAAAGTGTTGGCATGAACTAGTGTCAAGTCATTTCGAGCCTTTTTCCAAAAACTAAAGCTAGAAATACTATAATTATTATATGGTATTTTCATTTGAGATTTTTTCGTATCTTGGAGGATATTTGCCGGTTACTAGACAAATAAATCCTTAAAGGGTAGGCTTGATTGCTCTACCGATTTGAAGTCATATGTTCCAATAGTGTTGAGATCCGCTTGTGTGAAAGCTCCTTTAATAACCATGTAGGCTTTTCCCGACCCAAAAAGAAAAAGAAAAAAGAAAACCAAAAAACCGTGTAGGCTTTTACTTGGTTCATGCTCTTCCACGCTAGACAATTGATCTTTCCTCTCCTATTTTCCTTGGCCGCCTTTTCTTTACCTATCTTTTTCCCTTCAACGTATAATATAAAAGAATGAATAGTCTTGCCGTGCGTCTCCGTGCGTTGATGCACCGGGCCAAGTGCTATGAATCCACCTCCATACGAAGGGGTAAAACCCACGTTTAATGAATGAACTATTTTGAAGTTTATCATACTGACTGAAATCACAAAGTCACGACAAAATTGCTCCAACGAAAGAAGTCTCAATCATTAATATTAATACGATATAATATATTATGGTAAAGCAAATCTAGAAATGGCCACGACCCTGTCTGTTTCGGTAACAAATCGGGTCGAAAAGTCTTCTCTAAAGTAATCATTTGAACAACATGATTTAATTTTTCAATATTTAAGGAATCTGTCAATATAAAACTATTATTCGAACTTCTATTGAATAAGATAGTGGGATAAGGGATGAAGTATAATGCCATGAGAACAGCCTCTTGTTTAACATATATGATGTTGGAATATAAATTACACTTTACGCAAACTCCAGAGAAATAAACGAGAAATAATAAGAATATCAAAAATTTACGTGGTTCGGTCCGAGTATCGATCACATTCATTCGCGGGAGCGAAAGAATGAAATAATCCACTATAATCGGAGATCGAGTTTATAATTCTTCCTTGTATTTCAATGTTTCCACACCTAAATTTAAGCACAAATCCAAAGTGTTTATAAATAAATAACTCACTCGGACATAAACTCACTACACAAAATTACCACGCGTTCAAGTTCAAAATAAAAATACTCTACATACGCCAAAATCAGGAATTCCAACGTTCCTCTTTGGTCCACGTACGTACCGCTTCACGTTCCTTCTCAAGGCTTCGCGTGGCTTCAAAAAAATCTTGTGGCTCCTCTCTCAAGCGACGTGGACGTGCAGAGGGCTTCTCTTACGTGTGGCTCCTCTAGGTTATTCGCAGCTCCACACCAAAAGGAAGAAATCATATTCTGTTATAATACGTGTGCCCAGAGTCAACAACTTTGACTCTGGATCCCACCGTCTCTTTCCTTCTTTAAAAGGGATTCGTACACGGCATGTAAGGGGAGGAAAACCTTCTTTTTTTCCCCCTTAAAGACAAATACATAATAAAATATATAGTGTGCCCATTTTTTTTTTTTTTTTTTTGTTTTCTAGTGACAAAACATATCTTCCTTTTTTTTGTAAACCTTGAGTCCAACAAAGCTTCTTCAATAGATTGAAAACATCCAAGACCCAAAAAAAAATTTATAATTTCTTTTCTTGTGCGTAATCTTGAATATTATCTTCATCAGAAAAAAAATATATTCACAATCAAATAATAAAAATTTTATTCAAGCGGATCGCGTTCTGCAAACGCTCAAACTTGAGACATAATTTAACATATGATAAGTTGTTAAGGTGGTAGATCCTCATGAGCCAATAAGCTGCTTATTCAATCGTGAGGCTAATTCATAGTGCAATTATAGGCTTGTTTAGATTAGAGAGAATATCAAAACGAGGCCTGGGGTGAGGAAGTGTGCAATGAGAACTCAGTGAATACGATAATGTTATAGTGGTATCGGAGTTTAGGTTTTCGAATGATTTGGTGTTCGAGGGCTGAGATTTTACAATTTTCGAGGAAGAAGTTTATTTGACTGTAGGAGAATTTAATATTCCCCTTTTGCATATTATGTAATTTGTTATCCCCACTATACTTTCTTATAATTATAAGAACAGGTCATGCCAATCAGATAAAACCCCCTTTCTCTTAGCTTTAGTGGCACTTAAATCAACGGCCCAATATGGTATGCTATAGAATTGCGGACTCAATTGAAACCACTAGTTGGAAGCATTTGGCGCCGACAAATTTGATATTTCAGGTCGTGTGAAACTTGACAAAATTGCTAAGTAATTTTGGTTGAGGATAGACAAGCTAAACTCTAGTGTATATATATATATATATATATGGTTGAGGATAGGTGTGTAGGGCTCTTCTAGAGGCATGGCTATCAATCTCCTCTTCCAATGCAAATTTAAGCAAGTATTTAAATAAGTACCTGTAGTTTTGCTTCTAGGGATGACTGGCAGGAAAGTAATGTGATGTTTCTGAGGTTATGGCATAGCTTATATTGCCAATTGTGGAAGAAGCCCAATACTTCATGTGAAAAAATCACTAAGAGTCCAACCCTGATCCCTTGTATCATACTTACTTGAATTAACCTTTACACAACACTTAACAAGTTAAACCAATTATTGGTCACTGCTCCAAACTACATCCATTCTCTTACATGTTACTTATTTTGCTTAACATCTTCATGTTTGCACGTCGACAATCTCCCTCTCCTACAAGCTTTATTTGTGTTAGGTCCGTCCTCCTTTAATCTAAATAACCTTACACCAACATATCTTTAATATATTTATAGCAACAACCATGATCGCCAAAATGAGACCATGTTGGTACACCAAAATGCCCAGCCTTCACCCATGATTTCTCTTTCCCCACAACTAATCAGTTATACCAAGAGGTTCTTTGAGATTCATCAAACACCGATCCACAATAGGCCCATCAATCAACCCATCAACTTCTATATTTTTCGTTGGGGAGTGACAAAGGAGCCTGAAACCTCATCCTAGGAAGATCTTCAAAGGAGCCTGAAACCTCATCCTAGGAAGATCTTCAAGGAGCTCAAGTCCCCTATCAACATATGCAGTTGAATAAGCATTTACAAAAAAAAAAAAAAAAAAAGTTTAAGACATTGAGTTATGGATTAATACCTTTATTGGCTATGTCACACTACATCAATTTTTCAATAGAGGGTTCCACTGAATTCCCTTGCACATGCACCTCGAATCACACTTTATCAAATCAATAATCTTACCACCAAATGAAAACAATCTTAGTTCCCCATCATGCTTCTTACCTATCCAATAAGCGAGTGATTTACATACACTTCCCCTTTCAAAACATCATATAAGGACATTTAAGGAAACCTACTTTGGGTATGGACCACGACAATGTAAGAAAAGTCTATTCCAAGCGTACCTAATTAATCATTGGCCCAAGAAAAGGTACATGTATATTCTCCTCGTCAGCTACGAATTGTCCCATTGACGAGAACGATACAAACTTCAACATTCGGAAATACACGAATCTCTGTCGCATCAGCTCGAAGGACTAAAGGCATAAAGCTTGTTATCATTACGTGGCCACCCAAAAAGGAGTTGGTATCTATCCCATCCCCTTATAGTCGAAGGGTTAGTTGAATTATACTACGACTCCACACATTGCAACAACACAACCTCAAGTCCTAATGTGGTGAATTAGATAATGTTCTTATCAGGCAATGCCTTAAGCACTTCGAAAACGTACTCCATCTGAAATGGCGAAAAATCGGTGGCCCAAAACCCTAAAGTTCACTGCCTCACCGACTATGCTTAAGTTTGGCAAAAGTAAGTGTGCTCAAAGTCACAGAACTACTACTCAGGTACATCAATCGGTAACATGCAATTGAAACGAGATGACAATTTACAGGCACCTCATTTACACAAAAGGGTGAGAGTTTTACTTGAGAATGTGAAGAAAGAGACGCTCCTCTCTCTCTCTCTCTCTCTCTCTCTCTCTCTCTCTCTGACATAGAACATAAAATCATGCTGATCCCCTGATTTGGCTTTTCTGATTTCAAGTGTGGCTGGTGAAGTTTTCTTTATTCATAACGTGGTTCTTTTATTACAATGTTCTTGGGCAACTTTTTATGTCATGGAGAAAGAAAAGTGTGAGAAGTCAACGTTGCCCATTGGGTGAGGCTCACACTCTTGCCGGCCGCGATGCCCTTGTTTAGGCGAGAGGGTCGCCCTTATCAAATTTGACAATGGCTCGACCCTCATGGCCCTCGCTTGTGGCCAGTGAACTCTAGCGGTCATCGCCAAGACTTGGAGATCGACAAAAGGAAATAGGAAAAATAAAATAAAAAAGAAAGTAAAAAAGGAATAACAACTTATAAATTTTTAAAAAAATTGCAAAAATCATACAAATTAGACTTGATTTAGGATGACCGGTGTTTATGTCAACAATTTTCAACGAAAAATTAAGCTGAATGACTATATTGGCAAATTGTTAAAAAGTTTATGATTAAATTGACATAATTGAAATGTTTGGGATTAAATTGACCGTTGTACAATAATTTTAAAACTTTTTGAATAATTTTCCCTTTTAAAAATTGAAAAGATGTGCTATGACTTATAACACATTTCTTAAATGTGTGATACAAATGTAAACATCTGTATATGTACAAGTCAGTAAATATGTGTGTGTGTGTGTGTGTATGTATGTATGTATGTATATATATCAAATAACAATCTGTTGCTATAGTAGAAAGTATTGTTTGTACCTTACTGCTTGATGTTACAAATTCTGTACAGAAGGACTACCGTTTCTTCCTCCTGAGTCAACTGTCAAACAATGCAAATCATGCTTTTAGATCGATGTCCTCAACAACCAACTTTTGAATATACCCAAATTCGAAATGAAATAGATGATGTTAAATTTGGATAACTCTCCATCTCAATTTTTTGAAATAAATACGATACTCAAGAGCAAATATACATAAGTCTATTCTTAGATAATTTAGGTTCACAATAACTTTTTCTCATTTATTTTTTATTTACGAACTTATGTGCGGCCACTGTTTTTTTTTTCCTCTTGTTTCAAACAACGTGAGCTATGCTTTTGTGTTGTTGTCCTCAAAAATTAATTTTAGCATTTATCTGAATGTAAAATAAAAGGGAATAAATGATGTTAATTTTGAATAACTCGACGTCCCAATCTTTTGATACAAAAATGATGCTTGAGAGAGATATATTTCAGCTTTTGCTAAATAATTTGGGTTTTCATTCAACCTTCCTCACCTGTTTTTTTTTTAATTATCTATATTTGAAAGGATAAAATCAAATGGCACAAACTTCCACTAACATAGCTAGTACCTCCTAACTCATGATTAAGCGCAAGTAACCCCACTTTTAACAGTTATTTTCTGTTATTGATCCATCATATCAAATATAATTTTTTTCAAGACAAATAAAGTAATTCTTTCACCTTTAACTTGCACTCAACAACGGTTGGAATACCATCAAAGCTGTTGGGAATATCTGATTCCCAAAAACCGGATTCGACACTAAATCGAATCCCTAAAACTAATGCGGAAGACGAGCCCAGGAAAATCACATGTATCACCGATCCTAAGGCACATCACGATATCGAACGTACCTTGTTAGCCACAGCCTAAACACCGACGTTGATCTGAAGAAAAAAGACTGATCTCGTTCTATCCGATGATGTCAATTGGCCTTGAAGGGAAGAGAGTGTCGTCTCTTGGACTTGTTCTTCTTTTTGGATGGAGAGGGAGAGAAGGAACGTACGTACAATCCAAAGGGTATATTCCTCCCTCTCTTTTCTCCCTTAAATACGTCATCTTCAAAAGACGTGTCCCTTCGGTAAAAGACACTCCCCCAAAAGTTACAACTCTTCAACGCGTCCCTCCATCCATGGGCCCTAAACTTGTGGGCCGAGCTTTTAGGCCCATCATGGGCGGACGGGCCAACTTAGGCCCATCACATTAATTAAATAAAACCATCATCTCCCACTCGCACATGGTGGGCTGAACAGGATCCTCTTTACTTCTCTACAACATTCATACTGGTGAATAGTCCGTGCGACCAGCATACTTTGAGAGCTCGTTGATATATATCTGTTAGGAATATATAGCAGCTCATAATAGGCATCACATTCCGAGTAGATTTAGTATGCAGTACCCTAGATCGATCGATCACATTTATATCTCTCTTGATCTCTTTTAAATAATGATATATTTATTGTATTCACAATTATGATTGTCCCAAAGACAGTCATAATTGGTCGACCAGTGAATACAAAACTACAATGTGATTCTCCAAATCCGATATTCCTTTTTCCTTCAAACTCTCAATTTTAGTTCAACTTGCTTTTCTAGAAATGTCCCATTAGATCGAATCATCTCATGACCATTGGCAACATTCTAAGATAAAAAATACTAAATAGAAATCTTGAGAATAAGTAAAAGTCATGAGGGCACTAAAAATTGAGGAACTTTTTTCCTTAAGAGTCTCACACGGCATAAAAATTGAGATCAAACTTTTGCCACTCTTATTGGTCATCATATGCATACATAGTATGAAATACGTATTACGGTATTAACTCCTTTCCCATGGAGCGTATGTCTACACCATCAATACCGTACAGATGATAGTTCAGACATACCCAATGTCTAACTTGAGTTCACGTACCTACTCATTCACAAAATTCATCAAAACTCACATCTGGCATCTTAGATAGATAAAGTAAAATATGTGGGGTATTTTACTTTCGGACATAGTAAATATCATGTCCTCATCTTAACACTTAGTTAAGGCGACATATATATTTTTAAGCTTGAGCTCTCGATTATCACCTAGATAATAAGCTTAAAAACCGTCTCATCTCTATTTATCACATAGCAAATAAATACGATTACCCGTGTGAGTGGGCTAATCTTATATCTGTCCGACATACTTTCTCAACTTAATGTAATGCACTGAGCATTAAGATGCATAAAGATCAAACAAAGATTCATAGGCATTAATGATGAAAACACAAATTCA
Organism: Eucalyptus cloeziana; assembly: GCA_014182715.1. NCBI lineage: Eukaryota > Viridiplantae > Streptophyta > Magnoliopsida > Myrtales > Myrtaceae > Eucalyptus > Eucalyptus cloeziana. Next base: position 33,354,737 of record CM024641.1, on the reverse strand, counting down.
TTAAATGTGAACAACTCAGGAAAGTTACAATATCTAGTACATAAGACTCTACGCAATCCTAGAGATTTTACATGACCACGAAACACATCTCTAGGTTTTGGTTTTGTCATAGGATCTGCTACCATTCTATGCGTAGATATGTACTGTAAGTTCACATCCTTTCGTGCAACCATATCTTTGACAAAGTTATACTTTGTATCTATATGTTTGATCTTGCCATGATATTTTGGATCTTTGGTGTACGCTATAGCTGCTTGGCTATCACAATTAACTAATAATGGATTTGCAGCTTTCTCAATAATACCTAAATTATCCAAAAATCTCTTAAGCCAAACTCCTTTTTATATTACTGCTGATAATGCCACGAACTTAGCTTCCATCGTGGACAAGGCTATACACGTTTGTTTCTTACTGCTCCAACATATGGTGCCATTATTCAATAAGAAAAGAAACCTAGAGGTAGATTTTCTTTCATCTAAATCTCCTCCCCAATCAATATCAGAATAGCCTTCGAGTCATAGATCTTTTCCTTGATAACTCAAGTATTATCAGCAGTTCCCTTTAGATACCTCAGTATTCTCTTAACGGCTTTCCAATGTGCTTGACCTGGATTAGATTGGTATTTACTCACCATTCCAACTGCAAAACATATGTCAGGTCTTGTACATATCATAGCGTACATCAAGCTCCCAACAACACTAGCATAAGAAACATGTTGCATTTGTTCCTTCTCTTGTGGAGTTCTTGGACACAGTCTATGGCTCAATCCTTCACCTTTTGCAATAGGAGTGTCTATGGGTTTACAATCTTGCATACGAAATCGTTCAAGAACCTTATTTATATATGTTTCTTGCGAAAGAGATAATGACCTCTTCGAACGATCTCTTGAAATCTTAACTCCAAGGATGTATGCAGCCTCACCCATATCTTTTATCTCAAAGTTGGAAGATAACCAACTCTTAACAGTATTAACAAACTCCATATTGCTTCTAGCAATTAGTATATCATCAACATATAATGATATCATCACAAATTGATCTTTGGATCTTTTGATATATACACAATGATCCTCATCAATCATTATAAAATCATATGCCATTATGGCATTATGAAAAAACGTATATACCACTGTCTTGACGACTGCTTAAGACCATATATCGATTTCAAAAGTCGACAAACATTTTCTTCTTGGCCTTTTGTAATGAAACCAACAGGTTGTTCCATATATATTTCTTCCTCTAATTCTCCATTGAGGAAATCAGTCTTTACATCCATTTGATGTAACTCAAGATCCATACTAGCCACTATTGCCAGAATAATGCGAATCAAGGTAAATCTCACAATAGGAGAAAATGTTTCTTTACAATTAATTCATTCTTATTGATTATACCCCTTTGCCACAAGGCGAGCTTTTTATCTCTCTATTGAGCCATCAGCTTTACGCTTTATTTTGAAAACACATTTGTTCCCAATAGCTTTGCGTCCCTTTGGAAGATCAACCAGTTTCCAAACTTGGTTTGACTTCATTGACTCAATCTCCTCTTCTATTGCATGAATCCATTTTTCCTTACTAGGGCAATTCAGAACCTCATTAATATTTCTTGGCTCATCCTCATCTTGTGGGGCAATGATAAAAGTTTCCCCTTCAATGTCAAAGCGTCGACGGGGAACACTTTTGCAACTTGTTCGTCGTATGGGAGATTGTACACTTTGCACATAATTCCCCATGATGCTCCCACTAGGATTAAATAATGATGATGTCGTCTCATCATGTGATTGTAATTGAGAATGAGTTGAATTCAATTCATCACTTCTCATATTACTCCCACTTGGACGAACTCCACTAATATCATTATCTTGATCCAAGGTTTCAAATAGGGAGTATTCTTCACCTATTTCGCCATTCTTAGGAAATTCATTCTCTAAGAATGTGACATCCCGTGATTCAAATTCAGTTATACTCCCACTTTCCTGCTCACCTATGAATACATATCCTTTCGAGTGTTCGGAGTATCTTATGAAAATACTCTTCTTTCCTCTAGGACCCAATTTTCCAAACTTATGAGAGGACTCATGAGTATAGGCAGCACAACCCCATGGCTTAAGAAAACTTAAGTCCAGTTTCCTATCTACCCATAACTCATATGGAGTAGAAGTAACTGATTTGGAAGGCACTCGGTTAAGTATATAGGTAGCAGTTAACAACACATCACTCCAAAAGGTGATAGGTAAGTTAGCATGTGCCATCATTGACCTAACCATTTCCAGTAGGGTTCTGTTTCTTCTCTCCGCAACACCATTTTGTTGAGGAGTATATGGAATAGACAACTGTCTTTCTATACCTTTTTCATCACATAATTTTCTGAACTCATCAGATAAATATTCACGACCTCGATCGAATCTTAATACTTTTATTTTCTTATCTAATTGATTTTCTACCAAGTTCATAAACCTTTTGAAACAACTTAATGCTTCAAATTTATAAGAAATCAAATAGACATATCTGAATCGAGTATAATCATCTATAAAAGTGATAAAATAAACAACCACATGCCTTCCTTTCACATTCATTGGACCACAAACATCAGAATGGATTAAATGCAGAGGAAATTCAGCTCTTTTACCTTTTCCAAATGGTTTCCTTGTCGTTTTCCCTATTAGGCAATGCTCACATATGGGCAAATCGACTCTTTCAATATTGCCTAACAAGCCCTCTTTGGCTAATCTATTCATACGTTGTTGGCCAATATGACCAAGTCTAGCATGCCACACATTCACATAATTATCATATGAATTAGGAGACGTGAGAAGGAAATAACAAACATTTGCATTAATATAGTCAATATCTAATACAATGAATCCATCCAGAAAATAACCACAACCGTAGTAGTTTGTATCCAAATACAAATCTACACATCTATTATGGAAGTTCACATTAAAACCAAACTTAACCAACAATAAAATAGACACTAAATTTCGACGAATCTCCGGAGCATACAACACATCATGTAGGAATAAAGTGCGTCCACCACGCATGTTCAGTTGGCAAGTGCCAATTCCTTTTACTTCAGCTTAAGTTGTTTCCCATAGATCCACTTAGTTCTAGTCGGAACTCGTCGAAATTCTACAAGGATTCTCTATCCTTCGCTACATGGTCTGTCGCTCCTAAATCTACAGTCCACAGAGGATTAGATCCAGTCAAGAATATAGAACTTGACACATATGCAAAGTTCCCGATAGTACAAAGGGTGTGTACTTTCCTTGGCTCGCGACAATCGCGGGCATAGTGACCCCTCTGGTCACAGTTGTAACATTTCACCCTTGAGATATTCTTCACATGATGACGTTTTCCTCTCTTCTCACGAGGACATTTTCCTCTCTTTTGTTGGTTAATTCTTGGTTTCTTGCAAGAAGGACTTGATCCATTGCTTTCCCACATATTGAACGAATCAATGCACTTGGGCTTAGAGCTTGAAGCCCCTTCTGAGCTTAAAGCAACACAGCAAATATCTGTATCTTGCTCAAATGCCTTGAGGCGATGATCAGCTATCTCAAGGTGGCGCACAGCATCCTCAAGATCTTCCATAACATGGTCAAGAGTTTTTAGTGCTTTTTGCTTTTCCAGCACATATTGAATTCTTATATTCAATATTTCACTATGTTTGCCGTTCAATTTGTCTTCTTTGTTCAAATCAGCAATTATGTTCTTAGTTGCTGAATCCATCGATCTGAATATATCGACATATATGCACGAAATATTAATGCCTATCACTTATGCACCTATTTTGCACAAACCCATCATATTAATTAATAATTTTAAGTAAGGTTTTAGAATCAAAAGGTCACTGTGTTTCCAATCATCCTCCAAAAATCCTATCTTAAAACTATCATTAATATGATTGTCCATGCAAAGTAAATTCTATGAAGCTACAAAAACTTCTATGAACTACCCACAACAGTTATCAATAACAGAAAACAAATAATATCTAATATCCAATAATGATATAATAATAATGCTTTCACATAATACAACTAACATATTAGTTGCTACATCAACAACAATTAGGTAGAAAACATAATATAAAATATCAACAAAGAACACTAAATAAAGACCAGCCATAGCATCTAAAACCAAGGCTGCTACTTGGTTCAACTTCTTTTTCTTTTTCTCTGTAAAATTTTCAGGCATTCTCGACAGCCACGGAAAAACAGACGGATATCCCTTAGGATTTTCCTACGCACATTCATTCATGGCCTAATCGAAGTCATTCCTTGGGTCGCAATCTTTGTGGCTCCAACCCGATGATATTCATCTACAAATTCCATTACCAGCTCCTTATGTCTAGTAAATCCTTTGACCTCCCATAGGCGATTCAACACTCCTTGCCATTCTGGTGGAAGAGTGTTCATAAAGAATCGCACCATCTGAATATCTGGCATGGGATAACCGTTCCAAATGACTTCTTGAATTTTGTTATTGACCTCTATGACATGATCAATTATGTCGTCACTCTCCCATCGATAACCATTCAAATCGGCTATCCACCTTGAAAGCCTTTCCTTTTGTTCATTTGACATTGTGCGCACAGATGCGCGCGGCTTTCGGGGAGGCATTGTTCCTGCAACAAATGCAGAACAAAAAATAGATTACATATAATCCACATAGACATAATTGAAAAAGAAACACATTCTCTTTTTCTTTTTCTTTTTTTTCTTCTGTCAACGGTCAACGGCTAGTCAACGGTCAACCGTCAGTCAACGATCAACAGTCTCGGTCAACGGTCAACCGGGTCGGGCCAGGTTGGGCCGGTCGGACGGTCGGATCGGTTAGCCGGTTGGACGAACCGACCGGCACGTGCGGCACGCGTGTGCAGCTGACGTCACGATGACGTCAGTTGGCGCGTGCCGTGCATGCGCCTTCGGTGGCGCCCGCGCATGTGCGTCGCACGTGCGCGCGTCGGCCCCGTGCGCACGTGCGACGCACGCGCCTGTGCGTTGCTCGCTTCGGCTGCACGTGGGGGCACGTCCGGCAGCCTTTGGCAGCGTTTCACCACTCGTCGCGTTCGTCTCGAAGAGACCTTCGATCCATAGCCTTCAGAAATGGATTTCGACTTACAGAAACTCGAAAAAATGGAAGAACAGTGCTCGGGTGTCGGGATTTTTTAGTCCCGATTGGTGTCGGCCGATTAATTTCACGAAAAAATCAATAAGAAATCATCCATAAACATGAAAGGGGTCGGGAAAAACATGAACCTGGCTCTGATACCAATGTTGGGAATATCTGATTCCTAGAAACCGGATTCGACACTAAATCAAATCCCTAAAACTAATGCGGAAGATGAGCCCGGGAAAATCACATGTATCATCGATCCTAAGGCACATCACGATATCGAACGTACCTTGTTAGCCACAGCCTAAACACCGACGTTGATCTGAAGAAGAAAAACCGATCTCGTTCTATCCGATGATGTCAATTGGCCTTGAAGGGAAGAGAGTGTCGTCTCTTGGACTTGTTCTTCTTTTTGGATGGAGAGGGAGAGAAGGAACGTACGTACAATCCAAAGGGTATATTCCTCCATCTCTTTTCTCCCTTAAATACGTCCTCTCCAAAGGACGTGTCCCTTCGGTAAAAGACACTCCCCCAAAAGTTACAACTCTTCAACGTGTCCCTCCATCCATGGGCCCTAAACTTGTGGGCCGGGCTTTTAGGCCCATCATGGGCGGACGGGCCAAATTAGGCCCATCACATTAATTAAATAAAACCATCAAAAGCAATAGCCAATCTTTCGATAATCTTACTTTCTGTCGTATCCCCACAATCTACAATTAATTTCCTTTTCTGTTTGTCAACAAACTTACATTATCGATAGGATGTTCCTTACATTGCAACTTTAATTTCTATACAACTCTTTTCTTTATTGATTGTAAACTAAGATATATCATAGAAGAAGTTAAATTAACTTATAGTGTATATCTTTCATTGCACTTTTCTTGGTAGTGCATACGGAAAACAATATAGTTCTTGGCTTAAATGTACTTATGGATGATGAAATTGTAAATGGATAATAGTAATTAATGTATCAGCAAGTTCATTAAAAAATTAACCAGGTAATTTTTTAGCCCGAGAGGATCTTTTGGATATTGCGCGGACGCATCTTCTTGCTTAAACTTATGTTGTCTCTATAAAAAGGTTAAAGAGAGACGAGTATGTTCGCCTTGGCTATGATAGGATGTATCATGATCAACATAATATTTCTATTACACATTAGAGAAGAAAGACCAGATCTCATTTGATTAACTATTTTTTCTAAGTTTGTTGCTAAGACAGAAGATTGAGTTAGGGTCATGCTTTTATTTCATGCATCACACAATTAAAAAATTAAAAATTTGACCATTAGATTCATTGAATAAAATTAAAGTTGATCTGTTAAAATGCATGGACTATAATATAATGACAACATTAAAGTTAGTACTAAAACTAGATGATGGTTCTTTTCACTCTTACTTATGCTTAGGCACGATAGCTTTTTTTTTTCTTTGATCAAATAATTAATTAACTATCTACCAAATAAATCTTCTTCTTTTTTAAAGAGTTACAACAATTTTTTTTAAATGGAGAAAGAAAAAGGAAAACACAAAGAAGGCAACCTATAATCTTAAATTAAGAGTAAGCCCCACAATTCACCTTAATAAATGTTGTTTGAGAGAGCATGGGTAATTTCATCTCTAGAAAAATTGAACCAAAGAAAAAGAAAAAGAAAATAATTAAATTAAGAGTGGGATCCATGAGTGATAATATAGTTAATTCAATGTAAAATTGTGTGTTAGGAGCTAATAAGGGTGGAAATAGTGCGACTTTAGAAAAAATTGAAGAGGCTATTTGATTGGTAAGAGGAGAAATATCATAAAAGAAAATGCTATTTGATTGGTCAGGGGAGAGGGACGTCGGACAGAAAAGTGGAGAAAAGTTGGCGAAATACCCTTTTTTTTTTTTTTTTTTTTTTTCTTTTTCAAGGTTTGAAACATTGCTGCAATTTTATAGATGATTAGATTATTCTGGAAAATAATGTCCTGGTTGGTGAGAGTCTTTGAAAGAAGATGGCTTAGAGAAGGAGCAATGGACACGCCACATTCCTTAGCCAACGTAGATACATCCATGGTCAGTCATACCTTTCTCTTTTTATCTTATGCTTCGGAATGAAATTACCGCTCATCAGCTTTGACTGAATATGATATGTAATGAGAACAAAAAGAGCCCGGCTTAGCTGACTATCCTCCATCAAGCGACGGAGTGATGGTCAACTAACGACCACTCATTTTGGAATGAAACCGGTTGACTTTTTCAACCGGTTTCATCTCACCCAATTTTTTTTTTAAAATTTTTTTATTGCAAGCTTAAATTGAGATATAAAATACTTAGAGGGCCCCCACAATCAATTTTCATGAATGTGATGAAAAAATAAATTAGATACTAAAATATAAATAATTACGAGTAACAAATGTTATTACCTACTAAGACTTTGTTCATTTAGCAGAAAATGTGGCGTTTGGAAAATATTTTTCAAGGGTAAAGCCTGAAAATGAAGTGGAAAATATTTTCTGTTATTCAAGGAAAATATTTTCCTCCATACACTTTTTTTCATTTAATTTATTTTTTAAAATCGATTTTTCACTAATTTTTTTTATTTTTTTTAAAAATAATTTTTAAATTCTTAATAGATCGATTATTAAATTATTATTTTCTATTTTTCTTTTCTTTGTTTTCCACTTCTTCTTTATCGACTGATTGCTGGTCACAACTGTTGATTTATGACTCGAGTTTTGAAATTTGTTGGACTCTGTGAGGGATTTATAAAAGAAGAAATAAGACAAATCGTGGTGGGCTTTTTGGCGTGAAAAAGAAGTCCTCTGCACGCGTGTGGGGCCCAAGAGTCAACAAACGCACACACACATGAAATAAAGCTACGAAGGAAGTTTACTTGAAGAAGGAGAGATGCACGTAAGATGTCTCCCACGTGAAGCCAAAAGTGATTGTGGGCCCAGGTCAAAAGTTTGGTTCATATAAAATAAGGGCGTTTGGTTCGAACTTTGGGGAATGCGTTGCGAAATGCGAAATACCTTTGGGTGAAGGGGTTTTTTGAAATCAAATGTCGTTTGGTAAAATTTGCATTGAGAAACAACTTTGGCTAAAATACCGTTTGGTAAAACTTGCATTTGTAATTAACTTTTATTAAATTCAAAAAGCAAAAATATGTTTAAATATATATTTATTTATTAAACATAAAATATATTTATATAAAAAATAGATATGTTTATATCTATATAAAAATATAAAAAAATATAAATTATATATTATATATTTTTTATAAATATATCTTTATTAAACATAAAATATATAAACAAATAGATATGTTTATATTTATAAATATATATTTATATATTAAACATAAAATATATTTATATAAAAAATAGACATGTTTATATCTATATAAAATATATAAAGTATATAAAAAATATATAAATATATATTTATTAAACCTAAAATATATATTAAACATAAAATAGATATAAAATAGATATGTTTATATTTATAAATATATTTATTTATTTATTAAACATAAAATATATTTATATAAAAAATAGACATGTTTATATCTATATAAAAAATATATAAATATATATTTTATATTTTTTTATAAATATATATTTATTAAACATAAAATATAAAAAATATATATGTTTATATTTTTTATATAAAAAAATAAACATAAAATATAGGTTTATATTTTTATATAAAATATAAAATATATTTTTATATAAAATATAAAATATATTTTTATATAAAAATATAAGCATATTTATTTTTATATAAACATATTTATTTTTATATTTATTTTTATTCGGGCGGCCAATCGGCTTCTCCACGGAGAGATGGACAATACCGGAAGTTGCATTCCCAAGATGCAACTTTTCAAAGGACCTCAAGAGCTGCATTGGGCTAAAGGCCCTTAGATCCACTTGGAGATGCAATTGCATCTCGCCAAAGTTGCGCAAAAAAATGAACCAAACACCTTTGCATTTGGCCAAGGGACTTTAGAGCCCAAATGAGCATTCCAAATGCCGAACTAAACAGGGCCTAAGTAACAGAATTTTTGAAGGTCCCTTTTTTGCTTCCGAAAGTCGCACGCCGAAAACCCTACGGAGAGAAGAAGCCGCACGTCCAACGTCCGCCAAAGCCTACGTACGTGAGAAGCCGCGTTCACACCGCACGTCCACGCCGCTTGTGGAAGAGCCGCAAGATCTTGAAGGCTCGCCGTACGTAGAGTTTTGTCGCGCGGTAATTTTGTGCCGTTAGTTTATACCCAAGTGAGTTGTTTATTTATAAACACTTAGGGTTTGGGGTTAAATCTAGATGTGGGAAACACTTGAGCGATTGAGCAATTGTAAACTTTGATTCTCCGATTTTAGTGGATTATTTGCTACTGGCTCTCTCCGTGGACGTAGGTACCGATACTCGGACCGAACCACGTAAATTTCTGGTGTTCTTATTTTTCTCATTAATTTCTTTGGTGATTTCACATTGACGTAAATTGCAAGATCCTGGTAATTCCGCATATTATATCCCAACAACAACAACGGCTGGCAACCGACCAAGCTTGCCAACCTTTGGCGAGCTTAGGTTCGTCGCTCGCCAGATCGGCGAGCGCAAGCATCGACCTTGAGGCTCAAGGCTGACAAGCTCAAGCTTGTGGTGAGGCTTGCGCTCACCAATCTGATAAGCAGCAAGCTTGAGCTTGCTAGAGATGGGCAAGCCTCGTGCTAAAGATGAAAAACACTTGAGACGTTGGCTTTGCAATTAATAACAAAATTATTGTTAGCTTCTCAATCCTTTCGCCAAAATCATATTACTTTAGAAAGACTCGCCGGTGACCTAAAATTAAGACCAGTGATATCGATTACGTATAAAATGAATGAAGTAAAGAAAAGAACAAACTAAGAATAATGAATTAGTAGAGAAGAAAATTTACCACATTGATCCAAATCTCGTAGATGAAGTTGTGTTGGGCCTAAAACATTACAAAATCAATCTTAGTCTCAAGTGTTTTTTCATCTTTTAAATTTTATAGATCTATATAAAGACATTACCGATTTCTTTTTAGTAGGTGATAATATTTTTTACTTATAATTATTTATTTTAGTATCTAATTTATTTTTTCATCATATTCATGAAAATTGATTGTGCGGGACCTCTTAAGATTCTATTTCTCAATTAAGCTTGCAATAGAAAAAAAAAAAAGAGAAGAAAATTGGGTGAGATGAAACCAGTTGAAAAAGTCAACCAGTTTCGTCACAAAATGAGCAGTGTCACTCCATCATTTGATGGAGGACGGTCAGCTAAGCATTTTTCGGAAAAAAAAAAAAAAAAAAAAAACACTCCCTTGGCCTTTTCTTGTATATCTTGATGAACAAGAAAAAAAAAACCAATACTAGAGCGAACTTATACTCTCGCGGAGATGCTACGCTCGAATTCTTTTTGCCATCGGCATCGCATTTGAATCATAAGGGTGGTGAGATCATTACCCGATAAAAGTTGGTCCGAGGGCAAAAAGACATTGATATCACGAAATAGAGAGAGTAAGGGAAAATTGCAGATATTAAACATAATGTCTTCCACCCTATATATCAATTAGCATTCTCATTTTTCTAAGATCCACGCGTTGCATCCCGACTTTTAACAAAAGAAAGTCGTATTGCATCCTTAAGTCATATTTGTTGTTTACTCATCAGTCAAATTGTCATTTTCTTTCCCAAACTACCATCCCCATTATTCTCATTGCACCTACTAAAGAAATCATGAAATCCTATATCTTTCTCTCTGACCATCTCAGCCGTCATTCCTTCCAGGTCTGCAATGCCACCGATGGCCGCCTCAACATTGCTGGCTCAAGTCACGCCGCCACACCTCCCTTTCCACCCCCTCTATGGTTGTCAAGCTCGGTGTCCCCTTCACGGCCGCTTTAATCTCAACCATGGTCGAGCTTGATCGCCAAGGAGGGCTCGTTGCCTCTAGATCTTGGAGAAGGGGGTTCGACCTGTGGAGGGCATTGGTGGTATCGACCAAGGCAACAACCTCGGTTTTCTGGCGATCGGAGGGTGAAGCAAGGGAGGGTTTTCAGGTTAAATATGCAAGAGCGGTAGTTTGGTACTTCTAGTATGGGATGCAATTGGAAGTTTCCAAAATCAGGGATGAAAATCGATAGGGACGCAAAAATTGAAGTTCATGTCTGTAATTTTTTTTTTCAGATGAAAAACTGAGAGGTTAGCAATGTCTCACATCATGTATCCATACTTGACCTTCGAGCTAAAATTGGAAGTCTTGAGTTGCTCCTTGGCTGATGAATAAAGAGAACCACCTCCTAGAAATATTAAGTTTGATTTAGAGTGCTATTTCAAAGGACAGCCAACCCAGTTCGAATGCGAAAGATAGTGATTTAACTATTTGAATCATGTCTGTTGGCCTGAAAGAAAAAAATCATGTGAAGTTTATCGTCAATCGTACCACTTACATAGGACCCGTTTGACAATTTAGTCGGGCACGGAAGGAAACACCATACGGAATAGAAAATTAATGTCCTTCTTCAATAAATTTGATATTGGCATGATAGATGGAGTTAATACTTATGTGATGCACTCTGGTAATATTTGTCATCAAATAAATGATGCATGTAATGGAGATAATTATACTCTAGGCTAACATAGTGGTGTGGTAGAATTTACACTACGTTTGGTAGCTAATCCTATCCTGTGTTTGGTCCCTATCCAAGACAAGATAAAGTTGTCTATAATAGAGATATAATTTGGATAAAAATATCTTGTGATAAAGGTAAATATGGTTTCTCATATTCTAGGTATAAAAGTTCTCAAATAACAAACTTCTTAAATTAATAAAATTAATAAAATAATTAAACATAAATTATATTTGAATTCTAATATACAAAATGAAAAATTAAAATAACCAAAAAAACAAAAAAAAATTATCTATTTGTATTTATATACAATTGAATTTCTGTTTATTTGATAATAAATATTCTACACATACTTGGTATCTATTTTTATAACATATTTTAGGTATATTAGTATAATTTATTATTTAATAAAAAATTTATTGAAAAATGATGTAAGGGATCAAAAAGAAAGAAAAGAAAAGAAATTAAAAAAGAGAAGGAAAAATAAATAAATAAATAAATAAAATGAATTAAAAGAACCCAGGATTTGAAATGAACAAATTAAACTTGAAAATGAATTTTCTAATTCTCGAACAATGAGGAGCAATTAGATTAAAAAAAATAAAAAAATCCTCTGTCTCATTCTCCTACGTATTTTTAGTTCACTTTGATATTTCAAAACTCCCCTATAGTTCTTTGGTTCATGTGAAAGCTCCATGAAAACGATGAAAGAGTCGAAGATCATTCTCCTCAATAACTCTCTAATTTACGTTAATTGTTAATGAAAGCAACAAGAGAATTGAAGCACCTTCTCCTCCATAGGTCTATGATTCACGTTGAAGTTTTAGAAAATGGCGAGAGAGTCAAAGCACTACACTTTTCAGAATAGCGAATAATGATGTTTTTTCTCTCTTACTAGATTTGCATTCGCTAGTTGATTTACCTTGTCAATGTTACTACTGCTCATTTAATTTCTTGTCATAGTCAAACTTGTGACTAGAATACTACAATGAGCATATCTGCTATTTAATATTTAGATCATACAATAATCTGGGATTGATTGATGGAGGTTATTTTGATTTGTGCATTTATAGTTTCTTTATCAGTGAATTGCAAGAGATTATTACCATCTTTATTTGAGGATTTTCAAGTTCATCCACGCTAGTATACTATTCACACCAAACAAATGGACGGGATAGCATGTAAAAGTACTTGGTTTTGTTAGTACGATTTACCAAATAATGGATATAATATAACAAAAGCCCTTGATTTCGTATTTTATCCTAATCCAATTGAAAATTCAAATGATTAAATACAACATTAAGAAATATACAGTCTAGTATTCTCACTACAACTGGACCTATAACTATGGGCATATTAGCTGTCGCGACCTCTTTTTTTTCTGGCGCCCGATCGGGGCGGGCGCCTAGCGGAGGCTAATGGCTTGGCTGAAATTAGTTATGCCCGGACTCTCCCAAGTCCACCAATTCACGACTTTAATAGTCTAAGTTTTTAACCTGTAAGTTAATTTTTAAAACGGAGTCGCCACTAATCAATTTAGGGTGGGTTGATTAGAAACCCATGCGAAATATTGGGAGAAATATTTGCTCCTGCGCAACCAGAGAAATTAGGATCGGGGACTTGATTACACTAGTTAATCACTAATGCCCTTTCGGTACCTAACCTTGTTTAAACCCCGAGGCTTTTGGATGTTTTAGGGATTTTCCACGCATTTTTGGAAAAGAAACATTTTTTGAACCTTTTTCCAATTTTTTGGACATAAAAGGGATTTTTTTTTTTTTTTTGGTATTTTTTTGGAAAAATACAAGTCTTTTTTGCTTTTTCTGAATTTTTGGCATTTTTGGAAAATATGGAATATTTTTGATTTTTTTTTGGAAAATAAAATATTTTAAAAATATTTTTGGAAAATAATGTAATTTTTGACTCTTTTCTGGAAAATAAAATATTTTTAATATTTTCTGGTTATTTTGGAAAATAAAATATTTCTTTTAATATTTTTCGAAAATATATTATTTTTTTATTTTGATTTTTTTGGAAAATAAATTATTTATTTAATTAAAATGTTATTTAAAAAATAAAAAAAGCCGATCGCATACAAGCCCGCGTTGTGGGCCCGACTCGGATTTTTGGACTTTTTATTTTTTATTTTTTTTTGAAACGGCGCCGCTTTGTGGGGGGGAACCGGTGAAAACCCTACCCGGTTCCCCGACCAGTCCGACCCAACGACCCGGGTCCCGATTTTTTTTTTTTTTTTTAAACAAACAATGCTGCGTCGTTTGGGGGGGAACCGGCGAAACCCTACCCGGTTCCCCCGACCGGTCCGACCCAACGACCCGGGTCGCGACTCGAACAAATCGGGAACCCTAGGGTTCCCGATTCTTGGCGCCGAGGAGGGGAGGGTTGAGCGGATGCGGCGGCGACGGCGGCGACAGCAATGACCGGGGGTGTTAAAGGCGACGGCGTGGCTACTGCGGCGGGGCGTGGTGAACGGCGGCGGCGACGGCAAGTGTGCGAAGCCTTCGATCTCCCTCCCTCTCTCTCTCTCTCTGTCTGGCCGCGAGCTCGGATCTGGGTTTCGCTTGCCACCGGTTCTCCCCTGAAGTCTCTCGGAGGGAGATCAGCGAGCTCGCGACCCAACCGCCTTGCCCTTGCTTTGCTCTGAGTTTCCCGAAGTCTCTCGGGGGGCTCGGAGCTTCGCCGCGGCTGCTCGTGCCTTCGACGGAGGCGGGGGGCTTGGTATTTATAGGCGAGGGGGTGGCTGGTCGATGGAGCTTCGACCGTCGGTCCCCCTCGCGCGCCGAGCGACTTCGGATGGCCGGACCGGTGTCCCATCCGATGCAAGCTGCTCCTTTGCTCCACGTGTGTCGTTGGTCGACGATCTCCCTCCGGCGTCGCGCCCTCGCGCGTGCGTTGCAGAGGCGCGAGGGAGAAGAAGATCCGAATGGGCCGGGCTGAGGAGGTGGATGGGCCAAAGGGGCCCATGCGGAGGGGGAGGCTGCTTTCTGCTTTTTTTTTTGCTTTTGCTTTGTTTTTGCTTTTTGTTTTTATTATTTACTATCCAAAAAAAAAAAAAAGATAATTAATAATAATAAAAAACCTAATTTAAGAAAATGAAATTTAGGCGTCAACAGCTGCCCCTCTTTGAAGGTGAGCTCGCAGAGGTTGCATTCAAAGACAAACTGATGCCTAAATTTTATCCATACATGCGTAGCAGATTATATTTTATTTGTGACCTATTATCCTATGCAAAAAGAGCAATATAATATTACATATACTAAGACAGCTAAGAAGATACCTGTAGTTACTTACCGGAAGTGAGTGAGATAGGGTGTGAACCCTGAGTTTGGCAAGTATTAAGGCGTCAACTTACCTGGTGATATGAGGAGGTTGCTTTTCTAGGGCTCGAACCATTCTTCGGTTGCCTGTTAAAACAATCAACGATTCATCTAGGACCCGAACCTTTCTTCAGTCGCCTTGACGGGAAATTGCTCCTCCAGGACCCGAACCATTCTTTGGTCGCCTATTAGAGCAATTAGTGGTTTGTCTCGGACCCGAATCGTTCTTCGATCGCCGTGACGAGAAATTGCTTCTCCAGGACTTGAACCATTCTTCGGTTGCCTGTTAAAACAATCAATGCTTTGTCTAGGACTCGAACCTTTCTTCGGTCGCCTTGACGGGAAATTGCTCCTCCAGGACCCGAACCATTCTTCGGTCGCCTGTCAGAGCAATAAGTGATTTGTCTCGGATCCGAACTTTTCTTCAGTTGCCGTGACGGGAGATGCGCCGACCTTTCTCAGGGCATCTATTTTATAGGGGTGTCTGACCTCTGTCAAAGACACCAGTTGGTACCCGACTTTTCTCGGGAGGATGCACCGACCTTTCTCAGGGCATCACTTTGTGGGGTGCCTGATCTTCGTCAAGGACACCTGTTGGACCCAACCTTTCTCGGGAGATGCGCCGACCTTTCTCAGGGCATCAATTTGTGGGGTGCCTGATCTTCGTCAAGGACACCTATTGGACCCGACCTTTCTCGGGAGATGCGCCGACCTTTCTCAGGGCATCAATTTGTGGGGTGCCTGATCTTCGTCAAGGACACCTGTTGGACCCGACCTTTCTCGGGAGATGCGCCGACCTTTCTCAAGGCATCAATTTGTGGAAGATACCTGGACATTCACAGGCATTGAAAGAGTACCCGGATATTCACAAGTACAAACCTAGAGGATATTTGGGCCTTTGCAGGTGTCAAAGGGGTACTTGGATGATCACAAGTACAAACTCTTGGAGGATACCTAGATGTTCGCAGATATCGAAGGGGTACCTGTATGCTCACAAGTACAAACTCTTGGAGGATACCTGGATGTTTGCAGATATCGAAGGGGTACATGTATGATCACATATACTAGATGCTGGAAAATACCTGATTGATTGCAAGTGTCAAAAGAGTACTTGGATGTTAACAAGTACAGACTTTGAAGGATGCCTGAACGTTCGCAGGCGTTGAAGAGGTACTTGGATGATCACAAGTACGAATTTCTAAAACATACCTGGCCAATGGAATATCGAGGATGGGTCTCGCATATTCGTGGAGACCTCTCACCTATTGATAATTGGGGAATATCGAGGACGTGCCTCGCATATTCGTGAAGGTCTCTCACCTCCCGGTTATGGGGAATATCGAGGACGTGCTGTGATATTTGTGAGATATTTGTGAAGGTCTCTCACCTCTTGGTAATTGGGAATATCAAAGATGTACCTGAGATATTCGGGAAGTATTCGAGGACGTACCTGAGATATTTGTGAAGGTCTCTCACCTCCTGGTAATTGGGAATATCGAGGACGTACCTGAGATATTCGTGAAGGTCTCTTACCTCCTGGTAAGGGGAATATCGAGGACGTACCTGAGATATTCGTGAAGGTCTCTCACCTCCTGGTATGGGGAATATCGAGGACATACCTTGGATATTCATGAAGGTCTCTCACCTCCTGGTAATTAGGGAATATCGAGGACATGCCCCGCATATTCGTGAAGGTCTCTCACCTTCTGGAAACTGGGAATATCAAGGACGTACCTCGCATATTCGTGAAGGCCTCCCACCTCCTGGCATGGGGAATATCGAGGACGTACCTGAGATATTCGTGAAGGTCTCTCACCTCTTGGTAATTGAGAATATTGAGGGCGTACCTGAGATATTTGTGAAGGTCTCTCACCTCCTGGTAGTTAGGGAATATTGAGGACATGCTTGAGATATTCGTGAAGGCCTCCCACCTTCTGGCATGGGGAATATCGAAGACGTACTTGAGATATTCGTGAAGGTCTCTTACCTCCTGGTAAGGGGAATATGGAGGACGTACCTGAGATATTTGTGAAGGTCTCTCACCTCCTGGTAATTGGGAATATCGAGGACGTGCACGAGATATTCGTGAAGGTCTCTTACCTCTGGCAAGGGAATATCGAGGACGTGCACGAGATATTCGTGAAGGTCTCTCACCTCCTATGGGGAATATCGAGGACATACCTTGGATATTCGTGAAGGTCTCCACCTCTTGGCAATTAGGGAATATCGAGGATCTACCTAGGATATTCGTGAAGGTTTCTCACCTCCTAGAATTGAGAATATCGAGGACATGCCCCGCATATTCGTGAAGGTCTCTCACCTTCTGGAAACTGGGAATATCAAGGACGTACCTCGCATATTCATGAAGGCCTCCCACCTCCTAGCATGGGGAATATCGAGGATGTACCTGAGATATTCGTGAAGGTCTCTCACCTCCTGGTAATTGAGAATATCGAGGGCGTACCTGAGATATTTGTGAAGGTCTCTCACCTCCTGGTAGTTAGGGAATATTGAGGACATGCCTGAGATATTCGTGAAGGCCTCCCACCTCCTGGCATGGGGAATATCCAAAGACGTACCTGAGATATTCGTGAAGGTCTCTTACCTCCTGCTAAGGGAAATATCGAGGACGTACCTGAGATATTTGTGAAGGTCTCTCACCTCCTGGTAATTGGGAATATCGAAGACGTACCTGAGATATTCGTGAAGGTCTCTTACCTCCTGGTAAGGGGAATATCGAGGACGTGCACGAGATATTCGTGAAGGTCTCTTACCTCCCGGTATCGAGATATTTGTGATATTTGGTCTCTCACCTCCCTGTAATTGGGAATATCGAGGACGTACTCTGAGATATTCGTGAAGGTCTCTTACCTCCTGGTAAGGGGAATATCGAGGACGTACCTGAGATATTCGTGAAGGTCTCTCACCTCCTGGTATGGGGAATATTGAGGACATACCTTGGATATTCGTGAAGATCTCTCACCTCCTGGTAATTAGGGAATATCGAGGACATGCCCCGCATATTCGTGAAGGTCTCTCACCTTCTGGAAACTGGGAATATCAAGGACGTACCTCGCATATTCGTGAAGGCCTCCCACCTCCTGGCATGGGGAATATCGAGGACGTGCACGAGATATTCGTGAAGGTCTCTCACCTCCTGGTAATTGAGAATATTGAGGGCGTACCTGAGATATTTGTGAAGGTCTCTCACCTCCTGGTAGTTAGGGAATATTGAGGACATGCCTGAGATATTCGTGAAGGCCTCCCACCTCCTGGCATGGGGAATATCGAAGACGTACTTGAGATATTAGTGAAGGTCTCTTACCTCCTGGTAAGGGGAATATGGAGGACGTACCTGAGATATTTGTGAAGGTCTCTCACCTCCTGGTAATTGGGAATATCGAGGACGTACCTGAGATATTCGTGAAGGTCTCTTACCTCCTGGTAAGGGAAATATCGAGGACGTATCTGAGATATTCGTGAAGGTCTCTTACCTCCTGGTAAGGGGAATATCGAGGACGTACCTGAGATATTCGTGAAGGTCTCTCACCTCCTGGTATGGGGAATATCGAGGACATACCTTGGATATTCGTGAAGGTCTCTCACCTCCTGGTAATTAGGGAATATCGAGGACATGCCCCGCATATTCGTGAAGGTCTCTCACCTTCTGGAAAATGGGAATATCAAGGACGTACCTCGCATATTCGTGAAGGCCTCCCACCTCCTAGCATGGGGAATATCGAGGATGTACCTGAGATATTCGTGAAGGTCTCTCACCTCCTGGTAATTGAGAATACCGAGGGCGTACCTGAGATATTTGTGAAGGTCTCTCACCTCCTGGTAGTTAGGGAATATTGAGGACATGCCTGAGATATTCGTGAAGGCCTCCCACCTCCTGGCATGGGGAATATCGAAGACGTACCTAAGATATTCGTGAAGGTCTCTTACCTCCTGCTAAGGGAAATATCGAGGACGTACCTGAGACATTTGTGAAGGTCTCTCACGTCCTGGTAATTGGGAATATCGAGTCTCTCACCTCCTGGTAATTGGGAATATCGAAGACGTACCTGAGATATTCGTGAAGGTCTCTTACCTCCTGGTAAGGGGAATATCGAGGACGTACCTGAGATATTTGTGAAGGTCTCTCACCTCCTGGTAATTGGGAATATTGAGGACGTACCTGATATATTCGTGAAGGTCTCTTACCTCCTGGTAAGGGGAATATCGAGGACGTACCTGAGATATTCGTGAAGGTCTCTCACCTCCTGGTATGGGGAATATCGAGGACATACCTTGGATATTCGTAAAGGTCTCTTACCTCCTGGTAATTAAGGAATATCGAGGACATGCCCCGCATATTCGTGAAGGTCTCTCACCTTCTGGAAACTGGGAATATCAAGGACGTACCTCGCATATTCGTGAAGGCCTCCCACCTCCTGGCATGGGGAATATCGAGGACGTACCTGAGATATTTGTGAAGGTCTCTCACCTCCTGGTAATTGAGAATATTGAGGGCGTACCTAAGATATTTGTGAATGTCTCTCACCTCCTGGTAGTTAGGGAATATTGAGGACATGCCTGAGATATTCGTGAAGGCCTCCCACCTCCTGTCATGGGGAATATCGAAGACGTACCTGAGATATTCGTGAAGGTCTCTTACCTCCTGGTAAGGGGAATATTGAGGACGTACCTGAGATATTTGTGAAGGTCTCTCACCTCTTGGTAATTGGGAATATCGAGGACGTACCTGAGATATTCGTGAAGGTCTCTTACCTCCTGGCAAGGGGAATATCGAGGACGTACCTGAGATATTCGTGAAGGTCTCTCACCTCCTGGTATGGGGAATATCGAGGACATACCTTGGATATTCGTGAAGGTCTCCCACCTCTTGGCAATTAGGGAATATCGAGGATCTACCTAGGATATTCGTGAAGGTTTCTCACCTCCTAGAATTGAGAATATCGAGGACATGCCCCGCATATTCGTGAAGGTCTCTCACCTTCTGGAAATTGGGGAATATCGAGGATGTACCTGGGATATTCGTGAAGGTTTCTCACCTCTTGGAATTGAGAATATCGAGGACATGCCCCGCATATTCGTGAAGGTCTCTCACCTTCTGGAAATTGGGAATATCGAGGGCGTACCTGAGATATTCGTGAAGGTCTCTCACCTCCTGGTAGTTGGGAATATCGAGGACGTACCTTAGATATTCGTGAAGGTCTCTCACCTCCTGGTATGGGGAATATCGAGGACATACCTTGGATATTCGTAAAGGTCTCCCACCTCCTGGCAATTAGGGAATATCGAGGATGTACCTGGGATATTCGTGAAGGTTTCTCACCTCCTGGAATTGAGAATATCGAGGACATGCCCCGCATATTCGTGAAAGTCTCTTACCTTCTGGAAATTAGGGAATATCGAGGATGTACCTGGGATATTCGTGAAGGTTTCTCACCTCCTGGAATTGAGAATATCGAGGACATGTCCCACATATTCGTGAATGTCTCTCACCTTCTGGAAATTGGGAATATCGAGGGCGTACCTGAGATATTCGTGAAGGTCTCTCACCTCCTGGTAGTTGGGAATATCGAGGACGTACCTAAGATATTCGTGAAGGTCTCTCACCTCCTGGTAATTGAGAATTTGAATGTAGCACAAGGCTTACTTGGATGGCCGTAGGCACACAGGTGTACAAAGTAGAGGAATATTTGGATGAACCCAAATATTTAATGATATGATCAGGAACCACTCAACTGGTCCAAGTGTAAGAAAGCATACTTGGGTGATCGCAGGCGCATGATGTGGTGGAATACTTGAATAGCTGCTAGTATTCAATGGCGTAATTTAGAGGACAACTCGGACAGGTCGAGTGTCACGGGAAAGGAGTATCCAAACAGTGGTTGGTACTCAAAGACAAGAGGATATTCGGACAGTCATGAGTATCCAAATTTTAAGGACAACTTGAATAGGTCGAGTGTCAACAGAGGGAGTACCTGAGTAACGGTAGGCACTCAAAAATAGGGGGATATCTAGACAGTCTCAAATATCAATACTCTGGGGACAACTCGAACAGGTCGAGTGTTGATAAGAGGGAGTACCCAGCAAATGGCGGGTATTCAAAGACAAGGGGATACTTAGACCGCTGCAAGCACCCAAACTCAGGGGACGACTCGAGTAGGTCGAGTGACAAGAAGAGGGTACCAGGACAGTGGTAGGTACTTTAAGATAAATGGGGATAGGGGTATGCTTACCTGGCAATATCTCTAATTACTGAGAGTATGTTTGCTATTTACACAATATGCAGACATGTACACGATGATTGTATATGCTATAAATTCAAATGTGATTTATGCATGACAATTTTGTCAGTTTTGTATCATCCGAATTCCATTGGGGAAGATTTTGAAAGACAACCCTTATTTAGAATGTAGATGTCTTGAGCATGCCAGATGAGGGACTTTCAATCCGAAAGGACTTTTCACTCTCTCTCATGGAAAGGCTGTTTTATCGTGACCATTGATGCAGGATTTATAAGGATCACACTTCTCACTGTCATCATGTCAGCAGGGGTTCGAGTATTCTCGCAAGTGGTATGACTTTACCAATGTGAGAGGTCTTTGTTGAAATTGTGATGAAGACTTGGTTAGCAGCTCATCAAAGGGGACCATCAAGGTTGAAGTCGATGGATGAGAATGTTGCACGATCCTTTCCGGGTTTTACAAGTCAGGAACCCTAGAAAAGAGATAGAGTAATCTTGCTCGTACTTCTTCGAGCGATATTTATGCACATATGAAATCTTACGTTAATTGAAGTGCCCCTAGTCCGAAGAGACTTTTTACAATGGGAATATAACGTAGACTCGGCTCACATGTAGAAGAGTGAGAATTGGTGACTGTCTCAGCATTCGTCACTGGTCTTTCTTCTTACTATCAAATGGAGATTTTACAACCATAACTTTTCCTTGGCTGTATTTTTGACTGGGGGGCATTGGCCTTGCTTTTACCAGGCACACTGCTTTTTTATGCCCCTGCTTTTTTCCAGTTCCTCATTTATGGGCATTGACCTTGCTTTTACCAGGTACACTGCTTTTTTATGCCCCTATTTTTTTTTTTTTGCTTGAGGAACTGATCTAGGTGAGTTCAAGCGAAGCACCATTATTTAGACTTTGAATCTTCATCTTCAGCCAGCACTCTTGGCTGTGGCAATAACTTCTGCTTTGTCTCAATGTAAGGGTAAAATTACAAACTCACTTGGGTTATACAATGTATACAAATGCATAGAAAAGGAATTGCTCTTCGTCATTCTAAGGCACTTAAATTAACGCGAGTGTTCATATGCAATAAAGACACTCGAAGATTGATGCAAGTGCGAGCAAGAGAATTTTTATCCCTCTTCTCACCTTGTGATGCTGATTTGCCTTGTCTTTGACATGCTCCAGTGTGGGGTGATTCTTGATGAGAGAAGCTTCACCGATGTATGGGGCTCAAAGGGGAGTGAGCAATGAAATGCCTCTCACTATTTTGGTTATCGTACCATTCGCGAGAGAACTCTTTACCCTGCAGTCATGGAATTTTCTGTACTCATCTCACAAGTGTATAGATGGGGGACTGTGTGTAGGATATGGCTTGCCTGTCATCATTCTGACGCACCTCATCCAGCATGCTCAACTAATCTTGTATTCTTCACTTGGCTGTCTATTCTAATAATTCTCAATGGAATTGGTGATTTAGACAGACAAAATCATTATGCAAAAATCCACTTGGAGAAAGGCATGCAGCATTTTTTAAGTATGAGGGAGTTTGTACTCTCAAAACAAATGAATGATTTTTACTCAAGAAACCCTATTGATAACTTTAGGGGTGTTTACTTGGTGAGACTGTATTTACAAATGTGTTGAATTTTGAACATCAAAAGAGTTATTCACAAAGGGGTGTCGATGGATTGTCCTTATTAAGTAGGGAAATGACACAAGAAGGATCAGTTGGGATTGGGGATGTGATCATTGATTTGACGGTCCTTCTGCTTTTGCCCCTGCGGAAGAGAAGATGTGGAAATAGATCAATTAGTAGGGTCAATATCACACATGATTTGAGGCCTAAAAGGTTTCTGTCATTTGCTTTGGCGATACTTGAGACGCCATTTGGCTTGGGAGAGCTTATCACAGTCTGACATGACTCTCATTGATTTGTTTTCTGCATCTTTCACGATCAGGTGATCCTGCAACAGACGAGATGGATCATATTAATTAGAAGCTCTTTCAAGAGTTGATTAACTTGGAAGCGATACAACATTACTTTTCACTGGTTTACAAATGTTTGAATAGACCCGAAGTACGAGGAGGATATGAATTCCTGTAATTTTCACTCCGTTAGGTCAATTGCTCTCTTGTAATTTGCAGGTGCAAGAGAAGCAATTTTTTATTTATTTCTTCAAGCGGCTAACTGTTGCGTCGGGGATTCGAACCCCCGACTTCGGACCACTTTGCCTCTTCCCGGGTACCACTCGACCAGAGGTGCTGACGGTGTCCGTAGGGGGCGCTTCTTTTTTCATTTAACTAGACTGGCTCTTGGATGACATGCCTTTCATACCAAGTTAGGTAGATCGATGTGGGTCACTTGATTTGCCCAAATTAACCATTAAGTTTGTTTCTTGAATCCTAGGCTTCCTGTCAATAGGAGAAAATGTGTCAAAAATGAGTTCAGATACTAGAAGTATTGGAAACGATACCAAATTACTCTTCCCGAGTTTATATTTGCTGACTCTTAGGGATATTCGAGTGTCAATGACGGTCTTTTGTCTTTGACACGGTTCAATGTCTTTTGATTGGCCCTCCTCATTTGTGGCCCCGCATGCATGATTGCTGGTTGTTGATTCATCTTCAACGTCTTCCTTCGTGGAATTTTTCTTCTGTTTTTGACTATAGCTGCATTGAGCAAAAAGCCACGTACCTCAAGCTTCTATGGAATTTGAGATGGACAATCAAAAACCTCCAGCTTTCTGATAGCAATTATTTTTTGAAGAATACGTGTCTGGAACACGGAGTGAAGCTTCTAGACTCTAGAGTCATTGTCTGGAGTGGGGGCTATAGATCGCCTTGACTGTCTAGATTTTCTCCCTATTGATAGTAATGAATTCAAAGGAAGAGAAGAAATTTCTTCCTTGTACTTCTTGGCTTGTCGAAGCTGGAAATCCCTTCAATGAAACTGTGACGTCTAATTGTTCGGGCATGTCAGGGGGAGGAGATATTTGCTCCATCTTGAACAGGAATTGGACAGGAGTGAGGTGGAATGCACAGAGCTCTTGAGGATGGCCTGCAAGCATGGGAAGGTCGAAAGCAGCCTAGAGAAGGTTATCCTGCCTCGAGCTTTTTTGAAACAAGATGATGCTTTTTGTTTGCCCCTGCTTCCTTGAAAGGGTGTCTTTGAACTCGGCGAGTTCACATGATGTGCCAGCTTCAAATGCCTCATGTCACACTAAGTCAGGGGAGATGAAATTTTGAGACATAAAGTGAGAGAGTCAGAAAGACAAACATAGTTAAATTTATTATCTTGTTTTGACGCAAGCTTTTGGTGATGAAATATATTTTATTTTCAGAACATGTCTTTGAGGGAGAAAAAGCATGAGGAAGCCCAGCCCTTAGTATTCTCCTTGGATGATATTTTCTTTTCATGGTTGGATAGCATCACTGGGCTGGTTTGGAATACCACCTCATGCTTTCAAAACAAAATAGTATAACCATACATTAAAGTACTGGAATGAAAAAGACAACAGTAGCACAATAGATAAAAACAAACAAAACTAATAAAAACTCCTATGAAAAGGAGCGCTTTGATAGTGCTGGTCACGAAGTCAAACGTCTTTGAATTCATCGCCTCCGTGGACTCGAAGTATTCGCATGCGATGACTATTTCATTGAAGCTACGGAAGTGTAACCCATGCAGCCAACAACGATGTTCGTGGGGCAAAGTTTCCATGAACTGCTTTATCAATTCTTCTTCAGTCAGTTGAGGGTAGGTTTGCATCATAAAAGCCCTCCACCTTCCTGCATATGCTCGGCAATCCTCCATTGGTCTTCTTCCAAAGTGGGCCGAACTCTCGCAAGGCAGCTCAGTTCCAATCTGGTTTTGGTACTGATGCAAGAATGTGGAAGACAGCTCATTCCAATACTTTATGAGGTAAATACTTGCTGTGACGAACCATTGCAATGCAGACCCCATAAAAGTTTCTTGGAACGCCTGAGTTGTGAATGACATCGGGCCATGGTACTGACTCATCTCAGTATGGAGATATTGCAAATGAGCCACGGGGCAAGTCGTGCCATTATACTTGCGGAAATTAGGTATCCATACTTCATTGGGGGTCAAGATCATATGAGGGCAAGACGGGCTTGACATGTCTTGGTTAGGCCACTGGTTTTCCCACTGCATATTCGTTGAAGTGGTGAATTTTTCTGTTTCAGAGAAGTTGGATTCTACCGAGATTACTCCATTGCCTTCTTCTGGGTCAAAATTTCCGAATGAGGATGAAGTATTGAAGCTATCCTCATGGTTAGAGGACGAGTTTAGTAGCTCGTTAGGATCGTAGCGGATAAAGACGTATGTTTCCTCTTCTGACGGGCCTTCATCCCCGAGTGAGAGTAGGAAATAGTTATATGATGAGTCGTCAGTTTCATTGAAATAACGCTGGAAATCATTGGGATTGTATTCTAAGGACTGGAAATCATCAGGGTCATATTCTAGAGGGCGGTAGCCTTCGGAGTCGCATTCCAGAGAATACTCGAAGTTTTGGTGCAGCGGTTCACCAGTTATCAAATTTCGCCCGTACTCAGTGGTAGATGTCAAATTGATTTGTTTAGACTTTCTTTTCTTGGCTCCTGGTCCAGACCTTTTGAGTAAGGCCCTTCGTTTCGCCAGTTCGATTTTGTCGAGAGATATTAAGGCTTCACTCTCTGTGTCACTTTCTATGTTGATAGGGGTCGGTATTCTTTGAACCCTAGCTCTTGCAGTAAGCTTAGGGAGCTACCCTGTTGTGCCCCGATCTTGAACAAGCTCCGTGTCTGCAATCTCGTACATAGGTTCCTTGCCTTTCCGAGTGGGAAACTTTTCAATAATATGATCTTGCTCAGTTGCCCGTTCATCATGCAAGGCTTCATTGACATCTTCTTCTCCTATCTCAGCAATTGACGGCTCCTCGTGCTCCGGGATCATCGGTTCTTCGTAGGGCAAGGCGATATCAGGGCTGATGTCAATATTATATTCTTGGTGGAAAACATGAATTAGTTCCTTCCAGGTTTTAAGGGAACTAATCCTTCGACAATGTACCATCACAAGGCGGGGCCGGTCGGGTTTGATTGGTATGATTGAATCATCCTTTGGACCAGGTAGGCTTGTAAGTAGGTCTCTGGGCGGAAGGTATTAGCATATCTTTCGCATTCAGGCGTTTTGAGCTCTTCAGGGATCTCAAAACTGGCATAATTAGACGAGTTGATAGGATTTGGCTCCTGCAGCTGTCTCAACTTTTTCATGATCTTTTCAAGCTGTTTATCTTGTTGGTCATTATCTGGCAAATTTGCAGGTGCCAGGAGTGTGCTTAAAGCGGTTATGGAGTTGGGTTTAGCTTGAGTGGATTCCATTTGCCTTGAGAGTTGTCGAAGGACAATGGACATCTGTCCTACACCGTCTTCAATGTTGGTGAGACGATTTTGTACATCATTTTGATCGGGTCCTATCACATGGGGCCATTCGCGGGTGGTTGATAGTTGACGATTCATAATTACCTGTGTTGCAAAAATCATGAATGAGTACGAAAGTAAACAAGGATTGACCCATGGCAATGGTCTAACTGCTTCTTTATTTATCAAAAGAGGACTTTATAGACCACAGACTTCTGACATTTAAAACTTGAAATTAAAATAACAGAAGGAAATACTATGTATTAAACAAAAGTCCTTAAACAATGGGACGAAATTTTCACAATATCAACACTAAGGGACACATGATTGCTATTTATATGCGACGGGGAGCCTTGCTCTTGCGCATATGCTTGTCTTCTTGGACCGGCTCTGAGACATGCATCCAGCCTATCCCCAAATCCCCTTGCATAAGCTCTGCTTGTCCATGCCGGCTGATCTCGCTGATTGGGTGAGGGATCGATGGCTTCCACTTTGTCGGGATATGATGGTTGTGGATGTAGGACTTAGAGGCATGATGGGCCTTTTCTTGTCCCTCAAGCCCTTCAGGAATCACAATTTTTTTGCGATGGCACTTGCTCCACGTTTCCTCGATGATATCAATCTCGAATGTGTATTCATGACTTTGATGGGTGAAAAGGAGTGGAGGGGCCTTCCTCTTGAAAGGTGGTGGGATCTCTGAAGGGCTCCGTCTTGTCGCGCCACCCGATATGGGAAATAAGAGATGCCGCCGGTGAAACCAAGCAACGGAATTGG
Organism: Eucalyptus cloeziana; assembly: GCA_014182715.1. Classification (NCBI taxonomy): domain Eukaryota; kingdom Viridiplantae; phylum Streptophyta; class Magnoliopsida; order Myrtales; family Myrtaceae; genus Eucalyptus; species Eucalyptus cloeziana. The sequence continues at coordinate 33,327,210 of CM024641.1, read as the reverse complement.
ATGGCGGCGTCTGTAAGCAAAGTAAGCTCTCTTTTCATGGAACCAACCAGCACACCATTGGAACGCCTCAGGAGCTAGGTTTCTTAGAAAGTTTATCCAATTTAAACAGCTTTGGCTAGGAATGTATGGTCCTAAAACCATAAATTTCTGAAATGGATTTTCAAAAACATTTATTTCAGACGATCGCATGAAGCCTCTAAATTCGCTTAGGTGAGAAAAGAACCAAACTTGTAAGATTTCTGGGGAGACCCGCATGACTTTTTCCACGTTTTCTTTAAAACGATTGAGGGACAAGAATGTTTCAGCTAAGATCATGTTGACATAATTTTGCCCCCTTAAGATCTGATCAACTATCCATGCCATCTTTGGACTTATGACATTTCTTTGATGGGGGAAAATGATGAACCCGAAAAAGGCCAAGAGGAAAACTCACTTTTTCGAGTCATGGGTTGATTTTCAAAACAAAATCAAAAATGCTAGGGGGCAGGTACTATGGTTGTTTTCAAGAATTTGCCTCATAACATGGACTTCAGTTCCTAAAAGTCGTGATAACCCATGCAACGGGATAATGCCCGTTGATGGCCTAACAAGTCTTTTCTCGAGAGGCATTCCAGTGATGATGCTGTATTCTTCCAGAGTTGGGGTTAGCTCGAACCCACCAAATATAAAAGTAGTCGTCCTCGGGCACCAGAAATGTGCCATGGCTTGAATGACTTCGGGATGAACACGGATTTGAATCAACGATAGAAGATGACCGACTTTGGCTTTCACACTCTCTTGGGCATACTGGTCCAATTGACCCCACCACCTAAAGAGCTCCGCCTTGGGAGTGGGAATAAGCTGGATGTCATCTTCTCCCATCGCATATAAACTGGGACTCGAAAAGCTTAACCTAAATTGCCATGGGCCAATAAAAAGACTGAGTAAAAGCAAATAAATTACTTTGCTTTTAAAGAAAATGGCAAGCACAAAGACATGCACATGAGATGTGTGGCTCGATTTCTAACTGAGAAGGCTTGTTGAAATTAAAAGGATATCTGCCCATCGAAGTCTCACGTTAGCAGCATACCCTTCTAACCTCGGCTAGAGAAATTCGGAGAAAAGAAAGGCAACCTCTACATCACAGTCTCGCGTTCGAGGTCGTATCTTTCTTGACACCATCCTAAATATCCTATGGCGGCCCAGGTCCGGCGGCCGGGTTGTGTGTGTCGTGTGTAGTGCTGAAACAATAAAACATGCACAACAATTCATAATCACAGGAAAATTTATTTTAAGCAAAATTAAAATAAATTTCTAAGCTATTGACCTACATAAAAAAAACCTAAGTTAGTAAAGAATTTAAACAAGGCAAAAAAAAGGCCTAAGTCCTCAAAGTCCCCGGTGGAGTCGCCAAGCGCGCGACCTCTTTTTTTTTTTTTGGCGCCCGATCGGGGCGGGTGCCTAGCGGAGGCTAATGGCTCGGCTGAAATTAGTTATGCTCGGACTCTCCCAAGTCCACCAATTCACGACTTTAATAGTCTAAGTTTTTAACCTGTAAGTTAATTTTTAAAACGGAGCCGCCACTAATCAATTTAGGGTGGGTTGATTAGAAACCCATGCGAAATATTGGGAGAAATATTCGCTCCTGCGCAACCAGAGAAATTAGGATCGGGGACTTGATTACACTAGTTAATCACTAATGCCCTTTCGGTACCTAACCTTGTTTAAACCCCGAGGCTTTTTGGATGTTTTAGGGATTTTCCACGTATTTTTTGGAAAAGAAACATTTTTGAACCTTTTTCCAATTTTTGGACATAAAAGGGATTTTTTTTTTTGATTTTTGGTATTTTTTTGGAAAAATACAAGTCTTTTTGGCTTTTTCTGAATTTTTGGCATTTTTGGAAAATATGGAATATTTTTGATTTTTTTTTTTGAAAATAAAATATTTTAAAAATATTTTTGGAAAATAATGTAATTTTTGATTTTTTCTGGAAAATAAAATATTTTTAATATTTTCTGGTTATTTTGGAAAATAAAATATTTCTTTTAATATTTTTCGAAAAAATATATTTTTTTTATTTTGATTTTTTGGAAAATAAATTATTTATTTAATTAAAATGTTATTTAAAAAATAATAAAAGCCGACGCGGGCCCGACTCGGATTTTTTGGACTTTTTTTATTTTTTTGAAACGACGCCGCTTTGTGGGGGGGAACCGGTGAAAACCCTACCCGTTCCTCCGACCCGGTCCAACCCAACGACTCGGGTCTCGATTTTTTTTTTTTTTTAAACGAACAATGCTGCGTCGTTTGGGGGGGAACCAAAAAACCCTACCCGGTTCCCCCGACCCGCGTCCGACCCAACGACCCGAGTCGCGACTCGAACAAATCGGGAACCCTAGGGTTCCCGATTAGCGGCGCCGAGGAGGGGAGGGTCGAGCGGATGCGGCGGTGACGGCGGCGACAAAGCAACGACCGTCGGGGGGTGAAGGCGACGGCGGTGGCTACTGCGGCGGGCGTGGCGAGGCGAACGGCGGCGGCGACGGCGAGTGTGCGAAGCCTTCGATCTCCCTCCCTCTCTCTCTCTCTCTGTCTGGCCGCGAGCTCGGATCTGGGTTTCGCTTGCCACCGGTTCTCCCCCGAAGTCTCTCGGAGGGAGATCGGCGAGCTCGCGACCCGATCGCCTTGCCCTTGCTTTGCTCTGAGTTCCCCGAAGTCTCTTAGGGGGGCTCGGAGCTTCGCTGGCGGCTGCTCGTGCCTTCGACGGAGGTGGGGGACTCGGTATTTATAGGCGAGGGGGTGGCCGGTCGACGGAGCTTCGACCGTCGGTCCCCCTCGCGCGTCGAGCGGCTCCAGACGGCCGGACCGGTGTCCCATCCGACGCCAGCTGCTCCTCTACTCCACGTGCGTCGTTGGTTGACGATCTCCCTCCGGCGTCGCGCCCTCGCGCGTGCGTTGCAGAGGCGCGAGGGAGAAGAAGATCCGAATGGGCCGGGCTGAGGAGGAGGATGGGCCAAAGAGGCCCATGCGGAGGGGGAGGCTGCTGCTGCTGCTTTTTTGCTTTTGCTTTGTTTTTGCTTTTTGTTTTTATTATTTACTATCCAAAAAAAAGGAAAAAAGATAATTAATAATAATAAAAAACCTAATTTAAGAAAATGAAATTTAGGCGTCAACATTAGCTTTCATATAATTTTTTACCCAACCAGCAAATATAGATTGGCAATGTCTGTTTAAATTCGCACTACTCCAGCTAATGGAATTTATTAGTTCTTCCTATTTCACCTATCAAACCGGTAGAATAGATTCTCCATATAGATCTCTCCTTAATATCTTCACTTGGAATTAAATTTTAATCTCACCAACCTTCAAGCTTCTTGATTATGAAAAATTAATAATAATAATAATAATAAGAATAATAATAATAATAATAATAATAATAATAATAATAATAATAATAATAATAATAATAATAATAATAATAATAATAATAATAATAATAATAATAATAATAATAATAATAATAATAACAACAACAACAACAATAGTAATATTCCAGCTTTTAGGCAGAGGACAACCAAATCAACAAAATCAATCTCAATCAAACATTATCATCCATCTTTAAGTGAAAAACAAAAACATCACATCAAATAAACTTTGTTAATTGCTGATGGATTCTTGAATATGCTCAACTGGACATTAAACTCCATTGTGATTTTCTCATTCTTGATGTTAAATGCGATATTAAGAGTCAACGTCACTTGAATAATACAAAGGCTTTTCTATCCAGCAAATCTCAGCCTTCATGCTTCATTGACTTTGGCTTACTCCATACGATGATCGATGCAAATTTCTTTAATAAAGAAAATCGTCAATCAACATTTTTTGGAATCTCCTCAAATCTATTGATCTTCAACTTTCCTTTATTTTTCGACCAAAAAAAAAAAATACTTTCCTTATTTTGTCATCAAAGACAAATAAATAGAACATCAAAATTACATTAAAAAAACATATTTATATAGTTTGGTCGGTCAAACCTACGCTCCTAAGGAAATGAGCAAAAAAATCTCGAATAGATCGAGCAATATAACTAAGATTACAATTAAACTTGTGCCACACAAACACAAACTCGTTTTTTCTCAAGCCTTAATTACATAAAAGAAACTCATGGGTATTGATTCTCACAGTTCCCCATAAAATAATTTTTCATTTTAACACAGGAACTCACAAATCTTACCACAAAATTTTAATTGGTCAACTATAATTTTATTGGTTGCAATTTGTGGAATATTCCCCCACATTACATGAGACGGAAAAATACCAAAAAAGTCCTAAACTTATTACATAGTACAATTTCAGTCATAAACCTTTCAATTAGACCAATTTAGTCTAAATCTTTTAATATTGGTAACAATTTAGTCAATCCGATTAATTTAGGCTGAAAATTACTAATGTGGACTATGGTGGTCCTACGTGGCATGATCAATATTGGCGTAGATAAATTTCTAATTTTTTAAAATATTTTTCAGAATTTGTCATTGTTTTTTCTTCTATTTTGTCTTTTTTTTTTCTTACTCCTTTTTGGTTTTCCATACACCGTTGGTTGGCAAGGTCACCAACTGACCATTGCCGGCCACAGACGAGGGCTAGCGATCCTCGCTGACCAACAAGCAAAGACCTCTGTGACCTTGTTAGCCACAGGCGAGGGCATGGAGGCCCTCGTTCATGGCAGGCAAGGGCCACGATACCCTTGCCAATTGTAGGCAAGGGCCTGATGCCCTCGCTTGTGGCCAATGAGGGTCATGATGCCCTTGCTCGGTCTAGGCGAGGGCATTGCAGCCCTCACTGCCCTCGCCCAAACTAGCCTATGGCCGGTGATGGGGGTGTGCATGGTCTGGGTGGGCGGTTCCCAGTTTTAGTCGGGAATCGCCTGCTAAGAATCGGTTATGAAAAATTGAAACCAAGAACCACTCATTAGTTGCGTGGATCTAGTCTCACCAAAATTTGTTTAATAGTTATACAAAGTGTTGCCGATAAAATTGTCTTAGATCATGACCAATGGTTTTTCTAAGTCTCATAAGGTCAATAGCCCTTTGGAAATAAAGAATAGTTATTAGAACTAGCAATCGAAGGAAAATTACTTCTGATAACTATGCCAACGTAAGTTAGGCATTTGATATTGATAAGATAGAGAGCCAAGAAGCATTAATTCAACTAACTAATATATTGTCACTATGTGGTGACAATATAGTAACAATATGAATAGACTACATTGCACTCAGCTATAGGCATCTCTTTTCTTCTGACCAACATTAACCTCAATGCCTCAAAACTATCAACTCATGCTTCCAAGTTATGCCACTGTAATGAAGTGAACATAATAATTGCTGATGTGATCTCTAGGATGAGGGTAATGATGTACATATAAACTGACATTTTCGTAAAGGTTGAAAGCATAAGCTCTTTCGTAAGGTTAATTTTGTAATATTAAAAATTAATATATTATTATAATATAATCGGTTCGATCCGAGTGGGTAGATCTGCCTATGGAATCGGGAGTTGGACCAATACCCACCGGTTTCCATAAATTATAACCGGGAATTGAATCGGCTCCCTTAAGAACCACTGGTTCCGGACGGTTCCGGTCCAATTTTGAGCAGTCTAGGCAAGTCCCAATTCTTTTGCACGCCCCTAGTTGATGATAGTTAGTTGGCAAGGTCACCTGCCAAAAAGGTAAATAAAAAGGAATAAAAAAGAGAAGAAAAGAGAAAAAAAATATTTAAAATTTTTGAAAAAATATAAAAAATTTCAACGTCAGTGCTGGCCATGCCACATAGGACCACCGAAGGCGTTGTCAACAATTCTAGACTAAATTAGCTAGATAAACTGAATTGATATCATTATGAGAAGGTTTAAGACTAAACTGATTTAATTAAATAGTTTATAATTGAATTGATACCAAAGTAATAGATTTATGACAGTTTTGGTGCTTTTCCCTTACATGAGACCTATGAGCACTACACATTAATAGTGGTGTGCTTGCAGCATCCATTGCTATGGATCGAATTTTGAACAAGTCTAGTGATTCCATTATAAAGATTGACAAGTTGAATTCCCAAAAATAGCTTATGTAACATATTCAAGGAGATAGTGACTAAGCAATTCTTAAGATTTTGCACTTCCTATATAAATGATCTTGGATTCCCCAAAACGAGGTCAGTACTTTACTATTAAAGCAAAGACCGTGCAAGGAGATTTAACCTCCGTCGTTGACTTGTTCCTCATTAAATTTCGGATTGTACCATATAATAGCAACACTTTCACCAACTTTTTGTGGCAGCCGATGCGATTACCATGTGAATTACCGGAAGTTATTTGTCGTAGAGCATACTCCGGTAAGAAAATGTTATGATAATCCCGTGTCTACACTTCCCATGCATGAACTTGTACGGAAATGGAGATTGAGACAGTACAACATAACGTGCATGTATAGAGGCGGAATGCAAAACAAAAATGACTGCAGCAGGGGTGGTGGGCAACGAGATCACGGCACGAATCCTCGGAATTAATGAAGACAAAGAAAAAAAAAAAAAAAAGCTGCAAAACCCCGGTATTTAAGTTTGTCAGTGAACAATATGGTCCACAATCCACATGGCCAAAAAAAAAAAAAAAAAACAGAGAACAATTTGGTTCATTGAACTATGTTTTCCTAACTGACCAAAAAAAAAAAAAAAAAAAAAAACTATGTTTTCCCTAAGCATCATTTCGAAAACATTCAAAACTCAAGCATCTTTTTTTTTTTTTTTTTTGTGGCCTGAACTCAAAACTGATTAATCCCATCCCATCACAATTACTTTGAGTAGTTATGATTTGAAAATTTGAACGACTACTTGAATCATGGATGGATTATACAAATTATTACAATTACTTTAATCCACTTTTAATATGTTGTTAACGTGCTGGCCAATAAACTACAGGTGGGTAGGTCTTCAGTTTATGTGGGAAATTATCTTTCTCTTCGGTTTTCATCAAGATAGGGAAGAAATCATTTTTGTTGGATTATGCATATAATTGAGTTCATAAAATTTAATCAAAATGTATAGAAGGGATAATCGTGTCTAGATATATAATATCAAATGAATCAATGATATGTCATGAGATACTCTAATTTATGCTAGATTTCGTAACAGAATTGAGACAATATTTTATGTAGATAATGTCTATCATATTAATGTCTATCATGTCGTCCATGGAATACATTTGCATAATTGTGATTAATGACAACATGCACTTTTTTTGGTTCCCTGTATTTTTTTATTGTCTTTTATAATACGTGATTATTACTTGTCAACGTCAAGACCATTTTGGGCTCGCTCATTGACTTATTTAACAATATCGGGCATAATTGAACTATCATTTATATTAGAGCGAGGTCATTTTACCATATTATAGCAATCTCATTTTATTGTCTTTCCTCAATCCTCCATGACTTATGATAAATCCAATGTTACTAACAATCATCTACAAATCATACCTCATGTGACCTAACAATGGTGGATACTAATATTTCATTGTATATCCATTCAACTGATAATCTGGGCATGAATTTGACACTATCGACAAAGGCTATACAACTAGATCTGTAGATGGGTCACGTACTTGTAGATAGTGAATGCAAACAATCCATTGTATATCCATTCAACTAATATTCAAATCATTACTTTTGTCCATCACACCATTTATACACTATTCTATCATGGCAAGATGTCTCCTATATGTATTGCATGATACCATTGACTATTTCGTCTCCTGCATCTGTGTTTAAGGGACCTCAATTTGACCGGATTCATTGGCCCATAATGTTGTCCAACTTGGGAGGTGTATGCGCATATGGTTGTGCTAGATTCCGCCGTATATTGACATAGATAAAATATTGACTATGAAGATCGTATAACGAAAGACAAAAAAGTACTTCCAAACCTAATAATTGATCCCTTTCTCACATATCATCTCGGGCAGCACAGGCTGTCGCCTTTAAGTGATTGGATACCCTCGTTAGTCGTGCGATAAACCTGTCCAAGGACAGAAACAAATAGAAAAGATTGTTCAAGCCTAGTCCTGGTTTCTGATCAAGAGAGATTAGGGTTTTCACGTGCATATATGCTTGATTACGTAGAGATTCCCGAGACACCTTGCACTAGCTCAGATCATCTAGACTCAAGTGCGCCGGGATCATGCAAATATTGCTTCTTTACTGCACTTGTTGTAACAATATAAGTAAAATGTATAGTTTTTAATGCACCAACTTTCTTTATGACGCGTGTTGTGTTATGACTAGAGATGTAACTTAAAGGGTGAATAAATCATGAAATTAAACTTGTTAGATTTTGTGAAATTATGAAAATCAAGTTTGTTTATGCAAAACAATTTAATTTATGCAAGAGTAAGCTAATAATATTAAGTACAATATACTTGCATCAAACATATATAGAAATAAATAAATAAAGAAAAATAGAAGATTTGCATGTAAATTTTTATAGTGATCGAATTAGATCAAGCCTTTATCCACTCTTCTAGAGTAACGAGTACTAATAATTCCTTGAAAAGTTACAGATAGCCTATGCTACTTGTACCCAAAACTAGTAGATCACACTGTTAATACACTTCTCATAGAGATTACAATGAATGAATCACTCTCGGTAACAATGAACTGCTTGCTCAATAATAAGAGTATGTGTATTTAGAGAATAAAGCTTTCTCAAATTATCAATGTTCTTGCAAATCATATCTTCCTTACCATACGTTGATCTTCTTATATGGTCTTCAAGATCCTCACAAATGGTAGAAAGATCAATTTAGCCGTTGAAGAGACACTCTACAGTCACCAGGAGATCTGTCGCCCATACGATCAAATCGTCTTAGTGGCAATATTGTTTTAGGGAATTATCCTTCTTAGCAATATGATCAACAACAGATTAAATTTCCCTTTGGATGTTTATCTTCAGAATAGCAGGCATGCGATAGTTGCCAATATTCCAGAAGACTTTCACGTGATAGTCAACGAAATGATTGGGTCCTCAAATTAGAATTCGCAATTATATAATACGCGTGTTCCTCTCAAGTGATATAGTGAGCTGCTTCTATCGGCAACGCATGAACTCTATCAAGTTTTTCCGCCAGTAGTTGACTTGGATACTGCTTTCCACTATATCTTCCTAAGTATAATCATGATTGTAGAATCTGTTCACCTTGTCATGATACCTTCAAGTTCTCATGAACTTCTCGTTTCTTGACTTGTTCACCTGCATTAAAGTCCTTTAAGCCACCATCAGTCTTTTACTTCACTTTCCTAGATATATCGGTGTGATAGAGCTTTCCTTGCTTTGGTTCAAACTGAGACAAGACAAAATCTGAATTTATTGAATATTTGATATAACCAAATGGTTTGTCGACTTCAAAATGTTAAATGGATTTTCTCACATACTGTTGATGCTAATATAGAGATTGTTATTTCCCTTTAAATATACATAATAAATGTGCGGCTAGCATCTTTTACACATTTCTATGAAGTAACGGATTCGTTCATACCTTCGGTAGAGTTTGTAAGACCACGACTGATCCTGAAAGGAATGACTGGAAAAAACAGCATGTCGTATCAATAGAGAATTCTGAAAATATTTCATTCTTACTGGATCAGTTCAAAACCTTGTTTGAATTCTTAGTGAGAAAAAAATGAAATGAATTCAGAGTTGGGTCGAATGAATAAATGGATAGATGCACTTGCTAAAATAGTCTTGTCTTTAATTTCATTTTTGATAATTTTCATAGCCTGAGTATAGAGGAAGAATTGTCTCTCAGATCCGTATGACCGGATTGACCAAAGTTGCACGCGAATTTCACATAAAGAATTTATTAATCAACGGCTAAGATGAACCCGAACGAGCGGATAGGGTCAAGACGAAAATTCTCCGGCGGGGCCCACAATCCTCTCACCAAGCAAATTCAAAGTTTCCGAGGAAACTGCCATCAAAGCACGTGTGCCATTTGTCGTGTGCTTGGACTTTTCAAACCTGGCCCCCCACGTGCCACTCCATGGAAAAGTGCATAAATACCCATCCTCAGCCCCACAAAGCACTCGTTGGATTCTTCAGCGTGCGTGCGTGCGTGCTAGAGAGAGAGAGAGAGAGGATGGTGAGATCTTCGTGCTGTTGGAGGGCGGGGCTGAAGAAAGGGCCATGGACACCTGAAGAAGACCGAATACTCTTCTCCTACGTCCAGAAGCATGGCCACCCTAACTGGCGAGCTCTTCCCAAGCACGCTGGTAATCAAAACCCTTGCACGCATTCGCATGAATTCGATCAGGAGTGTCTCCTTTTGCGAAACTACTCGGCAGCTAACATGAGAAGCAGCCCCGTGCGTGAGGGCCCGTGTTCATGCATGCACGCTTTGACCGGTTGTCAGCAGCAGTGCTTTGAATTGTCTCCTGCATGGCCTGTTTTCCACTCGTGTGCTGCGACTGCAGTTGACCAATGGACATATTCATCGATCTCATTCTAAGTGCCCTTTTTTTCCTTCTTTTTCTCATTTACTGGACATTCGTCTCAGGACTGCTGAGATGTGGGAAGAGCTGCAGGCTTCGGTGGACCAACTACTTGAGGCCAGACATAAAGAGGGGCAACTTCAGCTCCGAGGAAGAGGAGACCATCATCAAGTTGCACGAAATGCTGGGAAATAGGTACTCCTTAATTCGCGCTGCGTACCCACAATCAACGCAGGACTCTTGATCAACCACAGGGAAAAAAGAAATTCTCAAACAATATCGAGAGCGTTTATTGCGTTTTGTTTTTCTTGCGAGACCATGTTTTTCCTCCGGTCAACTTTCTAATTTGGGGATTACTGATATAGACATCAATCGCGCATATCTATTGTAACTGAATTTGTATGTCGATGATAATGTCCATAATAAGTAGCCAACTATTTTTTTTTTTTTTTGGTCTGTCCTACTTTATTCCTATTCTAATTAAATATGTAATTGAAGACTATTATGACCCTTTTTTTTCTTTTCTTTTCTTTTTCCTTTTTTTGTAGGGACCTTAGGTTTTCCTCTATTTAAAGTGATCTTTTCTATCATTAAAAAGTTGAAAAAATAAAATAAAAACACTTTCCATAATAGCTTGTTCAGTCAATATGTCACGTAGTAAGATTGAAGCTACTCGGGTGTTGAGCATCTTTGTTTTGTGTGAAAAGATCAAAGATACATCAGCAGTAGAGAATCTGAGAATCTAGAAAGCATATTCGAATTAAATAAATTGCTTCTAACAATGGTTCATTGCATTTAAACAATTGAACCAATTCTTTTTTACCGGTCTTGCATATTTAAATACCCACTCAAAGCTTTTCACATCATTTTTCAGTTCATGAACACGGTCGTTGTTATAAGGATGCCTAAAAATATTTTTGGAGCATAGTATTACTAACCTGTGTGACCAAACTACATGCATGCATCTTAAATGTCATTATCTAGCGTTCAATTCGTTATATATATATAGTCATAAAGACCCCTAATAACTATTCTAATTAAACCAGATTTTCTGTGTATGAATTGGTTTAGGTGGTCAGCGATTGTAGCAAAATTGCCTGGACGTACAGACAACGAGATAAAGAACGTCTGGCACACCCGCCTTAAGAAGAGAGTCAAGCAGAAACAAGCCAACCACCACCCAAGCACTGCCTCGGCCTCAGCCTCCACCTCCGCCGCCACGCCTGCCTTATCCATCAATTCTAGCACCGTCAATGACCCGCCGGAACCAGAAGATTCGAACTGCTCAAGACCGCCCGGATTCGAGAGCCCACGGTACACTCGAAGTTCATCGCCTACACGATCTTCTAGCAAAATTTCTAACACCTCGGACCCTGCGATGGCCACTGCGGAACCGAACTACAACCTAGACGTCCTCATTGTTGATCAAAACCCGACTGAGTCCATCGAATCGGTCCCAGATTTCTGGTCGGATCCATTCTCAGCCAATTCCTACGTCAGCTTGTCATCGGATTTTGCGGGATTAACCAGTAGTGATGATCAAGCTCAACAAGTTGAATTTCCCTTGGACAAAACTCTTAACGACTTGCAATTTTGGCCCGAATTCAAAGATATGCCCTCAGATTTTGGCCACGCCAATGAAGCGCAGCAACATGAATTCCCATGGGACATGATGGATCGGTTTGAACTGTGGAGTGGCGATAGCAATTCAATGATCGACGACGGGGTTGACTATTTCTGGGACGATCTTTTGGTGAGAGATGAGGGTTCAGAAGAACCGCTGTTCCCGAAAATTAATTAGCTCAAAGGGAAGAGATTCACGCACGACCTGTTCAGCGCCACCCCACACCGAGGCGGCCTGGAGCAAGAGTCTGCTTGGAGTCCAAAAGGAAGAACGATCTCGTCATCGTTATTTCCACGACAGCTAAATAGATTTGAATTGGACAGAGGTGTTGTTGACACATTTGACCATGTCTACGTAGGTGTCGTGTTGCGTAGCGGTTAGAATGATGTGACCTAGGATATTGGACGATAAGAAATTAAAAGAAAAAGACAGCATAGGAAAATATTGCGCAAGGGGAGAAAATGTGGAAAATGTGCGTATTGATCTCTCGAATTCATGAAAAGTCGCCTCAAGTATCTCAATTTCAAATTCCAAACAATGATGCCAACCTTTGGCGCAGAAAGAATATCTACCCACCTCTCTTATTCGTGATTATCTTGGTGGTTTAGAAACATAAATTGAGGACGCTCTTGCCCTATTTTTTGGTCCCCCCTAATTAAAATGATTATCGGTTCATGTTAACCATGTCTGAGAGACGCTTATTATTACACGCAATCATTACGGGAAGGTTGGATTTCCAAATACGTTGATGTATCAAAAACGACAATATTGGTGGTTTAGAAACATAAATTAAGGATGATCCCGCCCTTTTTCTCTCCCCCTAATTAAAATGATTATCAGTTGATGCTAATTATGTCTAAAAGACGCTTATCATTACGTGTATTCACTACAAAAAGATTTGGATTTCTGAGTACATTGGTAAATTAGAAATGATATTATTAACAGTTTTCTTATGAGGTTGACTATAAATTTGCTATAGGAGCACTCTTTAATATAAGGAAAAAAGTTGAAGAGTGTCCATTGGGCCCTCGTTTTTGGATATGAAATTTTCCCAGGGGTTTTGAAAATTGTTATTCCCACTCTTCATTGAACTAGTGCTCGAGGAGCATTATTAACAAGACCCTCGACACATGTTTATGCGCTCCGCCATCTCCGAAAGAAAAAGGAGGCGATCATGTAATGCACTTTCGAACAGTGGAGAACTTAAGGTTTTTTTTTTTTTTTCATTTTTTTGGACAAGTCGTTTACAGCATACTTATGATTTGTCCATCGTAAGGGAAAATCTACACTACAAAACCCCTAGCAATTAACACAGGTTTATACAGTACAAAGACATCACCTAATTATACGTGTAGGCTAAAAATTTAAACCCTGATCTAATTGACATGTCCATTAAGTTTGATATGCAAGTTATTCTTACGTGTGAACTTTAGCTTTAATCTTGCGTAGCATGCAAGCTCAATAATTAGTGTAACCTTAATCTGAGAAATCCGTTGCGATGTACACAGTATCACTATCTACAAAAGAACTAATGTTAGTACCTGTTAGAACTAATGCATGAACTCCACTCCATCACTGAAAGAAACTATAATGATTTGAGCAATTGCATTTTGAATCAAATAAAGAATTCTTTCAATGTTTTCCTTTTCACCAAAATCCTTTCATTCATTTCGATAATCGGATGACTAAGTATCTTATAGCCAAATAATATGAGAATCAATCACTTCTAAGGTGGTTGATCTAGTTGTAAAAGGGTCACCTGTCTTCAATGAAGTCACTAGTGCAATTCACGTCGTGGATAAACCTTCAAAGGATTTGCGCTTTGTTACATAGTTACTACGTACTTTGTATTGAGAAATTTTCTAGTGGATCTATGGTAATGGGCTCACCAATCTTGAATTTTCAGTCCATGAGTGGTAGGTGATAATTATTACTTAAGCCAACATTTTGTAATGGGTGCTGGACCTTTTGATTTTACCCAAAGAGAGTCGCTAGCATTGATCACCCATTCCCACATTTATTAACAATGGAAAGTCAATTGCATATAAATCATTCGTATCATTTTCTGCTGTGACACCACCATCGTCGCCTGGAGGAGGAGATGATGAAGTTCGCCTTAATCTCTCTCCCCCCTCTCTCTCTCGTCCTAAATGGCGCCGCCTCACCACCGTTAAAGACTGTAGACGAAGCGAAGGCATGTGATTTTTGCGAGTCGGACCAGACGACTAATAGTCCGTAGTATGGAAAGAAGCGTAGCTTCTGCTCCTGCCCATGCAAACATTGTCCCACTTGTCACTTTAAAAAATCGGAGCCGATGGATATTTTCTTTTCGGGATGATTAAAAGTTGATGGAATTCTTTCATGGGCGATGGTCTAAGTAAAAAGGAGCTATAATTTCGAGTATAATATGAAAAATTTCTCATTCAATATTCAAATGCTGTAATTCGGTGTGTTTTGTGCTGTCTTATGGGAATGGTTGTCTGTTGTCGGTTAACTGATGGTTGAATTGGGTTGGATTTGCTTATATTGGAACATTTTGCTGATAGAGATTAGAGAATGGGTACACGGATGGTCCTTTTTCAAATGATTGATTAGACCGCGGCTGATCCTATGGAGTAGATGGAGGAACGGTTATTCCTTTGTTACACAGGCTATAGCAATGAGGCCACACGGTGGGATCCACGTGATGTACAACGACAGGTTGATGAAGCTGAGAAGTCCTATTCCACGTCCTTACAGATAGATCCCTCCATTCATCGTTCCAAATCATTCAAGGTATGCTTTACTTCCTGAGTATGACCATGCAGTTATTCTCTGGTTTCTCATATTGTCAGTTTATTAGTGTCAAATTTTTGTAAGCTCTTCTCTACAGTGTATGCTATGGATGGTCATCTAGTTAAAGGGTGTATTTCTACTCTTGAGAATCATCTTTTGGCGATATGAGTTGTAGTTCTTAGAGGTTTTTCCATTCTTTCATCATTAGGATATGAGTACTGGTGATAGTTTTATGACTGTGGGTGTCTCCTTTAACAATTTTCTGTTGACATGAACACATTGATTTGAAATTTACTTGTAAAAGCTGTAGTTAGAATTTGGCAACGATAAGTCCTTCAAAATTCAGGTTGAAGGTCACGGAACGCTCATGTAAAGTGGAGAACTTATTTTTGTCTTGTTTTGATGTTTTCTATTGAATTCTGATTTACATAAAAGAAATAATTACTGTTGGCATGTTCGTAGGGATCCTTTTTGGTGCAACTTTATAGTTTGAGCTTTGATATCTCTGTAACAGATAACCTTTAACTACGGATTGTCAAAGACACATGTTTTCTATTGTTGTTATGAGTTACAGGTGTACTTCTAGCTAATTTTGTTGGGTTTCTATGACAGTTCTTATGGAAGATTCACTTCTTTCTTCTCATCTACCTTTCTTTCTCAAGTCTCACTATCCCTCGAACCTTTGTCAGTGACATTTAATATCTTTAATCCATTATTAAAAATTCATCCATGCTTACTGCTGCAATTTCTGACTGGAATGAGACCAGACCAAGAGAGAGACAAAGTTAATGGCCCTTTTGTCATGGAGTACTATTGAGATTACCGCTGGGATGCAGTGACAACTTCTGATTCTTCTCTCCTCTATTTCTTTACCTTTTCTTATTCCTTTTTTCCGCAGGATCAAGTTGAAAGGTTTCAATAGAAACTAGATCCTACAGATATTAATAAGCAGCAACCGAAACAAACTATGTTGTTTACAGGTTTGTTATTCCTTGCAAATATGATGCTTGATTGACTCGCTTTGGATAACCCACCTGTCATGGTGACTGGTGAGTGCCATGAAAGTGAAGTCCTTAGCCGCAGTTTAGTGATTATTGTAATAATCAGTGAAGCAATTTTTTTGTTTCCCTTGTATCCGCTCATGAACCAAGTAATAAAGAGGACTCGTTTTCAAGATTCTTTTTGTGTAAATGTTGCTTCACTTTTACCACTGGTTTGAGAACTGAGATCTTATTTTTTTCAGTCCTCACCGATGTTCAGGATTTGGCATGCATTGGTGTGATTTGGTACTTCACACAATTGATATAGGTTACACATTTAAAATGAGCTTGCCAAGGAATGAGAAGTACTGCTTTTAGGTGAGTTCCTTCGTTCTGTTACTTGTAATGTGTCAAAGAAGTGAAGGGACTTTGCAGAAGATTTCTACAATATCTGTTCTGTTGTACTTTCCTCCTTTTTGTTCTATTAAGAAATAGATGACAGGCAAGTTCTAGAGAGATGCAATCGACAATTTTATACCTAATGAATAATCTAGACAACAGGTATATAAGACAAAGAAGTTGACTTTCGTGTGCATTGCCTCATGTAAACACCTAATTTGGTTGCTTTCATGAGAGAGAGGTGACTGGAAGGTCCCTTGCATTCTCATGCTTGTGGTGTAGCAACGAAATGATCAAGGCTCTCCATCAAATGCAAGACTCTCATGCATGAGTAGCTATTTCCGCATAATTAGTGTCGTAATAAACGGAGAGCACACTCATGCTCAAATGCTCTGCACTCCTTTTCTTTTTGAGAAAATTCTAGGTCTACCAAAGAGGCATCCAGCGTTATACTACCATTCCTCAGTTTAAGGACAGAATCTGTGAGAGCATCCGTGCATTGCAATTTCCGTAAGTGCAATTTGTGTTTCTTGTAAGCGGGGACAATGAAGAGGGTTCTCGAGTTTCTGTTGTGACCGCATAAGTTTAGCTGGTGGAGAGAGCGAGTTTCATCTCCTGTTGCTGATGCTCATATAAGATAGAGAGCAGTTCATGAGTCATGCTGTTATTAGTTATATAAAATACTATTTGACTATTCTAACTAAAACCAATATAATCAACAAGATTTGCTGTTGCCAATCCATCATCCATGTTTTAACTCTCTCTCTCTCTCTCTCTCTCTCTCTCTCTCTCTCTATAGTACTTCACTGTAATGTCATCAATGAATGACTTTTGATTGTTTCTAATGATGGATTTGGCAAGCCACTAGACCGTCAAGTGTCCATGGTGACCCCGCCTGCTGAGAGTAATCCTACTCAATAGGAATGATTAAGAAAGGATGCAACCTGGGTTTTGAGTCAAGACCGAGTCAAGACCAGTCAACTTGGCAGGAAGTACATCAATAAGACTTCCACTTAAGCTATCCTTTTGGAGGAATTATTAAAAGACTAAGCATCTATTAGCTCTGTGGAGGGTTTGACCATCACATGTCGGGATATATTATAGTTGTCATGATATATTGCCATTAGTTATAACCAATTGATGCTTACAGTTTGGTTATCATCTATCGATCCTCACTCGACGGACAAGAACTCTTTGCCTCTCTATCTAAGCTTCATAAGTTTCTGCCATCCTCCAAACTACGACTTATGCATCCGAGGGCCAATCCAGGCAATCACCTCGGATGCCCTAACCTGCGTTCATGGTTGTAGCTCCAATTGGTGGAGGAAGCCTTAACAGATCCTTGGATATTTACACTTAACAGCTAGAACTTAGCTTATACGAAAATAATCGAAACACAAAATCCTCATCGAATCAAATACATAAATATTGCAATTAATCATTCGAGATAGGCGAGATGCCTATTGACAACATCAATATTTACTAATTTCACTGTCCATAATGATTCGCTTTTCATTGTTTACTTGAAAATGTATTGTCACTTAGAAATCTGTAGTGTAGAAATTCAGAAAATACAGTTAAATTATTCCCCTCTTTCATGTGACCAAGGTTCTAGTAGAATTCGTTTTATTGGTCACTCGAAAATATAAGGCCCAAATGTATAAAAGAGAAGAAAAATAGTTAACCACACTTAATGAGTCAATATATTTTCGACCTTCCATTGTCTTTTCCTGTTCAAAGTTCAAACCCTATGTTTTGCCTTCACTCGATTTTGTTTTTTGTGTAGAACCAACACGATATATCATGCAAGGCAGCAGAAGAGATAAAACAATAGAAAGAAGACACCCAGACGTCATCACTAGATGTAAAATTCGAAGTATCGAAAGCACAGATTCAGATTTCAGTACAATTTTACTTCCAATGACCTAACAATTTCGTGTTCAAAAAAGAATTGCTAACTTTCTGTACCAACCGTGTATCTATCTTGTTTTCACTAATCTGCTTACTTCATCAGTGTTAACAAGCCAAACTTTTTAGCTATGGCTTAAAAGCATGGTTCGATCCAAAGCAAAGGAGAAGATTTCTCCTTGACATGCAGCTCGACCGTACCATCTTCGAGGTGGTATATTCCCATGCCTGTGTCTCCTCCATCTTCAAATAACTGGGACGATGAGAGACAAATGTAAGTAAAATAAATGCAATTCGGCTTGATGAGATGATCTTCATCCACTTCCAAAGAGAAGGAAGAATTGTGGCCCAAGAAGAGGGACGTGTTCTCCAAGTTCTCAACTTCTGTGCACATTTGAGTATCCAGGTCAATCTTGAGAACACGGAATCGAAAGGTTATGGTAAATGTTAGTTGTTCCTCTAGTGACACAAACAACAAAGATCCCGTTGTTGATTGCACTAGATACACTTGATTCAAATACCAAAGGGATCCTGGGGGATACTCATGCTTGAATTCTGGGAGTCTTTGCGGCATCTGGAAAACTACTCGAGCCTCAAACGGAGTTGGTCCATCCACATCGCACCTCGATAGCCTATGCTCATAATCGAAAGCAACAAAGGACCCCTTATAATATATGACATCGTAAAATTGGTCTGTGGGGGAGTTCACTGCCGTCCACTCCTCTTCGCCGGGTTTCCAAAGCCCTAACTGTCCAGTGTCATAGATGACCATGACCTTGGAATCTGGAGATGTAGTAGGGCTATCAGATAGGATGAACTTACCGACAAATTCAACATCAAAGAAAGGCAAATCTTCAATGTTGGGGAACTTATTCCAATTGGGAAGCTTAATAATATGACTGTAACGCGACATGGGATTCTTTAGCATGTGGAATTCCCCATCTCTGCTGGTCGTCAACACCCAACCTCGCGAAGAGAAATATCCATTCGTCATCATTTCTGGCAACAGCTTTTTGTGAACCTGCTGACATGAGAGGCAGAAAAACTCACGCCACGGTATCCCATTTTCGTCCGTGAGCATCAACCATGGGATGTCACTCCTCTCTTTGACGACAGCAGATTGCCATGAGCGGCACACTGCTCGGAATGCCGATAAATTCTTTGGACAAAGGCGCTGGGAGCATAGTTGTAACAACTCTTGTAGGAGCTCTGCCCAGTTTCTTGTCATACTAAGTTCAAAGCAGAATCCAACAAGGGAGATAGAACATCAGAATGGAAAAGGATCAGGAAGACTTTCGGCTACCTCATTGTGCAATTAAATCAGGTTTAATATTTAAAGAATCTGCTTATCTCACACAAATCACATCAACACATGCCTTCTTGAACTTGTTTCCTTCAGAGAACATGCATCCTGACTTCACTCAGACATTTCATCGAATAAGCGGCATGCACTTTGAGTAATGAACTTCCGCTCACCTATAAGGCCAAGAATTACTATCAGGTCATGACTACAGCTTCAATGCACATTCGAGACATTGATAAAGCTTTTACGGAGACGAATTTCACATGAGCCTCAACCAAATCACATTAACACGTGCCTTCAGAGATCACGCATTCTGCTTTCAATCAGACATTTCATCGAATAGTGGCATGCACTTCGAGTAATGAACTTCCGCTCACACATAAGGCCAAGAATCACCGTCAGGTCATCCCTACGGCTTCAATGCACATTCGAAACACTGATGAAGCTTTAACCAGAGACGAATTTCACAAGGGCCTCGACCAAATTTCTCAGACTCGATTACCCATCTTAAAATTGAGAATCTACTCTCGTACCTGGTAGATGCCATGACCAGGAACACCCCGATCGAACTGAGAACCGGAATTCCCAAGAAAGTCGTCGCCGGTGGGTCGACGCTGCAGAGCACTGCAACTGCTGCGCCTTTAGAAACTTGAAGACGGGCGGTGATCGATGATGCCCCGGACACCCTTCAGAAGCAACGGAGAAAAAGCTCAAAGACGGGAGGAGAATTTGCGATCCAGAAGATTATTTCGGCTCTCGCTTATATGACGGATGTGTACGAATGGTGGAAGGCGGTCGTCGGCGAGCGCCGGTGACCGGCCAGCCGACGGCGGGTTTCTTGGTCGCGGGCGTCGTCCCTTGGGTGTTCGTCTGTCGTTCCAGAGAGAGTTTGGAGCGAAAGAATGAATTTAAATGGGGAGCGAAGAAAATAAAGAATGAAATTTTTCCATAAGATGACGACCTTGAAAGCATCAAGAAATTTCCTGTCAAGTGCAAGAACATGGAAAGAACAAAATGAATGGAGCAGAAGCATGAAGAACTTTTCTTGGCCTGTCATTTATAATCCTTCCAGTGTTTACATTTCTATTCAATTTTTAAAGTCTCAGTGAAAGAATATACCTCAAGTTAAAAACTAGCTTTGTTTGAGAGAGAACTAAGAGTTTATAAATTAAATTGTACAAACAATAATCTCTCGGAGAGCCCATGGTTGAAAGTAAAAACTAGCTTTTGAGACTTAAAAAGATGTGCGAACTTAAACACAACATCATCGGGTACTATTGGATATGGAACAATTTAAACTTAGACACACCATCATCGGGTACTATTGGATATGGAACAATTTATATAGAATCTTTAAATATCACTTTGTAAAGGCCCTTTAGAGAGCATATATCGATTTTTAGGAACATGGAAAGAAGACAATATGCGGAGGAGAAAGAGCGGTGAAGAACTATGCTTCGCTCTTGATTTCACCTTCTCCATGTTTTCATATTTCCATTCACTTTATGTAAATGGAAAAAATTGAATACATTCACATGAAGAAAAGAGTTTTCTTTCATTTGTGATCCACCAAAAAAAGCAATCAAAGAAGTTTCTTCGCTCTTCATCTCTGCTTCCTCATTTTTTTAAATTTCTATTCGATATATGTAGGTGGCAAAATAATTTCATTCAAACAAAAGAAATCTCTTCTGTTATATTATCATGATTAGTTAAAAGTCTTGATAGAAAAAATATATGTTGAAGTAAAAACTAGCTTTCTTTTGGAGAGAGAGCCTAAAGATTTTGTTATGCACAACGCCCATTTCCCCCCATAAATTAGATTGTACGCACAATAATCTTTAGCAGAACTCATCCTTGAAAGCTAGTAATATTGTTAATAGATTTGAAAGGTTTATAAACTAGCGCACACCATCACATATCACCGATGTGGGACAACTTATATATAATCTTTTAACATAACTTTTTGGAGGCACTCTAGTGAGGAGATATCGACCCTACGACATCAAAATCTTCTCGAGTCTAAAGCATTGGTGCATGTCAATGGCATCAGTTAGGTAACCATGGTCAGTTCCCAAAATCCTAAGTTGTCTTTTAACTCATCAAGAATGAAAATCTCCTAGTTCACCAACAAACATTAAAGAAGCATTTTTCTTCGCTCTTCATTTGTCCTCCCCCATGTTTGTTAATTTGTTTTCAATTTATGTAGGGGAAAACTTTAATTCATTCACATAAAACAAAAATATTTCATTATGTTATTATGACTACGATAAAGTCTTGGTAGAAAATATACTAATGGGCTCAGCTCAGCCCAAAACCTTATAAAATTTCAGCCTTAACCACTCGGCCCACTTTCCCTTGTTCTTCACCAGATGGGGAAAAGAAGCAACTTCCGACAAAAACAAGAAAAAAGAGGAAAGGATAAAAGAGAGAAAAATTTTGCGTACATGCTTTGAACATCCTGACAAGCCGAGTCAATTCTATTTCGCAATGCCTGATAAGAATTCAAGCTATTTATTTATCTAATCAAAGTAATATATGAAACTAGTCTCTAAATTCGGAGTTGTGTCAACTTTGAACTGTAAGGTTTGATTTAAAAGTTGTGAAGAGGTGGAGTTTTTCGAAATTGACAGTTTAGAGCATCATGGAGCCGTGAGGTTCAATGACTTCCGAAATATGGTTTGAACAAAATAGATTTTTTAAGTTTCGCACGTGACTTATGTGTAATTAACAATATGCATAATGGATAAAAATGAATGTTCATCATAAATGAGTTTTTTCTTTAACGCATAGGAGTTGATTGGATAATGAAGAAGTATAGTTTAGTCGAGTTGTTTATTAGAGAATTATTTTACTTGTATTTTGATATCAATTTTCAATTAATTGATAATAATATGAATTAGTCAATTCGAGTAACTTTTGTAAGTTGGTTTATAGCTTTTCCAAGTGAATCTTAATTAGAGGCAAGATTGATGAATCTTGGTTGAGGCAAGATCATGTCAAGAGAAACAAGAAATGAGTCAAATCAAGGATCAAAGAATCAAGAATCAAAAGAGATGCTTCTCATCTTCTTTTTCTTTTTTTCTTTAAAGAAGGTCTGGAGGTATTGATCATGCCGTAAAGAGGGGAAATTCTTGGCTAAATGTGGCATCTGAGAATTTTGACAACCCTCGGACATGTGATGACCGTGACCGATCGATGGGGTATCGTCGGATGGTGTCGTTGGCATAATGTATGGACACCGTTTTATTTCATCAATGGACCAATACCTCACGTTTAGTAATGGACCGATAGTTGAATGGACTATAGTCTTGACGAAAGTCCCTTTACATAAGGTCATTGGTGAGACCAATTTCATCCGTATTTTGCTAACTTTGGAAAAATGATGAAACGCCACGGATTGACGAAATTATTATCAGAATTCATCATCGTTAGTACAACATTCAATCCTATTGAGCTGTGCAAATTTGCTTTGATGACGCTACGCAATTATACCCCAAATGTATACGAAATGAGAGGGAAATTTGGACTTCTATTAATTGAATTTTTTTAGCCGAAGAAATGGAATTCGGCTATGCATGAGGAACATGCATGTACCGAATTTTTAGGATTTAATTTTTGGAGGGGTTGGACCATGTATTAAGGACCGCACGGCCCCAACTTCGCTGGCCCAATTAACCCATAACCTCTCCCTTAATTGTCGACAAAGCCAGTCAACAATCCTTGAAACTTCTCCAACTTTGTTGACCGAATAAGACCCAGCAACAGCCACGTTGCTCTTCATCCGGTGGCCAGCGAAGGAAAAGCTTGAGACAGCTGTCCAGACGTGTCTTCAAGTGGCGAATTGATCCCCCAAGCACAGCCACGTTTTACCCACTTGTCCTCACCCCTCTCTGCCGCTGAATTTCCCCTAAAAGTGTTGACTGGTTTTGGTAAAAAAAAAAACCAGTGACTGAGCTGCTCGTACAAAAAAAAAAAAAAAGAGAGAGCAAAAGAAAGAAGAGAACAGAAAGGAACACACGAAACCAAAACCGGTGAGAGAGAAAAGGAAGAGAGTTCGCGAGAGAGGGGCGAACGGCGAGAGGAAGAGGAGACCGAATTCCGCCGTGTGTGCAATTCACTGCCATTGACGCCATAGGACATCGAGGCAAGTGAAAGTTCACTAATCTAGATAATGCAGTGCTGATATTGTCTGATGTAGTGCAATAGATTGGGATTTTAGATGTTGGATGCTGAGTTTCGGATGATCTGAAGTAGAATGGGACTATGAAATTGAGGAAGGACTTGATTCTTCCCCATGCATTTTCGGTGATGTTAAATTATAGTTGAAAGAATCAATTGGTGATGGATTACTGGAAGTAAGATGGTCACGGTGTAGATGTAGGATTTTACTAAATCTGCTCAGTATAAATCATGTATAGGTTAGAAATTTGGTGAACCTTTACGGGAAAATCTAGTATGTCTTTGATTCCGATTTCTTTGTGAAAACATTAAAGGATTGCTTAAACAAGAACATATGCTTGTATCAAATTTTTCAAAATCAACATGGTGGTATAAGCTCCTTTCAGTGTACGATACTTTCTGCCAAAATGCAAATTTTGGTTAATAAAATAATTCTGTGACTAAGTTGTGCGACTTAATACTTTTTGTACGTGATTAATTAGATTTCGCATCCTTCATGAAATTTCTTCTTCTCAATCTTGTTTATGACATATTAAAAATTTAGAATTTTCTGAGTTTGTTTAATGACTATTTCACAATTTTTACGAAATGTTTCTGCCTATGTGGATTTGATATTCCTTCAAAGTTTTGGTTACACTTGGTTTATATTACAATTCTGGATTTTTGGTGTTGCAGAATTTTGGAGCTTTTAAATACGAACTACCCTATATTATAGAAAATCTAGAACCGAGTTGCGCAATTTGTTACTCTTTATACACAACGAAGGTCCGAATTTGATATTGCATTTGAGGCTTGCATGTCTTGGAATCTAAGTGCGAGTGAGCTGTGATTGTTGAGTAAGGTGCGATGGTGTGTGCCGAGTGAAGAAAATGTGATGCATGTCGAGTTATAAGAGCCAAGATGCAAGTATGTGCTTTGTACCAAGTTGTGAAGGATTCGAGGTGAGTGAAAATGTACTACGACCACTCATGGACGCTGTGTAAGTGTGTCAAGATGCTACATGATGAATCTGCAGTAGAACAAATTGTTTGATTGAGTTGGAAATGAAGAGAAAGGCATTAAGTGTTTTCTGTCTTAGAGGAACATGGATAGAAAGTTGTTTATATTGTGTCACTTTAATTTCTAGAGATGAAGATGAGGAATAGAATCATTTTAATTAATATGACATCCATTAGATTGAGTTTAACTCATAGTTATAGCCATATGAATACAAGAACGTGCAAATAGAAGCAATTCTTTTTAAAACAGAAATACTGTTCCGTAGAAAACGGCCTGACCTTTGATGATTCTTCGAATTTTATGTATTTACTTAGATAGAATTGGACCTCAAACCCTTGATGAAAGTTTTAGGGCACATCCTCATGAACAACATATAAAAAATTCAGAATAAATGAACAAGGAATGACTGCCGAAACGATCTTTCTATGAAAACACCAAATCTGGAAATTTTACAGAATATTAGCTAGGAATATCGAAATTTTTTCCTCGGTATGTAAGGAATATGACTTGGTGTTCTTGATGAAACTTGTTCCTTTAGGTCTCATGGATAATGTGTCAAAATTTCATAATTTTCTGAGTTCATTTAGGGGTTATTCCGAAATTTTCATTAAAACTGCACATTTTGGTTTTTAAGCTGTTTTACTCCGACTTTGCTCAACTGATTTCAAAAGTGAATGCATCTTGGGTTGTTATGTGACATGATGATACTGGCATTGTCATATCATGCAATATTGAGATGTGATGAGACTCAAGAGACATTTTGTCATTGCATTGAAAAGTGTTTTTGGAAATTAAGATGTTAATTGCTGCTGTTGGACCCTCGGGTCAACGATGCCCCTGGAGTTGGGATGCCCAGAGGTTCGAATGAGTCGATGCCCTTTGGATGCCTGGTTGTATTATGAACACATGCCCAGAGGTTTACCCCAAGAGTGTCGGGATGCCCGATGGTATTATAATACATGCCCGGAGGGTGAGGGTTGTATTATGATGCATGCCCGGAGGTTAGGGGTAACCATGTCTATGGTCCCCAGTGATTCCTCGTGATGCCAGGTGGGGTGCAAGATGCCCGGAGGTGTGTGCCGGATGCCCTGTTGTATTTTGAATACATGCCTAGAGGCTTTCGCGACGCCAAGTTGGGTGCGAAATCCCAGAAGGACGCAAACATTGGTCCTCTGGGGGGATAAAACTGTTTGAATGATAAAATGGATGATTCTACTAAGAGTGAGTGTGGTATGGTTATAGGACTAAATTGCATGTCATGGAATGGGACGTGTCATAACAGTTTGGCCCTATGATCGGGACTAGTGTAACTGGACATGATGCATCTTGTTTGTTGGAACTGCACTGGTCATTGCACTAAAAGTTTTATGGTTCCGATGCATACTCATTCCTTGATGAACTGTTTTTGTCTATCTTGCATGAATCTAGATATTGATGGTACTACACGATATAGCTTAATGAATCTTTTACTGCTGGGTGGTTGTACTCACCCCTTTTGGGGACTAACATTTCAAACTAGATAAGATACATTTGCTACCACTACCACTAGCAGATGGACAGAGTTGTAGGATATGACCACGAGAAGGAGGACAGCAGAGGAAGGAACTTTTGGACGCCGACACTGATCGATGGACTTTAAGTATACGACTGTTGGAAAATATGTCGGTCAACTTTTGAAATATAGCCGAGTATAGAAAACTACGGCATTTTGGTGTACCGACGAATGATGTCCATCTGATTTAAGTAAATAAAAGTATTCGGCTTTTAACTTATAAAATGTTTAGTTGGTGTGCACTGTTTTCTGAATATAGGGAAGGGAGTTGTTAGATATGCTTCCGCCATATAAATTGCGCAGGGACCAATCTAAAAGATATAAACCCCCAGGATTGATAGACCTTTAGGTCAAGCAAGAGGAAGGTAAACGAACTGTGGCGACCCCAACGGATCGGGGGCCGTTTCGGGGGTGCCACACTAAACCCTAAACGCTAAAATGATTTTGAATTATCAAATATCAAAATCTCCAAGTCCACCGAGAAACGCTAGTGATCGCTCTTCATTTGTGCTGCCTCATTTTTTTAATTTCTATTCGATATATGTAGGTAGCAAAATAATTTCATTCAAATAAAAAGAAGTCTCTTCTATTATATTATCTCGACTAGTTAAGTCTTGGTAGAAAAAATATGTATCGAAGTAAAAACTAGCTTTCTTGGAGAGAGAGCCTAAGGATTTTGTTACGCACAACGCCCACTTTCCCCCAATAAATTATATCGCGGGCGTCGTCCCTTGGGTGTTCGTCCACTTGTTTTACTAGCCAAAATGATGGGCTGAGTTTGGAGCCCAAACATAATGGGCCACATTAGATCAATATCTATGGGCTTCGGCCACACTTATTTGGATGAACGGCACAAGTCCAATCAGATTGAGGCCTTTTCTACGGTGGTTATTTGTTATCTGACCATCATTTTTTTTTAATTGCCCCATTGATTTATTTATTTATTTTTGCACATATCGCAAAATTCGGATTCAATTTGCCGGCAAAATTTCATGCGTCGGAAAAGTTATAAAGGTATGTGTGCATAAGGTAAAGGTTACGTGGAAAAATAGGACGGGTTGAACAAAGACGTTTTGTTTTCAGAACTTTTTTCTTTTTTTGAAAGAATATGGTTTGTTAAAATTCACTTCCTCATACTATCATGATGCACATGCACAAGACATTTATGAATGATAAAGGACAATTGCCTTACTTTGCGCTGGTTACAAAGCTGTTCAGACATTTTCATATCGTGTTTCCAACCTCTCTCTGCAATCGGACAGTTAGAAGAGAAGATCTCTCATCCTACAGGACGAAGAGGATGATGATGATGATCTCACAATTTCTGCCCTTGCTTTGAGGAATCTTTGAGGTTTTGGTGGTCCTGAGAATCCCTTTGAATGAGTTAGAGAAGAAGCAGAGCCAGAAGAAGTAGAACTAGAGCAGGAAGAAGAAGCAAGAGAAGAAGAAAGAAGAGAAGAAGAAGGAAGACTAGAAGAAGGAAGATATGAAGCAGAAAGAGGTCTTGTGGATGAATTTTATGATGCAACCATTGCCATATCTTTATCTGAAGATTCTTAAGCAATTTGGAGTGGTCAAATTGGAGCACATCACTCTCATCCTAAAAAGGAGAAGATTTAAGAAGAAGAAATCTTGTCTCCACTTGTAGGCATAGAGACAGGGGGAGCTAGTATTGTTGAGAAAACAGGGACTTCTTCTCCTATTTTTGCGGGTGAGGGTATCAATAGATCTCCTGCACATCCCGAAGATGTATATGCTTCTCATTTTCCTAACACTGATATTGCAGAATCCACACCAAGTCATGGAACTAGATCGGTTGATGTTCCCTCCTCTCTCAACACTCCATGAACTCCACTCACTGAAGCCAGTGCGCAGAATGCACAAAATGTTGATTATCGAAGGATGATGGAACTTCTTTTGGAAGTAAAGGCTCAGCAATATGCTATGGAGATTGAGATTCAGAAATTGCATACTGCGTTGAGATCCTCTTCAGACTCTCACACTGGAAAAGTCCAATCCTTAGATACTCAGGTACAATCCTTAGATACTCAGGTCCAGACTCTGAATTAGCGAGTATCTCAGACTGTTGCCCAGAATGAATAGGCTCTTCAGCTTATCAAGACCGTGCAGACTCAAGTCAAGATTGTTCATCTCCAGTGCCAGAAGATTGAGGAAGCAGTGCAGTCAATAGGGGATTTCCAGCTCGTTCGAATTCCAAGACAATCTTGATTTCATTTCTCTCCTCTATCCATTTTGATTTTCTCCACTTTTTGGTATTGATAAAAAAAAGGGGGAGATGTGCAGATTAACTCTCTTTGATTTGATTTGTTTTGAGTAACTCTAATTTGTTTTGAATACTCTTGCAAAACTTTTGTGGTGATATTCTTTTGTGGCGATAGTTATGGATGAGGATGTCTAAATCTTGATATGTACAGGATTAACATGTTTTCTATGGCTGCAGAATCGATGTTATCCAGATCCTTAACTAACTATTTTCTTATAAGATATCATGTGCTGCTAAGAGTTATTTTACAGGTTATAAATTTTTAAATCTGCAGGGAAGTTTTGTCACCGTAAAAAAGGGGGAGATTGTTGGAGAAAACTCTTTTGATGTTTTGAAGCTGACAAAACTTATTCAAAATCTATTCTGAAGAATTTCAGAATTTTGTGTCAAAGTCTAAAGACGCCCAAACACTGTGTCAAAGTCTGAAGACTCCTAGACTTTATGTCAAAGTCTGCCCACATTGATAAATTTCAGACTGAACGAAGGCGAAGGATGAAGACTTTTCTAGATAAGGAATTATATTTCTTTCCTTAAGGGATTGGTTCGTATAGATTATTTATGGACTTCTAGTTGGAAATCACATATACAAGATTGTATATCTTTATTAGAATCAATTAGGATTCATCAAATCTTTTTGAAGGGCAAGTATTTTTGGAAATGATCTACTTATGGAAACCAAGATCCTAATTGTATGGGCGAACTGGATTGACAAGCTTTCATCACAATCGTCAAACGGCTCGAGACCTCCTTGATTGATTTTGTCCAATGGGTTGATTGGAAGAATTCTTTTGGAAAGTGCCAACGGTCGAGAAGGCATGAATGTGTATTTAAGGAGGACTCTCCAGTTATACGATAGTGTGCGTGAAAGAGAAATTCCAAAGTCTGAAACTTCCCAGTTTCTTGTTATTTCATATACTAAGCTCAAAGTTGTATTCAAAAGAGAGAAAATTATTGTGTGACTTCGTGAGAGAACATTAGATACTCTTCACTGTGAAGTTGAGATCGCAAAATTGTAAATTCTCTTTTGATTCATAGTAGAATCTAGCCAGAAGGTTGTCAGCGTGGAAGAGTGGACGTAGGCTTGATTTAAGCCGAACCACTATAAATTATGTATTCATATTCTCTTCCCTAAACGTCTTTATTTTGTTCATAGTTTTATTTAACTGCTAAAGTCTGAACTTGCTCAAAATCTGTTGTTCTTCAAACTTAGTTTCTAAAGTAAAATATTTTTCACCGTTCTTTGCGAAAAATTGTTTTCACATCTATTCACCCCCCCCTCTAGGTGTTAATACTAGCACTAACACACAAAAGAACTCACGTTAGTACCTGTCAGAACTGATGCATGAACTCCACTCCATCATTGAAAGAGACTATAATGATTTGAGCAAATTGCATTTTGAATCAAATAAAGAATTCTTTCAATGTTTCCTTTTTCGCTAAAATCCTTTCATTCATTTAGATAATCATATGACTAAGTATCTTATAGTCAAATCATATGAGAATCGATCACCTCTAAGGTGGTTAATCTAGTTGTAAAAGGGTCACCTGTCTTCAATGAAGTCACTAGTGCAATTTGCGTCATGGATAAACCTTTAAAGGATTTGTGCTGTGTTACATAGTTACTATGTGTTGGATAAATTCTCTTCAGGTATTTTGAAGTTGACAAAACATTTTCCTCAGTCTAGTCTGAAGACTTACGGACTCTACCGGCAAAGTCTCGAAGATCAAAGTCCGAAGTTAGCAAGACTCAAGTTTCAAAGTCTACCCTCATGGACGGTTTCCGAGACCAACAAGATAAAATATTCTATTCTGATCTAATATGGTTCTTACTCCAACGGCTAGGGAATATCTTTCTACTGGATTCAGCACTAGAAGATCTTATTTTCGTATTCGAATATATATAGATTCTCTAAAGATTCGCAATTTATATTTGGAATGATCTACTTATGGAAACCAAGATCCCGATTGTATGGGCGAGCAGGATTGATGGGCTATCAACACTTACCTTAAAGAGCTCGAGATCTCTCTAATTGATTCTGTCCAACGGGTTGATTGGAAGAACTTCTTTGGAAGGTGCCAATGGTAATGAAGGCATGAAGAAGTATATAAGAGAGATGCTCCGAGTTGTTGAAGGGTGTCGGATAGAAGAATTCCAAAGTCTCGAATCTCCTTCTCTATTTTGTGATCTTATTCTTCGAGCGTTATATGTAATCAAAAGAGAGATCATATTGTGGTGAGACCTTGAGGAAGTGTAGTAGAGCTTCTACACTTTGTGGACTCAAGAGCGTGAGACTGTAATCACTCTTTTTGATTCTTAGTGAAATCCAGCCCGGAAGGGCTGTCCGTGCGGGAGAGTGGATGTAGGCTTGGTCTAAGCCGAACCACTATAAATCTGGAGCCTTGATTCTCTATCCTTAATCCTTTTATCTTTCATTACTTTCATTTGCTGCGATTGTTGGTTTTAATTTATTAATCTCTCATTCGGATTAAATTGTTAAAATTGCTTTAATCACCTATTCACCCCCTCTAGGTGCTAATTCTAGTCCTAACAATTGGTATTAGAGCTTAGTGTACTCGTTCATAAGAAGTGTCTTTACTTTTGAGTAAAAGATCTATGGCTAGTATGTTGCCTACAAGGTTGGTTGAAGGTCAAAGCAATACCAGACCTCCATACTTTGATGGAAAAGACTACAAAGATATGGAAAAACAATATGAAAGCATTCCTAAGATCGAAAGATCCTTTGGAATGGGAAGTGGTAGATAAATGAATCATTCCCGCTGCCGCATCGAATCGAGAGAGGAAAAGAAGTTGCTGATCCCACTCTACTGACTCAAGAAGAAATCACCAAGAGACAAACTCTTGACGCTAAAGCCATTTACTCCTTATATTGTGCTTTATCCCCTACTGAGTATAACAGAATATCTTCTTGTGATACAACAAAAGAAGTCTGGGATAGGCTTCACATTACCTATGAAGGGACTGATCGAGTGAAAGAAATAAGGATCAATATTCTTTTGGGACAATATGAAGTCTTTAAGATGAGATCAGGAGAATCAATAACTGACATGTTTAGTCACTTTACTGAAATTGTGAATGGTCTTAAATATCAGGGACATCCAATCTTAGGACATATGAAGGTCAACAAACTCCTACGAGGACTCTCTAAAGATTGGAATTACATAAAAACCTCAATAAGAGAGATGCAGAGGATTGCTCCACTCTCTGTAGATGAACTGGTTGGGACTCTTCAATCTTATGAAGTGGAACAGACCAACGAAGAGGAAGATTCAAAAGGTAAGAAATCTATTGCCTTAAAGTCTAATGACTATTTTGATGCTACAAACTCTGAAGAAGATCTAGATGATGAAGAACTGACACTCATGATAAAGAGATTTAGAAAGTTGAACATAAAAGGAAGGAAATTCAATTGGAAGAAACAAAGCTCACAAAGGTTTCAAAACAAATCAACAGAGGAAGATGATTCTAACAAAGAAGTGACTTGCTTTGAATGCAAGAAAAAGGGACACATCGGACCCAACCGTCCTCTCGTTAAAGAAGAGAAAAGGAAAGACTGAGAAATACAGGAAGGCACTCAAAGCAGAGACTTGGAGTGATATTGAATATGAAGAAAGTGATGACGATTATGCCAATATCTGTTTAATGGCAAAATCAGATTCAGACTCAAACCTTGATTCAGACACAGACTCAGACAGTGAACTTGAGGTTAGTAACCTAAAAATTCCTGTCAATGTTTCTAAATATATTGATGAACTTTGTCTTAGTCTAAAAACCTCTCTCAAAAGGATCTCCGAATTAAAAAGGGAAAATTCTACATTGAAGCAACAGAAAAACTTATGAAAGAAAAGTTTGAAAAGTTGGAAAAGGACTTTGCTTTGTTGTGAAAGAAAACTCAAACTTTATTTCAAATGAAAATAATCTTTTGAAAAATGATATTACTAACATATCAAAAAGATTTTCAAATGGTTTTGAAAAGTTGGATAAGATTCTTTCGATACAAAGACCATACTTTGATAAGTTAGGTCTTGGTATGACTTCTGAACTATTCCACTAATTGATTTCCCAAAGGTAAAGGAAAGAATCAAACAGAGACCAGCCAGAATTGTTTATAAGAATCATTTCCAGAAAGTTTTTGTAAAACCTGTTGGCAGAAATGCTTTGAAATGTTCCAAGTGCAAAAGCTCAGAACATTTTGAGAAAGAATGTCCTTTGGTTTAGAGACCTGTTAAAAGGAACTGGGCTAAGACTGTCTATTGTTCTAACACTTCTGGACCCAAGATGATATGGTTACCAAAGAAAGCTTGAATTCGTGTTGATTGCAGGTTACTATCAAAAGGAAGATTAAATGGTATCTTGATAGTGGCTGCTCAAGACATATGACAGGAGACTCAAGTTGCTTCATAAAACTTGTCCAGATAGACGGAGGAAAAGTTTCTTTTGGTGGTAACAACAAAGGAAAAATTACTGGTTGAGGAACAATAAAGATTGGAAGTTTGTCAATAAAAAATGTTTCCTTAGTTGAAAGATTAAATTACAACTTGCTTAGCATAAGCCAGTTGTGTGATACTGGTTTCAAGATCAATTTCTAGGAAGAAACGTGCTCTGGAACCAGTAAAGACTCTACTCAATCTTTTACTGGACGAAGACATGGAAATATCTATCTTCTGGATGTGAATCATGAAAAATCACAGTGCTTAATATCAGTACAAGATGAAGCCAATCTATGGCACAAAAAGCTAGGCCATACCAATATGAAGCAAATCACCAAGATCTCTTCCAAGAAACTTGTTCGAGGATTACCTATTCTCAATTACTCAAAGTCTGATCTATGCACACCATGCGTACTGGGTAAACAGGTTAGAAACTTTTACAAACCAATAAATAAAGTTTCCACTAATCATGTACTGCAGCTTCTGCATATGGATTTATTTGGACCTACCAGAACGCAAAGCATTTGTGGAAAAAGGTTCTGTTTAGTAATAGTGGATGATTATTCACGATTTACTTGGGTCTACTTTCTTTCAAGTAAGTCTGAGACTTTCTCTCTCTTTTCAAAGTTTGCTAAGAAAGTACGGAATGAGAAAGGTCACACTATCTCAAGCATTCGAACGGACCATGGAGGTGAGTTTGAAAATAAAGATTTTACTAAATTTTGTGATGAATTTGGTTTTCAGCATAAATTCTCTTCTCCATATACACCATAACAAAATGTGGTTGTGGAAAGGAAGAATAAATCTTTACAAGAAATGGCAAGAACTCTTTTAATTGAAAGTAATATTTCTTCAAGGTTTTGGGCTGAAGCTGTTTCAACTGCTTGCTATATTATAAACCGAGTGTTTTTAAGGCCAATTCTTGAGAAAACTTCTTATGAATTTTTTAAAGAAAAGAAACCAGTAGTTTCTTATTTTCAAGTATTTTGTTGTAAATGTTTTATTCTAAAGAATGCAAATGATCGTGTTGGTAAGTTTGAAGAGAAATCAGATGAAGGATTCTTTCTTGGTTACTCAACTACAAGCAAAGCCTATAGAGTATTCAACAAAAAGACTCATACTGTGGAAGAATCAATGAATGTCAAATTTCAAGACTCTCCACAAATTCAGTCAACTTAGACTGAAGATTCAGAATCTGCTCCGGACTCGCTAGATCTACCTCCATTGAAGCGCTTAAAAATTCAGAAGCGGTACAACAAGATACCGATAAAGAATCTACAAAGAAAAGATCAACAATCTATCGGATTGTCCAAGAATCGGAAGCACAAGTCTAGTCATCTGAAGAACTCATTATTGGAAACATTAATGAGGGAATTCGAACAAGATCCAAAAGGCGAAAAGAGTCTAGTGCTATTGCTCTTATTTCTGAAATAGAACCCAAAAATATTGAAGAAGCTTTAGCTGATGAAAGCTGGATTGAAGCAATGCAAGAAGAGCTCAGACAATTCAGTATTAACGACGTATGAGAATTGACTCCTAAACCAAAAGGTAAATCTGTTATTGGAGCTAAATGGGTATTCAGGAACAAAGTTGATGAAAAAGGCAAAGTAACGAGAAATAAAGCAAGACTCGTGGCTAAAAGATACACACAAGAAGAAGGGATAGACTATGATGAGACCTATGCTCCAGTAGCGAGGTTAGAAGCAATCAGATTACTACTTGCTTTTGCTTGTTATAAGAATTTCAGGTTATTTTAAATGGATGTCAAAAGTGCATTCCTGAATAGATTTATTCAAGAAGAAGTCTACGTGGAACAATCTCCTGGATTTGAAGACTCAAAGAAACCAGACTCAGTGTTCAGACTGAAGAAAGCTTTATATGGATTGAAACAAGCTCCTCGAGCTTGATATGAAAAGCTAAGTAATTTCTTAATTCAAAATGGCTTTTCTAAAGGAAAGGTAGACATTACTTTGTTTATTAAAAAGGAAGGTAAAATTTTTCTACTTGTTCAGATTTCTATTGATGACATTATATTCGGATCATCTAATGAGACTTTGTGTAAGAAATTTTCTAAGTCTATGTAGGATAAATTCGAGATGAGCATGATGGGTGAACTATCCTTTTTCCTTGGTCTACAAGTGAAACAACTAAAGGAATGAATATTTATTCATCAAGAGAAATATGCAAAAGAACTCATTAAAAAGTTCGGTTTGGAAAATTGCAAAAAGACGACATACCAATGTCAAGTTCCTTGAAGATAGACAAAGATGAAGCGGGGAAGAAAATCGACCAAAAGTTATACGGGAGTATCATTGGTTCACTTCTTTATCTTACTTGCATTCGGACGACATATTATTTAGTGTTTGCATATGCGCTAGGTTTCAATCAGATCCTAAGGAATCTCATTTAAATGCTACTAAACGTATCATTAAATATGTTGCTACTACTGCTAAGATTGGTCTATGGTATCCCAAAGAAGGAGACTTTACTTTTCTTGATTATTTAGACGCAGATCTTGCAGGTTGTAGAGTTGAAAGAAAAAACACTTCAGGTATTTGTCAATTGCTTGGAAACAGGTCAGTATTTTGGTTTTCAAGAAAACAAAGTACTGTGGCTCTTTCAACAGCTGAAGCAAAATACGTAGCCCTTGGAAGTTGCTGTTCTTTAACATTGTGGATAAAACAACAACTACAAGACTTTGGCATTGAAGATTCTTGCACAGAGATCAAATGTGACCATACCAGCGCAATCAATCTTACAAAGAATCCTATCCTACATTCAAGAGCAAAACATATTGAGATTCGACATCATTTTATAAGAGATCATGTTCAGAACAAAGAAGTCTTGATACAATTCATAGACTCAAAGAATCAACTGCGGACATCTTCACAAAGCCACTTGAGAAAAGCTTATTTGAGTCTATTCGCTCAAGACTCAATATTTTATCTCTTGAAGAATGTTGAAGCTCAGACTCAGAATCTAAAGTCTGACAGAGCATCAGACTCAAAAGGTTGTAGACTGAGATTACCAATCAACACGACTGTAAGTTCATTTATTTACTTAAACTGTTATTTCGAAAAGGTAAGATTGTATGTTTATCTCTAATTGAGCTTATTAAGGCAGTTAAATTTAAAAAAAGGTGGTTATCAATTTATTAAGGCAGTTATTTTTTTTTAAAAAGGAAATTCTTAATATTTCCAAAGTGCGACGCTTGAGATACCCCGTATCAGTTATCTTTTATATACATCTTCTCCTTCTTTGTTTTTACTTTACCCAGAAACCCTAATTCAAAAGCTTTTCACTCCTCTGAATTTTCACTCCTAAATTTCTACCTCTCAAGCTTTTGACTTTCTTGCGACACAAGTGTGAAAGTTTCTCCAAGAAAGCGACAATGTCTTTCCAAAGGAAATCCTCAAGGATAGCAAACAAAGGACCACAGGGCTCTGGTGAGGGGCCTACGCACTTCGATCTCACAGAAGAAAGTGACTTTCCAACAGAACGGACTCAACAATCTCAACAGCGCACCTCCTCAACTAGATCTCATGATCGTCGTCCTCAACATGCGAAAGAAGTTCTTGAAAATGTTGAACCCGTAAGATCACTCAAGCCTGCTTTTGTTTATAGGCTATACTCGTGTTGAAGGAAGGAGGTTCTGCGATGACCTTTATTGATGAATTTTTGAAAGAAAAATTTTATGAAAATGAGACACACTTTCTCACTGTGATGGAGAGATCAGGCGTTGTTCCTGTTGGAACGGCAACAAAAGTCTTTGCAAACTTTCCCAGTGACCCTCGATTTGGTGCTGTAAATCAACCTGAGGGAAATGATGATGATGAGAAAATGTTTTTACATTTTAAACCTTGGATGGGTGTGGCTGCAAACCTTCGAGGAAAGAAGGATGATATGTTTCGATCAGAAGGACACATGAAGATGTGTGAGAAACTGCTGAACGTGGGGTGATGAATCCACGGACGGTGGACTTTGATTTTCTGGATTTATTAAGCATCAATCTGAGAGAGAAGTTTGAAAAACTTCAACTTCATAAGTTCTGTACTGAATGTGATATGGCTTATTCTGAATTAACAGCATATTTTTATTCCAATCTCAGTTTCCTTGATGCGAATAGCTTTTCATTCAGTGTGAGAGATAGAGAATATGTTGTTGATACGGACACTCTGGCGGATATAATTGGTGTGGAAAGAGGTGTTTTCCAATCAATTTCTGTGTCTGTAAATCATGCAACTCTAGAACTTGCAAGAGACCGAATTGCTGAAGGTCGTCTCTCCTACTCCAGGATGAATGCAACAAACACTCTGCTTCACAAGATAGTGATCAACTGTCTTAGACCAAAATCAACATCAAAGACAGATGTATCCATCTCAGAGGCTAAGTTGATGTATGCAATCAAGACTGGTCTTCACTTCTCTCTGCCACACACTATCATGTTTCACATGTACAGGTCCATGGCAAAGGACAAGGGAAAACTTTCTTATGCTGCTCTCATCACTCATCTTTTCAGACACTTGAACATTCAGCCTCCTCACATTCTCTCTGTGAAGACTATTGATTAAATGGTCATTGGACTGAGGATGATAACAAAGATGCGTGCTCGAAAGAACTCAAAGAAGAAGCCGGAGCAGTTCAAGGAGAAGACTCTGTTAAATCTAGACCAGACCCTTTCTGCGGCCAAGAGAAAAGGAAAGGAACCGGTGACTGGTCCTATCAAGAAGAGGAGGGCAATCATCTTGGAGGATGAAGATGATGAGGATGATTTGCTTATCTCTGCTCTTGTTTCTCAGTTTTCTGCACCTGTTTCAGCTATTCCAGAACAACATTCTGCAGAAGACACTGAGAAAGGACTCTAGGGAAAGGGATCCTTACAAGAAGAAGAAGAGAAAGAAGAGAAAGAGGAAAAAGAAGAAGAGGAAGAAGAAAAAGAAGAACAAGATGAAGAGGAAGAACCAGCAAAAACAGATTCTCCAGCAGAAAAAGAGGATCAAAGACATCCTGTCACTGAGGAAACTCCTCAGAAAGAAGAGTACTTCTCCCCTCCAGAAGACATTGAAACAAGGGGAGATATCCAAAGAGAATGTACTCCTCTTCTACTGACTTTTAACAGTGCAGGTGTTAGCTGATCGCCTCCTGATGCAGAAGATGTTCATGCTGCTCATTTTCCTGAGGGAGAGGCATCATCTCCAAATATTGATCTCCCTGCTGATATTCACATTGGCTTGACTCCATCATCAGACCGAGTTGACGCAAGCACACAAACTGACAATTCAGGAGATTTTGGAAGATTGCTTGACATCATCTTGGAGCTCAAAGGCCAAATCTATGCTATGGGATATGAATTTCAGACTCTACATAATGAAAATCATGCCATGTTCATCACCATGCATGATCAACTTAAAGAGGTTCAGCGTCAGGTTCAGGCCACTGCAAAAGGTACTGCTCTTACTCAACTACAGGAAGATTTGAGGAAGCTGGAAGGAACGGTCAAGTCTATGGAGGACTTTCAACTTGTTCGCATTCCTTGTGCTCCTTGATTTCTTTTTAATGCTGACAAAAAGGGGGAGAAGACTTTACAGATTTCAAGACTTTCACTCTATCCTCTATCCTCACTCCAAACCAAATTTTCACTTTTAAACATATTTTTTTTTTGGTTTGTTATGATTGTGATTGATATTTTGACGTTATCTTGAGTTTTTGAATGTATGCTCATTATCGCATTACTTTAAGCTATTAAATTAGATAAAGATAGTAATGTCTGCACATGACTAATGAGGTTTCTGTGGATGCAGATCTGTGTATAGGGTAAGTTTGTGTACAGGACATCTGTGTACAAGATAATTTCTACTATTTTTATTTTAATCTTTTATGAGACATCAATGCTTGCTTAAAAGTTGTATTGCAGGGCAATAATATTCAAATATGTAGAAAAGTTTTGTCACCATAAAAAATGGGGAGATTGTTGGATAAATTCTCTTTAGGTATTTTGAAGTTGACAAAACATTTTCCTCAGTCTAGTCTGAAGACTTACAGACTCTACTGGCAAAGTCTCGAAGATCAAAGTCCGAAGCTAGCAAGACTCAAGTTTCAAAGTCTACCCTCATGGACAGTTTCCAGACCAACAAGATAAAAACTTCTATTCTGATCTAATATGGTTCTTACTCCAACGGCTAAGGAATATCTTTCTATTGGATTCAACACTAGAATATCTTATTTTTGTATTCGAATATATATAGATTCTCTAAAGATTCGCAACTTATATTGTGACATCCTGAAATTCGAGTCCTCTGAAGGATGGATGAATGTGAATTTCGTCAATGCATTGTTGGTTGATCTCACTCGGAATTGATCATTCCTGAGATACTAACCTTGAGGGGAAGGGCTAATGAGGACAGAACTCGTACGGCTAAAGGACTAGACCTGGGAAAACGACTTGACCATGAGACTTGCGTGAGGGTGATCCTGTAGATAGGCAGGCCGATTTCAAGGACGATTGGGAGTCGATTCGCGGACAGAACATAATGAAACGACGGGTGATTTCGTTTGCCATTATCGAATCCGCGAACGACCCTATGTCGATCCTCAGTGATCGTGTACTTTGAAATAAGAATCTATCCTCCGTAATTTCATGCAGTTAATGACGTCGTCCATGAGTCGAGATGTCTTGAACGTGGTTTGGCACGAGCCGGTTACGCGTAAATCCTCAGAGCCGCCCGTCAATCTGAGTGGTAACCGAAATGGCATTGGGCGAAATTGACATGGCAAGAGAACTTAGGATTGGACTTCGAATTATCGGAAATGTCCAGGACGGACTTTGGATGAAACTACTTCAAATAGTCGACAGCGCCAGTTAAGCCGAGCAATTGAAAAAGGGATTTTCGGACAGAGGAAGTGAGTCCGTGAGGACGTGGGCCGAGCCAAGCTAGTGTGGGCCTAGGCCCAAGGTGGGAAAGCCACCATGGTGGGCCTAAGAAAATCAAATGAGCCCATTGGGCCTAAATCAACTATTCATCTTCTAAGTCCATGGGCCAAGCCTTAACCATTTCAAAGCCCAATAAATTCCCAAGCCCACTCCTATTCATGGCCAAGCCCATTTCTTAGGCCCATCCACCAATTTCAGCCCAAGGTTAGGTTGGTAATTTGTGCAAGGTGGAAATGACCAAATTGCCCCTAAAAGCTTGTGGATAAGGGCAAAGCAAGAGAGAGAAAGAGGAGGTGATGTGCATGGGGAAGTGGAGCAAGCATTGAATGGCCTTAATGAGGCCTTGATGGCAGCTCTCCCATCACTCTCTCTCCTCCTCTTCAGCCCCAAACCGGTCGACCATCTCTCTCCCTCGTTCTCCCTCTCTTCCGTTTACGCTCCAGCTGACCCTTCGGTGAAGAATCGAGTCAAAAAGTGGTCTTCCCGGTTGAATCACATAACGAGACACCTATCACCGTGACCGGGAGAGACAGACCGTTCCAACGAGCCTAATTTCGTCCCGAATGGAGCCTCTGTCCGTCCTGTACGGCCGTCTCAAGCCGCCGGTCGCCGGTCCGTCGGTCCGCCTGCAGCCTGTACTGTTTCAAGTTTTCGGCCTTTTTTCTTCCATTCCAGCCATTCCTCCGCCCATCCCAACCTCCAGCAAGACCCCCAAGACCTCCTGGTACCGCCGGTTGTCGGCCACCCCTTTGCCGGAGCTCCGGCCAAGCCGTTCAACTCAGTTTCTCCTCCGGCAGGGCTATTTTTCAGTGTTTTCAATGGGAGTCCGGGCTGTGGTTGCTGTGTTGAGCTTGGGACCACCTTGGATTGTTGTGGTAGAGGTTCCGGTGCGTAGCCACTGTCGTCGCCGCCGCGTCGGTGTCTCCGGCCCGCTTAACGGGTGAGTTTAGCTCCTAATCCTTCGATTAGTGCCTAAACTTGCTTAGGGTTGGTTTAGTTAGATTTAATTTTAGTTTAAGTGATTTAATTAAGTTGTATTAGTCCTAAGATAGGTGGTTAGATTAATGGATTTGATTAGTTTAGCTTAATCTTGATTTATTTGCTTAATTGTGCTTATGTGTTTAATTAAGATTGTTTTGCTTAATTAATTGTTTGTTTGTTTTAATTAATGTTTTGTTTAATTTCTGAGTTTAGTTTATTATTTATTTAATTCTGGAAAATTTCTGGGAATTCACTGTTCACGAGACACTGTTCACAAATACTGTTCACGTGCACTGTTCACGCGGTACTGTTCACAGAGTACTGTTCACAGCACTGTTCACCCGAGAGTGAAAAATTGCCTAATTTCATGTGTGTTGATTTTATGAAGTGAATGGACGTGTAAATGCATGGGCATCCGCATGAATTGATTGTTGAATGGTGTAATTGTGTGACGATTGTGAAATATAGGTATTTTAAGTGGAAAATACCGAGCGTCGGTTTACAATGCCAAGAATGTGTTTATGGATTATTGGAATTAGTGGGATTTCAAAAGTGAAAATATGGTATTTTGGTTAAGGCCGACCGTGTACCCACACACGGCTATTTTTATCGGAGATGATAAAAAAAATTGGTGAATTGATTGAATGGCCAGGATAGTATACTATATCATCCTATGGGCTCTGATATGTCAGCTTAGCGAGAGTAGTATACTGGTGTACTATATCAACCTACGGGCTCTGATATGTCAGCTTAGCGCGAGCAGTACACTTTATCAGCTTAGCGAGAGCATTAGGGGTATACTATATCAGCCTGCGGGCGATATGTCAGCTTAGCGAGAGCAGTATACCGGTATACTATATTAGCTTGCAGGCGATATGTCAGCTTAGCGAGAGCAGTATATCTTAACCTTATCAGCTTAGTGTGAGCTATACTATCTATATATCAGCTTAGAGTGAGCAGTCCTGGACCATGGTTGGACTTATAGATAGTATTGGTTGTACCGACCGAGAAAAAGGTCGTGGTGACATGGAATCGACTAAGTCGATTGATCGATGACTCGATCTGAATTGATGAATTGATGTGTGAAATTGTTATATGCATTAATTTTATGCATGAGTGAATCACATCATTTATGGTATGCACACATGAATCGATAATGTGCAGGGTGTGGCAATGGCCAGGTGAGATCGCTTATGATGTGACTCGTGTGTGATTGATGAACTGCATCATCTAATGGCCATGTGCATTGCGTGTATTGTGCTGAGTGATATCGCGCAGGGTATGGCATACCAGGTGAGGTTGTATGCGAATCGACTATTGTTTGTTGGTTGCTGGCTGTTGGTTATTGCTTGTTAGTGGGGTGGTTCTGGATAGATACCCTGAGTTGAGTTGGTGTACTAACCGGGGCTTAAGGATGTAACTCGCTGAGATTTATATCTCACTGGTTATTGAATAACCATTTTCAGGTCCCTTGTGTGAAGAACCCAGAGCTTGAAGCAGAAGGGTCAGGAGCATAGGTGGCTCAGTAGTTCTTTATGACATAGACCTTCTGTATAAGCTTGAAGTGTTTATAAAAGTGTATTTGATTTGAAATTGGTTATCCTGTTTTTCTATCCCATTATGTTGTTGTCAGGGGATTAGTGAATTCGCTTCCGCATGTGCAATAAAATGAAAAGGGTCGGCGACAAGTCCTGGGAACGTCGCAAAATTCTATCGACCACCGAGGGATGTGCGCGTGCTCGAGGTTCGGGGCGTGACATATATTTGGAAGGATCTACTTATGGAAACCAAGATCCTAATTGTATGGGCGAGCAGAATTGATGGGCTATCAACACTTACCTTAAAGAGCTCGAGATCTCTCTAATTGATTCTGTCCAACGGATTGATTGGAAGAACTTCTTTGGAAGGTGCCAACGGTAATAAAGGCATGAAGAAGTATATAAGAGAGATGCTCCAGTTGTTTAAGGGTGTCGGATAGAAGGATTCCAAAGTCTGAATCTCCTTCTCTATTTTGTGATCTTATTATTCGAGCATTATATGTAATCAAAAGAGAGATCATATTGTGGTGAGACCTTGAGGAAGTGTAGTAGAGCTTCTACACTGTGGACTCAAGAGCGTGAGACTGTAATCACTCTTTTTGATTCTTAGTAAAATCCAGCCAGAAGGGCTGTCCGTGCGAGAGAGTGGATGTAGGCTTGGTCTAAGCTGAACTACTATAAATCTGGAGTCTTGATTCTCTATTCTTAATCCTTTTATCTTTCATTACTTTCATTTGCTGCGATTGTTGGTTTTAATTCATTAATCTCTCATTCGGATTAAATTGTTAAAATTGCTTTAATCACCTATTCACCACCCTCTAGGTACTAATTCTAGTCCTAACACTATGTACTTTGTATTGAGAAATTTTCTAGTGGATCTATGGTGATGGGCTCACCAATCTTGAATTTTCAGTCCACGAGTGGAACGTGATAACTATTACTTAAGCCAACATTTCGTAATGGGTGCTGGACCTTTTGATTTTACCCAAAGAGAGTCGCTAGCGTTGATCACCCCTTCCCACATTTTATTAACAATGGAAAGTCAATTGCATATAAATCATTCGCATCATTTGCTGTTGTGACACCACCATCGTCGCCTGGAGGAGGAGATGATGAAGCTCACCTTAATCTCTCTCCTCTCTCTCTCTCTCTCTCTCTCTCTCTCTCTCTCTCTCTCTCTCGTCCTAAATGGCGCCGCCTCACCACCGTTAAAGACTGTAGACGAAGCGAAGGCATGTGGTTTCTGCGAGTCGGACCAGACAACGAATAGTCCGTAGTATGGAAAGAAGCGTAGCTTCTGCTCCTGCCCATGCAAACATTGTCCCACTTGTCACTTTAAAAAATCGGAGCCGATGGACATTTTCTTTTCGGGATGATTAAAAGTTGATGGAATTCTTTCATGGGCGATGGTCTAAGTAAAAAGGAGCTATAATTTCGAGTATAATATGAAAAATTTTCTCATTCAATATTCAAATGCTGTAATTCGGTGTTTTTTGTGCTCAGTCTTATGGGAATGGTCATCTGTTGTCGGTTAACTGATGGTTGAATTGGGTTGGATTTGCTTA
Organism: Eucalyptus cloeziana; assembly: GCA_014182715.1. Classification (NCBI taxonomy): domain Eukaryota; kingdom Viridiplantae; phylum Streptophyta; class Magnoliopsida; order Myrtales; family Myrtaceae; genus Eucalyptus; species Eucalyptus cloeziana. The sequence continues at coordinate 33,283,229 of CM024641.1, read as the reverse complement.
TATTGGAACATTTTGCTGATAGAGATTAGAGAATGGGTGCACGGATGGTCCTTTTTCAAATGATTGATTAGACTGCGGCCGATCCTATGGAGTAGATGGAGGAACGGTTATTCCTTTGTTACGCAGGCTATAGCAATGAGGCCACACGGTGGGATCCATGTGATGTATAACGACAGGTTCACGAAGCTGAGGACTCCTATTCCACATCCTTACCGATAGATCCCTCCATTCAAATTTCCAAATCATTCAAGGTATGCTTTACTTCCTGAGTATGACCAGTGCAGTTATTCTCTGGTTTCTCATATTGTCAGTTTATTAGTGTCAAATTTTTGTAAGCTCTTCTCTATAGTGTATGCTCTGGGCGGTCATCTAGTTAAAGGGTGTATTTCTACTATTAAGGATCATCTTTTGGCGATATGAGTTGTAGTTCTTAGAGGTTTTTCCATTCTTTCATCATTAGGATATGAGTACTGGTGATAGTTTTATGATTTTGTGTGTCTCCTTTAACAATTTTCCGTCGACATGAACACATTGATTTGAAATTTACTTGTAAAAGCTGTATTTAGAATTTGGCATCGATAAGTCCTTCAAAATTCAGGTTGAAGGTCACCGAACGCTCATGTAAAGTGGAAAACTTATTTTTGTCTTGTTTTGATGTGTTCTATTGAATTCTGATTTACATAAAAGAAATAATTACTGTCGGTATGTTCGTAGGGATCCTTTTTGGTGCAACTATATAGTTTGAGCATTGATATCTCTTAACAGATAATCTTTAACTACGGATTGTCGAAGACACATGTTTTCTATTGTTGTTATGAGTTAAAGGTGTACTTCTAGCTAATTTTGTTGGGTTTCTATGACAGTTCTTATGGAAGATTCACTTCTTTCTTCTCATCTACCTTTCTTTCTCAAGTCTCACTATGCCTCGAACCTTTGTCAGTGACGTTTAATATCTTTAATTCATTACTAAAATTCATCCATGCGTACTGCTGCAATTTCTCACTGGAATGAGACCAGACCAAGAGAGAGACGAAGTCAATGGCCCTTTTGTCATGGAGTACTATTGAGATTACAGCTGGAATGCAGTGACAACTTCTGATTCTTCTCTCCTCTATTTCTTTACCTTTTCTTATTCCTTTTTCTGCAGGATCGAGTGGAAAGGCTACAACAGAAACTAGGTGCTACAGGTATCTCTCGAAGAATGGTTGTGGATTTATAAGCAGCGACTGAAACAAACTATGTTGTTTACAGGTTTGTTATTCCTTGCAAATATGACGCTTGATTGACTCGCTTTGGATAACCCACCAGTCATGGTGACTGGTGAGTGCCATGAAAGTGAAGTCCTTAGCTGCAGGCCCGCAGTTTAGTGATTATCATAATAATCAGTGAAGCAATTTTTTGTTTCCCTTGTATCCGCTCGTTAACCAAGTAATAAAGAGGACTCGTTTTCCAGATTCTTTTTGTGTAAATGTTGCTTCACTTTTACCACTGGTTTGAGAACTGAGATCTTATTCTTTTCAGTCCTCACCGATGTTCAGGATTTGGCATGGTTTGGTGTGATTGGGTACTTCACACAATTGATATAGGTTACACACTCAAAATGAGCTTGCCAAGAGAAGTACTGCTTTTAGGTGAGTTCCTTGGTTCTTTTACTTGTAATGTGTCAGCGAAGTGAAGGGACTTTGCAGAAGATTTCTACATTATCTGTGACTTTCGTGTACATTGGCTTATGTAAACACCTAATTTGGTTGCTTTCATGAGAGAGAGGTGACTGGAAGGTCCCTTGCATTCTCATGCTTGTGGTGCAGCAACGAAATGATCAAGGCTCTCCATCAAATGCAAGACTCTCATGCATGAGTAGTTATTTCCGCATAATTAGTGTCATAATAAACGGAAAGCACACTCATGCTCAAATGCTCTGCACTCCTTTTCTTTTTGAGAAAATTCTAGGTCTACCAAAGAGGCAATCCAGCGTTCTACTACTATTCCTAAGTTTAAGGACAGAATCTGTGAGAGCATCCGTGCATTGCAATTTCCGTAAGTGCAATTTGTGTTTCTTGTAAGCAAGGACAATGAAGAGGGTTCTTGAGTTTCTGTTGTGACCGCATACGTTTAGTTGGTGGAGAGAGCGAGTTTCATCTCATGTTGCTGATGCTCATATAAGATAGAGAGCAGTTCGTGAGTCATGCTGCTATTAGTTATATAAAATACTATTTGACTATTCTGACTAAAACCAATATAATCAACAAGATTTGCTGTTGCCAATCCATCATCCATGTTTTAACTCTCTCTTTCTCTCTCTAGTACTTCACTGTAATGTCATCAATGAATGACTTTTGATTGTTTCTAATGATGGATTTGGCAAGCCACTAGACCGTCAAGTGTCCATGATGACCCCGCCTACTGAGAGTAATCCTACTCAATAGGAATGATTAAGAAAGATTGCAACCTGGGTTTTGAGTCAAGATCGAGTCAAGACCGGTCAACTTGGCAGGAAGTACATCAATAAGGCCTCCACTTAAGCTATCCTTTTGGAGGAATTATTAAAAGACTAAGCATCTATTAGCTCTGTGGACGGTTTGACCATCACATGTCATGATATATTATAGTTGTCATGATATATTGCCATTAGTTATAACAATTGATGCTTATGGTTTGGTCATCATCTATCAATCCTCACCCGACGGACAAGAACTCTTTGCCTCTATGTAAGCTTCATAAGTTTCCACCATCCTCCAAACTACGACTTAAGCATCCGAGGGCCAATCCAGGCAATCACCTCGGATGCCCTAACCTGCGTTCATGGTTGCAGCTCCAATTGGTGGAGGAAGCCTTAAGAGATCCTTGGATATTTACACTTAACAGCTAGAACTTACCTTATACGAATAGAAACGAAATACAAAATCCTCATTGAGTCAAATATATAAATATTGCAATTAATCATTCAAGATTGGCGAGATGCTTATTGACAACATCGATATTTACTAATTTCACTGTCCATAATGATTTGCTTTTCATTGTTTACTCTAAAATGTAAGTCACTTATGTGTAGTGTAGAAATTCAGAAAATACAGTTAAATGATTCCCCTCTTTCATGCGACCAAGGTTCTTGTAGAATTCTTTCTATTGTTCACTCGAAAATATAAGGCCCAAATGTATAAAAGAGAAGAGAAATAGTTAACCACACTTAATGAGTCAATATATTTTCGACCCTCCATTGTTCTTCCCTGTTCAAAGTTCAAACGCTATGTTTTGCCTTCACTCGATTTTGTTTTTTGTGTAGAACCAACATGATATATCATGCAAGGCAGCAGAAGAGATAAAACAATAGAAAGAAAACACCCAGACGTCAAGTGATGTAAAATTTGAAGTATCGAAAGCACAGATTCAGATTTCAGTACAATTTTACTTCCAATGACCTAACAATTTCGTTTTCATAAAAAGAATTGCTAACTTTCTGTACCAACCGTGTATCTATCTTGTTTTCACTAATCTGCTTACTTCATCAGTGTTAACAAGCCAAACTTTTTAGCTATGGCTTAAAAGCATGGTTCGATCCAAAGCGGAGGAGAAGATTTCTCCTTGACATGCAGCTCGACCGCACCATCTTCGAGGTGGTATATTCCCATGCCTGTGTCTCCTCCATCTTCGAATAACTGGGACGATGAGAGACGAATGTAAGTAAAATAAATGCAATTCGGCTTGATGAGATGATCTTCATCGACTTCCAAAGAGAAGGAAGAATTGTGGCCCAAGAAGAGGGACGTGTTCTCCAAGTTCTCAACTGCTGTGCATATTTGAGTATCCAGGTCAATCTTGAGAACACGGAATTGAAAGGTTATGGTAGATGATAGTCGTTCCTCTAGTGACACAAACAACAGAGATCCCGTTGTTGATTGCACTAGATACACTTGATTCAAATACCAAAAGGATCCTGGGCGATACTCATGCTTGAATTCTGGGAGTCTTTGCGGCATCTGGAAAACTACTCGAGCCTCAAACGGAGTTGGTCCATCCACATCGCACCTCAATATCCTATTTTCAAAATCAACAGCAACAAAGGACCCCTTATAATATATGACATCGTAAAATTGGTCTGTGGGGGAGTTCACTGCCGTCCACTCCTCTTCGCCGGGTTTCCAAAGCCCTAACTGTCGAGTGTCATATATGACCATGACCTTGTAATCTGGAGATATAGTAGGGCTATCAGATAGGACGAACTTACGGATGAATTCAACATCAAAGAAAGGCAAATCTTTGACGTTGGGGAACTTATTCCAATTGGGAAGCTTAATAATATGACTGTAACGTGACATGGGATTCTTTAGCATGTGGAATTCCCCATCTCAGCTGGCCGTCAACACCCAACCTTGCGAAGAGAAATATCCATTCGCCATCATTTCTGGCAACAGCTTTTTGTGAACCTGCTGACACGAGAGGCAGAAAAACTCACGCCACGGTATCCCATTTTCGTCTGTGAGCATCAACCATGGGATGTCGCTCCTCTCTTTGACAGCAGCAGATTGCCATGAGCGGCACACTGCTCGGAATGCCGATAAATTCTTTGGACAAAGGCGCTGGGAGCATAGTTGTAACAACTCTTGTGGGAGCTCTGCCCAGTTTCTTGTCATACTAAGTTCAAAGCAGAATCCGACAAGGGAGATAGAAAATCAGAATGGAAAAGGATCAGGAAGACTTTCGGCTACCTCATTGTGCAATTAAATCAGGTTTAATATTTAAAGAATCTGCTTATCTCACACAAATCACATCAACACATGCCCTCTTGAACTTGTTTCCTTCAGAGAACATGCATCCTGACTTCACTCAGACATTTCATCGAATAAGCGGCATGCACTTTGAGTAATGAACTTCCGCTCACATATAAGGCCAAGAATCACTATCAGGTCATGACTACAGCTTCAATGCACATTCGAGACATTGATAAAGCTTTTAACGGAGACGAATTTCACATGAGCCTCAACCAAATCACATTAACACATGCCTTCAGAGAACACGCGTTCTGCTTTCACTCAGACATTTCATCGAATAGTGGCATGCACTTCGAGTAATGAACTTCCGCTCACACATCAGGCCAAGAATCACCGTCAGGTCATCCCTACGGCTTCAATGCACATTCGAAACACTGATGAAGCTTTAACCAGAGACTAATTTCACAAGGGCCTCGACCACATTTCTCAGACTCGATTACCCATTTTAAAATTGAGAATCTACTCTCGTACCTGGTAGATGCCATGACCAGGAACACCACCGATCGAACTGAGAACCGGAATTCCCAAGAAAGTCGTCGCCGGTGGGTCGACGCTGCAGAGCACTGCAACTGCTGCGCCTTTAGAAACTTGAAGACGGGCGGTGATCGATGATGCCCCGGACACCCTTCAGAAGCAACAGAGAAAAAGCTCAAAGACGGGAGGAGAATTTGCGATCCAGAAAATTATTTCGGCTCTCGCTTCTTTGACGGATGTGTACGAATGGTGGAAGGCGGTCGTCGGCGAACGCTGGTGACCGGCCAGCCGACGGCGGGTTTCTTGGTCGCGGGCGTCGTCCCTTGGGTATTCGTCTGTCGTTCCAGAGAGAGTTTGGAGCGAAAGAATGACATTTGTGATCCACCAAGAAACGGTATCAAAGAAGATTTCTTCGCTCTTCATCCGTTCTTCCTCATCTTTTAAAATTTCTATTCGATATATGTAGGTGGCAAAATAATTTCATTCAAACAAAAGAAATCTTTTCTATTATATTATCATGATTAGTTATAAGTCTTGATAGAAAAAATATATATTGAAGTAAAAACTAGCTTTCTTGGAGAGAGAGCCTAAAGATTTTGTTATGCACAATGTCCCTTTCCCCCCATAAATTAGATTGTGCACACAATAATCTCTAGGAGAACTCATCCTTGAAAGCTAGTAAATTATTGATAGATTTGAAAGGTTTATAAACTAGCACACACCATCACATATCACCGATGTGGGACAACTTATATGGAGTTTTTAGAAATTGATAGTTTAGAGCGTCATGGAGCCGTGAGGATCAACGACTTATGAAATATGGTTTGAACAAAACAGATTTTTGAAGTTTCGCATGTGACTAATGTGTAATTAACAATATGCATAACGGATAAAAATGAATGTTCATCATAAATGAGTTTCTTCTTTAACGCATAAGAGTCGATTGGATAATGAAGAAGTATAGTTTAGTCGAGTCGTTTATTAGAGAATTATTTTACTTGGATTTTGAGATCAATTTTCAATTAATTGATAATGAAGAAGTATAGTTTCGTCCCTTGGGTGTTCGTCTGTCGTTATAGATTGAGGCCTTTTCTACCGCGGTTATTTGTTATCCGTCCATCATTTTTTTTTATTGCCCCATTGATTGATTTATTTATTTTTGCACATATCGCAAAATTCGGATTCAATTTGCCGGCAAAATTTCATGCGTCGGAAAAGTTATAAAGGCATGTGCGCATAAGGTAAAGGTTACATGGAAAAATTGGACGGGTTAAACAAAGACATTTTGTTTTTGGAACTTTTTTGTTTTGAAAGAATATGGTTTGTTAAAATTCATGAAAGGATTAATTTGATCACGATTAAATAGGTTGGCACATTTATTGGAAAAGGAAAGAAAGAATCCAAATTGTTTTGGTGCCATGATATTAAGAATTGCCGGTGGTCCGCCCTTTTTCGGAACCAATGATTTTTTAAGGAAATTGTTTTATTTAGTTTTTGGAAATAACTATTGGAAAGTTTCAATGGGTTTATCTTTTGTAGACGGCGGTGTATGAATTGATTCGGAAGCAAGTCCCTTTTTCTTTTTTTTTTTCCAATAACTGTAAAGTAAACTTGGCCACGGTTAGTTGTATGGTGGCAAGATTTAATTTAGGAAAATTTTAAAGTTGCAATATCAAGTACGGAGTATTAAAAATAAAAGACCTTATAATTTTTTTCTAAATTTGTGTTGCTGCAATGGTACGTAGTACATAACATATTCTTGTAATTGAATTTTTTTATTAATTATCCAAAAAACCGTAAATGCAGTATTACACTTTTGTCAATTCAGTTTTAATTTGTTTAATTTTACCAATTGAATCCATTTGACCAAATTTAGCTAGAAATCGCTAATATGGATGTTGTTTATATTACATGGCACAGTCGGCACTAATATGGATAATTTGTAATAATATTTTAAAAATATTTTTTGAATTTTTGAATTTTTTTTCCTTTATATTTTCTTTTCTTCCTTGTTTTTCCAACTATGGCCGGTGAGTTTGGCTGCCAACCATCACTAATAACAGGTGAGGGTCGACAAACCCCACTTGGTCTAGGTGAGGCCGTTGCCGACCATGGGCGAGGACCTTGACACCCTCGCTAGCCACACCCCTAGGCGAGGGGCTCGTGGCCTCACCCAAACCAAGCAAGGGTCCCCAATAGTTGTCAACGATTTTCGGTCAAAATCGACTAGATAGATTCAATTGACTAAACATGAAAATGTTTAAAACTTAATAAACAAAATTATAAGATTCAAGACTAAATTGACATAATTGCTATACGTTTAGTACTTTTTGCACAATTTTCTCAAAAATACAATGTATTCCACTTGAAAAAAAAAAAAAAGGAAAAAAGAAGAAGAGCATTTTAGAGTCTTCTTGCACACTAGATCGATTCTACTCTATAAAGTACTTTTGAATTTAGATTCTCAGGTATGCTCTTTTGTTTTAAAAGATACGCTTTCACGAAAATAAAGGTCGTTGAACACTTACGTAAAAGGGAAAAAATTAATTTTTGTCTTATTCTGGTGGGTTTTATCAAGTTCTATTTTTCTTAAAAGATATATAATTACTGTAAGTATGTCTGAAAGGATCCTTGCCAATATCTAGTTTGAGCATTGATAATTCTGCATTGAATAACCCTCAGCTAACTAAATGTCTAAATGAAAAAATATGTTTTTCCATTGTCATTATGTGGTTAAGGTGCATTTCTAGATAATTTTGTTCGAGCATGTCTACAGAGGTGTCGTGTTGTGTATTAGTTAAAATGAAGTGACATAGGATATTGGATGACATGTAGTTTGACACTAAGAAATCAAAAGAAAAAGATTGCAAAGGACTAAGTGGAAAATTTGCATATGGAACTCTCCAATTCGTGAAAAAACGCCTTGAGTATCTCAATTTCAATTCCAATCAATGATGCCAACCTTTGGCGCAAAAAAAAATATTATTCCACCTCTTATTTGTGATTATATTGGAGGGTTAGAAACATAAATTAATGATGATCTTGCCTCTTCTTTATCCCTTGATTAAATAGGAGAAAATTATTTAAAAAAATCATAAATCTTTTATAATTGTGTTAATTTAATCATAAACATTTTTGTCAATTTAATCCTAAACTTTTTACAATAGTGTCAATTTAGTTCATCTGGTCAATTTTGTCCCGCTAGTATAGTAGTTGATACTGACATGGACGCCAATCTTTCAATTGACGTAGATATATAAATTTTTTTAAAATATTTTATTTTTTAGAAAATTTTGTTTTATTAATTTCGACCAAAAAAATTATTAATTTAATTTTCTTTTATTTTTTTCTCCTCTTCCTTCTTTTCTATTTTTACCTCCACAGTGGCTAGCGAAAGCTGCGAAGACCTCGTCGAAGCCTCACTAGCCATTGTAGGAAAAGAAGCAAAAGAAGGAAGAAGAGAAACAAGAAAAGGAAAATTCAAAAATTCAAAAAAATTCAAAAAAATAAAATATTATTAAAAATTGTCAATGTTAGTGCCATTTGGCCAAAATTGACTGGATGGACTGAATTGACATAATTGTAAAAGTTTTAAGACTGAATTGACAAAAAAAGAAATTAAAACTAAATTAATACAATTACAATAGGTTATGACATTTTTAGTAATTCTCCTATTAAAATGAATATCGGTTCATGTTAACTGTCCTAAAGACGCTTCTCGTTATGTGTATTCACAACATAAAAGTTGAATTTTTGAACAAGTTAGTACGTCGAGAATGACAATTGGGCCCCTTGTTTTGGATATGAAATTTGCTATTTGAAGTGAGCAGCTTCTTGTTTTTTTGTCTTTTTGGTCAAATAGGTGAGCGGCTTTGTTAAAATGGGTAATTCTTCAATTTTTTTAAGGTGTCCTTAAAATTGTTATTCCGACTCTTCATTAAGCCGATGCTCTAAGGGCATCTATTGATAAGACCCTCGACACATGTAGTGTACTTTCGGACCGTAGAGAACATAACTGTTTTTTTTTTTTCAAGTAACTTACAACATTCTTATTGTCCGTCGATTGTAAGGAAATAAAATCCCCACTACAAAACTCCAACAGTTGACACAAGTTTATACAGTTCAAACGCATCACCTAATTACACGTGTAGGTTGAAAATTTAAACCATGATATCAACATGTCTGTTAAGTTTGATACACAAGTTGTTCTTACTTACGAACTTTAGCTTTAATCCTGCGCAACATGCAAGCCTAATAATTAATGCAACTTGCAACGTGCACAAGATCAATGTCGACCAAAGTACTCTAGTCAGTCCCCATCAGAAAAGATGCATGAACTCCACTCCACCATTCAAAGAGACTACAATGATTTGAGCAACTGTATTATAAATCAGATAAAGTATTTTTTTCAATGTTTTCCTTTTCTTTGAATTTCTCTCAGTGATTCGATTAGATAATTGGATGAATAAGTATCTTATAGCCAAATCACATGAGAGTCAATCACCTCTAAAGTGGTTGATCTAATTGTAAAAGGATCACCTATTTTTTACGAAGTCACCAATACGATTCTCATTGTAGACAAACCTCTAAACAACCGGCACTGCATTACCTAGTTATTGCATACTTTTTATCAAGAAATTTTCTGCTGTTAGCAAGTTGGTGGCCCTACAGTAAGGGCTCATCAACCTTAAATTTTCAGGGGCCATATGTGGTAAGTCATAACTATTGTTTAATGTGACATTTCGTAATGGGTGTTGGACCTTTTGGTTTTGTGCAAGAGAGTCGCTAGCATTGATCACATCGTTAGCAGAATGGTCGTGTGTTGTGGGTTGACTAGTGGTTGAATTGGGTTGCTCTTTCTTATTTTGAAGCATTCGCTGATAGAGATTAGAGAATGAGTGCCTTGATGGTCTATTTTCAAATGATTAAATAGACCGTAGCTGATTCTATGGAGTAGATGGAGAAATGGTAATTCATGACGGTTATTCCTTTGTTGCGCAGGCTATAGCAATGAGGGCACACGGTGGGATCTACGTGATGTATAAAGATGGGTTGGTCCATCAATTCCTATCATCTAAGTTTGAGACATTTTCTGCATCCCACCACAGTTTGATGGTGAACTTTCTAGGTTTGTCGCCACTACGTAACAATTATTCCAAGATGAGAGTTTACCCCTTTACTGTGCTGGCGTTGATTCCGCTAATGATGTGAAGGAGTTTGCGCTAAACGTGGCGCCTTTGTGGATGAATAAGAGATTCATGTCAACATTTCATTTTGATTATATAAACCAAGCTGTTGCTGAAAAGGTGGGAAGGTGCAACTATAGTGCGGCTCTTGAAGATTTATGAATTAGAGGTTTAAGTTTTGTTCAGGTCTGCTGAAGATTTATAAATTAGAGGTTTAACTTTCGTTCAGATCTGTTGCGAGGTTGGAAATGTGCGACTATAGTTAGGTTCTTGAAGATTGATCAATTAGAGGTTTATGCTTTGTCCAGATCTGTTGCGAGGTTGGGAATGGGCAACTCTAGTGGGGGCTCTTTAAGATGCAAAAGAAGCGTCAAAAGCTCGATCTCAGAAATAAATCTAAAAATTGAACCTGTAGCCCCTTCTGATTTCACTGATAGGGAGGGAAAGGGGAAGGAGACGGGGCAAGTGCTGTTTAGGTAACGAGATTCACATAATTTACTGCAAGTACATGATTTTAACATCTACATTGTGTTAAGTAGTAAAGGGTCTAATCTGCTTCTTGAGCAATCAGAACGCAATCTCTTCTTCAGATTTTCTAAAACCATTACCATTGCACCTTGCCCAGATCTCAAGAAATGGGAGAATTATCTTTCTTTAAAATGCAATACTCCATCAATGGGGTAAGTATACTATCGTACCAAAAATTGTGTACGGCGCTTACTTTGATGCCAAAAGTTTATTTTGGATCACTTAAGTGCCAACAAATTTGAAAAACAATCATTTCAGTGCCAACGCCGATTAATTTGGCTGGAAATCCGACGTGACACTTTTTTATTAATTTTTCAAGCTGATGTGGCTCGTTAGAGAGTTGAGTCAGCATCCAAATAACAAAATTACGCCATTTGGCATCTTTCCCCCAACTTAGAACCCTAAATCCCCAAATTGAGAGAGAGAGAGAGAGAGAGAGAGAGAGAGAGAGAAGGCAGGTCGTCTTCTTCCTCGAAGAACAACACCAAGAGCAAACGACACCAATAGCAGCACCAGCAGCGGCACCAGCAATGGCACCAGCAGCGACACCTTCGACCCCTCTTCTTCCTCCTCCTCCTTTGACCTCGCCTCCTATTCTTCCTGCCACTTCTTGCTTGAGCAACAATCTCAGTCTCTCCTCACTCACTTGGTCGAGCAACTACGATGGTGGCTGAGTGATGATGGCCGAGCAATGGCGGGCGAACGATGGTGGCCGAGCGGCGAAGACAAAGAAACCCTAATTTCAATCACATATGAGATATACGGCATCATTTTTGCAAGGATGTCCACGTATGACGGAAAAATGACGTCGTTTCTTGAGAATGATGGAAAAAGACGTCGTTTAAAAGCCACCGCAACTTCTTTTTTTTTTAAATATAAAAGCCACATAATTAATCTGGCCGGAATCTCTTGCCGGTAGCACTAAAGTGATCGTTTTTTTTTTTTTTCCCGATTTGGCGCTTAAGTGATTCAACGGAAAATTTTTGTACCAAAGTGAGCGCCGTACAAAACTTTTGGCACTGATAATGTACCTACTCCCTCCATCAATATATAACCTAAAGATCACCGAATTTTTTGTTGTAGGTATTAGAGACCTCGGTACTTGCTTACATCAGTGGCTTTGGACCAGCAATAGAGAGGGAAAGAGAGATCCCCATATTGGTAAGAATTTTTGCTCATTTTATATTTTTAAATCAAATGTTCTTTCTTTCCTCCAGCTTATATTTTTCAAGGCAATGCTCTCATGGCAATGGAATAGTTTGATGAAGCTGAGAAGTCCTATTCCACGTCCTTACGGATAGATACCTCCATTCGTCGTTCCAAATCATTCAAGGTATGTTTTACTTCCTGAGTTTGACCAGTTCAATTATTCTCTAGTTTCTCATGTTGTCAGTTTATCAGTGTCAAATTTTTGTAAGCTCTCCTCTACAGTATATGCGGCGAGTGGACATCCACTTAAAGGGTGTATTTCTATTATTAAGGATCATCTTTTGACGATATGAGTTATAGTTCTTAGAGGTTTTTCCATTCTTTCATCATTATGATATGATGGTTTTATGACCACGTGTGTCTCCTTTAACAGTTTTCTGTTGACATGAACACACTGATTTGAAATTTACTTGTAAAAGCTGTATTTATGATTACGACTTCTGATTCCTCACTCTTCTTTTTCTTTACCTTTTCTTATCCCTTTTTCCACAGGATCGAGTTGAAAGGCTTCAACAGAAACAAGCTACCATAAATAAGCAGAAACAAGCCGTGTTGTTTACAAGTTTGTCATTCCTTGCAAATCATTATGCTTGATTGACTCGCTTTGGATAACCCACTTGTCCCGGTGACTGGTGAGTGCCATGAAAGTGAAGTCCTTAGCCGCTGTTTAGTGATTATCGTAATTATTAGTGAAGCAATTTTTTTGTTTGCCTTGTATCTGCTCGTGAACCAAGTAATAAACAGGACTCGTTTTCAAGATTCTTCTTGTGTAAACGTTGCCTCACTTTTACCAATGGTCACCGATGTGCAGGATTTGGGAGGCATTGGTGTGATTGGGTACTTCACACAAAAATGAGCATGCCATGGAATATTTTTCCTTGGTTCTGTTATAATGTGTCAGCTAATGAATTTTGATTTTATCTAGACTTGCCCCCTTTTGTTCTATTAAGAAATAGATGATAGGCAAGTGCTAGAGAGACACAATTGAGTATTTTATACCTAATGAATGATTTAGACTAATCTAAGACAACTCCTAATTTGGTTGCTTCCATGAGAGAGAGGCGACTGGAAGGTCCCTTGCATTCTCATGTTTGTTGTTCAGCAACGATATGATCAAAGGCTCTCCATCAAATGCAAGACTACAATGCATGAGTAGCTATTTCCGCATAATTAGTGTCGTAATAAGTGGAGAGCACACTCATGCTCATATGCTTTGCACTCCTTTTCTTTTTGAGAAAATTCTAGGTCTACCAAAGAGGCGTCCAGCGTTAACCTACCATCTGTCAGTTTAAGGACAAAATCTGTGAGAGCATCCATGCATTGCAATTTCCGTAAGTGCAGTTTATGTTTCTTGTAAGCGGGGGCAATGAAGAGGAGAAGCTTTTGGGTTTTTGAGTTTCTGTTGTGACTGCATAAGTTTAGCTGGTGGAGAGATCAGGTTTCGTCGCCTGTTGATGATGCTCATAGAAGGTAGAGAACAATTTGCAAGTTATGCAATTATTAGTTATATAAGATACTATTTGACCATTCTTACTATAACAATATTAATCAACAGCATTTGTTGTTGCCAATTCATCCATGTTTTTACTTTTGACTCTGAAACTTCACTCTAGTGTTATCAATAAATGACTTTCGATTGTTTCTAATAATGATGGATTTGGCAAGCCACTAGACCGTCAAGAGTCCATAGTAACCCCACCTGATGAAAGGATGCAACTCAGATTTTGAGTCAAGACCAAGTCAAGATCGGTCAACTTGGCAAGAGGTACGTCGACGAGACCTCCACTTAAGCTATCGTTTTGGAGGAATTATTAAAAGACTAAGCATCTATTAGCCCTGTGGACAGTTTGACCGTCACATGTCAATGCATATGATAGTTGTCATGATCTGTTGCCATTTACTATGACCGATCGATACTTAATAGTTTGGTCATCATCTGTCAATCCTCACCCAACGGGCAAGAACTCTTTATCCTATCTAAACTTCATTAGTTTCCACCATCTCCAAACTACGACTTAAGCATCCAACGGCCAATTCGGGCAATCAACTTAGACGCCCTAACCTCTGTTCGTGGTTACAGCTCCAATTTGTGGAGGAAGCCTTAACAAATTCTTGGGTATGTACACTTCATAGCTAGAACTTAGCTATAGGAAAAGAATCGAATCACAAAATGTCCATTGAATCAAATACATAAACATTGCAATTAATCATTCAAGATTGGCGAGATCCTTATTAACAACATGGATATTTACTAATTTCACTGGCCATAATGATTTGCTTTTCATTGTTTACTAGAAAATGTATGTCACTTGAAATGTATAGTGTAGAGATTCAGATAATACAGTTGAATATCCCCCTTTCATGCGAGCGAGGTTCTTGCAGTATTCTTTATGGTCTATGGATCTAATGTAAGGCCTAATGAATAAAAAGAGAAGAAAAATAGTTAACCCCACTTAAGTAAAAATATATTATTTTCAACGCTTCATTTTTTTTTCCTTGTTCAAAGTTCAAACCCTATGTTTTGCCTTCACTCTATTTTGTTTTTGTGTAGAACAGACATCCAGACAGCCAATACAAAAATATTGCCAATATTAAGTGTAAAATTCGAAGCATTGAAAGCAAAATTCAGATGTCAGTACAATTTTACTTCCAACGATCTAACAATTTCATATATTTAAAATGAATTGCTAACTTTTTGGACTAACCGTGTATCTATTACTTGTCATTCCACTAATCTGCTCACTTCATCATTGACAACAAGCCAAACTTTTTTGCTATGGCTTAAAAGCGCGGTTCGATCCAAAGCGGAGGAGAAGATTTCCCCTTGACATGCAGCTCGACCATACCATCTTTGAGGTGGTATATTCCCATGCCTGTGTCTCCTCCATCTTCGGTAAACTGGGACGATGAGCGACAAAAGTAAGTAAAATAAATACAATTTGGCATGATGAGATGATCTTCATCGACCTCCAAAGAGAAGGAAGAATTGTAGCCCAAGAAGAGGGATGTGTTCTCCAAGTTTTTAACTTCTGTGCATGTTTGAGTATCCAGGTCAATCTCAAGAACACGGAATCGAAAGGTTATGGTAGATGTTAGTTGTTCCCATTTTGACACAAACAACAGAGATCCTGTCGTTGTTTGCACTAGATACACTTGATCCAAATCCCAAAGGGATCCTGAGGGATACTCATGCTCGAATTCTTGGAGTCTTTGCGGCAGCTGGAAAACTACTTGAGCCTCAAACGGAGTTGGTCCATCCACATCGCACCTCAATATCCTATCCTCATAATCGACAGCAACAAAGGACCCGTTATAATATATAACATCGTCAAATTCATGCGCGGGGGGGGGTGGTTCACCGCGGTCCACTCCCGTTCCCCAGGTTTCCAAAGCCCTAACCATCCAGTGTCATAGATGACCATGACCTTGTAATCCGGAGATGTAGTAGGGCTATCAGATAGGACGAACTTACAGATGCATCCAACAAACAAGGGATGCATATTTTCAATGATGGGGAACTTATTCCAAATGGGAAGCTTAATAGTATGACTGTAACGCGACATGGGATTCTTTAGCATGTGGAACTCCCTGCCTCTGCTGGTCATCAACACCCAACCTCGTGAAGAGAAATATCCGTTCGCCATCATTTCTGGCAAGAGCTTTTTGTGAACCTGCTGACATGAGAGGCAGAAAAACTCGCGCCACGGTATCCCATTTTTGTCCGTGAGCATCAACCATGGGATGTCACTCCTCTCTTTGACAGCAGCAGATTTCCACGAGCGGCACACTGCTCGGAATGCCGATAAATTCTTCAGACAAAGGCGCTGGGAGCATAGTTGTAACAACTCTTGTGGGAGCTCTGCCCAGTTTCTTGTCATACTAAGTTCAAAGCAGAATCCGACAAGGGAGATAGAAAATCAGAATGGAAAAGGATCGGGAAGACTTTCGGCTACCTCATTGTGCAATTAAATCAGGTTTAATATTTAAAGAATCTGCTTATCTCACACAAATCACATCAACACATGCCTTCTTGAACTTGTTTCCTTCAGAGAACATGCATCCTGACTTCACTCACACATTTCATCGAATTTGAGTAATGAACTTCCGCTCACATATAAGGCCAAGAATCACTATCAGGTCATGACTACAGCTTCAATGCACATTCGAGACATTGATAAAGCTTTTAACGGAGACGAATTTCACATGAGCCTCAACCAAATCACATTAACACATGCCTTCAGAGAACACGCGTTCTGCTTTCACTCAGACATTTCATCGAATAGTGGCATGCACTTCGAGTAATGAACTTCCGCTCACACATAAGGCCAAGAATCACCGTCAGGTCATCCCTACGGCTTCAATGCACATTCGAAACACTGACGAAGCTTTAACCAGAGACGAATTTCACATGCGCCTCGACCACATTTCTCAGACACGATTACCCATATTAAAATTGAGAATCTACTCTCGTACCTGGTAGATGCCATGACCAGGAACACCCCCCGATCGAACTGAGAACCGGAATTCCCAAGAAAGTCGTCGCCGGTGGGTCGACGCTGCAGAGCACTGCAACTGCTGCGCCTTTAGAAACTTGAAGACGGGCGGTGATCGATGATGCCCCGGACACCCTTCAGAAGCAACAGAGAAAAAGCTCAAAGACGGGAGGAGAATTTGCGATCCAGAAAATTATTTCGGCTCTCGCTTCTTTGACGGATGTGTACGAATGGTGGAAGGCGGTCGTCGGCGAACGCCGGTGACCGGCCAGCCGACGGCGGGTTTCTTGGTCGCGGGCGTCGTCCCTTGGGTATTCGTCTGTCGTTCCAGAGAGAGTTTGGAGCGAAAGAATGACATTTGTGATCCACCAAGAAACGGTATCAAAGAAGATTTCTTCGCTCTTCATCCGTTCTTCCTCATCTTTTAAAATTTCTATTCGATATAGGTAGGTTGGCAAAATAATTTCATTCAAACAAAAGAAATCTCTTCTATTATATTATCATGATTAGTTAAAAGTCTTGATAGAAAAAATATATATTGAAGCAAAAACTAGCTTTCTTGGAGAGAGAGCCTAAAGATTTTGTTATGCATGTCCCTTTCCCCCCATAAATTAGATTGTGCACACA
Organism: Eucalyptus cloeziana; assembly: GCA_014182715.1. Taxonomy (NCBI): domain Eukaryota; kingdom Viridiplantae; phylum Streptophyta; class Magnoliopsida; order Myrtales; family Myrtaceae; genus Eucalyptus; species Eucalyptus cloeziana. The sequence goes on along the minus strand of CM024641.1, from coordinate 33,265,943 downwards.
ATAATCTTTAGGAGAACTCATCCTTGAAAGCTAGTAAATTGTTGATAGATTTGAAAGGTTTATAAACTAGCGCACACCATCACATATCACCGATGTGGGACAACTTATATGGAGTTTTTAGAAATTGATAGCTTAGAGCGTCATGGAGCCGTGAGGATCAACGACTTATGAAATATGGTTTGAACAAAACAGATTTTTGAAGATTCGCATGTGATTTATGTGTAATTAACAATATGCATAACGGATAAAAATGAATGTTCATCATAAATGAGTTTTTTCTTTAACGCATAGGAGTCGATTGGATAATGAAGAAGTATAGTTTAGTCGAGTCGTTTATTAGAGAATTATTTTACTTGGATTTTGATATCAATTTTCAATTAATTGATAATTAAGAAGTATAGTTTCGTCCCTTGGGTGTTCGTCTGTCGTTATAGATTGAGGCCTTTTCTACGGCGGTTATTTGTTATCTGTCCATCATTTTTTTTTATTGCTCCATTGATTTATTTATTTATTTTTGCACATATCGCAAAATTCGGATTCAATTTGCCGGCAAAATTTCATGCGTCAGAAAAGTTATAAAGGCATGTGCGCATAAGGTAAAGGTTACATGGAAAAATAGGACGGGTTAAACAAAGACATTTTGTTTTCGGAACTTTTTTTTTTTTTGAAAGAATATGGTTTGTTAAAATTCATGGAAGGATTAATTTGATCACGATTAAATAGGTTGGCACATTTATTGAAAAAGGAAAGAAAGAATCCAAATTGTTTTGGTGCCATGATATTAAGAATTGCCGGTGGTCCGCCATTTTTCAGAACCAATGATTTTTTAAGGAAATTTTATTTATTTATTTTTTGGAAATAACTATTGGAAAGTTTCAAATGGGTTTGTCTTTTGTATACGGGCGGTGTATGAATTGATTCGGAAGCAAGTCCCTTTTTCTTTTTTTCCCAATAACTGTAAAGTAAACTTGGCCACGGTTAGTTGTATGGTGGCAAGATTTAATTTAGGAAAATTTTAAAGTTGCAATATCAAGTACGGAGTATTAAAATTAAAAGACCTTATAATTTTTTTCTTAATTTGTGTTGCTGCAATGGTACGTAGTACATAACATATCCTTGTAATTAAATTATTTTATTAATCGTCCAAAAAATCGTAAATGCAGTATTACAATTTTGTCAATTCAGTTTTAATTTTTTTTTTTAATTTTATCAATTGAATCCCTTCGACCAAATTTAGCTAGACATCGCTAATATGGATGTTGCTTATCTTATAGGGCATAGCCGACACTAATATAGATAATTTGTAATAGTATTTTAATAATATTTTTTGAATTTTTGAATTTTTTTTGAATTTTTTAATTTTTCCTTTATATTTTCTTTTCTTCCTTGTTTTTCCAACTATGGCCGGTGAGTTTGGCTGCCAACCATCACTAATCACAGGTGAGGGTTGACAAACCCCACTTGGTCTGGGTGAGGCCGTTGCCGACCATGGGCGAGGACCTTGACACCCTCACTAGCCACACCCCTAGGCGAGGGGTTCGTGGCCTCACTAGACCAAGCAAGGGTCCCCAATAGTTGTCAACGATTTTCGGTCAAAATCGACTAGATAGATTCAATTGACTAAACATGAAAATGTTTAAAACTTAATAAACAAAATTATAAGATTCAAGACTAAATTGACATAATTGCTATACGTTTAGTACTTTTTGCACAATTTTCTCAAAAATACAATGTATTCCACTTGAAAAAAAAAAAAAAAAAAAGAGAGCATTTTAGAGTTTTCTTGCACACTAGATCGATTCTACTCTATAAAGTACTCTTGAATTTAGATTCTCCTCTTTTGTTTTAAAATATACGCTTTCACGAAATTAAAGGTCGTTGAACACTTACGTAAAAGGGAAAAAATTAATTTTTGTCTTATTCTGGTGGATTTTATCAAGTTCTGTTTTTCTTAAAAGATATATAATTACTGTAAGTATGTCTGGAAGGATGCGTGCCGATATCTAGTTTGAGAATTGATAATTCTGCATCGAATAACCCTCAGCTAACAAATGTCTAAGAAAATATGTTTTTCCATTGTCATTATGTGGTTAAGGTGCATTTCTAGATAATTTTGTTCGAGCATGTCTACAGAGGTGTCGTGTTGTGTATTAGTTAAAATGAAGTGACATAGGATATTGGATGACATGTAGTTTGACACTAAGAAATCAAAAGAAAAAGATTGCAAAGGATTACGTGGAAAATTTGCATATGGATCTGTCCAATTCGTGAAAAAACGCCTTGATTATCTCAATTTCAATTCCAATCAATGATGCCAACCTTTGGCGCAAAAAAATATATTATTCCACCTCTTATTTGTGATTATCTTGGAGGGTTAGAAACATAAATTAATGATGAACTTGCCTCTTCTTTATCCCTTGATTAAATAGGAGAAAATTATTTTAAAAATCATATATCTATTATAATTGTGTTAATTCAATCATAAACCCTATGTTTTGCCTTCACTCGATTTTGTTTTTTGTGTAGAACCAACACGATATATCATGCAAGGCAGCAAAAGAGATAAAACAATAGAAAGAAGACACCCAGACGTCATCACTAGATGTAAAATTCGAAGTATCGAAAGCACAAATTCAGATTTCAGTACAATTTTACTTCCAATGACCTAACAATTTCGTGTTCAAAAAAGAATAGCTAACTTTCTGTACCAACCGTGTATCTATCTTGTTTTCACTAATCTGCTTACTTCATCAGTGTTAACAAGCCAAACTTTTTAGCTATGGCTTAAAAGCATGGTTCGATCCAAAGCGGAGGAGAAGATTTCTCCTTGACATGCAGCTCGACCGCACCATCTTCGAGGTGGTATATTCCCATGCCTGTGTCTCCTCCATCTTCAAATAACTGGGAGGATGAGAGACGAATGTAAGTAAAATAAATGCAATTCGGCTTGATGAGATGATCTTCATCGACTTCCAAAGAGAAGGAAGAATTGTGGCCCAAGAAGAGGGACGTGTTCTCCAAGTTCTCAACTGCTGTGCACATTTGAGTATCCAGGTCAATCTTGAGAACACGGAATCGAAAGGTTATGGTAGATGATAGTCGTTCCTCTAGTGACACAAACAACAGAGATCCCGTTGTTGATTGCACTAGATACACTTGATTCAAATACCAAAAGGATCCTGGGGGATACTCATGCTTGAATTCTGGGAGTCTTTGCGGCATCTGGAAAACTACTAGAGCCTCAAACGGAGTTGGTCCATCCACATCGCACCTCAATATCCTATTTTCAAAATCGACAGCAACAAAGGACCCCTTATAATATATCACATCGTAAAATTGGTCTGTGGGTGAGTTCAGCGCCGTCCACTCCTCTTCGCCGGGTTGCCAAAGCCCTAACTGTCGAGTGTCATAGATGACCATGACCTTGTAATCTGGAGATATAGTAGGGCTATCAGATAGGACGAACTTACGGACGAATTCAACATCAAAGAAAGGCAAATGTTCGACGTTGGGGAACTTATTCCAATTGGGAAGCTTAATAATATGACTGTAACGTGACATGGGATTCTTTAGCATGTGGAATTCCCCATCTCTGCTGGTCGTCAACACCCAAACTCGTGAAGAGAAATATCCATTCGCCATCATTTCTGGCAACAGCTTTTTGTGAACCTGCTGACACGAGAGGCAGAAAAACTCACGCCACGGTATCCCATTTTCGTCTGTGAGCATCAACCATGGGATGTCGCTCCTCTCTTTGACAGCAGCAGATTGCCATGAGCGGCACACTGCTCGGAATGCCGATAAATTCTTTGGACAAAGGCGCTGGGAGCATAGTTGTAACAACTCTTGTGGGAGCTCTGCCCAGTTTCTTGTCATACTAAGTTCAAAGCAGAATCCGACAAGGGAGATAGAAAATCAGAATGGAAAAGGATCGGGAAGACTTTCGGCTACCTCATTGTGCAATTAAATCAGGTTTAATATTTAAAGAATCTGCTTATCTCACACAAATCACATCAACACATGCCTTCTTGAACTTGTTTCCTTCAGAGAACATGCATCCTGACTTCACTCACACATTTCATCGAATTTGAGTAATGAACTTCCGCTCACATATAAGGCCAAGAATCACTATCAGGTCATGACTACAGCTTCAATGCACATTCGAGACATTGATAAAGCTTTTAACGGAGACGAATTTCACATGAGCCTCAACCAAATCACATTAACACATGCCTTCAGAGAACACGCGTTCTGCTTTCACTCAGACATTTCATCGAATAGTGGCATGCACTTCGAGTAATGAACTTCCGCTCACACATCAGGCCAAGAATCACCGTCAGGTCATCCCTACGGCTTCAATGCACATTCGAAACACTGATGAAGCTTTAACCAGAGACTAATTTCACAAGGGCCTCGACCACATTTCTCAGACTCGATTACCCATCTTAAAATTGAGAATCTACTCTCGTACCTGGTAGATGCCATGACCAGGAACACCACCGATCGAACTGAGAACCGGAATTCCCAAGAAAGTCGTCGCCGGTGGGTCGACGCTGCAGAGCACTGCAACTGCTGCGCCTTTAGAAACTTGAAGACGGGCAGTGATCGATGATGCCCCGGACACCCTTCAGAAGCAACAGAGAAAAAGCTCAAAGACGGGAGGAGAATTTGCGATCGAGAAAATTATTTCGGCTCTCGCTTCTTTGACGGATGTGTACGAATGGTGGAAGGCGGTCGTCGGCGAACGCCGGTGACCGGCCAGCCGACGGCGGGTTTCTTGGTCGCGGGCGTCGTCCCTTGGGTATTCGTCTGTCGTTCCAGAGAGAGTTTGGAGCGAAAGAATGACATTTGTGATCCACCAAGAAACGGTATCAAAGAAGATTTCTTCGCTCTTCATCCGCTCTTCCTCATCTTTTAAAATTTCTATTCGATATATGTAGGTGGCAAAATAATTTCATTCAAACAAAAGAAATCTCTTCTATTATATTATCATGATTAGTTAAAAGTCTTGATAGAAAAAATATATGTTGAAGCAAAAACTAGCTTTCTTGGAGAGAGAGCCTAAAGATTTTGTTATGCACAATGTCCCTTTCCCCCCATAAATTAGATTGTGCGCACAATAATCTTTAGGAGAACTCATCCTTGAAAGCTAGTAAATTGTTGATAGATTTGAAAGGTTTATAAACTAGCGCACACCATCACATATCACCGATGTGGGATAACTTATATGGAGTTTTTAGAAATTGATAGTTTAGAGCATCATGGAGCCGTGAGGATCAACGACTTATGAAATATGGTTTGAACAAAACAGATTTTTGAAGTTTCGCATGTGACTTATGTGTAATTAACAATATGCATAATGGATAAAAATGAATGTTCATCATAAATGAGTTTTTTCTTTAACGCATAGGAGTCGATTGGATAATGAAGAAGTATAGTTTAGTCGACTCGTTTATTAGAGAATTATTTTACTTGGATTTTGATATCAATTTTCAATTAATTGGTAATGAGGAAGTATAGTTTCGTCCCTTGGGTGTTCATCTGTCGTTATAGATTGAGGCCTTTTCTACAGCAGTTATTTGTTATCTGTCCATCATTTTTTTTTTATTGCCCCATTGATTTATTTATTTATTTTTGCACATATCGCAAAATTTGGATTGAATTTGCCGGCAAAATTTCATGCGTCGGAAAAGTTATAAAGGCATGTGAGCATAAGGTAAAGGTTACATGGAAAAATAGGACGGGATAAACAAAGACATTTTGTTTTTGGAACTTTTTTTTTTTGAAAGAATATGGTTTGTTAAAATTCATGAAAGGATTAATTTGATCACGATTAAATAGGTTGGCACATTTATTGAAAAAGGAAAGAAAGAATCCAAATTATTTTGGTGCCATGATATTAAGAATTGCGGGTGGTCCGCCTTTTTTCAGAACCAATGATTTTTTAAGGAAATTGTTTTATTTATTTTTTGGAAATAACTATTGGAAAGTTTCAAATGGGTTTATCTTTTGTAGACGGCGGTGTATGAATTGATTCGGAAGCAAGTCCCTTTTTCTTTTTTTCCCAATAACTGTAAAGTAAACTTGGCCACGGTTAGTTGTACGGTGGCAAGATTTAATTTAGGAAAATTTTAAAGTTGCAATATCAAGTACGGAGTATTAAAAATACCTTATAATTTTTTTCTCAATTTGTGTTGCTGCAATGGTACGTAGTACATAACATATTCTTGTAATTGAATTTTTTTATTAATTTTCCAAAAAATCGTAAATGCAATATTACACTTTTGTCAATTCAGTTTTAATTTTTTTAATTTTACCAATTGAATCCATTTGACCAAATTTAGCTAGAAATTGCTAATATGGATGTTGTTTATCTTACATGGTATAGCCGGCACTAATATGGATAATTTGTAATAATATTTTAAAAGTATTTTTTGAATTTTTGAATTTCTTTTCCTTTATATTTTCTTTTCTTCCTTGTTTTCCCAACTATGGCCGCTGAGTTTGGCTGCCAACCATCACTAATAACAGGTGAGGGTCGACAAACCCCACTTGGTCTGGGTGAGGCCGTTGCCGACCATGGACGAGGACCTTGACACCCTCACTAGCCACACCCCTAGGCGAGGGGTTCATAGCCTCACCCAAACCAAGCAAGGGTCCCCAATAGTTGTCAACGATTTTCGGTCAAAATCGACTAGATAGATTCAATTGAGTAAACATGAAAATGTTTAAAACTTAATAAAAAAAATTATAAGATTCAAGACTAAATTGACATAATTGCTATACGTTTAGTACTTTTTGCACAATTTTCTCAAAAATACAATGTATTCCACTTGAAAAAAAAAAGAAGGAAAAAAGAAGAAGAGCATTTTAGAGTCTTCTTGCACACTAGATCGATTCTACTCTATAAAGTACTCTTGAATTTAGATTCTCAGGTATGCTCTTTTGTTTTAAAAGATACACTTTGACGAAATTAAAGGTCGTTGAACACTTACGTAAAAGGGAAAAAATTAATTTTTGTCTTATTCTGGTGGGTTTTATCAAGTTTCATTTTTCTTAAAAGATATATAATTACTGTAAGTATGTCTGAAAGGATCCGTGCCAATATCTAGTTTGAGCATTGATAATTCTGCATCGAATAACCCTCAGCTAACTGAATGTCTAAAACTGACCAAAAAAAACTAAATGTCTAAGAAAATATGTTTTTCCATTGTCATTATGTGGTTAAGGTGCATTTCTAGATAATTTTGTTCGAGCATGTCTACAGAGGTGTCGTGTTGTGTATTAGTTAAAATGAAGTGACATAGGATATTGGATGACATGTAGTTTGACACTAAGAAATCAAAAGAAAAAGATTGCAAAGGACTATGTGGAAAATTTGCATATGGAACTCTCCAATTCGTGAAAAATCGCCTTGAGTATCTCAATTTCAATTCCAATCAATGATGCCAACCTTTGGCGCAAAAAAAAATATTATTCCACCTCTTATTTGTGATTATATTGGAGGGTTAGAAACATAAATTAATGATGATCTTGCCTCTTCTTTATCCCTTGATTAAATAGGAGAAAATTATTTAAAAAAATCATAAATCTTTTATAATTGTGTTAATTTAATCATAAACATTTTTTGTCAATTTAATCCTAAACTTTTTACAATAGTGTCAATTTAGTTCATCTGGTCAATTTTGTCCCGCTAGTATAGTAGTTGATACTGACATGGACGCCAATCTTTCAGTTGACGTAGATATATAAATTTTTTAAAATATTTTATTTTTTAGAAAATTTTGTTTTATTAATTTCGACCAAAAAAATTATTAATTTAATTTTCTTTTATTTTTTTTCTCCTCTTCCTTCTTTTCTATTTTTACCTCCACAAAGTGGCTAGCGAAAGCTGCGAAGACCTCGTCGAAGCCTCACTAGCCATTGTAGGAAAAGAAGCAAAAGAAGGAAGAAGAGAAACAAGAAAAGGAAAATTCAAAAATTCAAAAAAATTCAAAAAAATAAAATATTATTAAAAATTATCAATGTTAGTGCCATTTGGCCAAAATTGACTGGATGGACTGAATTGACATAATTGTAAAAGTTTTAAGACTGAATTGACAAAAAAAGAAATTAAAACTAAATTAATACAATTACAATAGGTTATGACATTTTTAGTAATTCTCCTATTAAAATGAATATCGGTTCATGTTAACTGTCCTAAAGACGCTTCTCGTTATGTGTATTCACAACATAAAAGTTGAATTTTTGAACAAGTTAGTACGTCGAGAATGACAATTGGGCCCCTTGTTTTGGATATGAAATTTGCTATTTGAAGTGAGCAGCTTCTTGTTTTTTTTTTTTTTTTTTGGTCAAATAGGTGAGCGGCTTTGTTAAAATGGGTAATTCTTCAATTTTTTTAAGGTGTCCTTAAAATTGTTATTCCGACTCTTCATTAAGCCGATGCTCTAAGGGCATCTATTGATAAGACACTCGACACATGTAGTGTACTTTTGGACCGTAGAGAACATAACTGTTTTTTTTTTCAAGTAACTTACAACATTCTTATTGTCCGTCGATTGTAAGGAAATAAAATCCCCACTACAAAACTCCAACAGTTGACACAAGTTTATACAGTTCAAACGCATCACCTAATTACACGTGTAGGTTGAAAATTTAAACCATGATATCAACATGTCTGTTAAGTTTGATACACAAGTTGTTCTTACTTACGAACTTTAGCTTTAATCTTGTGCAACATGCAAGCCTAATAATTAATGCAACTTGCAACGTGCACAAGATCAATGTCGACCAAAGTACTCTAGTCAGTCCCCATCAGAAAAGATGCATGAACTCCACTCCACCATTCAAAGAGACTACAATGATTTGAGCAACTGTATTATAAATCAGATAAAGTATTTTTTTCAATGTTTTCCTTTTCTTTGAATTTCTCTCAGTGATTCGATTAGATAATTGGATGAATAAGTATCTTATAGCCAAATCACATGAGAGTCAATCACCTCTAAAGTGGTTGATCTAATTGTAAAAGGATCACCTATTTTTTACGAAGTCACCAATACGATTCTCATTGTAGACAAACCTCTAAACAACCGGCACTGCATTACCTAGTTATTGCATACTTTTTATCAAGAAATTTTCTGCTGTTAGCAAGTTGGTGGCCCTACAGTAAGGGCTCATCAACCTTAAATTTTCAGGGGCCATATGTGGTAAGTCATAACTATTGTTTAATGTGACATTTCGTAATGGGTGTTGGACCTTTTGGTTTTGTGCAAGAGAGTCGCTAGCATTGATCACATCGTTAGCAGAATGGTCGTGTGTTGTGGGTTGACTAGTGGTTGAATTGGGTTTTTCTTTCTTATTTTGAAGCATTCGCTGATAGAGATTAGAGAATGAGTGCCTTGATGGTCTATTTTCAAATGATTAAATAGACCGTAGCTGATTCTATGGAGTAGATGGAGAAATGGTAATTCATGACGGTTATTCCTTTGTTGCGCAGGCTATAGCAATGAGGGCACACGGTGGGATCTACGTGATGTATAAAGATGGGTTGGTCCATCAATTCCTATCATCTAAGTTTGAGACATTTTCTGCATCCCACCACAGTTTGATGGTGAACTTTCTAGGTTTGTCGCCACTACGTAACAATTATTCCAAGATGAGAGTTTACCCCCTTTACTGTGCTTGCGTTGATTCCGCTAATGATGTGAAGGAGTTTGCGCTAAACGTGGCGCCTTTGTGGATGAATAAGAGATTCATGTCAACATTTCATTTTGATTATATAAACCAAGCTGTTGCTGAAAAGGTGGGAAGGTGCAACTATAGTGCGGCTCTTGAAGATTTATGAATTAGAGGTTTAAGTTTTGTTCAGGTCTGCTGAAGATTTATAAATTAGAGGTTTAACTTTCGTTCAGATCTGTTGCGAGGTTGGAAATGTGCGACTATAGTTAGGTTCTTGAAGATTGATCAATTAGAGGTTTATGCTTTGTCCAGATCTGTTGCGAGGTTGGGAATGGGCAACTCTAGTGGGGGCTCCTTAAGATGCAAAAGAAGCGTCAAAAGCTCGATCTCAGAAATAAATCTAAAAATTGAACCTGTAGCCCCTTCTGATTTCACTGATAGGGAGGGAAAGGGGAAGGAGACGGGGCAAGTGCTGTTTAGGTAACGAGATTCACATAATTTACTGCAAGTACATGATTTTAACATCTACATTGTGTTAAGTAGTAAAGGGTCTAATCTGCTTCTTGAGCAATCAGAACGCAATCTCTTCTTCAGATTTTCTAAAACCATTACCATTGCACCTTGCCCAGGATCTCAAGAAATGGGAGAATTATCTTTCTTTAAAATGCAATACTCCATCAATGGGGTAAGTATACTATCAGTACCAAAAATTGTGTACGGCGCTTACTTTGATGCCAAAAGTTTATTTTGGATCACTTAAGTGCCAACAAATTTGAAAAACAATCATTTCAGTGCCAACGCCGATTAATTTGGCTGGAAATCCGACGTGACACTTTTTTATTAATTTTTAAAGCTGATGTGGCTCGTCAGAGAGTTGAGTCAGCATCCAAACAACAAAACGACGCCATTTGGCATCTTTCCCGCAACTTAGAACCCTAAATCCCTAAATTGAGAGAGAGAGAGAGAGAGAGAGAGAGAGAGAGAGAGAGAGAGGCAGGTGTCGTCTTCTTCCTCGAAGAACAACACCAACAGCAAACGGCACCAATAGCAGCACCAACAACGGCACCAACAGCGACACCTTCGACCCCTCTTCTTCCTCCTCCTCCTCTAACCTCGCCTCCTATTCTTCCTGCCACTTCTTACTTGAGCAACAATCTCAGTCTCTCCTCACTCACTTGGTCGAGCAACTACGATGGTGGCTCAGTGACGATGGCCGAGCAATGGCAGGCGAACGACGGTGGCCAAGCGGCAAAGACGAAGAAACCCTAATTTCAATCCACATATGAGCTATACGGCGTCATTTTTGCAAGGATGTCCACATATGACAGAAAAATGATGTCATTTCTTGAGAATGATGGAAAACGACGTCTTTTAAAAGCCACCGCAACCTTCTTTTTTTTTTTTTTTAAATATAAAAGCCACGTAATTAATCTAGCCGGAATCTCTTGCCGGTGGCACTAAAGTGATCGTTTTTTTTTTTTTTTTCCGACTTGGCGCTTAAGTGATTCAACGGAAAATTTTGGTACAAAAGTGAGTGCCATACACAACTTTTGACACGGATAATGTTCTTACCCCCTCCATCAATATATAACCTAAAGATCACCAAATTTTTTGTTGTAGGTATTAGAGACCTCGGTACTTGCTTACATCAGTGGCTTTGGACCAACAATAGAGAGGGAAAGAGAGATCCCCATATTGGTAAGAATTTTTGCTCATTTTATATTTTTAAATCAAATGTTCTTTCTTTCCTCCAGCTTATATTTTTCAAGGCAATGCTCTCATGGCAATGGAATAGTTTGATGAAGCTGAGAAGTCCTATTCCACGTCCTTACGGATAGATACCTCCATTCGTCGTTCCAAATCATTCAAGGTATGTTTTACTTCCTGAGTTTGACCAGTGCAATTATTCTCTAGTTTCTCATGTTGTCAAATTATTCAAGGCAGTGTCAAATTTTTGTAAGCTCTCCTCTACAGTATATGCGGCGAGTGGACATCCACTTAAAGGGTGTATTTCTATTATTAAGGATCATCTTTTGACGATATGAGTTATAGTTCTTAGAGGTTTTTCCATTCTTTCATCATTATGATATGATGGTTTTATGACCACGTGTGTCTCCTTTATCAATTTTCTGTTGACATGAACACACTGATTTGAAATTTACTTGTAAAAGCTGTATTTATGATTACGACTTCTGATTCCACACACTTCTTTTTCTTTACCTTTTCTTATTCCTTTTTCCACAGGATCGAGTTGAAAGGCTTCAACAGAAACAAGCTACCATAAATAAGCAGAAACAAGCCGCGTTGTTTACAAGTTTGTCATTCCTTGCAAATCATTATGCTTGATTGACTCGCTTTGGATAACCCACCTGTCCCGGTGACTGGTGAGTGCCATGAAAGTGAAGTCCTTAGCCGCTGTTTAGTGATTATCGTAATTATTAGTGAAGCAATTTTTTTGTTTGCCTTGTATCTGCTCGTGAACCAAGTAATAAACAGGACTCGTTTTCAAGATTCTTCTTGTGTAAACGTTGCCTCACTTTTACCAATGGTCACCGATGTGCAGGATTTGGGAGGCATTGGTGTGATTGGGTACTTCACACAATTGATAAAGGTTACACACTTAAAATGAGCATGCCATGGAATGAGAGGTACTGCTTTTAGGTGAGTTCCTTGGTTCTGTTACTTGTAATGTGTCAGCTAAGTGAAGGGATTTTGCAGAAGACATCTACATTATCTATTCTGTTGCACTTGCCCCCCTTTTGTTCTATTAAGAAATAGATGATAGGCAAGTGCTAGAGAGACACAATTGAGTATTTTATACCTAATGAATGATTTAGACAATACGTATCTAAGACAACTCCTAATTTGGTTGCTTCCATGAGAGAGAGGCGACTGGAAGGTCCCTTGCATTCTCATGTTTGTTGTTCAGCAACGATATGATCAAAGGCTCTCCATCAAATGCAAGACTACAATGCATGAGTAGCTATTTCCACATAATTAGTGTCGTAATAAGTGGAGAGCACACTCATGCTCATATGCTTTGCACTCCTTTTCTTTTTGAGAAAATTCTAGGTCTACCAAAGAGGCGTCCAGCGTTAACCTACCATCTGTCAGTTTAAGGACAAAATCTGTGAGAGCATCCATGCATTGCAATTTCCGTAAGTGCAGTTTATGTTTCTTGTAAGCGGGGGCAATGAAGAGGAGAAGCTTTTGGGTTTTTGAGTTTCTGTTGTGACTACATAAGTTTAGCTGGTGGAGAGATCAGGTTTCGTCGCCTGTTGCGGATGCTCATATAAGGTAGAGAGCAATTTGCAAGTTATGCAATTATTAGTTATATAAGATACTATTTGACCATTCTTACTATAACAATATTAATCAACAGCATTTGTTGTTGCCAATTCATCCATGTTTTTACTTTTGACTCTGAAACTTCACTCTAGTGTTATCAATAAATGACTTTCGATTGTTTCTAATAATGATGGATTTGGCAAGCCACTAGACCGTCAAGAGTCCATAGTAACCCCACCTGATGAAAGGATGCAACTCAGATTTTGAGTCAAGACCAAGTCAAGATCGGTCAACTTGGCAAGAGGTACGTCGACGAGACCTCCACTTAAGCTATCGTTTTGGAGGAATTATTAAAAGACTAAGCATCTATTAGCCCTGTGGATAGTTTGACCATCACATGTCAACGCATATGATAGTTGTCATGATCTATTGCCATTTATTATGACCGATCGATACTTAATAGTTTGGTCATCATCTGTCAATCCTCACCCAACGGGCAAGAACTCTTTATCCTATCTAAACTTCATTAGTTTCCACCATCTCCAAACTACGACTTAAGCATCCAACGGCCAATCCGGGCAATCAACTTAGACGCCCTAACCTGTGTTCGTGGTTACAGCTCCAATTTGTGGAGGAAGCCTTAACAAATTCTTGGGTATGTACACTTCACAGCTAGAACTTAGCTATACGAAAAGAATCGAATCACAAAAGGTTCATCGAATCAAATACATAAACATTGCAATTAATCATTCAAGATTGGCGAGATCCTTATTAACAACATGGATATTTACTAATTTCACTGGCCATAATGATTTGCTTTTCATTGTTTACTAGAAAATGTATGTCACTTGAAATGTGTAGTGTAGAGATTCAGATAATACAGTTGAATATCCCCCTTTCATGCGAATGAGGTTCTTGCAATATTCTTTATGGTCTATGGATCTAATGTAAGGCCTAATGAATAAAAATAGAAGAAAAATAGTTAACCCCACTTAAGTAAAAATATATTATTTTCAACGCTTCATTTTTTCCTTGTTCAAAGTTCAAACCCTATGTTTTGCCTTCACTCTATTTTGTTTTTGTGTAGAACAGACATCCAGACAGCCAATACAAAAATATTGCCAATATTAAGTTTAAAATTCGAAGCATTGAAAGCAAAATTCAGATGTCAGTACACTTTTACTTCCAATGATCTAACAATTTCATATATTTAAAATGAATTGCTAACTTTTTGGACTAACCGTGTATCTATTACTTGTCATTCCACTAATCTGCTCACTTCATCATTGACAACAAGCCAAACTTTTTAGCTATGGCTTAAAAGCGTGGTTCGATCCAAAGCGGAGGAGAAGATTTCCCCTTGACATGCAGCTCGACCGTACCATCTTTGAGGTGGTATATTCCCATGCCTGTGTCTCCTCCATCTTCGGTAAACTGGGACGATGAGCGACAAAAGTAAGTAAAATAAATACAATTGGCATGATGAGATGATCTTCATCGACCTCCAAAGAGAAGGAAGAATTGTAGCCCAAGAAGAGGGATGTGTTCTCCAAGTTTTTAACTTCTGTGCATGTTTGAGTATCCAGGTCAATCTCAAGAACACGGAATCGAAAGGTTATGGTAGATGTTAGTCGTTCCCATTTTGACACAAACAACAGAGATCCTATCGTTGTTTGCACTAGATACACTTGATCCAAATCCCAAAGGGATCCTGAGGGATACTCATGCTCGAATTCTTGGAGTCTTTGCGGCAGCTGGAAAACTACTTGAGCCTCAAACGGAGTTGGTCCATCCACATCGCACCTCAATATCCTATCCTCATAATCGACAGCAACAAAGGACCCGTTATAATATATAACATCGTCAAATTCATGCGCAGAGGGGTTCACTGTGGTCCACTCCTGTTCCCCAGGTTTCCAAAGCCCTAACCATCCAGTGTCATAGATGACCATGACCTTGTAATTCGGAGATGTAGTAGGGCTATCAGATAGGACAAACTTACGGATGCATCCAACAAACAAGGGAGGCATATTTTCAATGATGGGGAACTTATTCCAAATGGGAAGCTTAATAGTATGACTGTAACGCGACATGGGATTCTTTAGCATGTGGAATTCCCTGCCTCTGCTGGTCATCAACACCCAACCTCGTGAAGAGAAATATCCGTTCGCCATCATTTCTGGCAAGAGCTTTTTGTGAACCTGCTGACATGAGAGGCAGAAAAACTCGCGCCACGGTATCCCATTTTCGTCTGTGAGCATCAACCATGGGATGTCGCTCCTCTCTTTGACAGCAGCAGATTGCCATGAGCGGCACACTGCTCGGAATGCCGATAAATTCTTCAGACAAAGGCGCTGGGAGCATAGTTGTAACAACTCTTGTGGGAGCTCTGCCCAGTTTCTTGTCAAACTAAGTTCAAAGCAGAATCCGACAAGGGAGATAGAAAATCAGAATGGAAAAGGATCAGGAAGACTTTCGGCTACCTCATTGTGCAATTAAATCAGGTTTAATATTTGAAGAACCTGCTTATCTCACACAAATCACATCAACACATGCCTTCTTGAACTTGTTTCCTTCAGAGAACATGCATCCTGACTTCACTCACACATTTCATCGAATTTGAGTAATGAACTTCCGCTCACATATAAGGCCAAGAATCACTATCAGGTCATGACTACAGCTTCAATGCACATTCGAGACATTGATAAAGCTTTTAACGGAGACGAATTTCACATGAGCCTCAACCAAATCACATTAACACATGCCTTCAGAGAACACGCGTTCTGCTTTCACTCAGACATTTCATCGAATAGTGGCATGCACTTCGAGTAATGAACTTCCGCTCACACATAAGGCCAAGAATCACCGTCAGGTCATCCCTACGGCTTCAATGCACATTCGAAACACTGATGAAGCTTTAACCAGAGACGAATTTCACAAGGGCCTCGACCACATTTCTCAGACTCGATTACCCATATTAAAATTGAGAATCTACTCTCGTACCTGGTAGATGCCATGACCAGGAACACCACCGATCGAACTGAGAACCGGAATTCCCAAGAAAGTCGTCGCCGGTGGGTCGACGATTCAGAGCACTGCCACTGCTGCGCCTTTAGAAACTTGAAGACGGGCGGTGATCGATGATGCCCCGGACACCCTTCAGAAGCAACAGAGAAAAAGCTCAAAGACGGGAGGAGAATTTGCGATCGAGAAAATTATTTCGGCTCTCGCTTCTTTGACGGATGTGTACGAATGGTGGAAGGCGGTCGTCGGCGAACGCCGGTGACCGGCCAGCCGACGGCGGGTTTCTTGGTCGCGGGGGTCGTCCCTTGGGTGTTCGTCTGTCGTTCCAGAGAGAGTTTGGAACGAAAGAATGAATTTAAATGGGGAGCGAAGAAAATAAAGAATGAAATTTTTCCATATGATGACGACCTTGAAAGCATCAAGAAATTTCCTGTCAAGTGCAAGAACATGGAAAGAACAAAATGAATGGAGCAGAAGCATGAAGAACTTTTCTTGGCCTGTCATTTATAATCCTTCCAGTGTTTACATTTCTATTCAATTTTTGAAGTCTCAGTGAAAGAATATACCTCGAGTTAAAAACTAGCTTTGTTTGAGAGAGAACTAAGAGTTTATAAATTAAATTGTACAAACAATAATCTCTCAGAGAGCCCATGGTTGAAAGTAAAAACTAGCTTTCGAGACTTAAAAAGACATGTAAACTTAGACACACCATCATCGGGCACTATCGGATATGGAACAATTTATATAGAATCTTTAAATATCACTTTGTAAAGGCCCTTTAGAGAGCATATATCGATTTTTAGGAACATGGAAAGAAGACAATATGCGGAGGAGAAAGAGCGGTGAAGAACTATGCTTCACTCTTGATTTCACCTTCTCCATGCTTTCATATTTCCATTCACTTTATGTAAATGGAAAAATTGAATACATTCACATGAAGAAAAGAGTTTTCTTTCATTTGTGATCCACCAAGAAAAGCAATCGAAGAAGTTTCTTCGCTCTTCATCTGTGCTTCCTCATTTTTTAAAATTTCTATTCGATATATGTAGGTGGCAAAATAATTTCATTCAAACAAAAGAAATCTCTTCTATTACATGATTAGTTAAAAGTCTTGATAGAAAAAATATATGTTGAAGTAAAAACTAGCTTTCTTTTGGAGAGAGAGCCTAAAGATTTTGTTATGCACAACGCCCATTTCCCCCCATAAATTAGATTGTACGCACAATAATCTTTAGGAGAACTCATCCTTGAAAGCTAGTAATATTGTTGATAGATTTGAAAGGTTTATAAACCAGCGCACACTATCACATATCACCGATGTGGGACAACTTATATAAAATCTTTTAACATCACTTTTTGGAGGCACTCTAGTGAGGAGATATCGACCCTACGACATCAAAATCTTCTCGAGTCTAAAGCATTGGTGCGTGTCAATGGCATCAGTTAAGTAACCATGGTCAGTTCCCAAAATCCTAAGTTGTCTTTTAACTTATCAAGAATGAAAATCTCCTAGTTCACCAACAAACATTAAAGAAGCACTTTTCTTCGCTCTTCATTTGTCATCCCCCATGTTTGTTAATTTGTTTTCAATTTATGTAGGGGAAAACTTTAATTCATTCACATAAAACAAAAATCTTTCATTATGTTATTATGACTAAGATAAAGTCTTGGTAGAAAATATACTAATGGGCTCAGCTCAGCCCAAAACCTTATAAAATTTCAGCCTTAACCACTCAACCCACTTTCCCTTATTCTTCACCAGATGGGGAAAAGAAGCAACTGTCGACAAAAACAAGAAAAAAGAGGAAAGGATAAAAGAGAGAAAAATTTTGCATACATGCTCTGAACATCCTGACAAGCCGAATCAATTCTATTTCGCAATGTCTGATAGGAATTCAAGCTATTTATTTATCTAATCAAAGTAATATATGAAACTAGTCTCTAAATTCGGAGTTGTGTCAACTTTAAATTGTAAGGTTTGATTTAAAAGTTGTGAAGAGGTGGAGTTTTTCAAAATTGATAGTTTAGAGCATCATGGAGCCGTGAGGTTCAATGACTTCCAAAATATGGTTTGAACAAAATAGATTTTTGAAGTTTCGCATGTGACTTATGTGTAATTAACAATATGCATAATGGATAAAAATGAATGTTCATCATAAATGAGTTTTTTCTTTAACGCATAGGAGTCGATTGGATAATGAAGAAGTATAGTTTAGTCGAGTTGTTTATTAGAGAATTATTTTACTTGTATTTTGATATCAATTTTCAATTAATTGATAATAATATGAATTAGTCGATTCGAGTAACTTTTGTAAGTTGGTTTATAGCTTTTCCAAGTGAATCTTAATTAGAGGCAAGATTGATGAATCTTGGTTGAGGCAAGATCATGTCAAGAGAAACAAGAAATGAGTCAAATCAAGGATCAAGAATCAAGAATCAAAATAGATGCTTCTCATCTTCTTTTTCTTTGCTTTCTTTAAAGGAGGTCTGGAGGTATTGATCATGCCGTAAAGAGGGGAAATTCTTGGCTAAACCCTAAACGCTAAAATGATTTTGACTTATCAAATATCAAAATCTCCAAGTCCACCGAGAAACGCTAGTGATCGCTCTTCATTTGTGCTGCCTCATTTTTTTAATTTCTATTCGATATATGTAGGTAGCAAAATAATTTCATTCAAATAAAAAAGAAGTCTCTTCTATTATATTATCTTGACTAGTTAAGTCTTGGTAGAAAAAATATGTATCGAAGTAAAAACTAGCTTTCTTGGAGAGAGAGCCTAAGGATTTTGTTGCGCACAACGCCCACTTTCCCCCCAATAAATTATATCGCGGGCGTCATCCCTTGGGTGTTCGTCCACTTGTTTTACTGGCCAAAATGATGGGCTGAGTTTGGAGCCCAAACATAATGGGCCAAATTACATCAATATCTATGGGCTTCGGCCACAGTTATTTGGATGAACGGCACAAGTCCAATCAGATTGAGGCCTTTTCTACGGCGGTTATTTGTTATCCGTCCATCAATTTTTTTTTTAATTGCCCCATTGATTTATTTATTTATTTTTGCACATATCGCAAAATTCGGATTCAATTTGCCGGTAAAATTTCATGCGTCTGAAATGTTATAAAGGTATGTGTGCATAAGGTAAAGGTTACATGGAAAAATAGGATGGGTTGAACAAAGACGTTTTGTTTTCAGAACTTTTTTTTTTTTTTTTGAAAGAATATGGTTTGTTAAAAATTCACTTCCTCATACTATCATGATGCACATGCACGGGACAGTTATGAAGGATAAAGGACAATTGCCTTACTCTGCGCTGGTTACAAAGCTGTTTAGACATTTTCATATTGTGTTTCCAACCTCTCTCTGCAATCGGACAGTTGCTCCTATGGTTATAGGACTAAAAATGATTTCGAAGATGAGGTTGAAAGATCTAAATAAGGTTATTGAGTGCATGAAGAAGGAGTCCTCTAGCAAAACCAAAGTAGATTCTGCTGCAAAGAAGAGATATGCAAGGAGATTGTGAAAGAACCTATTAAGAAGAGAAGATCTCTCATCCTACAGGACGAAGAGGATGATGATGATGATCTCACAATTTCTGCCCTTGCTTTGAGGAATCTTTGAGGTTTTGGTAGTCCTGAGAATCCCTTTGAATGAGTCAGAGAAGAAGCATAGCCAAAAGAAGTAGAACCAGAGCAGGAAGAAGAAGCAAGAGAAGAAGAAAGAAGAGAAGAAGAAGGAAGAGTAGAAGAAGGAAGATATGAAGTAGAAAGAGGTCTTGTGGATGAATTTTATGAGGCAGCCATTGCCATATCTTTATCTGAAGATTCTTAAGCAATTTGGAGTGGTCAAATTGGAGCTCATCACTCTCATCCTGAAAAAGGAGAAGATTTAAGAAGAAGAAATCATGTCTCCACTTGTAGGCACAGAGATAGGGGGAGCTGGTATTGTTGAGAAAATAAGGACTTCTTCTCCTATTTTTGCGGGTGATGGTATCAATAGATCTCTAGCACATCCCGAAGATGTATATGCTTCTCATTTTCCTAATGCTGATATTGCACAATCCACACCAAGTCATGGAACTAGATCGGTTGATGTTCCCACCTCTCTCAACTCTCCACAAACTCCACTCGCTGAAGCCAGTGCGCAGAATGCACAAAATGTTGATTATCGAAGGATGATGGAACTTCTTTTGGAAGTAAAGGCTCAGCAATATGCTATGGAGATTGAGATTCAAAAATTGCATATTGCGTTGAGATCCTCTTCAGACTCTCATACTGGAAAAGTTCAATCATTAGATACTCAAGTACAATCCTTAGATTCTCAGGTCCAGACTCTGAATCAGCGAGTATCTCAGACTGTTGCCCAGAATGAACAAGCTCTTCAGCTTATCAAGACTGTGCAGACTCAAGTCAAGATTGTTCATCTCCAGTGCCAGAAGGTTGAGGAAGCAGTGCAGTCAATAGGGGATTTCTAGCTCGTTCGAATTCCAAGACAATCTTAATTTCATTTCTCTCCTCTATCCATTTTGATTTTCTCCACTTTTTGGTATTGATAAAAAAGGGGGAGATGTGCAGATTAACTCCCTTTGATTTGATTTGTTTTGAGTAACTCTAATTTGTTTTGAATACTCTTGCAAAACTTTTGTGGTGATATTCTTTTGTGGCGATAGTTATGGATGAGGATGTCTAAATCTTGATATGTGCAGGATTAACATGTTTTCTATGGTTGCAGAATCGATGTTATCCTGATCCTTAACTAACTATTTTCTTATAAGATATCATGTGCTGCTAAGAGTTATTTTGCAGGTTATAAATTTTTAAATCTGCAGGGAAGTTTTGTCACCGTCAAAAAGGGGGAGATTGTTGGAGAAAACTCTTTTGATATTTTGAAGCTGACAAAACTTATTCAAAGTCTATTCTGAAGAATTTCAGAATTTTGTGTCAAAGTCTAAAGACGCCCAGGCTCTGTGTCAAAGTCTGGAGACTCCCAGACTTTATGTCAAAGTCTGCCCACACTGATAAATTCCAGACTGAACGAAGGTGAAGGATGAAGACTTTTCTAAATAAGGAATTATATTTCTTTCCTTAAGGGATTGGTTCGTATGGATTATTTATGGACTTCTGGTTGGAAATCACATCTACAAGATTGGATATCTATATTAAAATCAATTAGGATTCATCAAATCTTTTTGAAGGGCAAGTATTTTTGGAAATGATCTACTTATGGAAACCAAAATCCTAATTGTATGGGCGAACTGGATTGACAAGCTTTCATCACAATCGTCAAATGGCTCGAGATCTCCTTGATTGATTTTGTCCAATGGGTTGATTGGAAGAATTCCTTTGGAAAGTGCCAACGGTCGAGAAGGCATGAATGTGTATTTAAGGAGGACTCTCCAATTGTTCGATAGTGTGCGTGAAAGAGAAATTCCAAAGTTTGAAACTTCCCAGTTTCTTGTTATTTCATATACTGAGCTCAAAGTTGTATTCAAAAGAGAGAAAATTATTGTGTGACTTCGTGAGAGAACATTAGATACTCTTTACTGTGAAGTTGAGATCGCAAGATTGTAAATTCTCTTTTGATTCATAGTGGAATCTAGCCAGAAGGCTGTCAGCGTGGAAGAGTGGACGTAGGCTTGATCTAAGCCGAACCAAGCCTACGTCCACTATAAATTTTGTATTCATATTCTCTTCCCTGGACGTCTTTATTTTGTTCATAGTTTTATTTAACTGCTAAAGTCTGAACTTGCTCAAAGTCTGTTGTTCTTCAAACTTAGTTTCTAAAGTAAAATATTTTCACTATTCTTTGCGAAAATTTGTTTTTACACCTATTCACCCCCTCTAGGTGTTAATACTAGCACTAACACACAAAAGAACTCACGTTAGTACCTGTCAGAACTAATGCATGAACTCCACTCCATCATTGAAAGAGACTATAATGATTTGAGCATATTGCATTTTAAATCAAATTAAGAATTCTTTCAATGTTTCCTTTTTCGCTAAAATCCTTTCATTCATTTAGATAATCAGATGACTAAGTATCGTATAGCCAAATCATATGAGAATCGATCACCTCTAAGGTGGTTAATCTAGTTGTAAATGGGTCACCTGTCTTCAATGAAGTCACTAGTGCAATTTGCGTCATGGATAAACCTTTAAAGGATTTGTGCTATGTTACATAGTTACTACATACTTTGTATTGAGAAATTTTCTAGTGGATCTATGGTAATGGGCTCACCAATCTTGAATTTTCAGTCCACGAGTGGAACGTGATAACTATTACTTAAGCCAACATTTCGTAATGGGTGCTGGACCTTTTGATTTTACCCAAAGAGAGTCGCTAGCGTTGATCACCCCTTCCCACATTTTATTAACAATGGAAAGTCAATTGCATATAAATCATTCGCATCATTTGCTGCTGTGACACCACCATCGTTGCCTGGAGGAGGAGATGATGAAGCTCACCTTAATCTCTCTCTCTCTCTCTCTCTCTCTCTCTCTCTCTCTCTCTCTCTCTCTCCCTAAATGGCGCCGCCTCACCACCGTTAAAGACTGTAGACAAAGCGAAGGCATGTGATTTCTGCGAGTCGGACCAGACGACAAATAGTCCGTAGTATGGAAAGAAGCGTAGCTTCTGCTCCTGCCCATGCAAACATTGTCCCACTTGTCACTTTAAAAAATCGGAGCCGATGGACATTTTCTTTTCGGGATGATTAAAAGTTGATGGAATTCTTTCATGGGCGATGGTCTAAGTAAAAAGGAGCTATAATTTTGAGTATAATATGAAAAATTTCTTATTCAATATTCAAATGCTGTAATTCGGTGTTTTTTGTGCTCAGTCTTATGGGAATGGTATGTAAGACGATACATATTAAATCTATAATGCGGAAACTCATAATAAACAGTGATCTTTGATCTTCATGATTTTCACAAATAGATGAAGACATACTTTTCTCCATAGTGTTACCCTTTGATGATAATCGTTGTGAAAAACCGAAGAACTCGAACTAAAAAAAGAAATCTGATTTCTCTCCCTTAACCCACTATTCTTTAATGTATTCTATCGATGGAGGAGAGAATACCAAGTACTTTTCTGTTATTGTTGTTCATACGGGTGGAGAGAGGACCGAACTCTATTTATACGCTCTTTGAATAGGTGCCTCCCATCAAAGCGCCTTTTCAACTTTAATAAAAGTTGTACCTCTTTGTTTTATTAGAGTCGTAACTCCTCAAAACCAATATGTATTATTCTTATAGCATAATAATAATTATTAAGTCATATAATAAATCATATCATGTGGGCCACAATAATTCTTACATTCTCCCACTTGGCCCATATGATATTCCTTTCTTGGTTTAACAAAGACTGTAATGTGCACAATAATATTATGCTATAAAAATTTCATTAAATTTGCAATCACATAATAATCACAATTAAGTAAAGAAAACTAATGCGAGTCATAGCGATTGTATGTCATTAATCGACATAGTCCCTTCTATGCACGACAACTATAACACTTTACTTAACACGATCCATAAATGAGAAGTACAGTAATAGTCCAACTATAATGTTTCCTTAGAAATTATCATGTTTAACATTCATCTATTTCCATAATGTATACTAAATAAAAAACAGAAAATATCAGAAACTCGTAAATGAGCTCAAAGTGTCAAATACATAAACTTAATAAAATCATAATACAAACATTAATGACGTTCAATAATGCTCATCTTTTTAACATGCTCATTAAATGTTTTGGGCGGCAGTCCTTTTGTTAAGGGATTTGTTATCATAAGTTTGGTGCTAATGTGCTCAATTGACACTTTTTGTTTCTGAACTTATTCTTTAATAGACAAGTATTTGATATCCATATGCTTAGCACCCTTAGAATACTTGTCGTTCTTAGAGAAGAAAACTACTGTAGAGTTATCACAATAAATTTTCAGCAGCTTAGCAATACTGTCGACAATCACAAGCCCTGAAATAAAATTCCGTAGCCATAATCCATGAACAGTGGCCTCAAAGCATGCCACAAATTCAGCTTCCATAATGGATGCAGCAATAACTGACTGCTTCGCACTCTTCCATGAAATTGTCCATCTAGCCAAAAGAAACAAGTAACCAAATGTTGATTTTCTTGTATCGGCACATCCGGCTAAGTCTGAATCTAAATATCCAATCACCTTGAGATGATCGAATCTTTTATAAGTGAGCATATGATTCTTCATTCCTTGCAAGTATCTAAGAACTTTCTTTGCAGCTTTCCAATGATCCATTCTAGGATTACTTTGATATCTGTCCAGCATTCCGACAGCAAAACTGATGTCTGGTCTGGTGTAAGTTTATGCATACATTAATCTTCCCACAACATATGCATAAGGAATATTTTTCATTTGTTCTCGTTCCAATTCACTTTTCGGACATTGCATAAGGTTAAATTTGTCACCTTTCTAAATTAGAACTATTCATGCTAAACATTTACTCATATTAAATCTCTCTAAAATTTTCTCAATGTAAACTTTCTGAGACAATTCTAATAATCTTTGTGATCTATCACGGAATATTTGTATTCCTATCACATATGTTGCCTCTCCCATATTCTTCATTTCAAAATTCTTAGAGAGAAACTTCTTGATTTCATATAACAAACCAAGATCATTAGCAGCAAGCAAAATATTATCAACATACAGAACTAGTAAAATAAACTTGCTCCCACTATTCTTCATATATATACACCGATCAACGATGTTTTCCTTAAATCCAAATGAAGTTATGGTATTGTTAAACTTAAGATACCATTATCGTGAAGCTTGTTTAAGTCCATATATTGATTTCTTTAATTTACATACCATGTGTTCCTTTCCTTTAATTAAAAAGCATTCGGGTTGGTCCATATAAACATCTTCTTCTAAATTCCCATTAAGAAAGGCGGTATTTACATTCATTTGATGTAACTCCAAGTCATAATGAGCCACCAAAGCTATAATGATTCTAAGTGAGTCCTTCTTAGAGACTGATGAAAATGTCTCTTTATAGTCAATGCCTTCTTTTTGCGTAAAACCCTTTGCAACAAGTATGGCTTTATGTTGTTCAATATTTCCTTTTGAATCGCGCTTGGTCTTAAAGACCCATTTACACCCGACCTTTTTACATCCTTTAGGCAATTCAACAATATTCCAAACTTGATTTTGATGCATGGATTTTAACTCTTCTTCCATGACATTAAACCATTCATTAGAATCTTCATATTCCATGGCATGGGAAAATGAATCTGGATCATTTCCAATTCTTAAGTCAATTTCTGACTTTTGTAGATAAACCATAAAGTCATTAGAAATAGCCGACCTCCTTTCTCTTTGAGATCTTCTTAATGCTATTTCTTGTGACTCAGCTATTGGAGGTTCAATATTGACATCTTCATTATGGAGTGTTTGTTCATTAGTTTGTTGTTCTTGATTATTGTTAGGTTGTACAATAATATCAGGAACAACAACTTTAGAAACTTTGGGTATAGGAACTTCTACCCTTACTTCTTGAATGCAAGCATCACACACTCTTTCACTTCCCACTGATGTCACCATTCTCAATGAACCTAGCATTTCCAGATTCAGCAATTCTTGTATTATGATTAGGACAATAAAATCTATACCCTTTGGATTTCTCTGCATAACCAATGAAATAACCACCGGTCGTTCTTGAATCTAATTTCCTTTCATGTGGATTGTAAATTCTTATTTCTGCTGGACAACTCCAAACATGCAGGTGTCGTAAATTAGGTTTCCTTCTCGTCCACAATTCAAAGGGAGTTTTTGGAACTGCCTTACTAGGAACCCTATTTAATAAATACATAGAAGTCTTTAAAGCATACATCTACAAAGATAAGGGTAAAGATGAATGACTCATCATACTCCTAACCATTTCTATTAAAGTACGATTACGACTTTCTGCTACATCATTTTGTTGTGGTGTACCTGACATTGTGTATTGAGCACAAATGCCATGTCTTTCAATGAATTTAGCAAATGGACCTGGACATTGTCCCGATTCATTATACTTTCCATAATATTCATCGCCTCTATCTGATCTTACTATTTTTCACTTTTCTATCTAATTGCCTCTCAACCTTTTTAATATACACTTCAAGTGCATTCATTGATTGTGACTTATCATGCAATAGATAAATGTAACCATAACGTGAAAAATCATCAATAAATGTGATGAAGTAGCTTTTCTTACCAAAAGATGGAACATCGAATGGACCACATATGTCAGTATGTATAATTTCAAGAAGATTTGTGCTTCTTGTGGTACCTTTCTTAGTGTGCTTTGTTTGTTTACCTTTAATACAATCAATACACACTCCAAGGTCAGTAAAATCCAAATTTGGAAAAATTTCATTCTTCACTAATCTTTGCATTTTATTTTTTTTATATATGACCAAACGTTTATGCCACAAGTAAGCAGAATTTTTATCCACCAAACTTCGTTTAGTGCCAACATTATGATGCAGGGTCATTAATGTCTCAACAAAAGTATTATCAAGTCTAAATTTGTAGAGACTATCACATAAAGTTCTAGTTCCAATAAGAGTATCACTCTTAAATAAACTAAAGGATTTAGAACCAAACTTACAATAAAATCCCGCTACATCAAGTCTTGGCAAAGAAACTAAATTGCAAGAAAATGTAGGTACATAAAGGGTTCGAAACAAATCCAAATAATGCCAAATATCTAAGATCAAACGATAAGTGTCAATGCCTTCAACTGGAGCTTTGTTTCTGTTCCTCGTAATTACATAACTTTCATTTGGCTTTATGGTTTGAATCATAAGAAATCCCTACATCGTATTTGACACATGAGTGGTGGCACCAGAATCAATCCACCATGTATTATGAGGAATTTCAGTAAAGTTTGATTCGAAATATACTAAAACATAAGGCTTACCTTTCTTTTCGAACCAAGTTTTATGTTTTAGACAATCATTCTTCAAGTGTCCAATTTTGTTGCAAAAATGACACTTAATAAGATTGTGTTCCTTCTTGTGGATTTGAGAAGCTTTTGAAGAGTCATTTAGGACGTGTAATCCTTTCTTCTTGCTCCTTCCACCTTTCCTTTTGAAATTCTTTTGAACTTCTTGATGACTTGAGAGATGAACAGAATGAGTCTTTTGATTCTTTATCCTTGTTTCCTCTTGAACTAGCATATTGGCCAATTCAATTCACATTCCACTTATCCTTTATAGTGTTGTAATTCATTTGAAATGGCCCATGTTGCTCATGAGGTAAGGAATTAAGTATAAATTGTACTAAAAAATACTCATCCACGTTCATTCCTAAAGTCCTTAACTTTGCTACTAAATTTGTCATCTCAAGTATATGCTCATGCATGGTATGTGAACCATCATATTTCATGGTGGTCAGTGTGCTCATCAATGTACCAGTAAGTGACTTATCAGCAGTTTGAGAACGCTCTTTCACAAATTCCATAAATTCCTTAGCATTGTCAGTCTTAGGAAGAGAAGTCTTTAAATTGTTTGCAACTGTCATTCGCATGAACGTTAAGCTCAGTCTATTTGATTTTTCCAAGTTTTATAGAAAGACTTTTCATCATTGCTACTTTCATCAGTAATAGCAGCTGGTTTCTCAGTTTGAAGCGCTAAATCAAGATCTAGGACACCTAAGTGAAACTAGACTTGTTCACTCCAATTAGGAAAATTTATTCCATTGAATAAGGGAACAAACGAAGCATGTGAATGGAGTGAAACAGGTACAGATACTACAAATATGCAAGAAAATACTCATACATTAATGCCTTGAGAATATCACCTAATCAAATTCAAACTAAACTTCACATGTACATCATAGTTATCCTTTGGGCGATCCTATGATATACAAATATATATAAACCATAATGATGCTAATAACTTTTATTTGGTAATTGTAAATATATCTTATTAAAATTTATTTGATATCTTTGGATATACAAACAAATTTAACAAGTCATATTAATTACCAACTATCATGTTCATGAATTATAAGATAATAATTAACCTTTGGGTTAATCCCTAAGTTCTTATAATAAATTAATTTCAATATACCCATAACACCAATAATGATATGAAATATATCAATTTCATAAATAGCATCAATTAATCATGGGTAATTGAATAAAACAATTTACAATATCAAAAATTCAAAAGACTTCAAGGTTTGGCCACTTTGGTGACTAACAAACCATTCATAATATGAATTTTTAATATTGTAAAATACAAATATTTACCAAATTGCACACAAGGACAAAATCGTAATCAAAGCATAAGGGCAGAATCGTAAAATTATAATTCCATAAGGGCAAAACCATAAATTTAATATCCAGGGGCAAAATGGTAAATAATCAGCAACGGTAGAATCGTAATTATAAATTAAACAGGGGCATAACTATAAATAATCATCAAAAGGAGGGCAAAACGGTAATTAGGAGCTGCGGAAGGGGCAAAATCGTAAAAGTGCTCCGCGGGACGTCGTCCTCAGCAGGCGCGTGCCTCGCATGCGCGCATTCGGCGCATGCTCGGCGCGCATGCATCCAGCACGCAGGCGCGTGCAACGGCAACTGCCGCGCAGTTCCGCGCGCGTGATCCCCCCGCACCAGTGGTTGGTGCGCGCGAAACGGCGCATGGCGCATGTGTTCCACGCGCCAGCAACTGCAGCGCGCGCATGGACCCACGTGCCTTCTTCCCCGCGCAACAAAAACGTTTTTCTTCACCATTTTTCGTCCCTTTCTCTACAAAACTTTCCATCATTCGGATTTTCTTCAACATAATCATCCGAAAACATTTCAACAACAATAAATAATACGAACAGTATCATTCAACGAATCATCAAACATAAATCATAATATTTCTTTAAATAGAAAAATCATGAGATCATAAACCATGCTCTAATACCAATTGTAAGACAATGCATATTAAATCTATAATGCGGAAACTCATAATAAACAGTGATCTTTGATCTTCATGATTTTCACAAATAGATGAAGACATACCTTTCTCCATAGTGTTACCATTTGATGATAATCGTTGTGGAAAACCGAAGAACTCGAACTAAAAGAAGAAATCCGATTTCTCTCCCTTAACCCACTATTCTTTAATGTATTCTATCGATAGAGGAGAAAATACCAAGTACTTTTCTGTTATTGTTGTTCATATGGGTGGAGAGATGACCGAACTCTATTTATACGCTCTTTGAATAGGTGCCTTCCATCAAAGCGCCTTTTCAACTTTAATAAAAGTTGTACCTCTTCGTTTTATTAGAGTCGTAACTCCTCAAAACCAATATGTATTATTCTTATAGCATAACAATAATTATTAAACCAGATAATAAATCATATCATGTGGGTCACAATAATTCTTACATGGTCATCTGTTGTCGGTTAACTAATGGTTGAATTGGGTTGGATTTGCTTATATTGGAACATTTTGCTGATAGAGATTAGAGAATGGGTGCACGGATGGTCCTTTTTCAAATGATTGATTAGACCGCGGCCGATCCTATGGAGTAGATGGAGGAACGGTTATTCCTTTGTTACGCAGGCTATAGCAATGAGGCCACACGGTGGGATCCATGTGATGTATAATGACAGGTTCATGAAGCTGAGGACTCCTATTCCACGTCCTTACAGATAGATCCCTCCATTCATCGTTCCAAATCATTCAAGGTATGCTTTACTTCCTGAGTATGACCAATGCAGTTATTCTCTGGTTTCTCATATTGTCAGTTTATCAGTGTCAAATTTTTGTAAGCTCTTCTCTACAGTGTATGCTGTGGGTGGTCATCTAGTTAAAGGGTGTATTTCTGCTATTAAGGATCATCTTTTGGCGATATGAGTTGTAGTTCTTAGAGGTTTTTCCATTCTTTCATCATTAGGATATGAGTACTGGTGATAGTTTTATGATTTTGTGTGTCTCCTTTAACAATTTTCTGTCGACATGAACACATTGATTTGAAATTTACTTATAAAAGCTGTATTTAGAATTTGGCATCGATAAAGTCCTTCAAAATTCAGGTTGAAGGTCACCGAACGCTCATGTAAAGTGGAAAACTTATTTTTGTCTTTTTTTGATGTGTTCTATGTGTTCTATTGAATTCTGATTTACATAAAAGAAATAATTACTGTCGGTATGTTCGTAGGGATCCTTTTTGGTGCAACTATATAGTTTGAGCATTGATATCTCTTAACAGATAACCTTTAACTACGGATTGTCAAAGACATAACACATGTTTTCTATTGCTGTTATGAGTTAAAGGTGTACTTCTAGCTAATTTTGTTGGGTTTCTATGACAGTTCTTATGGAAGATTCACTTCTTTCTTCTCATCTACCTTTCTTTCTCAAGTCTCACTGTGCCTCGAACCTTTGTCAGTGACGTTTAATATCTTTAATTCATTACTAAAATTCATCCATGCGTACTGCTGCAATTTCTCACTGGAATGAGACCAGACCAAGAGAGAGACGAAGTCAATGGCCCTTTTGTCATGGAGTACTATTGAGATTACTGCTGGAATGCAGTGACAACTTCTGATTCTTCTCTCCTCTATTTCTTTACCTTTTCTTATTCCTTTTTCTGCAGGATCGAGTTGATTTTTCTGCAGGATCGAGTTGAAAGGCTACAACAGAAACTAGGTGCTACAGGTATCTCTCGAAGAATGGTTGTGGATTTATAAGCAGCGACTGAAACAAACTATGTTGTTTACAGGTTTGTTATTCCTTGCAAATATGACGCCTGATTGACTCGCTTTGGATAACCCACCTGTCATGGTGACTGGTGAGTGCCATGAAAGTGAAGTCCTTAGCCGCAGGCCCGCAGTTTAGGGTGCGTTTGTTTGTATTTCTGTTCTTTTTTTGTTCCAAGGAACAGAAATAGAAAAATTATTTCTGTTCCGAGGAACAGTTTTTGAACAAAAATGCGCGTTTGGTAAACTTGTTCCTGAAATTAAAAAAAAAAAAAGAACAAAAACATGTTTGGTAAATTTATGTTCTTTTTTATTTCTTTTAATTTGTTAATGTTTATTTTTTATTTTTCATTTTTTTCTTTCTTTTTATTTTTCTTTTTTTTTTCTTGCTTTGGCCGGTCGCCGCCCCTCGCCCATGGCCAGCCGGTCGCCGGCGACCGGCCGACGAGTGCCGGCGGCCTCGCCGCCCGCCACGGCGAGGCTCGCCGGCCGCGCGCCTTGGCGGAGAGCCCAAGCTCGCCCAGCCAAGGCGCGATCAGGCTGGCGAGCTCGGGCTCGCCCGGATCCGGCAGGCCGAGCTCGCCCAGCCACCGGGAGAGTCGGCCTCGCCGGCCACCGCCAGTCGGCGTCGCCGGCGGTGGCCCGGCAAGGCCGAGCCTTGCCGGTGGCTGGGTGAGCTCGGCCTCGCCAAATCTGGCGAGCCCGAGCTCGCCCAGCCAAGGCAGGCCGAGCCTCACCCAACCACGGCGAGGCTTGGCCTCGCCGGGGGCCGGCGAGCCTCGCCGTGGCTGGGCGAGGCCACCGGCCCTCGTCGGCTGGTCGCCGGTCATGGCCGAGGCCGGCGACCGGCCAAAGCAAGAAGAAGAAAAGAAGAAAAAAAAAAAAAAAGAAGAGAGAGAAAAAAGTGTTTCTTGTTTTTGTTTCAGAAACAAGAAACAATGTAAACAAGAAACTTTTTTTGTTCTTTTTTTGTTCCCGGGAACAAAAAATCAGAAAAACTGTTTTTGAACAAAAAAAAAAAAGAACATAAACAAACACACCCTTAGTGATTATCATAATAATCAGTGAAGCAATTTTTTGTTTCCCTAGTATCCGCTCGTGAACCAAGTAATAAAGAGGACTCGTTTTCAAGATTCTTTTTGTGTAAATGTTGCTTCACTTTTACCACTGGTTTGAGAACTGAGATCTTATTTTTTTCAGTCCTCACCGATGTTCAGGATTTGGCATGCATTGGTGTGATTGGGTACTTCACACAATTGATATAGGTTACACACTCAAAATGACCTTGCCAAGAGAAGTACTGCTTTTAGGTGAGTTCCTTGGTTCTGTTACTTGTAATGTGTCAGCGAAGTGAAGGGACTTTGCAGAAGATTTCTACATTATCTGTGACTTTCGTGTACATTGGCTTATGTAAACACCTAATTTGGTTGCTTTCATGAGAGAGAGGTGACTGGAAAGTCCCTTGCATTCTCATGCTTGTGGTGCAGCAACGAAATGATCAAGGCTCTCCATCAAATGCAAGACTCTCATGCATGAGTAGTTATTTCTGCATAATTAGTGTCATAATAAACGGAAAGCACACTCATGCTCATATGCTCTGCACTCCTTTTCTTTTTGAGAAAATTCTAGGTCTACCAAAGAGGCAATCCAGCGTTATACTACTCTTCCTCAGTTTAAGGATAGAATCTGAGAGCGCATCCGTGCATTGCAATTTCCGTAAGTGCAATTTGTGTTTCTTGTAAGCAGGGACAATGAAGAGAGTTCTCGAGTTTCTGTTGTGACCGCATACGTTTAGCTGGTGGAGAGAGCGAGTTTCATCTCCTGTTGCTGATGCTCATATAAGATAGAGAGCGGTTCGTGAGTCATGCTGTTATTAGTTATATAAAATACTATTTGACTATTCTGACTAAAACCAATATAATCAACAAGATTTGCTGTTGCCAATCCATCATCCATGTTTTAACTCTCTCTCTCTCTCTCTCTCTCTCTCTCTCTCTCTCTCTAGTACTTCACTCTAATGTCATCAATGAATGACTTCTGATTGTTTCTAATGATGGATTTGGCAAGCCACTAGACCGTCAAGTGTCCATGGTGACCCCGCCTACTGAGAGTAATCCTACTCGATAGGAATGATTAAGAAAGATTGTAACCTGGATTTTGAGTCAAGACCGAGTCAAGACCGGTCAACTTGGCAAGAAGTACATCAATAAGACTTCCACTTAAGCTATCCTTTTGGAGGAATTATTAAAAGACTAAGCATCTATTAGCTCTGTGGAGGGTTTGACCATCACATGTCAAGATATATTATAGTTGTCATGATATATTGCCATTAGTTATAACCAATTGATGCTTACAGTTTGGTTATCATCTATCGATCCTCACCCGACGGACAATAACTCTTTGCCTCTATATAAGCTTCATAAGTTTCTGCCATCCTCCAAACTACAACTTACGCATCCGAGGGCCAATCCAGGCAATCACCTCGGATGCCCTAAGCTGCGTTCATGGTTGCAACTCCAATTGGTGGAGGAAGCCTTAACAGATCCTTGGATATTTACACTTAACAGCTAGAACTTAGCTTATACGAAAATAATCTAAACACAAAATCCTCATCGAATCAAATACATAAATATTGCAATTAATCATTCGAGATAGGCGAGATGCTTATTGACAACATCGATATTTACTAATTTCACTGTCTAGAATGATTCGCTTTTCATTGTTTACTTGAAAATGTATGTCACTTGAAATGTGTAGTGTAGAAATTCAGAAAATACAATTAAATTATTCTCCTCTTTTATGTGACCAAGGTTCTAGTAGAATTCGTTTTATTGTTCACTCGAAAATATAAGGCCCTAATGTATAAAAGAGAAGAAAAATAGTTAACCACACTTAATGAGTCAATATATTTTCGACCTTCCATTGTTTTTCCCTGTTCAAAGTTCAAACCCTATGTTTTGCCTTCACTCGATTTTGTTTTTTGTGTAGAACCAACACGATATATCATGCAATAGAAAGAAAACACCCAGACTTCATCACTAGATGTAAAATTCGAAGTATCGAAAGCACAGATTCAGATTTCAGTACAATTTTACTTCCAATGACCTAACAATTTCGTGTTCAAAAAAGAATTGCTAACTTTCTGTACCAACCGTGTATCTATCTTGTTTTCACTAATCTGCTTACTTCATCAGTGTTAACAAGCCAAACTTTTTAGCTATGGCTTAAAAGCATGGTTTGATCCAAAGCAAAGGAGAAGATTTCTCCTTGACATGCAGCTCGACCGTACCATCTTCGAGGTGGTATATTCCCATGCCTGTGTCTCCTCCATCTTCAAAAAACTGGGACGATGAGAGACGAAAGTAAGTAAAATAAATGCAATTCGGCTTGATGATATGATCTTCATCGACTTCC
Organism: Eucalyptus cloeziana; assembly: GCA_014182715.1. NCBI lineage: Eukaryota > Viridiplantae > Streptophyta > Magnoliopsida > Myrtales > Myrtaceae > Eucalyptus > Eucalyptus cloeziana. Next base: position 33,231,811 of record CM024641.1, on the reverse strand, counting down.
AAAGAGAAGGAAGAATTGTGGCCCAAGAAGAGGGACGTGTTCTCCAAGCTCTCAACTGTTGTGCACATTTGAGTATCCAGGTCAATCTTGAGAACACGGAATCGAAAGGTTATGGTAGATGATAGTCGTTCCTCTAGTGACACAAACAACAGAGATCCCGTTGTTGATTGCACTAGATACACTTGATTTGAATACCAAAAGGATCCTGGGGGATACTCATGCTTGAATTCTGGGAGTCTTTGCGGCATCTGGAAAACTACTCGAGCCTCAAACGGAGTTGGTCCATCCACATCACACCTCAATATCCTTTTTTCAAAATCGACAGCAACAAAGGACCCCTTAAAATATATGACATTGTAAAATTGGTCTGTGGGGGAGTTCACTGCCATCCACTCCTCTTCGCCGGGTTTCCAAAGCCCTAACTGTCGAGTGTCATAGATGACCATGACCTTGTAATCTGGAGATGTAGTAGGGCTATCAGATAGGACGAACTTACGGACGAATTCAACATCAAAGAAAGGCAAATCTTCGACGTTGGGGAACTTATTCCAATTGGGAAGCTTAATAATATGACTGTAACGCGACATGGGATTCTTTAGCATGTGGAATTCCCCATCTCTGCTGGTCGTCAACACCCAACCTCGCGAAGAGAAATATCCATTCGCCATCATTTCTGGCAACAGCTTTTTGTGAACCTGCTGACATGAGAGGCAGAAAAACTCACGCCACGGTATCCCATTTTCGTCCGTGAGCATCAACCATGGGATGTCGCTCCTCTCTTTGACAGCACCAGATTGCCATGAGCGGCACACTGCTCGGAATGCCGATAAATTCTTTGGACAAAGGCGCTGGGAGCATAGTTGTAACAACTCTTGTGGGAGCTCTGCCCAGTTTCTTGTCATACTAAGTTCAAAGCAGAATCCGACAAGGGAGATAGAAAATCAGAATGGAAAAGGATCAGGAAGACTTTCGGCTACCTCATTGTGCAATTAAATCAGGTTTAATATTTAAAGAATCTGCTTATCTCACACAAATCACATCAACAGATGCCTTCTTGAACTTGTTTCCTTCAGAGAACATGCATCCTGACTTCACTCAGACATTTCATCGAATAAGCGGCATGCACTTTGAGTAATGAACTTCCGCTCACATATAAGGCCAAGAATCACTATCAGGTCATGACTACAGCTTCAATGCACATTCGAGACATTGATAAAGCTTTTAACGGAGACGAATTTCACATGAGCCTCAACCAAATCACATTAACACATGCCTTCAGAGAACACGCATTCTGCTTTCACTCAGACATTTCATCGAATAGTGGCATGCACTTCGAGTAATGAACTTCCGCTCACACATAAGGCCAAGAATCACCGTCAGGTCATCCCTACGGCTTCAATGCACATTCGAAACACTGATGAAGCTTTAACCAGAGACGAATTTCACAAGGGCCTCGACCACATTTCTCAGACTCGATTACCCATATTAAAATTGAGAATCTACTCTCGTACCTGGTAGATGCCATGACCAGGAACACCACCGATCGAACTGAGAACCGGAATTCCCAAGAAAGTCGTCGCCGGTGGGTCGACGATGCAGAGCACTGCCACTGCTGCGCCTTTAGAAACTTGAAGACGGGCGGTGATCGATGATGCCCCGGACACCCTTCAGAAGCAACAGAGAAAAAGCTCAAAGACGGGAGGAGAATTTGCGATCCAGAAAATTATTTCGGCTCTCGCTTCTTTGACGGATGTGTACGAATGGTGGAAGGCGGTCGTCGGCGAACGCCGGTGACCGGCCAGCCGACGGCGGGTTTCTTGGTCGCGGGCGTCGTCCCTTGGGTATTCGTCTGTCGTTCCAGAGAGAGTTTGGAGCAAAAGAATGACATTTGTGATCCACCAAGAAACGGTATCAAAGAAGATTTCTTCGCTCTTCATCCGCTCTTCCTCATCTTTTAAAATTTCTATTCGATATATGTAGGTGGCAAAATAATTTCATTCAAACAAAAGAAATCTCTTCTATTATATTATCATGATTAGTTAAAAGTCATGATAGAAAAAATATATATTGGAGTAAAAACTAGCTTTCTTGGAGAGAGAGCCTAAAGATTTTGTTATGCACAATGTCCCTCTCCCCCCATAAATTAGATTGTGCGCACAATAATCTTTCGGAGAATTCATCCTTGAAAGCTAGTAAATTATTGATAGATTTAAAAGGTTTATAAACTAGCGCACACCATCACATATCACCGATGTGGGACAACTTATATATAATCTTTTAACATCACTTTTTGGAGGCACTCTAGTGACGAGATATTGACCCTTTGGCATCAAAATCTTCTCGAGTCTAAAGCATTGGTGTGTGTTAATGGCATCAATTAAGTTGTCTTTAACTTATCAAGAATGAAAATCTCCTAGTTCACCAACAAACATTAAAGAAGCACTTTTCTTCGCTCTTCATTTGTCCTCCCCCATGTTTGTTAATTTGTTTTCAATTTATGTAGGGGAAAACTTTAATTCATTCACATAAAACAAAAATCTTTCATTATATTATTATGACTACGATAAATTCTTGGTAGAAAATATACTACTAGGCTCAGCTCAGCCCAAAACCTTATAAAATTTGAGCCTTAACCAATCAGCCCACTTTCCCTTGTTCTTCACCAAATGTGCATGTGAGAGTAAGAGGGAAAAGAAGCAAATGCCGACAAAAACAAGAAAAAAGAGGAAAGGATAAAAGAGAGAGAAATTTTGCGTACATGCTCTGAATGTCCTGACAAGCCGAATCAATTCTATTTCACAATGCCTGATAAGAATTCAAGCTATTTATTTATCTAATCAAAGTAATAAATGAAACTAGTCTCTAAATTCGGAGTTGTGTGAACTTTGAATTGTAAGGTTTGATTTAAAAATTGTGAAGAGGTGGAGTTTTTAGAAATTGATAGTTTAGAGCATCATGGAGCCGTGAGGTTCAACGACTTCTAAAATATGGTTTGAACAAAATAGATTTTTGAAGTTTCGCATGTGACTTATGTGTAATTAACAATATGCATAACGGATAAAAATGAATGTTCATCATAAATGAGTTTTTTCTTTAACGCATAGGAGTCGATTGGATAATGAAGAAGTATAGTTTAGTCAAGTCATTTATTAGAGAATTATTTTACTTGGATTTTGATATCAATTTTCAATTAATTGATAATGAAGAAGTATAGTTTCGTCCCTTGGGTGTTCTTCTGTCGTTATAGATTGAGGCCTTTTCTACGGCGGTTATTTGTTATCCGTCCATCATTTTTTTTATTGCCCCATTGATTTATTTATTTATTTTTGCACATATCGCAAAATTCGGATTCAATTTGCCGGCAAAATTTCATGCATCGGAAAAGTTATAAAGGCATGTGCACATAAGGTAAAGGTTACATGGAAAAATAGGACGGGTTAAACAAAGACATTTTGTTTTTGGAATTTTTTTTTTTTTTTTTTTGAAAGAATATGGTTTGTTAAAATTCATGAAAGGATTAATTTGATCACGATTAAATAGGTTGGCACATTTATTGAAAAAGGAAAGAAAGAATCCAAATTGTTTTGGTGCCATGATATTAAGAATTGCCGGTGGTCCACCTTTTTTCAGAACCAATGATTTTTTAAGGAAATTTTTTTATTTATTTTTTGGAAATAACTATTGGAAAGTTTCAAATGGGTTTATCTTTTGTAGACGGGCGATGTATGAATTGATTCGGAAGCAAGTCCCTTTTTCTTTTTTTCCCAATAACTGTAAAGTAAACTTGGCCACGGTTAGTTGTATGGTGGCAAGATTTAATTTAGGAAAATTTTAAAGTTGCAATATCAAGTACAGAGTATTAAAATTAAAAGACCTTATAATTTTTTTCTTAATTTGTGTTGCTGCAATGGTACGTAGTACATAACATATCCTTGTAATTGAATTTTTTTATTAATTGTCCAAAAAATCGTAAATGCAATATTACACTTTTGTCAATTCAGTTTTAATTTATTTTTTTTTTTTTTAATTTTACCAATTGAATCCATTTGACCAAATTTAGCTAAAAATTGCTAATATGGATGTTGTTTATCTTACATGGCATAGCCGGCACTAATATAGATAATTTTTAATAATATTTTAAAAATATTTTTTGAATTTTTGAATTTTTTTATTTTTCCTTTATATTTTCTTTTCTTCCTTGTTTTTCCAACCATGGCCGGTGAGTTTGGCTGCCAACCATCAATAACAGGTGAGGGTCAACAAACCCCACTTGGTCTGGGTGAGGTCGTTGCCGACCATGAGCGAGGACCTTGACACCCTCACTAGTCACACTCCTAGGCGAGGGGTTCGTGGCCTCACCTAGACCAAGCAAGGGTCCCCAATAGTTGTCAATGATTTTCGGTCAAAATTGACTAGATAGATTCAATTGACTAAACATGAAAATGTTTAAAACTTAATAAACAAAATTATAAGATTCAAGACTAAATTGACATAATTGCTATACGTTTAGTACTTTTTGGACAATTTTCTCAAAAATACAATGTATTCCACTTGAAAAAAAAAAGGAAAAAAAGAAGAAGAGCATTTTAGAGTCTTCTTGCACACTAGATCGATTCTACTCTATAAAGTACTTTTGAATTTAGATTCTCAGGTATGCTCTTTTGTTTTAAAAGATACGCTTTCACGAAATTAAAGGTCATTGAACACTTACGTAAAAGGGAGGGAAAAAATTAATTTTTGTCTTATTCTGGTGGGTTTTATCAAGTTCTGTTTTTCTTAAAAGATATATAATTACTGTAAGTATGTTTGAAAGGATCCGTGCCGATATCTAGTTTGAGCATTGATAATTCTGCATCGAATAACCCTCAGCTAACTAAATGTCTAAGAAAATATGTTTTTCCATTGTCATTATGTGGTTAAGGTGCATTTCTAGATAATTTTGTTCGAGCATGTCTACAGAGGTGTCGTGTTGTGTATTAGTTAAAATGAAGTGACATAGGATATTGGATGACATGTAGTTTGACACTAAGAAATCAAAAGAAAAAGATTGCAAAGGAATATGTGGAAAATTTGCATATGGATCTGTCCAATTCGTGAAAAATCGCCTTGAGTATCTCAATTTCAATTCCAATCAATGATGCCAACCTTTGGTGCAAAAAAAAATATTATTCCACCTCTTATTTGTGATTATCTTGGAGGGTTAGAAACATAAATTAATGATGATCTTGCCTCTTCTTTATCCCTTGATTAAATAGGAGAAAATTATTTAAAAAATCATAAATCTATTATAATTGTGTTAATTCAATCATAAACATTTTCTTTTTGTCAATTTAATTCTAAACCTTTTACAATAGTGTCAATTTAGTTCATCTGGTCAATTTTGTCCCATCTGTACAGTAGTTGATAGTCACATGGACGCCAATCTTTCAGTCGACGTAGATATAGAAACTTTTTTTAAAATATTTTATTTTTTAGAAAATTTTGTTTTATATTAATTTCGACCAAAAAAATTATTAATTTAATTTTTCTTTTATTTTTTTTCATCTTCCTTCTTTTCCATTTTTTTCTCTCCACAAGTGGCCAGCGAAGGCCGCGAAGACCTTGTCGAAGCCTCACTAGCCACCGTAGGAAAAGAAGCAAAAGAAGAAGAAGAGAAACAAGAAAAGGAAAATTAATAAATTAATAAAAATTCGAAGAAAATAAAATATTATTAAAAATTGTCCATGTTAGTGCCATTTGGCCAAAATTGACTGGATGGACTAAATTGGCATAATTGCAAAATTTTTAAGACTGAATTGACAAAAAAAGGAATTAAAACTAAATTAATACAATTACAATAGGTTATGACATTTTTTAGTAATTCTCCTATTAAAATGAATATCAATTCATGTTAACTGTCCTAAAGACGCTTCTCGTTATGTGTATTCACAACATAAAAGTTGAATTTTTGAACAAGTTAGTACGTCGAGAATGACAATTGGGCCCCTTGTTTTGGATATGGAATTTGCTATTTGAAGTGAGCAGCTTCTTGTTTTTTTTTTTTTTTGTTTTTTTTTTTTTGGTCAAATAGGTGAGTGGCTTTGTCAAAATGGGTAATTCTTCAATTTTTTTAAGGTGTCCTTAAAATTGTTATTCCGACTCTTCATTAAGCCGATGCTCTAGGGGCATCTATTAATAAGACCCTTGACACATGTAGTGTACTTTCGGACTGTAGAGAACATAACGGTTTTTTTTTTTCAAGTAACTTACAATATTCTTATTGTTCGTCGATTGTAAGGAAATAAAATCCCCACTACAAAACTCCAGCAGTTGACACAGGTTTATACAGTTCAGACGCATCACCTAATTACACGTGTAGGTTGAAAATTTAAACCATGATATCAACATGTCTGTTAAGTTTGATACGCAAGTTGTTCTTACTTATGAACTTTAGCTTTAATCCTGCACAACGTGCAAGCCTAATAATTAATGCAACTTTTAAGATTCAAGTTGCGATCTTACCCTTAATATGAGAAAATCAGTTGCAACGTGCACAAGATCAATGTCGACCAAAGAACTCTAGTCAGTCCCCATCAGAAAAGATGCATGAACTCCACTCCACCATTCAAAGAGACTACAATGATTTGAGCAACTGTATTATAAATCAGATAAAGTATTTTTTTCAATGTTTTCCTTTTCTTTGAATTTCTCTCAGTGATTCGATTAGATAATTGGATGAATAATTATCTTATAGCCAAATCACATGAGAGTCAATCACCTCTAAAGTGGTTGATCTAATTGTAAAAGGATCACCTATTTTTGACGAAGTCACCAATACGATTCTCATTGTAGACAAACCTCTAAACAACCGGCACTGCATTACCTAGTTCTTGCATACTTTTTATCAAGAAATTTTCTGTTGTTAGCATGTTGGTGGCCCTACAGTAAGGGCTCATCAACCTTAAATTTTCAGGGGCCATATGTGGTAAGTGATAACTATTGTTTAATGTGACATTTCGTAATGGGTGTTGGACCTTTTGGTTTTGTCCAAGAGAGTCGCTAGCATTGATCACATCGTTAGGAGAATGGTCGTGTGTTGTGGGTTAATTAGTGGTTGAATTGGGTTGCTCTTTCTTATTTTGAAGCATTCGCTGATAGAGATTAGAGAATGAGTGCATTGATGGTCTATTTTCAAATGATTAAATAGACCGTAGCTGATTCTATGGAGTAGATGGAGAAACGGTAATTTATGACGGTTATTCCTTTGTTGCGCAGGCTATAGCAATGAGGCCACACGGTGGGATCCATGTGATGTATAAAGATGGGTTGGTCCATCAATTCCTATCATCTAAGGTTGAGACATTTTCTGCATCCCGCCACAGTTTAATGGTGAACTTTCTTGGTTTGTCGCCACTACGTAACAATTATTCCAAGATGAGACTTTACCCCCCTTTACAGTGTTGGCGTTGATTCTGCTAATGATGTGAACGAGTTTAAGCTAAACATGGCGCCTTTGTGGATGAATAAGAGATATGTGTTAACATTTCATTTTGATTATATAAACCAAGCTGTTGCTGAAAAGGTGGGAAGGTGCAACTATAGTGCGGCTCTTGAAGATTTATGAATTAGAGGTTTAAGTTTTGTTCAGGCCTGCTGAAGATTTATAAATTGGAGGTTTAACTTTCGTTCAGATCCGTTGCGAGGTTGGAAATGTGCAACTAAGTTAGGTTCTCGAAGATTTATCAATTAGAGGTTTATGCTTTGTTCAGATCTGTTGCGAGGTTGGGAATGGACAACTCTAGTGGGGCTCTTTAAGATGCAAAAGAAGCGTCAACAGGTCGATCTCTGTAATAAATCTAAAAACTGAACCTGTAGCCGCTTCTGATTTCACTGTTAGGGAGGGAAAGGGGAAGGAAACGAGGCAAGTGCTGTTTAGGTAACGAGATTCACATAATTTACTGCAGGTGCATGATTTTAACATCTACATTGTGTTAAGTAGTAAAGGGTTTGACCTGCTTCTTGAGCAATCAGAACGCAATCTCTTCTTCAGATTTTCTAAAACCTTTACCATTGCACCTTTCCCATGATCTCAAGAAATGGGAGATTTATCTTTCTTTAAAATGCAATACTCCATCAATATATAACCTTAAGACGAATTTTGTGTTTTAGGTATTAGAGACCTCGGTACTTGCTTACATCAGAGGTTTTGGACCAGCAATAGAGAGGGAAAGAGAGACCCCTATATTGGTAAGAATTTTTGCTCATATTATATTTTTAAATCAAATATTCTTTTTTTCCTCCAGCTTATATTTGTCAAGGCAATGCTCTCATGGCAATGGAATAGGTTGATGAAGCTGAGAAGTCCTATTCCACGTCCTTACAGACTACGAAGCACCGACACTCTCAAAGAGCTTTCGTATTGTGTCGGACACTTCGACATGTGTTTGACACTTTCGGACACTCTCAGATACTCTTTGACACTCGGTCAACACGTGTTAGAAAATCCGATACCTAGTTAATTTTCTCGACATTCTCCGACACTCGAGTTAGAATTCTGACATACGAGTTTTCTACACGTGATTTCGATATCAATGTCAATTTTAAAAATTCAATAAATGAGAGGTTAAAATATATATATGCGAAAAAATAAAACACAATAATAAAAATAATAAATGGAGAAAGAATTAAAACATAGTATTCTCTTCTCTTTAGACTCTCACTTCCCGTGATTGACAATTCACCCCTTAAGTTTTTTTTTTCTCCTCTTCCAACATATCTAACATGCGAGTCCAGAATATGGATCACTTATTTTTTTTCTCCAAGTTTTATGAATTATTGAAATAAAGTTGAATTTGTCAAATTAAAATAATAAATGATATTAATAAATTGCGAATTAATATTTTTAGTGCATATTCATTCTAGGCTTTTTTAATTATTTATTTATTTATGAATTTGATTCAAATTAATTTAATTGAAATAATCATAAAAATGATAATTTATTATGTATATATAAAAATGTATATTTAATACACAACGTGTCCCCATGTGTTGGAATTATCTGTTTTTTGAGAAACAACGTGTCGACGTGTCGTGTCGTGTCATGTCGTATGTTAGTGTCGGTTCTACTTAGCTTATGAATAGATACCTCCATTCGTCAATCCAAATCATTCAAGGTATGCTTTACTTCCTGAGTTTGACCAATGTTGTTATTCTCTAGTTTCTCATGTTGTCAGTTTATCAATGTCAAATTTTTGCAAGCTCTCCTCTACAGTATATGCTGTGAGTGGACATTTAGTTAAAGGGTGTATTTCTACTATTAAGAATCATCTTTTGACGATATGAGTTATAGTTCTTAGAGGTTTTTTCCATTCTTTCATCATTATGATGTGATAGTTTTATGACCATGTGTGTCTCCTTGAACAATTTTCTGTTGACATGAACACACTGATTTGAAATTTACTTGTAAAAGCTGTATTTATGATTTGGCAATAATTCAGTGACGACTTCCGATTCCTCACTCTTCTTTTTCTGTACCTTTTCTTATTCCTTTTTCCGCAAGATCGAGTTGAAAGGCTTCAACAGAAACTAGCTACCACAGATAAGCCGAAACAAGCTGTGTTGTTTACAGGTTTGTTATTCCTTGCAAATCATCATGCTTGATTGACTCGCTTTGGATAACCCACCTATCATGGTGACTGGTGAGTGCCATGAAAGTGAAGTCCTTAGCCGCAGTTTAGTGATTATCATAATAATCAGTGAAGCCATTTTTTTGTTTGCCTTGTATCCGCTCATGCAGCAAGTAATAAAGAGGACTTGTTTTCGAGATTCTTCTTGTGTAAACATTGCTTCACTTTTACCAATTGTTTGAGAATTGAGATCTTATTTTTTTTAGTCCTCACCGATGTGCAGGATTTGGGAGGCATTGGTGTGATTGGGTACTTCACACAATTGATAAAGGTTACACACTTACAATGAGAATGCCATGGAATGAGAGGTACTGCTTTTAGGTGAGTTCCTTGGTTCTGTTGCTTCCTTGTAATGTGTCAGCTAAGTGAAGGGATTTTGCAGAAGACATCTACATTATCTATTCTGTTGCACTTTCCCCCTTTTGTTCTATTAAGAAATAGATGATAGGCAAGTGCTAGAGAGACACAACTGAGTATTTTATACCTAATGAATGATTTAGACAATAGGTATCTAAGACAAAGCAGTAGACTTTCATGTACATTGCCTTATGTAAACACCTAATTCGGTTGCTTCAATGAGAGAGAGGTGACTGGAAGGTCCCGTGCATTCTCATGTTTGTGGTGCAGCAACGAAATGATCAAAGGCTCTCCATCAAATGCAACTCTCATGCATGAGTAGCTATTTCCGCATAATTAGCGTCGTAATAAGTGGAGAGCACACTCATGCTCATATGCTTTGCACTCCTTTTCTTTTTGCGAAAATTCTAGGTCTACCAAAGAAGCGTGCAGCGTTAACCTACTATCTCTCAGTTTAAGGACAATCTGTGAGAGCATCCATGCATTGCAATTTCCGTAAGTGCAGTTTATGTTTCTTGTAAGCGGGGGCAACGAAGAGGAGAAGCTTTTGGGTTTTCGAGTTTCTGCTGTGACCGCATAAGTTTAGCTGGTGGAGAGATCAGGTTTCATCCCCTATTGCGGATGCTCATATAAAGTAGAGAGAAATTTGTAAGTTAATGCTGTTATTAGTTATATAAGATACTATTTGACCATTCTTACTATAACAATATTAATCAAAAGCATTTGCTGTTGCCAATTCATCCATGTTTTTACTTTGACTTTGGTACTTCACCATAGTGCTATCAATAAATGACTTTCGATTGTTTCTAATAATGATGGATTTGGCAAGCCACTAGACCATCAAGAGTCCATAGTGACCCCACCTTATGAAAGGATGCAACTCGGATTTTGAGCAAGACCAAGTCAAGACCGGTCAACTTGGCAGGATGTACGTCGACGAGACCTCCACTTAAGCCATCGTTCTAGAGGAATTATTAAAACACTAAGCATCTATTAGTCCTGTGGACAGTTTGACCGTCACATGTCAACGCATATCATAGTTGTCATGATGTGTTGCCATTTATTATGACCGATCGGTACTTATCATTGGGTCATCATCTGTCAATCCTCACCCAACGGGTAAGAACTCTTTACCCCTATCTAAACTTCATTAGTTTCCACCATCTCCAAACTACGACTTAAGCATCCAACGGCCAATCCGGGCAATCAACTTAGACGCCCTAACCTATGTTCGTGGTTACAACTCCAATTTGTGGAGGAAATCTTAACAAATTCTTGGAAATTTACACTTCACAGCTATAACTTAGCTATACGAAAAGAATCGAAGCACAAAATGTTCATCGAATCAAATATATAAACATTGCAATTAATTATTCAAGATTGGCGAGATACTTATCAACAACATGGATATTTACTAATTTCACTGGCCATAATGATTTGCTTTTCATTGTTTACTAGAAAATGTATGTCACTTGAGTGTAGAGATTCGGATAATGCAGTTGAATATCCCCTTTCATGCAAGCGATGTTCTTGCAGAATTCTTTTTGGTCTGTGGATCTAATGTAAGGCCTAATAAATAAAAAGAAAAGAAAATTAGTTAACGCCACTTAAGGAATCAATATTATTTTCAACCCTTCATTTTTTTTCCTTGTTCAAAGTTTTTTTTTTTTTTTTTTTTAATCCTATGCTACTCCTAGTCTAACTCTTAGACTTGTGCCTTGCCTTCTCGTGGAGCATAAGAGTTAAAACCCACACTGGAAACTAATTCATCCCCACCTCAGAGTTAAAACCCACACTTGAAACTAATTCATCCCCACCTCAGAGGATTCGAACCCCCACATCCACCTCTCCCTCCATGTTGGAAAGGTAGCCACTGGGATTTACCTAGTGGTTCCTTGTTCAAAGTTCAAACCCTATGTTTGCCTTCACTCTATTTTCTTTTTGTGTAGAACGGACATCCAGACAGCTAATACAAAAATATCGTCAATATTAAGTGTAAAATTCGAAGCATTGAAAGCACAAATTCATATGTCAGTACAATTTTACTTCCAATGACCTAACAATTTCAAATATTTAAAATAAATTGCTAACTTTTTGGACTATCCGTGTATCTATCGCTTGTCATTCCACTAATCTACTCACTTCATCATTGACAACAAGCCAAACTTTTTAGCTATGGCTTAAAAGCATGGTTCGATCCAAAGCTGAGGAGAAGATTTCCCCTTGACATGCAGCTCGACCATACCATCTTTGAGGTGGTATATTCCCATGCCTGTCTCTCCTCCGTCTTCGGTAAACTGGGACGATGAGAGACAAGAGTAAGTAAAATAAATACAATTTGGCTTAATGAGATGATCTTCATCGACCTCCAAAGAGAAGGAAGAATTGTAGCCCAAGAAGAGGGATGTGTTCTCCAAGTTCTCAACTTCTGTCCACGTTTGAGTATCCAGGTCAATCTCGAGAACATGGAATCGAAAGGTTATGGTAGATGCTAGTTGTTGCCATTTTGCCACAAACAACAGAGATCCTGTCGTTGATTGCACTAGATACACTTGATTCGAATCCCAAAGGGAGTAGTATCCTGAGAGATACTCGAGTCTTTGTGGCACCTGGAAAACTACTTGAGCCTCAAACGGAGTTGGTCCATTCACATCGCACCTCGATATCCTATATGCATAATCGACAGCAACAAAGGACCCCTTATAATATATGACATCGACAAATCCATGCGTGGGGGAGTTCACTGCGGTCCACTCCTCTTCCCCGGGTTTCCAAAGCCCTAACCGTCCAGTGTCATAGATGACCATGACCTTGTAATCTGGACATGTAGTAGGGCTATCAGATAGGACGAACTTATGGATGAATTCAATATAATAGGGAGGCAGAGCTTCGATGTTGGGGAACTTATTCCAATCGGGAAGCTCAATAATATGATAGTAACGCAACATGGGAGTCTTTAGCATGCGGAATTCCCATTCTCTGCTGGTCACCAACACCCAACCACGTGAAGAGAAATATCCATTCGCCATCATTTCCGGCAAGAACTTTTTGTGAACCTGCTGACATGAGAGGCAGAAAAACTCACGCCACGGCATCTTCTCTTTGTCCATGAGCATCAACCATGGGATGTCGCTCCTCTCTTTGACAGCAGCAGATTGCCACGAGCGGCACACTGCTCGGAATGCCGATAAATTCTTCAGACAAAGGCGCTGAGAGCATAGTTGTAACAACTCTTGTGGGAACTCTGCCCAGTTACTCACCATGCTAAATTCAAAGCAGAATCCGACAAGCCAGATAGAAAATCAGAATGGAGTGGAAAAGGATCAGTAAGACTTTCAGCTACCCCAATGTGCATCTAAATCAGGTTTAATATTTAAAGAATCCGCGTATCTCACACAAATCACATCAAAACATGCCTTCTTGCGCTCGTTTCCTTCAGAGAACATGCATTCCGATTTCACTCAGACATTTCATCGAATAAGTGGCCTGCACTTCGCGTAATGAACCTCCCCTCACGTCCAAGGCCAAAAATCACAATCAGGTTATCGCTACAGGCTCAATGCAAATTCGAAACACTGATAAAGCTCTAACCAGAGACGAATTTCACATGCGCCTCGATCACATCTCTCAGACTCGATTACCCATATCAGATTGAGAATCAACTCTCGTACCTGGTAGATGCCATGACCAGGAACACCCCCGATCGAACTGAGAACAGGACTTCCCAAGAAATTCGTCGCCGGTGGGTCGACGCTGCAGAGCACTGCAACTGCTGCGCCTTTAGAAACTTGAAGACGGGCGGTGATCGATGATGCCTCGGACAGCGTTCAGAAACAACGGAGGGTTTTCTGATTTTCCTCGGGTTCTCCGAAAAGATTGCTCGAGGCGGAGATTTATAGGAAGAGGCGGCCGGGGCGGGTCGGGGCGGGCCGGGGCGGGTCGGGGCGGGGCGCGGGTCACGGAACCGGGAGGGACAACGTAGTCGAAGCGGAGTCTTCGCATGATATATAATAACATTTATTTTTGTCGGTCCTGGGTGTAGCGTAGGAGATGGTGACTATCTGTTGTCGATTGTTGAAAATGATTCGGCTCTCGCTTCTTTGACAGATGTGTACAAACGGTGGAAGGCGGTCGTCGGCGCGGACGGCGGATTTCTTGCTCGCCGGCGTCGTCCCTTGGGCGTTCGTCCGCCGTTCCAGGGGGAGTTAAAATTGATGGGCTCCACTTGTTATACGGGCCAAACTGACGGGCCGAATTAGATCAAAATTGATGGGCTTCAGCCGTAGTTATTCGGATGAACGGAACAGGCCCAATCGGATTGAGTCCTTTTCTGCGGCGGTTATTTCTTATTCGTCCATCATTTTTGTAATTGCCCCATTGATTGATTTATTTATTTATTTATACACATATCACAAAATGCGTATTCAATTTCTCAGCGAAATTTCAGGTTGCGGCAAAGTTAAGGCATGTGCGCATAAGGTAAAGGTTACATGGAAAAATAGGACGGGGTGAACAAAGAAGTTTTGTTGTCGGAACTTTTCTTTTTTTTTTTTGAAATAATATGGTTTGTTAAAATTCATAAACAGATTAATTTAATCACAATTAAATAGGTTGACCCATTTATTGGAAAAAGAAAAGAAACAATCCAAATGATTTTCGTGCCCTTAATTTTAAGAACTGCCGGTGGTCCACCTTTTTTCAGAAACAATGTTTTTTTAAGGAAATTTTCTTTTATTTATTTGTTGGAAATAACTATGGGAAAGTTTCAAATGAGTTTATCTTTTGTAGACGAGAAGTGTATGAATTGATTCGCGAGTAAATCTTTTGTTTTTTTTTTTTTTTTTTTTTTTTGGTCATAACTGTAAAGTAAACTTGACCATGGTTAGTTGTATGGTGGCAAGATTTAAATTAGGAAAACCTCAAAGTTGCAATATCAAGTACAAAGTATTAAAATTAAAAGATCTTATTAATTTTTGTTAATTTGTGTTGCTGCAATGGTACGTAGTACATAATATATCCTTGTAATTGAATTTTTTTTATTAATTATCCAAAAAATTGTAAATATAGTATTACACTTTTGTTAATTCAATTTTAAACTTTTAAATTTTGCTAATTCAGTCATAAACATTCTTACATCTTGTCAATTGAACCCATTTGGCCAAAGTTGGTTGGAGATCACTAATGCGGATGTCCATCTGTCTCATGGCATGGCATTTACCGACGCCGATATAAATAATTTTTAATAATATTTTTAAAATTTTGAATTTTTATTTTATTTTTTCCTTTATTTTTTCTTTTCCAACTCCAGCCGATGAGGTCGTTGGTCGACCATCACTAGCCATAGGCAAGTGTGACAACCCTCACTTGGTCTAGGCAAGGTTGTCGTTGACCACGGGCAAGGGCTACGACGACCTTACTAGCCACAAGCAAGGGGCTCATGACCTTGCCCAAACCAAGCAAGGGTCGTTAGCCCTCATTAGCGATTTCTGGCTAGCTAGATGGACTCAATTGAAACAATTGAAAGGTTTAAAACTACTATAGCAAAATTGAAATAAGTTCAAGATTTTTTGGACTATTTTTCCAAAAATTAATGTATTCCATTACAAAATAAGGGGAAAAAAGAGAGAGAGAAATAAAAGAAAAGAAAAGAGCATTCTGAAGACTTCTCGCACACTAGATTGATTCTAATCTGCAAAGTACTTTTGAATTAGATTCTCAGGCATTCTTTTTTGTTTTAAAAGATACCCTTTCACAAAAGCCTAAAGAAAAATAATGGGATTTTATGATTAGCCGGATTAAGTGTTCCACAGGCATAGTATACTTTCGTAGTATGGAATATCAAAAACAAAAGTACATGATGATAACTAAGATAGGTCTATCCCGACCAACATCTCTAAGCAATCAAAACATAATCTCATCTTCGGATTTTCTACATGCTTTAACAATGGATGTTGCCCAAATGGTCTTAACAACGGAGAGAATTCTCTTATGGTAAAATTGAATGCTCCATCAATTTCTAATCTCGTAAGCTCTCCTCTATGGTCTATGTTACGAGCGAAGATGCTAGGCTGTATTTTCATATATATGTTGGAAATTTCCTATAATATGAGCTTACATTAATTAATTGATTTTCTATTTTAAATAATCGGGTTAATAGATATTCCAATATTTGTTAAACCCTACAGTGATCTGATTAAATTGGGTATTGGCATCTATTAATAACGGGCCTGGTTTTTTTTTTTGGTCAGACCTAGTTGAGCAGCAAAGTGTAGACAATTATGTTTAATTGAAGCTCGTAATGGGAAGGGCCCAGTTGACACGCTGTTAATTAGGGTTTGCTAGGTTCCCTCTCTAGCTTATAAAAGGGTAGATTATACCTATCAGTTGCTTTAATCCCATTGAAAGCTGCTATATCGAAATAGGTCATAAAGAGGAAGATTCATCATTCCGATAAATCTTTGATTATCAGAGTGATTTATTTTTTCTTCAAGTGAAGCAATGGCTCAAATAGGTACGCTTTTAATTCCACTGTGTTTATTGATCTCGGTGTTTTATAGTCATATATGGATCCGTTTCTTCTTGATTGATTAGTTGTTTATGTGATATATAATTTTGGCAATGATAAGCCCCTCACAATTCAGGTTAAAGGTCGATGAACGAGAAGAAAAAATCTAATTTTTTGTCTTATTTTGGTGCGTTATGTATCAAGTTCTATTTTCTTAAAAGAAATAATTACCTACGCATGTTTGGAAGGATCCCCGCAAATATTCAGTTTGAGCATTGATAATTCTACATCAAATAACCCTTGACGGGCCAAATGCCTAAGACAATATGTTTTTTTCATTGTCATAACGTGGTTAAGGTGCACTTCTAGATAATTTTGTTGGAGCATGTCTACGGAGGTGTCAGGTTTTGTATTATTTAAAATGAAGGGACATGGGATATTGGACGATATATAGTTTGACACTAAGAAATTAAAGATTGTATAGGAAAATAGTGTGCGAGAGGAGAAAAATATGGGGAAAATTTGCATATGGATCTCTCGGTTTCGTGAAAAGTCGCCTTGAGTGTCTCAATTTCAATTCCAAACAATGAGGCCAACCTTTGGCGTAAAAAGAATGTCATTCCACCTCTTATTCGTGATTATCGTGGTGGGTTAAACACATAGATTAAGGATGATCTTGCATTTTCTTTGTCCCCCTAACTAAATTAGAGAAAATTATAAAAAAAAAATAAAAATCATAAACCTATTGTAATTGCATCAATTCAATCATAAATTTTTTTCTGGCCAATTTAGTCCTAAACATTTTACAATTGTGCCAATTCAATCCATCCCGGCTAATTTTAGTCAATCGGTAAGTCGATGTTGATGTGAATAATTTTATAATCATATTTTATTTTATTTTCAATTTTTTATTAATTGTTAAAATTTTTCTTTTTTTTTCTTTTCTTTTTTTCTCCTCTTTCTCTTTTTCCATCTTTCCTCCACAGAGGCCAACAAGGGCCATGAGGGCCGCAAAGCCCTTGCCAAAGCCTCACCAGCCATTGTGGGAAAAAAGCAAAAGAATGAAGAAGAGAAAAAAGAAAAGGAAAAGAAAAAGGAAAAATAAAAAAAAATTAAAAGAAAATACAATATTATTAAAAATTATCAACATCAACGTCAATTAGCCAAAATTGGTTGGATGAATTGAATTGGCACAATTACAAAAGTTTTAGAACTCAATTGGCAAAAAAAAAAAGATTGAAAATTAAATTGACACAATTGCAATAGATTATAACTTTTTTAATTCTCCCATTAAAATGAATATCGGTTCATGTTAACTATGTCTAAGAAACACTTATCGTTATGTTGTATTCACAACATAAAGGTTGAATTTTTGAACAAGTTAGTACATCAGTAATGACAATGTTAATAATTTCCTTACATGGTTGTCTAAAAATTTGCTATAGGAACACTCTTTAATACAAGCAAAATGTTGAAGAGTGTCCATTGGGCCCCTGTTTTGGATATGAAATTTTCTATTTGAAGTGAGCAGCTTTGTTTTTTTTTTTTTTTTTTTTTGGGTCAAATTAGTGAGCGGCTTTGTTAAAATGGGTCATTCTTCAATTTTTCGAAGTGTTTGAAAATTTGTTAGTCCTCACTCTTCATTGTGCCGATGCTCAAAGGGCACCTATTAACAAGACCCTCGACACATGTAGTGTACTTTCAGACCGTAGAGAACATAATTTTTCTTTTTTTGTTTATAAGTAACTTACAACATTCCTATTGTTTGTCGATTGTAAGGAAATAAAATCCCCACTGCAAAAACTCTAGCAGTTAACACAAGTTTATATAGTACAAAAGGCATCACCTAATTACACATATAGGTCGAAAATTTAAACCATGATATAATCAACATGTCTGTTAAGTTTGATATACAAGTTATTCTTACTTATGAACTTTAGCTTTAATCTAGCGCAACTTGCAAGTTAATGATTAGTGCAACTTTTAAGATTCAAGGTGTGAGGTTGAGATATTTTCTAAGGGAAAAGAACACATGAAGTGCCAAAACTTAGCACGGATGGATACTTAAGTGCCCAAATCGGAGTTAAATTGATCGGTTAACTCGAGAAAATCTTGCCAAAATGTTAACGTGACAATTTTCCGGTGATATAAGTGCAAAACGGCATCGTTTTGCACGTTGATGTGACTAGACAAGTGCAAAAACAATGTCATTTTACTATCGAAGTGGATATAAATATCAATTAAATAAAATTTAAAACCAAATTTATATTTTAAAAAAAAAAAAAAAAAAAGAGGAAGATGGAGGTTGCCGGGGTGAGGGCGAGGCGAGGGCGAGGGCCCCCACTTTTGCCAAGAAGGGTCGGTGATGGCGGGGTAAGAGTCGGCCAAGGTCGCCGAGCTTTGGCCAAGGGCTGGTGATCCCGATTGATCAACGACAAGGGCCTGCAAGCCCTCTGGTCAAGGCCTAATGACCTTGGTCGATTGACGGTTTTTGAGCTGTCGCCCAAATCTCAGGCAAGGGTCGTAATCCTCCCCCAAATCAAGCTAGGGCTCATAGGCCCTCATCGTCGGTCGATTGGGTCGCCGGCCCTAGCCAAGGCCCAACCCCATCAAATATTTATATTGAAATTATTAAAAAAAAAAAAAAAAACAGGATGATGTCGTTTTTGTGACTCGTTGCTGGCTCAACTCTCTAGGTGCCATGTAAGCAAGTTATATTATTAAAAAATTGTCACGTAGGATTTCCGCCACATTCATCGGACTTGGCACTCAAGTGTCTCATTTTTCAAAAAAAGTAACATTTAAGTATCACTTTCATAATTTTTGGCACTTAATTGTTCATTTATGCCAACTTTAGGTGCCCTTCTTCCCATTTTCTACATACTACCACAATTGGGGAAAAGTGCTAAAAAAGTCCTAAACCTTTTGTCTTTGTGCCAATTTAGTCATAAACATTTTTTTGTGCCGATTTAGTTCTAAACATTTTTATGTTGTGCCAATTCAGTCATTTCCGGCTAATTTTGGCCGGATTTTGCTAATCGGATGCCGCCGACCGGCTGACATGACCTGATTGGCGTTGACATTGACAACTTTTAATAATATTTTAATATTTTTTATTTTTTATTTTTTTTTTTTTTATTTTTTTGATTTTTGATTTTTTTTTTGGTTTTTGATTTTTCTTTTATATTTTTTGATTTTTATTTTTCTTTATTTTTCTCCTCTTCTTCCTCCAGCCGGTCGGCAAACCTCAACGACCAACCAGAGGCAACAGCCGGCGAGGTCAAGGTCGACCTTGCTGGCCACCTCGCCAGTGGCCGTGAGGGCGTTCTCACGCGAGGTGACGAGGCTCGCCCTCGCCAAATCTGGCAACGGTCGAGCCTCGCCCGCCCGGCGCGAGGCCGCCCTTGAGGCCTGGGCGGCAAGGCTTGCCCTCTCCGGATTTGGCGACGAGTTAGGGTTTGAGTCAAACTCCGTCAACGGCTCGCTCTTCACCTTCTGCGAGCTTGTCTCTAGGGAGCCGTTCTTCTCTCCGAAGAAGGTGGGGTACCTCGCCGTGAGGTCGGAATCCACGGCCAAAGCAAAGTTACCCCCGCCGCCACCGAGGCAAGTGGAGGAGCTCGATGGCTTGGGTCGAGGCGAGCCCGAGGAGTGCCATGAAGGAATTGGCGCTCTCCGGGGTGGAGCCATCAGGTGCTAGAGATCCTCAGGGAGCACTAACTCCAACGCGGCATCGGTGGATCCGACTAGGGTTAGAGTTGTCGGCTCCATCGAGAATCGGCTTCGGAGCTGATCAAATCGAGCTGGCCACCTCACGCCGAGCTGGCGAGGGCTCACCCTCATTGGCCATGGGCGAGGCTTGACCCTCGCCAAATCCGGTGAGGGTGAGCCTCACTGCCCAGGCCTCGAAGGCAGCGTCGCACCGGGCGGGCGAGGCTCGCCCTTATCGGATCTGGCGAGGTCGACCTCGACCTCATCGACTGTCGCCTCTGGCCAATCGTTGAGGTCCGGTGACCGGTTGGAGGAGGAAGAGGAGAAGAAAAAAAAAAATATATATAAATATAAATAAATAAAATATTAAAATATTATTAAAAGTTGTCAATGTTAGCGCCGATCAAGCCACGTCAGCCAGCCGGCGTCCAGTCAACAAAATCCGGCCAAAATTGATCGGAAACGACTGAATTGACACAACGTAAAAATGTTTAGGACTAAATCGGCACAAAAAAAAAGAAAAAAATGTTTAGGACTAAATCGGCACAAAGACAAAATGTTTATGACTTTTTTGGCACTTTTCCCGCCATATTTTGATGGTGAACTTTCTAGGTTTGTTGCCACTACGTAACAATTATTCCAAGATGAGAGTTTACCCCTTTAATGTAGTTGACAAGGTGTTTGTGTTGATTCTGCTAATGATGTGAACGAGTTTGCGCTAAACATGACACCTTTGTGGAAGAATAAGAGATTCATGTTAACATTTCATTTTGATTATATAAACCAAGCTGTTGCTGAAAAGGTGGGAAGGTGAAACTATAGTGCAGCTCTTGAAGATTTATGAATTAGAGGTTTAAGTTTTGTTCAGGTCTGAAGATTTATGAATTAGAGGTTAAACTTTCGTTCAGGTCTGTTGTGAGGTTGGGGATGTGCAACTATAGTTGGGTTCTTGAAGAATTATCAATTAGAGGTTTATGTTTTGTTCAGATCTGTTGCGAGGTTGGGAATGGGCAACTCTAGTGGGGCTCTTTAAGATGCAAAAGAAGCGTCAATAGCTTGACCTCAGGAATAAATCTAAAAACTGAACCTGTAGTCTCTTATGATTTCACTGATAGGGAGAAAAAGGGGAAGGAGACGGGCCAAGGGCTGTTTAGGTAACGAGATTCGCATAATTTACTGCAAGTGCATGATTTTAACATCTACATGGTGTTAAGTAGTAAAGGGTCTGATCTGCTTCTTGAGCAATCAAAACGCAGTCTCTTCTTCAGATTTTCTAAAACCTTTACCATTGCACCGTGCCCATGATCTCAAGAAATGGGAGAATTATCATTCTTTAAAATGCAATACTACATCAATATATAACCTTAAGAACACCGAATTTTGTGTTTTAGGTATTAGAGACCTTGGTACTTGCTTACAGTTTGGTCATCATCTATCGATCCTCACCCGACGGACAAGAACTCTTTACCCCTATAGCTTCATAAGTTTCTGCCATCCTCAAACTACGACTTAAGCATCCGAGGGCCAATCCAGGCAATCACCTCGGATGCCCTAACCTGAGTTCATGGTTGTAGCTCCAATTGGTGGAGGAAGCCTTAACAGATCTATGTACACTTAACAGCTGAACTTAGCTTATAGGAAAAGCATCAAAACACAAAATCCTCATCAAATCATATATATAAATATTGCAATTAATCATTCGAGATTGGCGAGATGCTTATTGACAACATCAAACTAATTTCACTATCCATAATGATTTTTTTTTTTTTTTTTTTTTCGGTAAAGGTAAGAATATATTAAGGAAAAACCAGCTATACAAAAAATGGCGCCAAAAACTTTCACTCATAATGCAAATAGTGCAAAAAAGCATAATGAGTGGAAGGGAGCTGAAGTAAAAAAAAAAAACAGAACAAAAACAACAGCACCAGCTGAAAACACCACGGCAAACACCAAAGATCAAAGAAGATCAACTCAGTAACGACAGCCACAACACCATCCAGAAGTCCGGAACAACCCGCCATCAGTCCGTATGCTCAACAGGGCCACCAACGAAGACAGAGGGCTCAAATCCCCATCCTCTTCTATTTCTGGAGTTGTCCAGTACTCTATTGATTTGCTTTTCATTGTTTACTCGAAAATGTATGTCACTTGAAATGTGTATAGTGTAGAAATTCAGAAAATACAGTTAAATTATTCCCCTCTTTCATGCGACCAAGGTTCTTGTAGAATTCTTTTTATTGTTCACTCGAAAATATAAGGCCCTAATGTATAAAAGAGAAGAAAAATAGTTAACCACAGTTAATGAGTCAATATATTTTCGACCTTCCATTGTTTTTCCCTGTTCAAAGTTCAAACCCTATGTTTTGCCTTCACTCGATTTTGTTTTTTGTGTAGAACCAACACGATATATTATGCAAGGCAGCAGAAGAGATAAAACAATGGAAAGAAAACACCCAGACATCATCACTAGATGTAAAATTCAAAGTATCGAAAGCACAAATTCAGATTTCAGTACAATTTTACTTCCAATGACCTAACAATTTCATGTTCATAAAAGGAATTGCTAACTTTATGTACCAACCGTGGATCTATCTTGTCATTTCGCTAATCTGCTTACTTCATCAGTGTTAACAAGCCAAACTTTTTAGCTATGGCTTAAAAGCATGGTTTGATCCAAAGCAAAGGAGAAGATTTCCCCTCAACATGCAGCTTGACCGTACCATCTTCGAGGTGGTATATTCCCATGCCTGTGTCTCCTCCATCTTCAAAAAACTGGGACAATGAGAGACGAACGTAAGTAAAATAAATACAATTCGGCTTGATGAGATGATCTTCATCCACTTCCAAAGAGAAGGAAGAATTGTGGCCCAAGAAGAGGGACGTGTTCTCCAAGTTCTCAACTTCTGTGCACATTTGAGTATCCAGGTCAATCTTGAGAACACAGAATTGAAAGGCTATGGTAGATGTTAGTCCTTCCTATAGTGACACAAACAACAGAGATCCCGTTGTTGATTGCACTAGATACACTTGATTCACATACCAAAGGGATCCTGGGGAATACTCATGCTTGAATTCTGGGAGTCTTTGCGGCATCTGGAAAACTACTCGAGCCTCAAATGGAGTTGGTCCATCCACATCGCACCTCGATATCCTATCCTCATAATCGACAGCAACAAAAGACCCCTTATAATATATGACATCGTAAATTTTTTCATCTGTGGGGGAGTTCACTGCCGTCCACTCCTCTTCGCCGGGTTTCCAAAGCCCTAACTGTCCAGTGTCATAGATGACCATGACCTTGTAATCTGGAGATGTAGTAGGGCTATCAGATAGGACGAACTTACGGACGAATTCAACATCAATGAGAGGCAAAGCTTTGATGTTGGGGAACTTATTCCAATTGGGAAGCTTAATAATATGACTGTAATGCGACATGGGATTCTTTAGCATGTGGAATTCCCCATCTCTGCTGGTCGTCAACACCCAACCTCGCAAAGAGAAATATCCATTCGCCATCACTTCTGGCAACAGCTTTTTGTGAACCTGCCGACATGAGAGGCAGAAAAACTCACGCTGCGGCATCCCATTTTTGTCTGTGAGCATCAATTATGGGACATTGCTTCACTCTTTGACAGCAGCGGATTACCATGAGCGGCACACTGCTCGGAACGCCGATAAATTCTTCAGACAAAGGCGCTGGGAGCATAGTCGTAACAACTCTGGTGGGAGCTCTGCCCAGTTTCTCGCCATACTAAATTCAAAGCAGAATCCAACAAGGGAGATAGAAAATCAGAATGGAGAAAGATCAGGAAGACTATCAGGTACCTCATTGTGCATCCAAATCAGGTTTGAATATTTAAAGAATCTGCTTATTTCACACAAATCCCATCAACACATGCCTTCTTGAACTTGTTTCTTTCAGAGAAGATGCATTCTGACTTCACTCAGACATTTCATCGAATAATTGGCATGCACTTTGAGTAATGAACTTCCGCTCACATATAAGGCCAAGAATCACTATAAGGTCATGACTACAGCTTCAATGCACATTCGAGACATTGATAAAGCTTTTAACGGAGACGAATTTCACATGAGCCTCAACCAAATCACATTAACACATGCCTTCAGAGAACATGCATTCTGCTTTCACTCAGACATTTCATCGAATAAGTGGCACGCACTTCGAGTAATGAACTTCCGCTCACGTAAAAGGCCAAGAATCACTATCAGCTCATCACCACAGGCTCAATGCACATTCGAAACACTGATGAAACTTTAACCAGAGACGAATTTCACATGGGCCTCGACCAAATTTCTCAGACTCGATTACCCATATTAAAATTGAGAATCTACTCTCGTACCTGGTAGATGCCATGACCAGGAAGACCCCCGATAGGACTGAGAACCGGAATTCCCAAGAAAGTCGTCGCCGGTGGGTCGACGCTGCAGAGCACTGCAACTGCTGCGCCTTTGGAAACTTGAAGACGGGCGGTGATCGATGATGCCCCGGACGCCGTTCAGAAACAACGGAGAAAAAAGCTCAAAGACGGAATCCAGAAGATTTTTTCGGCTCTCTCTTCTTTGACGGATGTGTATGAATGGTGGAAGGCGGTCGTCGGGGAACGCCGGTGACCGGCCAGCCGACGGCGGGTTTCTTGCTCGCGGGCGTCGTCCCTTGGGTGCTCGTCTGTCGTTCCAGAGAGAGCGAAATAAGTAGGGGATGGAGGACGGGCTCCACTTGTTTTACTGGCCAAACTGATGGGAGTATGCAGGCGTAAAATGTCATTTCCCCCTACAATTTAATGAACTCGTAATTGCCAAAAAAGAAGAAAAGCACTCATTGTTCCATGAAAAATCAAATTTAGGACCGCAAATGGGGGTGCTGTTGTAATTATCGTTGAATGTACAATATTTATAATCGTTATCATAATTTATCGTATCAATGGAATGTGCTAAGGAGGGTCTACTTCACGTTGCGTTATCCGTAGCCCATACTAACAGTTAAGTGCAAGTACATGTAGCATTGTTCCACGGGCATTAACACAAGGTAGGCCATGATCCATGTTCAGGGAGTAAATTATCCATTTAATGTTAAACCTATTGTGGAGATGCCAATTCAGTCCTCCAGTTTTCAATTTTGTAAATTAATCTTAAATCTTTATGCAAAATTCCAAGCTGCTAATTTTCGTTATAAATCGTTAATACAATGATCTAGTTATCATAAGTTGTCTTACGTGGCACACCATCATTTTGGCAATTTCAATAATCTGCTGGAATTTCATGCAAAAATTTAAGATTAAGTTGACAAAATTAGAAAGTTTGTAATTCAAATAGTTACATAAAGTTTTAGAATCCATTGGATAATTTATCCACACCAAGGTGTGCCAATTTGAAATCACGGTGTCTCAACTAGGCTTTCTTTTTCTTTACTGTTTTTCTTGGTTGACTTTTCCCCCTTTTCTCCAAAACTTCATTATTATTATTTATTTTCATTTTCTCTTGAAACAAATATAAGGCGGCATCCTTTTGTACAAGTTGATTTTTCTTTAATTGGGTTTTTCCTCAAAATAAACGGTGATCAATTTGATAACAGATCATTAACAAATCAAAGAAACAGTTTGTGGATGAAAATTCAATTTTTTTTTTTTTTATGAATTTAAGGATGTATTTGTTTGGGTGAAAGAGTTTTCCAAAAATTAATTTTTTCGACTTTCACCCGTTTGATTCATTGAAAATGAAAATGACTAGTTAACCAAAAATAATTTCCAATCAACAAAAATATTCATACATATATTTAGGAAAGTGAATTCCTTAATCTAAAAAAGTAAAAACACTTTTCAAAGTTACTATTTTTACCCTTTCACTTTTCATTCACGAGTTTCTATAGCTTTTTATCTTTCATCCAGATAAGCTATTTCGTTCACTCTTCTTTCCCTTTTTAAGTTCTTCTTCACCAACGCTTATCATCTTTGTCATTGAAGATTCAACTCTTATTCAATGATGATTAACATGGCTTTGCTCTAGATTCTCTCTCCCCTCTCTAATTTGAAAATAATCTCTGAAAATCTGATCAATGCTCTACATAGTGAACTAGTTGTTGATCCTTTGTGCTACAATCATTTCATTCTCGTTTCCGTTCCTCTTCTTCAAACGAATTTCAGAAATCAAATTTCAAAATTTTAAAGCAAATGTTCTTTCTTTCCTCCAACTTATACTTGTCAAGGCGATGCTCTCATAGCAATGGAATAGTTTGATGAAGCTGAGAAGTCCTATTCCACGTCCTTACGGATAGATACCTCCATTTGTCGTTCCAAATCATTCAAGGTATGCTTTACTTCCTGAGTTTGACCAGAGCAGATATTCTCTGGTTTCTCATGTTGTCAATTTATCAATGTCAAATTTTTTTAAGCTCTCCTCTACAGTATATGCTGTGAGTGGACATCTAGTTAAAGGGTGTATTTCTGCTATTAAGGATCATCTTTTGACAATATGAGTTATAGTTCTTAGAGGTTTTTTCATTCTTTCATCATTATGATATGATAGTTTTATGACCATGAGTGTCTCCTTTAACAATTTTCTGTTGACATGAACACACTGATTTGAAATTTACTTGTAAAAGCTGTATTTATGATTTCGCAATAATTCAGTGACGACTTCTGATTCCTCACTCTTTTTTTTCTATACCTTTTCTTATTCCTTTTTCCACAAGATCGAGTTGAAAGGCTTCAACAGAAAGTAGCTACCATAGATAAGCCGAAACAAGCTGTGTTGTTTACAGGTTTGTTATTCCTTGCCAAGAAAGTGAAGTCCTTAGCCGCAATTTAGTGATTACCGTAATTATCAGTGAAGCCATTTTTTTGTTTGCCTTGTATCCGCTCGTGAATCAAGTAATAAAGAGGACTCGTTTTCGAGATTCTTCTTGTGTAAACATTGCTTCACTTTTACCAATGGTTTGAGAACTAAGATCTTATTTCTTTTAGTCCTCACCGATGTGCAGGATTTGGGAGGCATTGGTATGATTGGGTACTTTACACAATTGATAAAGGCTACACACTTAAAATGAGCATGCCATGGAATGAGAGGTACTGCTTTTTGGTGAGTTCCTCGGTTTTGTTACTTCCTTGTAATGTGTCAGAAGTGAAGGGATTTTGCAGAAGACATCTACATTATCTATTCTGTTGCACTTTCCCCCTTTTGTTCTATTAAGAAATAGATGATAGGCAAGTGCTAGAGAGACACAATTGAGTATTTTATACCTAATGAATGATTTAGACAATAGGTATCTAAGACAAAGCAGTTGACTTTCATGTACATTGCCTTATGTAAACACCTAATTTGGTTGCTTCCATGAGCGAGAGGTGACTGGAAGGTCCCGTGCATTCTCATGTTTGTGGTGCAGCAACGAAATGATCAAAGGCTCTCCATCAAATGCAAGACTCTCATGCATGAGTAGCTATTTCCGCATAATTAGCGTCGTAATAAGTGAGAGCACACTCATGCTCATATGCTTTGCACTCCTTTTCTTTTTGAGAAAATTCTAGGTCTACCAAAGAGGTGTCCAGCATTAACCTACTATCTCAGTTTAAGGACAAAATCTGTGAGAGCATCCATGCATTGCAATTTTCGTAAGTGCAGTTTATGTTTCTTGTAAGCGGGGGCAATGAAGAGGAGAAGCTTTTGGGTTTCAAGTTTCTATTGTGACCGCATAAGTTTAGCTGGTGGAGAGAGCAAGTTTCATCCCCTGTTGCGGATGCTCATATAAGGTAGAGAGCAATTTGTAAGTTATGCTGTTATTATTTATATAAGATACTATTTGACCATTCTTACTATAACAATATTAATGAACAGCATTTGCTGTTGCCAATTCATCCATGCTTTTGCTTTGACTCTGGTACTTCACTCTAGTGCTATCAATAAATGACTTTCGATTGTTTCTAATAATGATGGATTTGGCAAGCCGCTAGACCGTCAAGTGTCCATAGTAACCCCACCTGATGAAAGGATGCAACTCGGATTTTGAGTCAAGACCAAGTCAAGAGACCTCCACTTAAGCTATCATTTTGGAGAAATTATTAAAAGACTAAGATCTATTAGCCCTGTGGACGGTTTGATTGTCACATGTCAACGCATATCATAGTTGTCATGATGTGTTGCCATTAATTATGACTGATCGATACTTATAGTTTGGTCATCATCTGTCAATCCTCACCCAACGGGCAAGAACTCTTTACCCCTATCTAAACTTCATTAGTCTCCACCATCTCCAAACTACGACTTAAGCATCCAACGGCCAATCCGGGCAATCGACTTAGACACCCTAACATGTGTTCGTGGTTACAGCTCCAATTTGTGGAGGAAGCCTTAACAAATTCTTGGATATTTACACTTCATAGCTAGAACTTAGCTATACGAAAAGAATCGAAGCACAAAATGTTCATTGAATCAAATAAATAAACATTGCAATTAATCATTCAAGATTGGCGAGATCCTTATTAACAACATGATATTTACTAATTTCACTGGCCATAATGATTTGCTTTTCATTGTTTACTAGAAAATGTATGTCACTTGAAATGTGTAGTGTAGAGATTCGGATAATACAATTGAATATCCCCCTTTCATGCGAGCGAGGTTATTGCAGAATTCTTTTTGGTCTGTGGATTTAATGTAAGGCCTAATGAATAAAAAAAAAAAGAAGAATAGTTAACCCCACTTAAGGAATCAATATTATTTTCTACCCTTCATTTTTTTACTTGTTCAAAGTTCAAACCCTATGTTTTGCCTTCACTCTTTTTGTTTTCGTTTAGAACAGACATCCGACAGCTAATACAAAAATATTGCCAATATTAAGTGTAAAATTCGAAGCATTAAAAGCAAAATTCAGATGACAGTACAATTTTACTTCCAATGACCTAACAATTTCAAACATTTAAAATGAATTGCTAACTTTTTGGACTAACCGTGTATCTATCGCTTGTCATTCCACTAATCTGCTCACTTCATCATTGACAACAAACCAAACTTTTTAGCTATGGCTTAAAAGCATGGTTCGATCCAAAGCAGAGGAAAAGATTTCCCCTTGACATGCAGCTCGACCGTACCATCTTCGAGGTGGTATATTCCCATGCCTGTGTCTCCTCCGTCTTCGGTAAACTGGGGCGATGAGAGACAAGAGTAAGTAAAATAAATACAATTTGGCTTGATGAGATGATCTTCATCGACCTCCAAAGAGAAGGAAGAATTGTCGCCCAAGAAGAGGGATGTGTTCTCCAAGTTCTCAACTTCTGTGCATGTTTGAGTATCCAGGTCAATCTCGAGAACACAGAATCGAAAGGTTATGGTAGATGTTAGTTTTTCCCTTGACACAAACAACAGAGATCCTGTCGTTGATTGCACTAGATACACTTGATCCAATTCCCAAAGGGATCCTGAGGGATACTCATGCTCGAATTCTTGGAGTCTTCGAGGCACCTCGAAAACTACTTGAGCCTCAAACGGAGCTGGTCCATCTACATCGCACCTCAATATCCTATCATCATGATCAACAGCAACAAAGGACCCCTTGTAATATATGACATCGTAAAATCCAAGTGCATGGGACTTCACTGCGGTCCACTCCTCTTCCCCAGGTTTCCAAAGCCCTAACCATGCTTCGTCATAGATGACCATGACCTTGTAATCTGAAGATGTAGTAGGGCAATCAGATAGGACAAACTTACTGACCAATTCAACATAAAAGGGAGGCAGAGCTTCGATGTTGGGGGACTTATTCAAATTGGGAAGCTTAATAATATGACAGTAACACGACATGGGAGTCTTTAGCATGCGGAATTCCCCGTCTCTGCTGGTTATCAACACCGAACCTCGTGAAGAGAAATATCCATTCGCCATCATTTCTGGCAAGAGCTTTTTGTGAATCTGCTGACATGAGAGGCAGAAAAACTCACGCCATGGCATCCCATCTGTGTCCGTGAGCATCAACCATGGGATGTCGCTCCTCTCTTTGACAGCAGCAGATTGCCACGAGTGGCACACTGCTCGGAATGCCGATAAATTCTTCAGACAAAGGCGCTGGGAGCATAGTTGTAACAACTCTTGTGGGAGCTCTGCCCAGTTTCTCACGATTCTAAATTCAAAGCAGAATCCGACAAGCGAGATAGAAAATCAGAATGGAAAAGGATCAGTAAGACTTTCAGCTACCCCGATGTGCATCTAAATCAGGTTTACTATTTAAAGAATCTGCGTATCTCACACAAATCACATCAACACATGCCTTCTTGCCCTTGTTTCCTTCAGAGAACATGCATTCCGATTTCACTCAGACATTTCATCGAATAAGTGGCATGCACTTCGAGTAATGAACCTCCCCTCACGTCCAAGGCCAAAAATCACTATCAGGTTATCGCTACAGGCTCAGTGCACATTCGAAACACTGATAAAGCTCTAACCAGAGACGAATTTCACATGCGCCTCGATCACATCTCTCAGACTCGATTACCCATATCAGATTGAGAATCAACTCTCGTACCTGGTAGATGCCATGACCAGGAACACCCCCGATCGAACTGAGAACCAGAATTCCCAAGAAATTCGTCGCCGGTGGGTCGACGCTGCAGAGCGCAGCAACTGCTGCGCCTTTAGAAACTTGAAGACGGGCGGCGATCGATGATGCCCCGGACACCGGTCAGAAACAACGGAGAAAAAGCTCAAAGACGGAAGGAGAATTTGCGATTCAATTTCTCAGCGAAATTTCAGGTTGCGGCAAAGTTAAGGCATGTGCGCATAAGGTAAAGGTTACATGGAAAAATAGGACGGGGTGAAAAAAGACGTTTTGTTATCGGAACTTTTTTTTTTTTTTTAAATAATATGGTTTGTTAAAATTTATGAAAGGATTAATTTAATCACGATTAAATAGGTCGACCCATTTATTGGAAAAAGAAAAGAGACAATCCAAATGATTTTGGTGCCCTTAATTTTAAGAACCGCCGGTGGTCCACCTTTTTTCAGAAACAATGATTTTTTAAGGAAATTTTCTTCTATTTATTTGTTGGATATAACTATGGGAAAGTTTCAAATGAGTTTATCTTTCTGTAGACGGGGAAGTGTATGAATTGACTCGCGAGTAAGTCTTTTCTTCTTCTTTTTTCTTTTTTTTTTTAAATAACTGTGAAGTAAACTTGGCCATGGTTAGTTGTATGGTGGCAAGATTTAAACTAAAAATTTTAAAGTTGCAATATTGAGTACGGAGTATTAAAATTAAAAGATCTTATCAATTTTTCTTAATTTGTGTTGCTGCAATGGTACGTAGTACATAACATATCCTTGTAATTGATTTTTTTTATTAATTATCCAAAAAATCGTAAACATAGTATTATATTTTATCAATTCAATTCTAAACCTTTTTAATTTTGCTCATTAAGTCCTACATTTTCACGTCTTGTCAATTGAGCACATTCGACCAAATTTGGCTGGAGATCATTAATGTAGATGCCCGTCTATCACACTTCGCATGATCGACGTTGACATAAATAATTTTTAATAATATTTTGAATTTTTATTTTATTTTTTCCTTTATTTTTTTTCTTTTCTTCCTTGTTTTTCCGACTCTGGTCAGTGAGGTCATTGGTCGACCATCACCAGCCACAAGCAAGTGTGACAACCCTCACTTGGTTTGAGCAAGGTCGTCGTTGGCCACGAGCGAGAGCTACAACGGCCTTAGTGAGGGGCTCGTGACCTTGCCCACACCAAGCAAGGGTCATTAGCTCTCGTTAGCGATTTCCAGCCAAAATCGGTCAGATTGACTCAATTGA
Source organism: Eucalyptus cloeziana (assembly GCA_014182715.1). Lineage (NCBI taxonomy): Eukaryota > Viridiplantae > Streptophyta > Magnoliopsida > Myrtales > Myrtaceae > Eucalyptus > Eucalyptus cloeziana. The sequence continues at coordinate 33,199,766 of CM024641.1, read as the reverse complement.
AGCAATTAAAAGGTTTAAGATTATATTGGCAAAATTACAATAGGTTTAAGATTTTTTGGACTATTTTTCCAAAATTAATGTATTCCATTACGAAATAAGGAAAAAAAAAAGGGAGAGAAAAAAAGAAAAGAAAAGAGCATTTTGAAGACTTCTAGCACACTAGATCGATTCTAATCTGCAAAGTACTTTTGAATTAGATTCTCTGGCATTCTTTTTGTTTTAAAATATACGCTTTCACAAAAGCCTAAAGAAAAATAATGGGATTTTATGATTAGTCGAATTAAGTGTTCAATAGGCATAGTATACTTTCGTAGTATGGAATATCAAAAACAAAAGTACGTGATGATAACCGAGATAGGTCTATCCCGACCAGCATCTCTAAGCAATCAGAACACAATCTCATCTTCGGATTTTCTGCATGCTTTAACATTGCCCACATGGTCTTAACAACGGAGAGAATTCTCTTATGGTAAAATTGAATGCTCCATCAATTTCTAACTTGTAAGCTCTCCTCTACGGTTTATGTTACGAGCGGACATGTTAGGGTGTATTTTCATTATATATATTGTCTTATTTTGGTAATGATAAGTATATTGGCAATGATAAGTCCCTCACAATTCAGGTTAAAGGTCGTTGAACGCTTATGTGAAAAGGGAAAGCTAATATTTTGTCTTATTTTGGTGGGTTATATATCAAGTTCTGTTTTTCTTAAAAGAAATAATTACCATACCCATGTCTGGAAGGATCCCTGCAAATATTTATTTTGAGCATTTATAAGTCTACATCAAATAGCCCTTGACTGGCCAAATGCCTAAGACAATATGTTTTTTTCTTTGTCATAACGTGGTTAAGGTGCACTTCTAGATAATTTTGTTGGAGCATCTCTACGGAGGTGTCAGGTTGTGGATTAGTTAAAATGAAGGGACATTGGATATTGGACGATAAATAGTTTGACACTAAGAAATTAAATATTGTATAGGAAAACAGTGTGCGAGAGGAGAAAAATATGCGGAAATTTTGCATATGGATCTCTCAAATTCGTGAAAAGTCGCCATGAGTATCTCAATTTCAATTCCAAATAATGATGCCAACCTTTGGCGTAAAAAGAAAATCATTCCACCTCTTATTCGTGATTATCGTGGTGGGTTAGAAACATAAATTAAGGATGATCTTGCATTTTCTTTATCCCCTAACTAAAATAGGAAAAAATTATCGAAAAAATCATAAACTTATTGTAATTGCGATAATTCAATCATAAACTTTTTTTGGCCAATTTATTCATAAATCTTTTATAATTGTGCCAATTCAACCCATCTAATCAATTTTGGCCAGCTAGTAGCAAATACTAATGTGGACACCAATCGTTTGGTAAATGTTGACATAGACAATTTTTTAATAATATTTTATTTATATTAATTTTTTTATTAATTATTAATTTTTTCTTTTTAATTTTCTTTTTTTCTCCTCTTCCTCTTTTTCCAATTTTTTCCCCATAGAGGCCAACGAGGGCCATTAGAGCCATGAAGCCCTCGTTGAAGCCTCACTAGCCACTATGGGAAATGAAGCAAAAGAATGAAAAAGAGAAAAAAGGAAAAGGAAAAGGAAAAATTAATAAAAAAAAAAAAACTTTAAAATAATAAAATATTATTGAAAATTATCCACTTCAGCGTCTGCTAGTCAAAATTGCCTAGATGGACTAAATTGACATAATTATAAAAGTTTTAGAACTCAATTGGTGAAAAAAAAAATTGAAAACTGAATTGGTACAATTACAATAAGTTATGACTTTTTTTTTGTTATTCTCTCATTAAAATGAAAATCGATTCATGTTAACTATGTCCGAGAAATGCTTATCGTGATGTGTATTCACAACATAAAGGTTGAATTTTTGAACAAGTCGGTACATCAGAACGACTATTAATAATTTCTGGTTGTCTAAAAATTTGCTATAGGAACACTCTCTAACACAAGGAAAATGTTGAAAGTGTCCATTAGGCCCCTATTTTGGATATGAAATTTTCTATTTGAAGTGAGCAGCTTTGTTTTTTTTTTTTTTTTTTTTTTTTTTGGTTCAAATATGTGAGCGGCTTTGATAAAATGGGTAATTCTTCAATTTTTCAAGGTGTTTGAAAATTTGTAATTCCCCACTCTTCATTGTGCCGATGCTCTAAGGGCACCTATTAACAGGACCCTCAACACATGTAGTGTACTTTCGGACCATAGACAACATAATTTTTTTTTCTTTTTGTTTACAAGTAACTTACAGCATTCTGCGTTTGTTAAAGGTCGGCGTATTAGTGATACTATCTTGTTAGCTCAAGAACTCTTTTGCAGTTTTCGCCATGACTCATACTCGCCGAAGTGTGCTATTAAAGTGGATTTTCAGAAGGCATATGATACCATTGATTGGGTGTTTCTGGAATTCACTCCCCAAGCTTTTCGTTTCCCTAGTCATCTGGTTCAGTTGATTAGGACTTGCATTCGAACGCCTAAGTTCTCGTTATCCATCAATGGTGAGCTCCATGGTTTCTTCTCCAGTGGGCGTGGTCTTCGTCAATGGGATACTATGTCTCCATACCTTTTTACCTTGGTTATGGATGTTTTTTCGAGGATCCTTCTTCGCCAATCCAGCTAACCGTAGTTCAAGTTCTATTGGAGATTTAAAGCAACTCGCTTATCTCATTTGTTTTCTGCCGATGATGTCTTCCTCTTCTATGAGGCAAATATGGCTTCAGTTTCGCTTCTTAAGGATGGTATTGATACTTTCTCCTCTTGGAGTGGGCTAAAACTGAATTTGAATAAATCTGAAGTTTTTCTCTCGAGTGGACTAGCTAGCCTCCGATCACAGATTTTTCACACCCTCGGCTTCCGAGAAGGTACTTTACCGGTTCGGTACTTGGGGGTCGCGATCATCTCTATGCGGCTTGGTAAATCAGATTGTGTCTCCCTTGTAAACCTCATTACAGCTAGAGTGCAATCTTGGACTCATCGATTTCTATCCTTTGCGGGCCGCCTACAACTCATAAGGTCGATCCTCCACTCTATACAAGTTTATTAGGCGAGTATGTTTTTCCTACCTAGGACTGTTCTAGACCATATTGAACAAGTCTTTAGACAATTCTTGTGGAAAGGTTCTAGTCTTGGTAGCAAGGGTGCAAAAGTAGCTTGGGATGAAGTGTGCCTCCCAAAAAAAGGAGGATTAGGTATTCGCAAGCTCTGGGATTGCAATAATGCGACTTTGTTTAAGCACATCTGGATTCTCTTCACTAATAAAGAATCTCTGTGGTGCGAATGGATACATGCTACCTATTTAAAGAACAAGAACTTTTGGGTTGCTTCCAAACCAACTTTTTGTTCTTGGGCTTGGAGGAAACTCCTTGATCTGAGAAAGGTCTGTCATAAGTTGTTTTCTTGGCGTGTTGGAGACGGTCTCTCGGTTTCACTCTGGTTCGACCCCTGGCACCCTTAGGGTCCATTGAACTGTTTTTTCTTAGATTCTTTCATCTATTGGTCTGGACTTCCTAGGCGGGCTTCGATTGCAAATCTGTTTTCTCCTCAAGGCAGCACCACTAAGGCTATCTTGGACTCTTGGTCGCTCCCTCTTCGGGCCCTCTCGCAGGGTCCTGATTGGTTCATTTGGACGGAGCACCCTTCAGGGATCTTCTCGACTGCTTCAGCTTGGGATGCAATCCGTCTGAAGCGAAATCTCATCCATTGGTATCCTTTTATATGGAACTCTTCTCTGTCTCCACGGTACCGGTTTCACTTATGGCTCATCACCAAAAACCGGCTACTTGCCTAGGTCTTCTTACTTTCTAATGGCAAGATTGCTGAGGGTTCTTGTGCATTCTGCAATCTCACACCTGATTCTATTGATCACTTATTTTTTGAGTGTCATGTTATTGCTTCTCTTGCTGCATTTTGGGCCTTGAAGTGCAATCTTTCTTGGCAAAATAGGTCTTGGACAGAAAACTTACAATGGACCATTAAACATATATCTGGCAATGACTTCTCCCATTGCATTGCCCAGTTTGCTTTTGGTGCTCTTTGCCATCTTATTTGGAAGACAAGGAACAATATTTTCTTCCGAAGTCATGCCCTCTTCCTACCTGCATTGAAGAACCACCTGTCCAGAGTCATTAAGGACAAGGCTTCAACTTTCAACCAGGTAGCGGATACACCAAGAAACAGGAGGATTCAGTGCTGTTGGGGACTCGATCCCTCCATTTTCTCTTCATAGGTTTCTGGTCTTCCCTAGTAGTTTGAGGGTTGACGTTGTCTTGGTTGCGGGTAGATGCGTGGAGTGAAGTGGGGAGCTGGTTCCATGATATAATCGACATGTCTGTTAAGTTTGATATACAAGTTATTCTTACTTATGAACTTTAGCTTTAATCCAGTGCAACTTGTAAGTTAATGATTAGTGCAACTTTTAAGATTCAAGGTGTGATTTCAATCTAAACATGAGTAATCAGTTGCAATGTGCACAAGATCACCGTCAACAAAAGAACTCATGTTAGTTCCCATCAGAAATGATGCACGAACACCACTCCACCATTCAAAGAGACTATAATGATTTGGGCAATTGCATTATGATTCATTAAAAAAAAAAAAAAAAATCTTTCTCTGTTTCCTTTTCACCAAAATCCTTTTAGTGATTCAATCAGAAAATTAGATGGTTAAGTATCTATAGCCAAATCATATGAAAGTCGTGATAGAATATTTAAATATTAAATCATATTTTAATATGACATTTTAAGTTTTTAGAGTAGTCAACACTAATTCCATAAAATATCATATTTTATCGGACGAAGAGTCCTGAGTTCAAATTTCTAAGCCCCTATTTGACTCTCAAATGAAGTCTTTCCACATTAGAATATTTAAATCACATATTTCTCTAACAACATAAGCTTTTAATCTCCCATTTGCTCTTAGCAAAGGCTAGACTATAATCTCAAAGGTCAATCACCTCTAAGGTGGTTGATCTCATTGCGGAAAGGTCACACATCTTCGACGAAGTCACGGGTACAAGGACAACTTAAGCTTTTAAGGTCCCATTTGCTCTAAGCAAAAAGTCACCTAAGGTGGTTGATTTAGTCATAAAAGAGTCACCTGTTTTCGACAAAGTCATAAGTGCGATTCGCATCGTGGACAAACCTCTAAACGATCATGCTGCATTACTTAGTTACTGCATATTTAGTATTGAGGAATCTGCAGTTAGCATATTAGTGTCCCTACGGTAAAGGCTGGCCAATCTTGTTTCTTTAGGCCACGAGTGGTACGTGATAACTATTGCTTAATCTGACATTTCGTAATGGGTGCGGGACTTTTTGATTTTGTCCAAAGAGAGTTATCAGCATTGGCAGCTCATTCTCACCTTTTTAGAAAATAAAGGTAAGGGAATTTTTGTCCTATCATTATATACATGTATATATAAGTTATTCGTATCATTCGCTGCTGTCAAAATATTAAAAAGTCAACTGTATAAAGTATTTTTCCAAATGCTGACCCTGCCGAGGTCAAGGAAACAGCATATGATTTAGGAAAATGCGTTGACTTAGGCTAGAAACGACCGTGACACCACCATCGTTGCCTGGAGGAGGATATGATGGAGCTCACCTTAACCCTGGAGGCCCTCTCCGGCCTCGCGCCGCTTGGCATCGCCGTCAAGACCCGCGGTTGCTTGGGCCAGTGCAACTCCGGTCCCAACCTCGCCCTCCTGCCCAAGTGCGTCACCGTCAGCCACCATGGCACCGGGGATCTTCTATGACGCCAACAACGACGTGTTGGGAAGCCTGGAGGCATTCGTGCTGAGGAAGAGAGCCGAGAGCGAACTGGAAAGGGGGCGTTTCTCCTATGCCGTGGTCTCAAGTAGGTTCTGGTTGACGCGTGTTTGGCTGTAATTCGTTGTTGTTTGTGCTCAGTCTTATGGGAACGGTCGTATGTCACAGGTTAACTGGTGGATGAATTGGGTTGGTTTTGCTTATTTTGGAGCATTTGCTGATAGAGATAAGAGAATGAGTGCATTGATGGTCCTTTTTCAAATGATTGAGTAGACCGCAGCTAATCCTTTGGATCCTTTGGAGCAAATGGAGGAACGGTAAAGACGGTTATTCCTTTGTTTTTTGCTTCTTTTTTTTTTTTTGGGAGAACGGTTATTCCTTTGTTATGCGGGTTATAAACTTATAGCAATGTCCCAAACTCCATGGCATTGATCCCACCGTGTGGCCTCATTGCTATAAGTTTGGGACACCTGGAGTGCCATAACTTGGGACGGGAGGACACTTGAGTGCCATAACTTCGGAAATGTACACTTAAGTACCAATTTCGGAGTAAAGTGGAACACTTAAGTGCCACTCTGGCTAAAATCCGGCCAAATGGGTGACGTGGCAATTTTCCGGCGACTTAGACACAAAACGACGCCATTTTGCACGCTGACGTGGAGAAAGAATGCAAAAACGACGTCGTTTTGTGTCTTATGTATAAATAATTAATATAAAAATTAATTAAATTAAATTAAAAATTAATTTTATTTAAAATATTCTAAAATTTTAAAAAATTAAAATTAAAAAAAAAACTTAAAATTAAAAAAATTAAATTTAAAACTTAAAATTTAAAAAAATTAAAATTTAAAAAAAAATTAAAAAAAAATTAAAATTGCCACCTCAGCCCCCCCTTTGGCCCCCTTTTAAAAAAATAATTTTTTTAAATTTTAAGTTTTTTTTTTTTTTTAAGTTTTCTAAATTTTAATTTTTTTAAGTTTTTAATTTTAAGTTATTTTAATTTTAAGTTTTTTTTTTTTTAATTTTTAAGTTTTTAAATTTTAAGTTTTTTAAATTTAAATTTTAAGTTTTTTATTTTTTTAATATTTTAAATAAAATTAATCTTTAATTTAATTTAATTAATTTTTATATTAATTATTTATACATCGACACAAAACGACATCGTTTTTGCATTTTCTCGCTACGTCAGCATGCAAAACGGCGTCGTTTTGTGTTCAAGTTGCCGGAAAATTGCCACATCACCCATTTGGCCGGATTTTCACCGGAGTGGCACTTAAGTGTTCCATTTAACTTTGAAACTGGCACTTGAGTGTACATTTTCAAAGTTATGGCACTTAAGTGTCCTCCCTTGCCAAGTTGTGGCACTTGGGCTGTTCTTCTGCCCAATGCCATGTGTAAAGATAGGTTGGTCCATCAATTCCTATTGTCTGAGGTTGAGATATTTTTTACTGGAAAAGAACACCTGAAGCGTCAAAACTTAGCACGGATGGACACTTAAATGCCAAAATCAAAGCAAAATTGATCAGTTAAGTCGAGAAAATCTTGCCAAAATGTTGACGCGGCAATTTTCCGATGATATAAGTGCAAAATGGTGTCATTTTGCACATTGATGTGGCTAGACAAGTGCAAAAACGACGTTGTTTTGCTACCAAAGTAGATATGTAATTAATATAAATATTAATTAAATAAAATTTAAAACCAAATTTATATTATTAAAAAAAGAAGAAGAAGAGGAAGATGGAGGTTGCAGGCAGCGAGGGCCCCCACCTTTGCCAGGAAGGGTTGGCGATGGCACAGGAAGGATCGGCCAGGGTCACCGAGCTTTGGCCAAGGGTTGGTAATCCCGATCGATCAACAACGAGGGCATGCGAGCCCTCTGGTCAAGGCCCGATGACCTTGGTCAATTGATGACGAGGGCCTGTGAGCTGTCACCCAAATCTAGGGCAAGGGTCGCACTCCTCCCCCAAATCCAACTAAGGCTCATAGGCCCTCATCGTCGGTCGATTGGGTCGCCGGCCCTAGCCAAGGCCCAACCCCCTCAAATATTTATATTGAAAAAAAAAAAACAAGATGATGTCATTTTGGTGACTCATTGCTGGCTCAACTCTTCAGTGTGCCACGTAAGTAAGTTATATTATTAAAAAATTGTCACGTAGGATTTCTTACCACCTTCGTCGGACTTGATACTCAGGTGTCCCATTTTTCAAAAAAAATGACATTTAATTATCCACACTGCCACAGTTTGATGGTGAACTTTCTAGGTTTGTCGCCTCTACGTAACAATTATTCCAAGATGAGAGTTTATCCCCTTTACTGTAGTTGACAAGGTGTTAGTGTTGATTTTGCTAATGACGTGAATGAGTTTGCGCTAAACGTGGCGCCTTTGTGGATGAATAAGAGATTCATGTTAACATTTCATTTTGATTATATAAACCAAGCTGTTGCTGAAAAGGTAGGAAGGTGAAACTATAGTGCCGCTCCTGAAGATTTATGTATTAGAGGTTTGAGCTCCGTTCAGGTCTGAAGATTTATGAATTAGAGGTTTAACTTTCGTTCAAGTCTGTTGTGAGGTTGGGGTTGTGCAACTATAGTTGGGTTCTTGAAGAATTATCAGTTAGAGGTTTATGTTTTGATCAGATCTGTTGCAAGGTTGAGAATGGGCAACTCTAGTGGGACTCTTTAAGATGCAAAAGAAGCGTCAACAACTTGACCTCAGGAGTAAATCTAAAAACTGAACTTGTAGTCCCTTCTGACTTCACTGATAGGGAGAAAAAGGGGAAGGAGACGGGCCAAGGGCTGTTTAGGTAACGAGATTCAAGTAATTTACTGTGGGTGCATGATTTTAATGTCTACATTGTGTTAAGTAGTAAAGGGTCTGACCTACTTCTCGAGCAATCAGAACGCAGTCTCTTCTTCAGATTTTCTAAAACCTTTACCATTGCACCGTGCCCATGATTTCAAGAAATGGGAGAATTCTCTTTCTTTAAAATGCAATACCCCATCAATATATAACCTTAAGATCACCGAATTTTGTGTTTTAGGTATTAGAGACCTGGGTACTTGCTCTCATTAGTGGTTTCGGACCAGAAATAGAGAGGGAAAGAGAGATCCCTATATCAGTGAGAATTTCTCATGTTTCTAAAGCCAATGTTCTTTCCTTCCTCTAGCTTTATATTTGTCAAGGCCATGCTCTCATGGCAGTGGAACAGTTTGATGAAGCTAAGAAGTCCTATTCCCTGTCCATACAGAAAAATCCCTCCATTCATCGTTCCAAATCATTCAAGGTATGCTTTACTTCTTGAGTTTGACCAGTGTAGTTACTCTCTAGTTTCTCATATTGTCGGTTTATCAACGTCAAATTTTTGTAAGCTCTCATTTACAGTGTATGCTGTGGGTGGACATCTAGTTAAAAGGTGTATTTCTACTATTAAGGATCATCTTTTGACGATATGAGTTGTAGTTCTTAGAGGTTTTTCCATTCTTTCATCATTATGATATGAGTACTGGTGATAGTTTTCTGATTGTCTCCTTTAACGATTTTCTGTTGATGCAAACACACTGATTTGAAATTTACTTGTAAAAGATGTATTTATAATTTGGCAATGATGAGTCAATTCAAAATTCAGTGACAACTTCTGACTCTTCTCTTTTGTTTTTTGTTTTTTTTTTTTTTTTTTTTTTTTTGCTTTTTTTACCTTTTCTTTTTCCTTTTTCCACAAGATCGAGTTGAAAGGCTTTAACATAAACTAGCTGCTACAGATATCTCTTGAAGGTTGGCTGTGGATTTATAAGTAGAAACCGAAACAAGCTATGTCATTTACAAGTTTGTTATTCCTTGCAAATCATTATGCTTGATTGACTCGCTTTGGATAACCCACCTGTCATTGTGACTGGTGAGTACCATGAAAGTGAAGTCCTTAACCGTAACTTGGGGTGCGTTTGGTAACCATTTTGCTTCCAAAAACAAATTTCTTATAAAAAATATTCTTTTCTATTCTACTATCGAGAACAATTTCTAAGCATTTCAAAGCATTTGGTAATGATCTAAAATTTTTATTTTCGGAATAGAATTATGTTTGGCATCGTCCTCAACATTTTTACTCAAAACCATTTTCTTTTAATTTCTTAATAATTTTATCACTTTTTCCTCTTTTTGTTTTCATTTTCTTCTTCTTTTCTTTTTTATTTTCTCTCCCTTCTTCTTCTTCAAGCTTTGGCCGGTCGCTGGTCTCAATCAGCTAGACGAGGGCCGCCAACCTTGTCGGAGTGTTTGTTAGCCCTCAGCGAGGCCGCGCCTCGTCGACCGAGCCTTGGCTGGGCAAGTGGCCTTACCCAAATATAGTAAGGCAGAGCTCACCCAGCTATTGGCAAGGGCCACCGTGAGGTCAACCTTGCCTTGGCTAGGCAACACTGACTTCGTGATGGCCCGACGAGGTCGAACCCCATCAGTGGCTGGGTGAGCTCGGCCTCACCAAATCTGGGTGAGGTCGAGCCTTGCCCAACCAAGCAAGGCTCACTATTGGTCGAGCAATGCCCGAGTGAGGCTCACCTGGCCACCGGCAAGCTCGCTAAACCTCACCCAACTGGTCACTGGCAATCGGCAGCAGTGGACAATGGCAGTGGTGCCGGCAACAACGGCATCAATGAAAGAAGAAGAGAGAAGGAAGAAAAACAAGAATAAAAGAAGAGAAAAAATGGATTGGATTGATTCTAGAATTGTTCACGGAAACAAAGAATCAACTTTTTTTTACTTCTCAATTCTATTCGAGATCTATCCCCCGGAACAAATTTCTTCTCGGGAATAAAAAATTTACCAAACGGATTTCTATTCCAAATCTACTCCTGAGAACAAAAGAATAGAAATTTTTACTGTTTGGCAAGTTGCCAAACGTACCCTTAGTGGTTCTTGTAATAATCGGTGAAGCAAATTTGTTTGTTTGCCTTGCATTTGCTTGTGAAAGAGGACTCGTTTTCAAGATTCTTCTTGTGTAAATGTTGCTTCAATTTTACCACTGGTTTGAGAATTAAGATTTTCTTTTCTTAGTCCTTACCGATGTGCAGGATTTGGCATGCATTGGTGTGATTGGGTACTTTACACAACTGATATAGGTTACACACTTCAAATGAGTATGCAAATTAATGGGACTTACTGCTTTTAGGTGAGTTCCTTCGTTTTATTACTTCCTTGTATGTGCTAGCAAAGTGAAGGGATTTTGCAGAAGACTTCTACATAATTTGTTCTATTGCACTTTCTCCCCTTTTGTTCTATTAACAAAAAGATGACAGGCAAGTGCTAGAGAGATACAATTGACAATTTTGTACCTAAAGAATAATCTAGACATTAGGTACATAAGACAAAGCAGTTGACTTTCATGTACATTGCCTTATGTAAACACCTAATTTGATTGCTTTCATGACAGAGAGGTGACTAGAAGGTCCCTTGCATTCTCATGTTTGTGGTGTAGCAACGAAATGATCAAAGGCTTTCCATCAAACATAAGACTCTCATGCACGAGTAGCTATTTCCGCATAATTAGTGTCATAATAAATGGAGAGCACACTCATGCTCATGTGCTTTGCACTCCTTTTCTTTTCAAGAAAATTCTAGATCTACCAAAAAGGCATCCAGCGTTAACCTGCTATTCCTCAGTTTAAGTACAGAATCTGTGAGAGCATCTGTGCATTGTGATTTCCGTAAGTGCAGTTTGCATTTCCTGTAAGCAAGGAGAATGAAGAGGAGAAGCTTTTTAATGTTTTAGAGTTTCTGTTGCAATCGCATAAGTTTAGCTGGTGGAGAAAGCAGGTTTCGTCCCTTGCTGCTGATGCTCATATAAAGTAGAGAGCAATTTGTAAGTTATGTTGTTTTTAGTTATATAAGATACTATATGACCATTCTAACTATAACCAATATTAATCAACAAGATTTGTTGTTGCCAATCCATCATCCATGTTTTTTACTCTCTCTCTCTCTCTCGGTACTTCACTCTATTGTCACCAATGAATGACTGTTGATTGTTTCTAATAATGATGGATTTGGCGAGCTACTAGACCGTCAAGTGTCTATAGTGATCCCATCTGATGAGAGTAATCCTACTCGATAAAAATGACTAAGTAAGGATGCAACTTGGGTTTTGAGTCAAGACCGGTCTACTTGGCGGGGAGTATATCGACAAGACCTTCACTTAAGCTATCGTTTTGGAGGAATTATTAAAAGACTAAGCATCTATTAGCCTTGTGGACGGTATGACCATCACATGTCAAGACATATTATAGTTGTCGTGATATATTGCCATTTGTTATAACCAATTGATGCTTACAGTTCAGTCACATATTATACTTCCAATCACCTAACAATTTCATGCTTATAAAATGAATTGCTAACTTTCTGTATCAACCGGGTATCTAAAGAGCTTGTCATTCCACTAATCTGCTCAATTCATCAGTGATAACAAGCCAAGCTTTTAAGCTATGGCTTAAAAGCATGGTTCGATCCAAAGTGGAAGAGAAGACTTCCCCTTGAAATGCAGCTCGACTGTACCATCTTTGAGGTGGTATATTCCCATGCCTGCGTCTACTCCATCTCCAGTAGACTGGGACAGTGAGACACGCAAGTAAGTAAAATAAATACAATTCGGCTTGATGAGATGATCTTCATCGTCCTCCAAAGAGAAGGAAGAATCGTGGCCCAAGAAGAGGGAGGTGTTCTCCAAGTTCTCAACTTCTGTGCACGTTTGAGTATCCAGGTCAATCTCGAGAACACGGAATTGAAAGGTTATGGTAGATCTTAGTTGCTCCCATTGTGACACAAACAACAGAGATCCTGTCGTTGATTGCACTAGATACACTTGATCCAAATACCAAAGGGATCCTAAGGGATACTCATGCTCAAATTCTCGGAGTCTTTGTGGCATCTGGAAAACTACTTGAGCCTCAAATGGAGTTGGTCCATCCACATCGCACCTCAATATCCTTTGCTCATAATCGACAGCAACAAAGGACCCCTTATAATATATGACATCGAAAAATTCATCCAAGGGGGAGTTCACCGCTGTCCACTCCTCTTCACCGGATTTCCAAAGCCCTAACCGTCCAGTGTCATAGATGACCATGACCTTGTAATCTGGTCATGTAGTAGGGCTATCAGATAGGACGAACTTACGGATGAATCCAACATAAAAGAAAGGCAAATCTTCGATGTTGGGGAACTTATTCCAATTGGGAAGCTTAATAATATGACTGTAACACGACATGGGATTCTTAGCACGTGGAATTCCCCGTCTCTGCTGGTCATCAACACCCAACCTCGCGAAGAGATATATCCATTCGCCATCGCTTCCGGAAAGAGCTTTTTGTGAACCTGCTGACACGAGAGGCAGAAAAACTCACACCACGGCATCCCCCTTCTGTTCGTGAGCATCAACCATGGGACGTCGCTCTTCTCTTTGACAGCAGCAGATTGCCACGAGCGGCACACTGCTCAGAACGCCAATAAATTCTTCGGACAAAGGCGCTGGGAGCATAGTTGTAACAACTCTTCCGGGAGCTCTGCCCAGTTTCTCGCCATACTAAATTCAAAGCAGAATCCGACAAGGGAGATAGAAAATCAGAATGGAGAAAGATCAGGAAGATTATCAGGTACCTCATTGCGCATCCAAATCAGGGTTTATATTTAAAGAATCTGCTTATCTCACACAAATCACATCAACATATGCCTTCTTGAACTTGTTTCCTTAGACAACGTGCATTCTGACTTCACTCAGACATTTCATCAAATAAGTGGCATGCACTTCGAGTAATGAACTTCTGCTCACGTAAAAGGCCAAGAATCACTATCAGGTCATCGCTCAAGGCTGAATACACATTCGAAACGCTGATAAAGCTTTAACCAAAGACGAATTTCACTCTCGTACCTGGTAGATGCCATGACCAGGAACACCCCGATCGAACTGAGAACCAGAGTTCCCAAGAAAGTCGTCGCCGGTGGGTCGGCGCTGCAGAGCACAGCAACTGCTGCGCCTTTAGAAACTTGAAGACGGGCGGTGATCGATGATGCCTCAAACAGCGTTCAGAAACAACGGAGGAAAAGCGCGAATACGGAAGGAGAATTCGCGATCCAGAAGATTCTTTCGGCTCTCGCTTCTTTGACGGATGTGTACAAACGGTGGAAGGCCGTCGTCGGCGAATGCCAGTGACCGGCCGGCGGACGGCGGATTTCTTGCTCGCGGGCGTCGTTCCTTGGGCGTTCGTCTGTCGTTCCACAGAGTGTGAAACTGAAATAACAAGGGGATGGATGATGGGCTCCACTTATTTTACTGGCCAAACTGATGGGCTGAGTTTGGAGCCCAAACGGAATGGCCCAAATTAGATTAATATCTATGGGCTTCGGCCACAGTAATCTGGATGAAAGGAACAGGCCCAATCAGATTGAGGCCTTTTCTACGGCGGTTGTTTATTATCCGACCATCATTTTTCTTTTTATTGCCCCATTGATTTATTTATTTATTTTTGCACATATCACAAAATTCAGATTCAATTCATCGGCAAAATTTCATGGTTCGGAAAAGTTATAAAGGCATGTGCGCATAAGGTAAAGGGTGCATGGAAAAATAGGCGGGTTGAACAAAGACGCTTTGTTTTCAGAACTTTTTTGTTTTTTTTGAAATAATATGGTGTGTTAAAATTCATGAAATGATTAATTTTATCACGATTAAATAGGTTGGCACATTTATTGGCAAAAGGAAAGAAAAGATCCAAATTATTTTGGTGCTGTGAATATTAAGAATTGCTGGCGGTCCGCCTTTTTTAGAAACAATGACTTTTTAAGGAAAATTTTTATTTATTTTTTGGAAATAACTATGGGAAAGTTTCAAATGGGTTTATCTCTTATAGACGGGCGGTGTATGAATTGATTCGGAGCAAATCCTTTTTTTTTTCTCCTAATAACTATAAAGTAAACTTGGCCATGGTTAGTTGTATGGTGGCAAGATTTAATTTAGGAAAATTTTAAAGTTGCAATATCAAGTACGGAGGATTAAAATTAAAAGACCTTATTAATTTTTCTTAATTTGTGTTGCTGCAATGTTATGTAGTACATAACATATCCTTGTAATTACACTTTTGTTAATTTAGTTCTAAACTTTTTAATTTTGCCAATTGAATCCATTTAGCCAAATTTAGCTGGAAATCGCTAATGTGGATGTTGTTTGTCTTACATGACACAGCCGACACTAATATAGATAATTTGTAATAATATTTTAAATATTCTTTTGTATTTTGAATTTTTATTTTATTTTTTTCCTTTATTTTTCTTTTCTACCTTGTTTTTCCAACTATGGCCGATGAGTTTGGCTATTAACCATCACTAGTCACAGGTGAGGGTCGACAAGCCCCACTTGGTCCTAGTGAGGCCATTGCTGACCATGGGTGAGGACCTTGACACCCTCACTAGCCACACCCCTAAGCGAGGGGTTTATGGCCTCACCTAGACCAAGCAAGGGTCCCCAATAGTCATCAACGATTTTCGGTTAAAATCGACTAGATAGACTCAATTGACTAAACATGAAAAGGTTTAAAACTTAGTAGAAAAAATTATAAGGTTCAAGACTAAATTGGTATAATTGCTATAGGTTTAGTACTTTTTGGACAATTTTCTGAAAAAACACAACGTATTCCACACGAAAAAAGAAGAAGGAAAAAACAAAAAGAAGAGCATTTTATGGGTTGTTTGGTAACTATCCAAACAGGACTCGATTCTGATTTTTTGTTCCCAAATGTAGTTTTGGAACAGAATCGCGTTTGGTAAAATTTTTGTTCTCGAGAACAAATTTGTTCTTGGAAACAGATTTAGAGTAAAATCAAGAATAAAAAAAAAAGTTAATTCTTTATTCTGGTTAATTCTAGAATCAATTCTATCTAATTTTTCCTTTTTTCTTCTCTTTCTTCTTTTATTCTTTTTCTCTCTTTTGTTCTTCAAGTGTCGCCCCCGCCGCCATTGCCGTCTGCTGCCGCCGCCGCCCCCCGCCGTCCATCACCACCACCACCGATCGTTAGCAATCTCACCGGAGGTTGCCCAGCCACCGGCGAGGCTCGGCCTTGCCAGATTTGGCAAGGCCGAGCCTCGCCGGTGGCCGGCGGCCTCCCTCGACCACCGGCGAGCCTCGCCTAGCCGAGCAAGGCTCGGCCCGCCATGTCTGGCGAGGCTCGGCCTCGCCCAAATTTGGCAAGGTTGAGCCCTACTAGTGGCTAGGCGAGCTCGGCCGAGCCTCGCCCGGTGCCGACGAGACACGGCCTCACCGAGGGTTGGCTACGCTCCGGTGAGGTCGTCGGCCCTCATTTGGCCGATCGCTCGTCGTCCCATGGCCGGCGACCAACCACCTTAAAAGAAGAAGGAGGAGGAGGAGGAAGAAAGGAAAACAAGAAAAAAAAAAAAAAAAAAGGAAAAATCAATAAAATTATTTAAAAAATAAAAAAAATGATTTGAAGTATGAATGTAAATTTTTCTATATATAAAATACATATTTAATTTTGTATTTTAATTTATTATTTATTATTTATATTTATAGTTTATACTATAGTTTATTATTTACTATTTAATAAAAATTTGATTAATTAATATGTTTATTACTTAGTATAAATATAATTAATTAAATGAGTTTCTATGATTTGATAAAATTTTAGAATTGGAATAGAAATTTTATGTAGATACCAAACACATTTCTATTCTTTTTTTATTTCAGAATCGGAAATTTTGTGCAGTTACCAAACATGTTCTTTTACTCAAAAATTGTTCCCGAGAACAAAATCAAAAAGAATCATTTATGATCAGAATCGTTACCAAACGCGCCCTTAGAGTCTTCTTGCACACTAGATCGATTCTACTTTATAAAGTACTTTTGAATTTAGATTCTCAAGCATTCTCTTTTGCTTTAAAAGATAAACTTTCACAAAATTAAAGGTCATTGAACACTTACGTAAAAAGGGAGAAATTAATTTTTGTCTTATTTTGGTGGGTTTTATCAATTTCTGTTTTTCTTAAAAGACATATAATTACTGTAAGTATGTCTGAAAGGATCCATGCCGATATCTAGTTTGAGCATTGATAATTATGCATCGAATAACCCTTAGCTGACTAAATGTCTAAGAAAATATGTTTTTCCATTGTCATTATGCGGTTAAGGTGCATTTCTAGATAATTTTGTTCGAGCATGTCTATAGATGTCACGCCCCGAACCTCGAGCACGCGCACATCCCTCGGTGGTCGATAGAATTTTGCGACGTTCCCAGGACTCGTCGCCGACCCTTTACATTTTATTGCACATGCGGAAGCAAATTAACTAATCCCCTGACAATAACAAACATGGGATAGAAAAGCAGGACAACAATTTCATTACAAGCCACACTTTCATAAACAAGCCAGTTTATAAAACAAAGTCCAACTCTAAGGTCCAAGTACAGGAGACCTATCTCCACCAAGAACTATTGAGCCACCTATGCTCTTGACCCTTCCGCTTCAAGCTCCTGGTTCTTCACACTAGGGACCTGAAAATGGTTATTCAATAACCAGTGAGATATAAATCTCAGCGAGTTCCACCCCTAAGCCCCGGTTAGTACACCAACTCAACTCAGGGTATCTCTCCAAAATCACACCACAAACAACCAACAACTCACAACTAACAACCAACAATCAATAGTCGATTCGCATACAACCTTACCTGGTATGCCATACTCTGCACGTTATAATTTAGCACGATACACGCAATGCACATGGCCATTAGATGATGCATCTCATCAATCACATATAAGTCGCATCACAAGCGATCTCACCTGGCCATTGCCACACCCTGCACTTTATCGATTCATGCGTGCGTGCCATGAGTAATGTGCTTAACTCATGTATGACCGAAATCACAGATGCCATGATTCTCATGCATTCTTGCACATTGGCACAGTTCAAAAACACAATGCATATACTCAATGCATACGACAATTGAAACGCCTTATCCACTCAATTAATCACAGGGGTCTCAACCCAATAACACTTAGCATGCATTTCAATTGTTAATTACTGCCACACATGGGCATAGCCTACTCGCAGTTCGGCTATCTACTGGCGTTTAGCCAGGCATCGTCTCCCCCCGTGGAGCACGGCTTCGTCACTACGTCGACGGCATTCCCCAAGGAGCATCGTCTCCCCCCTTGGAGCACGGCTTCGTCACTACGTCGACGGCATTCCCGAAGGAGCATAGGGTCCAGAATCTACTGCGACCGGCTTCCCGTTGTCTAGGGGCATCCCATATAGGGGTAACGTCCAGCTCAACAGCCCGGGACGGTTTCCTCTTAACCAACACACGACAATTCAATATTGGCCCAGGACACTTTGCATTTCACTCAAATGCCCCAATTAAAATAGTAATCCTGGCCTATTTCCTTCGTATTAAAAACATCTGAGAAAGTAGTCGTGCGTGGGCACACATTAATTCGAACCAGAAAACTGATACTTTCCTTTTTCAAACCCCACTGTTCAATATAATACTTAAAATCCATTTTCGGTGTCCAAACCCGACACCCGGGATTTCTAAATAAAATCCAATTTTTCCAATCACCACACAATTGCACAAATCATCATTCAATTCATGCAGATGTTCATGCAATAACACATCCAATCACTTCATAGGATTAAACCCACATAAAATTAGACACTTTTCGTTCTCGGGTGAACAGTGTTTTTGTGAACATTACTCGTGAACAGTAATCATGAACAGTGCTTCGTGAATAGTGTCAAGTGAACAGTAATTTACAGAATTTAATAAATGATAAATTAAACTCAGAAATCATTAAAATCATTAATTAAAATAATCAAACAATTAATTAAGCAAAACAAGCTTAATTAAACACATAAGCACAATTAAGCAAAATAAAGCAAGATTAAGCTAAACTAATCTAATCCATCCATCTAACCACCTATCTTAGGGCTAATACAACTTAATTAAATCACCTAAACTAGAATTAAATCTAACTAAACCAACCCTAAGCAAGTTTAGGCACTAATCGAAGGATTAAGAGCTAAACTCACCCGTTAAGCGGGCCGGAGACATCGACGCGGCGGCAACAACGGTGGCTACACACCGGAACCTCTACCATGACAATCCAAGGCGGTCCCAAGCTCAACACAGCAACCACAGCTCGGACTCCCACTGAAAACACTGAAAAACAGCCCTGCCGGAGGAGAAACTGAGTTGAACGGCTTGGCCGGAGCTCCGGCGAGGGGTGGCCGACAACCGACGGCACCAGGAGGTCTTGGGGGTCTTGCTGGAGGTTGGGATGGGCGGAGGAACGGCTGGAATGGAAGAAAAATGGCCGAAAACTCGAAACAGTGCAGGCTGCAGGCGGACCGACGGACCGGCGACCGGCGGCTTGAGACGGCCGTACAGGACGGACGGCGGCTCCGTTCGGGACGAAATTAGACTCGTTGGAACGGTCTGTCTCTCCCGGTCACGGTGATAGGTGGCTCGTTCTGTGATTCAACCGGGAAGACCACTTTTGACTCGATTCTTCACCGAAGGGTCAGCTGTAGCAGAAACTGGAAGAGAGGGAGAACGAGGGAGAGAGATGGTCGACCGGTTTGGGGCTGAAGAGGAGGAGAGAGAGTGATGGGAGAGCTGCCATCAAGGCCTCATTAAGGCCATTCAATGCTTGCTCCACTTCCCCATGCACATCACCTCCTCTTTCTCTCTCTTGCTTTGCCCTTATCCACAAGCTTTTAGGGGCAATTTGGTCATTTCCACCTTGCACAAATTACCAATCTATCCTTGGGCTGAAATTGGTGGATGGGCCTAAGAAATGGGCTTGGCCATGAATAGGAGCGGGCTTGGGAATTTATTGGGCTTTGAAATGGTTAAGGCTTGGCCCATGGGCTTAGAAGATGAATAGTTGGTTTGGCCCAATGGGCTCATTTGCTTGACTTAGGCCCATTTGGTGGCTGTCCCAACTTGGGCCTAAGGCCCACACTAGCTTGGCCCAGCCCACGTCCTCACGGGCTCGCTTCCTCGGTCCGAAAATCCCTTTTTCAATTGCTTGGCTTAACTGGCTCTGTCGACTGTTTGAAGTAGCTTCATCCAAAATCCGTCCCGGACATTCCCGATAATTCGAAGTCCAGTCCTAAGTTCTCTTGCCATGTCAATTTCGCCCTAATGCCATTTTGGTTATAACTCAGATTGACGGGCGGCTCAAAGGATTCACGCGTAACCGACTCGTGCCAAACCACGTTCAAGACATCTCAACGCATGGACGTCCTTGACTGCATGAAATTACGGAGGATAGATTCTTATTTCAAAGTACACGATCACTAAGGATCGACATAGGGTCGTTCGCGGGTTCGATAACGGTAAACGGAATCACTCGTCGTTCCATTATGTTCTGTCCGCAAATCAACTTCTAGTCGTCCTTTGAATCGACCTGCCTATCTACGGGATCATCCTCACGCAAGTCTCACGGTCAAGTCGTTTTCCCAGTCGAGTCCTTTAGGCTGTACGAGTTAAGTCCTCATTAGCCCTTCCCCTCAAGGTCGGTATCTCGGGAGTGATCAATTCCGAGTGAGATCAACCAACAATGTATTGACGAAATTCACATTTATCCATCCTTCAGAGGACTCGAATTTCAGGATGTCACAACAGAGGTGTCGGGTTGTGTATTAGTTAAAATGAAGTGACATAGGATATTGGACAACATGTAGTTTGACACTAAGAAATCAAAAGAAAAAGATTGCAGAGGAAGATAGTGCGCAAGAGGAGAAAAATATGTGGAAAATTTGCATATGGATCTCTCCAATTCATGAAAAGTTGCCTTGAGTATCTCAATTTCAATTCCAAACAATGATGCCAACCTTTGGCACAAAAAGAATATTATTCCACCTCTTATTTGTGATTATCTTAGAGGATTAGAAACATAAATTAATGATGATCTTGCCTCTTCTTTATCCCCCGATTAAATAGGAGAAAATTATTAAAAAATCATAAACCTAATATAATTATGTTAATTCAATCATAAACATATTTGTTTGTCAATTTAGTCCTAAATATTTTACAATAGTGTCAATTTAGTCTATTTGGTCAATTTTGCCCCGTCAATACAATAGTTAATACTGACATGGATGCCAATCTTTCAGTCAACGTAGACATATAAATTTTTTTATAATATTTATTTTTTTGAAAATTTTGTTTTATTAATTTCAACCAAAAAAATTTATTAATACTTTTATTTTTCTTTTATTTTTTCTCCTCTTCCTTCTTTTCCATTTTTTTCCTCCATAGTGGCCGGCGAAGGCCACGAAGACCTCGTCGAAGCCTCACTAGCCACCGTTGGAAAAGAAGAAAATGAAAGAAGAAGAGAAACAAGAAAAGGAAAAATAATAAATTAATAAAAAAATTTCAAAGAAAATTAAATATTATTAAAAATTATTCACGTTAATGCCGGTTGGCCAAAATTGACTAGATGGACTGAATTGGCATAATTGTAAAAGTTTCAAGATGGAATTAGCAAAAAAAGAAATTAAAACTGAATTAATACAATTACAATAAGTTAAGACTTTTTTTAGTAATTCTCCTATTAAAATGAATATCGGTTCATGTTAACTATGTCCTAAAGACGCTTCTCGTTATGTGTATTCACAAAATAAAAGTTGAATTTTTGAACAAGTTAGTACGAGCGCATTTGGTAACTACACAAAATTTCTATTCCGGAGAACAATTTTTGAACAAAAAACACATTTATGGCACGCGTGATAAAATTTCTACTTCTCTATTTCTTTATTTCTCTATTCCCCGGAACAAGTTTGAAACATAAATCCGTTTGGTAACGCAATTTGTTTTTTGTATTTCTAAAACAAATTTTTATTCCATAAATAGATTTGAAGAAGAAATCAAAAGTTAAAATTTTTAACTTCTCAATTTCTGGAACAAAAATTGAGAAATCAATTTCTAGCCAGAAATCAATTTCTGTTCCAGAAATTTTGTTATACGCGTGTAACTGCACAAAATTTATGTTCCCGGAATAGAAAAAGAACAAAAACATGTTTAATAAACTTGTATAATTTTTTTCTTTTTTTTAATTTTTAAATATTTTTATTATTTTTTCCCTTTTTTCTTTTTTTTTTTTCTTTGGCCGATCGCTGGCCACTACGATGTCCGGCGAGCCTCGCCAAGCCATCAACGAGGCTCGGCCTCACCCAAGTGGTGCGAGGTCGGCCTTGCCCCGGCCTAGCGAGGCTCGACCTCACGCTGGCTAGGGAGGCTCGGCCTCGCCTAAGCTGGCGACCTCGCCCAGCCACTGCTAGGCGACACCGTCCTGGAGGTGGCCCGGCAAGGCCAAGCCTCACCGGTGGCTGGGCGAGGTCGGCCTCACCCAGCCCGGGCGAGGCCGAGCCTCGCGTAGCCACGACGAGGCTCGGGCCGACAAGCCTCGCCATGGCTCGGCCTCTCCGGGGGCTAGCAACACTCTGGTGAGGTCGTTGACCCTCGTCTGGCTAGTTGCCAGCCATGGCCAAGGCCGATGACCGGCAAAAGGAAGAAGAAGAAGAAGAAGAAG
Source organism: Eucalyptus cloeziana (assembly GCA_014182715.1). Taxonomy (NCBI): domain Eukaryota; kingdom Viridiplantae; phylum Streptophyta; class Magnoliopsida; order Myrtales; family Myrtaceae; genus Eucalyptus; species Eucalyptus cloeziana. The sequence goes on along the minus strand of CM024641.1, from coordinate 33,177,405 downwards.
AAGAAAAAAGAAAAAAAAAAAAAGAAGAAGAAAAATGAGAAGAAAAAAAAAGTGTTTTTGAAAGTGTTCCCGGGAACAAGAAACAAGTTTTTTTTTACTTCTTGTTTATGTTCCAAATCTGTTCCCGGAAGCAAAAGTGTAAACAAACACGTTTCTGTTTTTTTTTTTTTCCCAGATCAAAATAATAAAAATTTATGTTCCAGGGAACAGGAACAATTTTAAACAAACACATCCTACGTTGAAAATGACAATATTAATAATTTCCTTACATGGTTGACTAACGACTTGCTAAAAGAACACTCTTTAATACAAGGAAAATGTTGAAGAGTGTCCATTGGGCCGTTGTTTTGGATATAAAATTTGCTATTTGAAGTGAGCAGCTTCTTGTTTTTTTTTTTTTTTTTGGTCAAATAGGTGAGTGGCTTTGTTAAAATGGGTAATTCTTCAATTTTTTAAGGTGTCCTAAAAAATATTATTCCGACTCTTCATTAAGTCAATGCTCTCTAGGGGCATCTATTGATAAGACCCTCGACACATGAAGTGTACTTTCGGACCGTAGAGAACATAAGGGCTTTTGTTTTTTTTTTTTTTTTTTTAAGTAGCTTACAACATTCTTATTGTTCGTCAATTGTAAAGAAATAAAATCCTCACTACAAAACTCCAGCAATTGACACGGGTTTATACAGTTCAAAGGCATCACCTAATTACACATGTAGGTTGAAAATTTAAACCATGATATCAACATGTCTGTTAAGTTTGATACGCAAGTTGTTCTTACTTACAAACTTTAGCTTTAATACCATGCAATGTGCAAGCCTAATAATTAATGTAACTTTTAAGATTCAAGTTGTGATCTTACCCTTAATATGAGAAAATCAGTTGCAACGTGCACAAGATCAATGTCAACAAAAGAACTCACGTGAGTCCCCATTAGAAAAGATGCATGAACTCCACTCCACCATTCAAAGAGACTACAATGATTTGAGCAATTGTATTATGAATCGGATAGAGTATTCTTTCAATGTTTTCCATTTCTTCGAATTACTTTCAATGATTCAATTAGATAATTGGATGACTAAGTATCTTATAGCCAAATCACATGAAAGTCAATCACCTCTAAAGTGGTTGATCTAATTGTAAAAGGATCACCTATTTTCAACGAAGTCACCAATACGATTCTCATTGTAGACAAACGTCTAAACAACTTGCACTGCATTACCTAGTTATTGCATACTTTTTATCAAGAAATTTTCCCCTGTTAGCATATTGGTGTACCTACGGTAAGGGCTCATCAACCTTAAATTTTCTAGGGCCATAAGTGGTAAGTGATAGCTATTGTTTGATGTGACATTTCGTAATAGGTGTTGGACCTTTTGGTTTTGTCCAGGAGAGTCGCTAGCATTGATCACTTCATTTGGGAAATGGTCGTGTGTCGTGGGTTAACTGGTGATTGAATTGGGTTGCTCTTTCTTATCATGGAACATTCGCTGATAGAGATTAGAGAATGTGTGCATTAATGGTCTATTTTCAAATGATTAAACAGACCATAGCTTATTCTATGGAGTAGATGGAGAAACAGTAATTCACGACGGTTATTCCTTTGTTGCGCAATCTATAGCAATGAGGCCACACGGTGGGATCCATGTGATGTATAAAGACCGGTCAGTCCATCAATTCCTATCATCTAAGGTTGAGACATTTTATGCTTCCTGCCACAGTTTGATGGTGAACTTTCTAAGTTTGTCACAGCTATGTAACAATTATTCCAAGATGAGACTTTACATGTGAACGAGTTTGCGCTAAATGCGGTGCCTTTGTGGATGAATAAGAGATTCATGTTAACATTTCATTTTGATTATATAAACCAAGCTGTTGCTGAAAAGGTGGGAAGGCACAACTATAGTGCAGCTCTTGAAGATTTATGAATTAGAGGTTTAAGTTTTGTTCAGTTCTACTGAAGATTTATAAATTAGAGGTTTAACTTCCGTTCAAGTCTGTTGCAAGGTTGGAAATGTGCAACTATAGTTAGTTTCTTAAATATTTATCAATTAGAGGTTTATGCTTTGTTCAGATCTGTTGCGAGGTTGGGAATAGGCAACTCAAGTCCGCTCTTTAAGATGGAAAAGAAACGTCAAAAGCTCGATCTCAGAAATAAATCTAAAAACTGAACCTGTGTCCCTTCTGATTTCACTAATAGGGAGGGAAAGGGGAAGCAGACGGGGCAAGTGCTGTTTACTTAACATCTACATTGTGTTAAGTAGTAAAGGGTCTGACCTACTTCTTGAGCAATCAGAACGCAATCTCTTATTCAGATTTTCTAAAACCTTTACGATTGCACCTTGCCCATGATCTCAAGAAACGGGAGAATTATCTTTCTTTAAAATGCAATACTCCATCAATATATAACCTTAAGATCACTGAATTTTGTGTTTTAGGTATTAGAGACCTCGGTACTTGCTTACATCAGTGGTTTTGGACCAGCAATAGAGTGGGAAAGAGAGATTCCTATATTGGTAAGAATTTTTTCCCATGTTATATTTTTAAAGCAAATGTTCTTTCTTTCCTCCAGCTTATATTTGTCAAGGCGAGGCAATGGAATAGTTTGATGAAGCTAAGAAGTCCTATTCCACATCCTTACGGATAGATATCTCCATTCGTCGTTCCAAATCATTCAAGGTATGTTTTACTTCCTTAGTTTGACCAGAGCAGTTATTTTCTAGTTTCTCGTGTTGTCAGTTTATCAATGTCAAATTTTTGTAAGCTCTCCTCTACAGTATATGTTGTGAGTGGACATCTAGTTAAAGGGTGTATTTCTACTATTAAGGATCATCTTTTGACAATATGAGTTATAGTTCTTAGAGGTTTTTTCCATTCTTTCCTCATTATGATATGATAGTTTTATGACCATGTGTGTCTCCTTTAACAATTCTCTGTTGACATGAACACACTGATTTGAAATTTACTTGTAACTGTCACACCCCAAAACTACAAAGAATAGGGATGACACGGCCGTCCTTCCACACAAAGGACGCAGCCTCAAACACAACCAACAACATGATATCAACTTATATATATATATATATATATATATATATATATATTTCACAAACCATATATATACATATCAGATGGACCAACAAATTGGTTGCAACATCAGAGTTTCTATAATCCACCAAAAAGAAATATACAAATAGAACTCAGGCAACCCAAACACTAGCAAGGAAAGTGCACCACTTCCTTTGGCCATACCCAAAAAATAGAACTCCCCAAAAAGTTTCCCACCGACGGTGCACTCGCTCTATTCGCTGCTAACCGAGGAACCTGAAAAGATTAAAGGAGGAGTGGGATGAGCAACAACAGCTCAGTGAGTAGTATATATCTTCTAAGCAGATCGAACAACCACTTTGCATGTATACAAAGCAATACCAAACTTCATAACGCCAATTCAATATATAAAATACATATTGAATCATAAAAGAGTTATTTAATATCATCAAAGCTTTATACTAATATGGAAAACTCATTTAAATCACCATCAAAAGTCAAGTATCAATGGTCAAGTCCATTGAATAATCTCCATAAAAAAACACATCAATGGTCTATCCATTGATTCATCTCATATCAAACACACGTCGATGGTCTATCCATCGACCAATCTTTTGCTCAATAACTAACCATGGTCACGACACAACGCCTTGTGACAAGGCGACCAAGATTCTTCCCTTGGCAAGATCTCCACCTACAAAGCCGATGGCTGGGCCCAAAAAGGATATCCTAAACCTGGTATGCATGCTAAATCAATATCGTAAATCAAGCAAATAACCTTTTGAAGCATAGCCCATCATCCATTTCTCAAATCATCATAAACCTTTCCATCAATCGGTCGCAAAACAATTTCATATATATTTATCCACAAACTTTATATAATACGCTTTTCAAATACTCATAATCAACCAAAGGGTAGTAAATGCTCGATCCGACTTTTATGCAATAAAAATGCTCTTCTCGATTCAATATATATACATATATATATTTCAAGACATGATTTTATAAAACCAAAGAAGATATAGTACCACTCACCTCGTCGTCTATGACCAAACGATGAACGATACTCGTATCGTCGAACTCAAGGCCCTATCAAATAATCGAGAAATAATGTTAAAATCTAATAAAACTCTTATCTTAACTACGAAATTACTAACTTATGCCTTAACGCTAACAAAAGGACTACGTGCTAACAAAACGCAACACGGAGTTTAAACGCAAAACTTGATCACGCCCTAACTTCCTCCTCCGAACCCCGATCCAAACGAATTTATAGTCCATAGAGAGCCCTTGACACATATTACAAGAATCCCAACTTCACCGTCCCAAAATCAAGCCGAAAGGTGACAAAATACAAGCCCGAAGCTGCTGGACGCGTACTGTTCACTGCGCGCGGGAAACTTTGAAATTCTGTTTCCAACAAACCACAAGCTCAAATCACGATCCGTAAAATCCCACAGCTTCACAACACCCTAAACTGTCATTCCTACAAAAATACACGGCTCAACGACTCCAAAATCGGACTTCGCCACTTGATTTTCCAACAATTTCCTGAATTTGAGCCCTAAACTCATAAATAACTTCAATTGGACGAACGAGGCCTAATCTCTTACCGATGTTGCGTTATGGAGTCGAGTCGGCTTGGCGAGGCATCCGTGACGTGCACATGCCAAAACCCCTTTCCTTTCTTCCCCTTTCTCTTCTTCTTCTTCTTCTTCTTCTTCTTCTTCTTCTTCTTTCTTTTTCTTTCTGCCCGAATGTGGGCTTTCTTTCCTTTTATCTCTTCCCCCTTTTTCTGTTTTCTTTTTCTTTCTTTATTTAAAGTGGGTCCCACCACCTTTTCTTTTCTTTTATTTCTTTTTGGCTGGGTTAAACCCATATTTTACATTCTCCCCTCCTTAAAAAAAATTTCTTCCTCGAAATTTGCATGTACTTCAATCATGAAACAAGTGAGGGTATTTGTGTTTTGCCTCCTCCTCGAGTTCCCAAGTAGCCTCTCTCTCGGTGTGGTTTTGCCATTGTATTTTCACATAAGAAATAGTTCACCGCCGCAACACCTGATCATTCTTATCGACAATGCGAATAGGCTGCTCCTCATATGTCAAGTTTTCCCGTAATCTCAATAAAGTAAAGTCTAGCACATGTTTGGGATTTGGCACATATTTCCACAACAAAGAAACATGGAACACATTATGGACACCTGATAGCGCTGGTGGCAAAGCCAATTTATAAGCGACTTCACCAATTTTCTCTAAGATCAAGAATGGTCCCACGTATCTTGGACTTAACTTCCCACGTGTGTCGAATCTCAATACACCTTTTGTAGGAGAAACTTTTAAGAATACGTGATCCCCCACATTAAATTCTAGCTTGCATCTTTTCAGATCCGCATAACTTTTCTGACGACTTTGAGCCGTTCTGAAACGTTCTCGAATCAGCCTAACTTTCTCTTCGGGACAAGTTGAATGAACTCGGGGCCAGTTAGTCTTTTCACCAACGCGTCCCAACAAATAGGACTTCGCATTTTCGATCATATAAAGCTTCAAAGGGTGCCATCTTAATACTAGAGTGATAACTTTGTTATAAGAAAATTCTGCCAATGTAGATGTTCATCCCAAGAACCGCCGAAGTCAATGATGCATGATCTCAACATATCCTCTAATGTCTAGATCGTTCTCTCGACCGTCCATCTGTTTGTGGATGAAAAGCTGTACTCAAGTTGAGTTTATGCCCAATGCTCCTTGCAAACTCTTCCAAAAGTTAGATATGAACCTAGGATCCCTATCGAAACAATGCTTACTGGAACTCCATGAAGCTTCACTATTTCATTAACATATCGCTTTGCCATATCTTCCATTGAAAGGCCAAATCGATATGACAAAAAGTGAGCAGACTTAGTCAATCGATCAACAATCACCCATATAGCATTCTTACCACTTGGCGTCCTCGGTAGACCAACTACAAAATCCATAGCAATATGCTCCCACTTCCATTTAGGTATCTCTAGAGGTTGCAACTGTCTACCTGGTTTTTGATGCTCAATTTTCACTTGTTGGCAAACTAAACATTGATCGACAAATTTTGTAATATCCTTTTTCATGTTGATCCACCAAAATTTTTCTCTCAAGTCCCTATACATTTTAGTGCTTCCCGGATAAATTGAAAATCTAGTGCTATGAGCTTCTTGCAGGATTTCCTTTTTCAGCTTTGAGTCCTCAGGAACACATAGTCGCCCACGAAACCTCAAGGATCCATCTACGTGTAAACTAAAATCCGCTTGTCTTCCATCTTCTACGCCTTCTCTAAATTTTTGTAATTGTGGATCTTCATTCTGTTTAGCCTTAATTCTGTCGATCAACATAGGTTGTACTTGAAGGTTAGCTAATCGAGCACCAAGCTGATGTACCAATACCTCCAAGTCTAACTTCCTCATATCTTCAAGAATGGGTGTCCGAGAAGTGAGTAAAGTTGCCATATTTCCAAAGGATTTACGACTCAAAGCATCCGCTACCACATTAGCCTTACCCGGATGGTAATTAATGGACAAGTCATAATCCTTCAAAAGTTCTAGCCATCTTCTTTGCCTCATGTTCAGTTCTTTCTGAGTAAAGATATACTTTAGACTCTTGTGATCGGTGAAGACTTCACATTTTTCACCATACAAATAGTGACGCCATATCTTCAAGGCAAATACAACCGCCGCTAACTCCAAATCATGAGTGGGGTAGTTCTTCTCATGTAATTTCAATTGTCT